>OX465291.1:60500963-61100963 GCA_949987695.1 Merzomyia westermanni
GGTTCAGGAATCGTTCTTCAACATTTTTTTCGGCTTCAGTTTTAAAATAAAAAACGAACACAAAAAATTGATTAAGTTTAATATTTAGCTACAAAATTCAAGTGGTTTAGAATAGGTCTGATATTTTCGAATTTTCATCTTGCGGCCATCATGGGTTTTCTCCTATATAATAATAAATAGTGTTCATAGCATGTATGGATAAAATTTAGTCAAAATAAATTCTAAAAATTAACACATTTTTCATTAGAAAGTTATTCGATTCTATAAATATGTCCGTCATGAAAATTTCATCGAATCTAAATTTAGGCTTTTTGGGAAATCGGAATTTGAAAAAGGGGTTTTCATTAAAATCGATATAAGACAATAATATTATTAAGCGCTTTAGACAGTTTGACTTACTGGTTTGACTTAATCTATTCTTAATTAACTTTTTAGCTGGTCAATGGTTTTTGTAATGAGTGATTTGGATATAGGCTTATTGACGAAATTAATTAAGAATTAAATTAAAAATTTAATTTAAAATTTGCTCTCAAAATCATATGTAAACTTGTCACTTGCGACACAGCAACCAAAATTGTGAGTGCTTATAGTTTTTTCTAATTGTATATATTTTTTTTAAATGTTATCTAGCATCGAAATGACGAATAAAAAACGACCAATATTAAACTCTTAAACTTGTATAGTATGTTTTTCGCGATTTTGAAAAATGTTAATATAATTTCCAAAAAAAAATGTATGCCCGAGTCTAATACATACGAGGTGTGTTCAAAACGTATCGCGAATTTTGAATTTTCGCTGGTTACGTATATTCGAATTTCGAATTTTTTGTGGCGCTATGTTGGTACTCATGTCTCTCACTTATGCCGACAAACTCGGCCATTTTGAATGTTCAGTTAATTGTTGACAGCTGCTTTGCTTGCACGTGTTTTGGATCGTCTTCGATTTTTACCTATTCAAAAAAATGGATCAAAGAACCTGTATCAAATTTTGTGTGAAAAACGAAATTAAGTGCGCGTATGCATTCCGAATGTTGACTGTGGCATACGGAGAAGCTACCTTGGACCGAAGCAACGTTTATCGGTGGTACAAAATGTTCTCAGAAGGCCGAGAAGATGTGCAAAGAAGAACAAAAATTGGCTTTTGCACCACGATAACGCCCCTGCTCACGCATCGTTGCTTGTGCGCGACTTTTTCGCCAAAAACAACCCACTAATGATGCCGCAGCCCCCGTATTCCCCAGATCTGGCCCCCTGTGACTTTTTCTTGTTCCCTAAACTGAAGAGGCCCATGAAAGGACGACGTTACGCTTCTCTTGACGAGATAAAGACGGCATCGAAGGAGGAGCTGAACAAGATACAAAAAAATTATTTTTTGAAGTGCTTCGAAGATTGGAAAAACCGTTGGCACAAGTGTATAATATCTCATGGGGATTACTTTGAAGGGGACAAAATAGATATTCATGAATAAATAAATAATTTTTGAAAAAACACAAAATTCGCGATACTTTTTGAACACACCTCGTACATATGTATCTACGTATATATTTAACACTAGACTACTTTTTTCTTCTTCTTTCTTCTAGTCTAGTATGTATGTAACGTAAGCAACATACTTCAGTATCAGAGCACGTTTTTAAATTGATGATAGCCGTCATCCGGTCGTCGTGATCCTGAGCCAGATAAAAAATGTTACACGTAAATGCAAAAACAAAGATTTGAGCCAGATAGATCCATATAGATATCATATTACAATCGTATCCTTAAAACGAGCTCCATGATTTTTAGTACTTACCAAGTGTTTTAATATTGTGGATGCCCTGAGTCTATTTGAAATGAGAAGCAATCGCTCTGACATCTGCTTCCGAAGCCTTCTAATGTGCTGGAGTATTCCCGTGAGAATTGAGCGCGATACGAAGCTCTATAACCCACCGGATGCCGGCTATCGTCAATACTGTTGATAGTTGCTGTTTTTATAGGTGTAAGTTGCAAATTTTAACGGATTTTATGTGTGTTTGTGTGCTGCACTTGACAATTGAATTGAATTGTGTTGCATGTTGGCGCACATCTCTTTGCCATCGACCAATCGATGTGACGCTTGATGCGTTGTTGCACAAACAGACTAGATACAACAACAATGCGGTGACGATTGCTAGTTAATGCTTAAGTGATTTGACAAAGTTGTTCCAAAACGGGGTCGCCCCTGGACAGTGGTTTGGCAAACTCTCCGAGTGTATTTCTGCCATTAAAGACTTCTTAGCGAAAATTCATCTGCCGTTCGGAGTCGGTACTGTAGGTTCCGCCAATTTTTAGGAAAAATTAGAAGCAGCACACCACAAATTGGTAGAGAAGCTCGACCTCAATCTCATCGGAGGTAAATCACGCCAAATATTTTTTTTTTTAACTATGTAGTTTGAGATAAGCATACTTCTGTCCGAAATCTGACAATTTATGTCTCTTAGGGCATCGCCATGTTAAAAATTCCAGTTGCTTTTATGGAAAAACACAGTTGGTTAACTAATTTGACTTGGTGGTCATACTAGTATTGAGATAGTTTACAACTCGTTGGCTTGACTGCAGGGAGCCTTTGACACTGTGTCATCGTTCCCCAGCTCTATGCGACATTGTATATTGCGCATAACAGGTTAACTGTATATCCACACTAGTATCTACTTGTATATTGTAAATTCATTTGACTTTTTGATCAAAAGCGACATAAAGTCGATAGTTAACTGACTATATGAAGTGCGAGTTGCCAGTTGACCCTGTGCCAACAACTATTGTATTTTAGTTTACTTTATCAATCTGTGCGGCAAAAATATTTAATGTTAGCTTGCGATTTCTTTAATTTAATGCTGGAGAAAATAATACAAGCTGCAGAACTTAACCGCGCTGGACCAATATTTTCTAAAAGCGTGCAACTGTTGGCGTATGCTGACGATATTGATATCATTGGCCTTAAAAGCCGCGCCGTAACTTCTGCTTACTCCAAATTAGAAAAAGAAGCGGAGAAAATGGGATTGGTGGTGAACGAGGGCAAAACGAAGTACCGTCTGTCATCATGCAAAGAGTCAGCACATTCGCGCCTTGGCAACCAAGCCACTGTTGGCAGCAATAATTTCGAAATAGTAAAGGACTTCGTTTACCTGGGAACCAGCATTAACGCCAACAATAATGTTAGCCTAGAAATCCGACGAAGAATTACTCTTGCAAACAAATGATACTTCGGACTGAGTAGGCAATTGAAAAGTAAAGTCCGCTCTCGACGAACGAAAATAACACTCTAAGTCACTCATCGCACCCTTCCTGCTATATGGTGCGTGGACACTAACAACATCGAGAGCCCAGAAGGTATTCTTATCGGCACCCGCCGGTGGAAGCAGAGGAAGAGGGAGACCACCACTCCGATGGAAAGACCAAGTGAAGACCGATTTGCGATCCCGCGGTGTTTCCAATTGGCGCCAGTTGGCGCAACGAAGAAACAACTGGCGAGCTATGTTGGACGGTCAAAATCGCCCAGGCGGTTAAAGAAGAAGAAGCTTGCTCAGAAGCTATGTAAGCATTTGTGAGAAGGGTTCTTGAAAAGATTCAAGTACCCCTACGCGTTCAGACGGCTAGTGCCGAAGAAGATTTAATGATGCGCTGCATGAACTGTATCTGCATACAGTCAACATAGTTAATCTAATTTAAACCCTGCCGCTTAGTTGGCTACAAATAAATGAAATAAAAAATACACGCGTCGGTGGAAGCAGAGTAAGATCACCATTTCATTGAAAGATCAAAGTGAATAGCGATTTGTGTTTCGATTAGTTAGCAGAGCGTTAAAACATCCCGCTGACTATAGTGGATATATAGGTCAACAGCACTTAATAGTTTTTTGTTTAGCCGTCTAAAGGATTTTGACCTTGCAACAAACCGCCGCTACTGACTCTATCTTTTGCTAGCTGACACCAATTAGAAACGCCAAGGGATCGTGGATCGCATTGCATTGCCAAGTTTACGTAGCCGCTGGGTTTATAGCTTATACAACTCATCATTAAATCTTCTTCGGTAAACACCGGCATGGCGCAGAAACCCATATATCCTTCGAAGAACCTTTCTCTCGAATACTTCAGGACCGACTCATCGTCCATTCTTCTGTTCCATATTGCAAGACAGGTATTATGACCGACTTGTAGAGCGTGGTTTTTGTTCGTCGAGATAGGACTTTGCTTCTTATTTGACTCCTCAGTCCAAAGTAACATTTATTGGCAAGGTTAATTCTTCCCTGGATTTCTAAGCTGACATTATTGTTGCTGTTAATGCTGGTTCCCAGTCAAACGAAGACCTTTACTATTTCAAACTTATGCCTGCCAACAGTGGCGTGGGTGCCAAGGCGCGAATGCGCTGACTCTTTACGTGATGACAGAAGGTACTTCGACTTAGCGGTCTTATAATATACCCGATATAAGTTTGCTGCCGTAACAGTTGAGTAAAATCCACCCTGGTTCTGGAGTCAACGAGAAATTATTCCCACGCCAGTCAGGGGATAGGAGAAGAGCGTATTGGATTCATATCCGAATGGGATATCAGACGCCTTAATAGAGCGGGGTTCTTTGGCACGCCCAATTATAATTGGCTTAACTTTTGCTGACCAGTTGCATTTGTACACACAAGAAAGGTAATTCTTGCCTCTTCTGCTTTTCTCCCGGAGCTGTTTTTTTGGTTTGGCTGACAAATGTTCTTTCAGAAGACATTTCCAAAACAGCCCGGTCTCGTCTGCATTGTATATTTAGTCCTGAAAAGCTTTAGCTCGTAAATAGAATTTCTAAGTTTGTGATTAAAGGGATCAGTTTCCTGGGTATCTGATGATAATTTCCCCCAGCATATTTTCAATAATCGGATTCCAAAGTGAGCTTTAAATCCAGATAACCAACAGGGGGAGGTATGAAAGCTACCCTCAACTTCCTGAAAGTGGCGTGCAATTTTATTGCCTTTTCCCTAAGCATTTCCCAGTAACTGGACAGTTTTTTTTCGTTGAGCTATATACCACTTGTATAACATCTTCTCCATGCGGGGATACTCGCCTTGTCTATGAGTTTTCCGTTTGAATGCCCCAATCGTCTGATTGGATAATATTACGAGTATTTTTTTTATTCCCGAAATCGTTGACTTAGCTACACCATTAATCCTTGCCAAGAAAGAAACAACAGCGCTTTTTTTCGATTTTTTTAACAATTTCAGATTTTTGTTTTATCGAATGATAACACTACCTTGTAAAAATCGTGGGACTGCTCTCTTAAGAGAGGGATCCGGGATCAATACCTTTCGTCTACAGTAGGCATCAATTGATCCCAACTATTCTCTCTCTATGGCGCGATATACAACAGGTATATCATCATAAACCTCCTAAGAGATTTTTGCGCCAAGCTTCTCTTCCAATTTTGGGTGTGCCGATTTGAATTTTTCCCTACAAATTGGTGGGACCTACAGTTTTTTGCCGACTCCGAACGGCATCTACAAAGGAGACGAATTTTTGCTGAGAAGCCTGTCATGGCAGAAATACACTCGGAGAGTTTGCCAAACCACTGCCGAGGGGCGACCCCGTTTTGAAAAACTTTTTTCAAATCACTTTTGATGTTACCTGTACCAGGGCTCGAACCATGGACCTTCGGTGTGGTAGGCCGGCAACACTACCTTCACACCACGGCGGCCGCCAACTATAGTGTAACTATATTTCACATATGCATATACATGTATATCCTTAGTTTAACCATATTTCACATATGCATATACATGTATTTTATACAATAAAAAAAAAGAAATCTAATTTAATTTATAAAGAAAAATAATTGTGCCCGTATATTTTCTAAGTTTTTTCTGAATGAAAATTTTTGAAGTAACCAATTTTAAAATTGAAAAATAAAAATTACAAATTTGATTTCAAACAAAAATTCAAAGTAAAGTTATATGAAACTTAAATATTAATACAATTAAATTAGTATTTTAAATAAGAACTAACAACCCTACAATACTCCCCCTTCCAGAGATTTGTTGTTAAATAAGTTAAATGTAACTTTCTTTTTGGTATTTGTTTCAGGAAAATGTGTTAAATAACCATAGCTGGTTTTAAACGATCAATAGGAATATTTTTAACTTCATTGTTTATTTCTATTCTAAAATTTTTAATATGTTTTTCAATAACTCTGTACGGTCCCTCGTAGGGATGTTGTAAGGAATGTTTGTTAACAACACGCACGAAAACATATTTACAATTTTGTAAATCTTTTGGAACGAAAATACCGGTAAAATTTTGATGATGATTAATATGTGACCTAAAATTTCTAAAATGCTCGCGCAATCCACTTAACACATCCGATGAAGTTGTTGTTTCATTAGTTTGAATAACAAGTTCACCAGGCAAACGTAAATTTTGACCATACACCATTTCAGCAGGCGTAGCCGAAATATCTTCTTTAAATGTTGATCGCAAACCAAGAAGTATTATCGGTAACTCTTCACACCAGTTTCTGGGTTCATTCCTAGCCATAATTGAAGACTTTAGTTGCCTATGGAAACGTTCTACCATTCCATTAGCTTGAGGATGATAAGGTGATGTTGTTATGTGGTGACTGCCAAGAAATTTAGTTAATTCCGAAAATAGATTTGAGGTGAATTGGGCTCCCTGATCCGTAGTAATTTCTAATGGAATTCCGAATCGTGAAATGTATTCACTAAAAAATTTTCTTGCAATAGTTGCCGCAGATATATCTCTTAGCGCTAATGCCTCTGGCCAGCGCGTAAATCTATCAACTATAGTAAAAATATAACGATGTCCTCTTGAAACAGGTAAAGAGCCTACAATGTCCAAATGAATGTGCTCGAATCTACTCTCAGGTATTGCAATTTTAAAAACTGGTGATTTGGTATGACGGTAAACTTTCGACGTTTGACAACTTATACATTCTTTTGACCAGATATTAATTTGCTTGTTCATATTTGGCCAATAATATTTTTTAAATATTAATCTACGAGTAGCCTTAGTACCTGGATGTGCGATTACATGCAGAGTATCAAAAATGGTTTTCCCTAAACTGCTTGGAACGAATGGTCTAGGATTTTCACCCGATAATTCGCACCAAATATTAAAATTTAGTAGAGAAATTTGTATTAATTTTAGGCTATGAAAATTTTGGCTAGTTATTATCTCATTCAATTCATTATCTTTTTGTTGCTCATTTTGCAATATTTTGAAATTTATATGGAAATTTTTAATTGCATCTACCTCAAAAGCTCGTGACAATGTATCAGCTACTATATTATCTTTACCTTTAATATGTTGTATATCGTTAGTGAATTGTGCAATGAATTCTAGATGCCTGGTTTGTCTCGGACTACGTTCCGTTTTTGAATCTAAAGCAAAAACCAATGGCTTGTGGTCTGTGTAAACTGTAAATTGTCGTCCTTCTAAAAGGTACCGAAAATGCTTAATATTTAAATAAATGGCTAACAATTCTCGATCGAACGCACTGTATTTGATCTCTGATGGAGAAAGCTTTTTTGAATAAAAACCGAGTGGCTCTGATTTACCGTTAAAATATTGATGTATGACCCCGCCAACTGCTGTATTAGATGCATCAACACTTAAAGAAAGTTTTGCATCTTCATTAAAATGGTTTAATAATATCGTAGATGCAAACTTTTCTTTAATACATTCAAAAGCTTGTGTTGACTTATCATCCCAAATTAATGTTTTGTCACGTTTCTTACTGGTTTTATTGATCAAATCGTATATACTGTTTGTGTATTCAGCGGGATTCGACATATACCTATGATAATAGTTTATCATTCCTATGAATTTTTGTGCCTGTTGAATCGATTTTGGACGTTCAAAACTTCGTATTGTTACAATTTTCTCATCAGAAGGTCTAATTCCATTTCCTGAAATATTGTGTCCTAAAAAATCAATATTGCTAACCCCAAATATACATTTGCTAGGCTTAATGTTTAAACCGTATTCTGACAATCGGTTAAAAAGTATCTTCAAATCCCTCAAATGTTCCTCCTCATTTTTGCTCGCTATAAGTAAATCATCAACATATGCATATACAAAATCTAGACCACTGACAACCTCGTTTATAAATCTTTGAAAAGTTTGAGATGAGTTCCTCAATCCGAAGGGCATACGCAAAAACTCAAACATACCGAAAGGTGTTGTTATTGCCGTTTTGTGTATATCTTCTTCGGCCATTGGTATTTGATGATATGCTTTCACTAAATCAATTTTAGAAAAAAATATTTTTGTTTCGTAGGTTCATATTAAAATCGTGGATATGAGGTAAGGGATAACGATCGGGAACTGTTATAACATTGAGTCTTCGGAAATCACCACAAGGGCGCCAGTCATTAACATCCTTTTAGGGTACAAGATGTAGAGGAGATGCCACTGAGGAGTTCGACGGTCTACAAATTCCAGTCTTTAATAAAAAATCGAACTCGGTTCTGGCCACTTTAAATTTAGTCGGATCTAAGCGCCTGACCTTAGAAAATGGAAGATTTCCTTCTGTAACTAGTTTATGCACGGTAGTATGCTTAACTGGCTTTGAATAATCTGGTTCAGCTATCAAAGATGGAAAAGCTTTTAATAATTTAGTACAGGGTGGCGCAAAAGTCATCCTACTATCAGAAAATGCTATAAATTTCGCGATTGGCCCCTAAAGTCAGTTCTGTTTTGACATTTGTGTACTAAACACATGCGAAATACACGTTAATAAACAATGTTATGCTACACTGCTCCAGAACGCGAAATATTGCTGACTATTTATTTCGGTCGGTGAAAAACGGTTACTGCGCAAAAGTAATCCTCCTATCAGAAAATGCTATAAATTTTGCGATTGGCCCCTAAAGTCAGTTCTGTTTTGACATTTGTGTAGTAAACACATGCGAAATACACGTTAATAAACAATGTTACGCTACACTGCTCCAGAACGCGGAATATTGCTGACTATTTATTTGACCAATAATCGGTCGGGGCCAAACGGTTACTGTGAATGGTGAGCGGTACAGAGCAATGATCAACGAGTTCTTTTTGCCGCAACTTGATGAATTGGGATTGGAAAACATGTGGTTCCAACAAGACGGTGCAACAGCACACACTGCAAGTGCCACAACCGATATGCTGAACATCGGAAGCTTACTTTTGCGCCACCTTGTATATTGATTATTCACTGAGAAAATTTTCGGAAGAGAGACGTTGCAAAGGCATGAAATATTGTTGACTGAAAGGTTTTTCAATGGATCAACTAAACGTTTATTCTTAATATCAATAAGAAGGCCATATTTAAACAAAAAATCAGCTATTAAAAAAGTAAATGGCAATTCGCGTCTTAATCCTAAATTTATATTTAAAAGTTTCTTTCCATATGTCGAAATTGTAGTACCGTTAGCTGCTGTCAAAATTATATCTGATTTCTTTTTACATACGAATTTAGAAATTGGCAGTACCGAAATTTCTGCCCCGCTGTCAATAAGAAAATTTAATTTATTATGTCGGTCAAATATGAACAAGCGACGAGTCGAATCTTCAAAATTTCCCTCATTTGTCGCTGCAACAACGGAAGATTTTAGTTTTCCGAACTATTGTTTTTAATAAAAGCGCATGGTGGCTCGCATTTCCTGGCATAGTTACCGAACTTATAATGATATCTACATAGCCAATTCGGGTTGTCACGGGAATTTGTCCTATAATTTGAGGGACTTCTAAAACGATTTCTACTAACGGATCGTGACCTTGAATAATTTTGGCTCATTTCTTTTTTAATTGCACTAATCTCTAAAGATAATTTTTCCAAATTTTGACACATAAGATTCGTTGTTTGAAATAAATTCGAAATAAGTGTATTTTCATATTTAGAATTTGGAAAATTACTAACTGAAGCTATCTCCGTTTTATTTATTGCTTCCCAAATATTGTCAGCTAATTTAATTAATTCATTAATTTCAGTTGAATTACACTCAAATTTTTTGGCAGCTTTCTCATCCAAAGCTTTTTAAGAATATCTTTACTAAAATTGTTTCCAGAGAGTAAAACAAGAAACCGATAAAACTCTGGCGGTTTGCGATCTCCAATTTCAGAATCGGACAACATTCGATCTAACTTGGCATTTTCACTTAATGAGTGCCGTTCAATTAAAATTTGCTTCAGTGCAGAAAATTTGTTACTTTCAGGTGGATTTTGAATAAAGTCTAGAATTGTCATAATGACATCCTGGGAAAGCGCAGTTATAACATATTCATATTTCGTCCCCTCCTGAGTTATATTCTTTCTATTGAATTGCATTTCAGCATGGATAAACCATGCTTCCGGGCAATTGGTCCAAAATTGGGGAAGCTTCACAGATGTGGCAAAAATTTCGTTATTTTGATTCGCATATGGATTTGGTAAATCATTTTGATAAGTTGCATCATCTAAATCAATAAGCGAATCGTTTACTTGATTTCGTGGTGTAGATGTGTGTGTATTGTTTGGTGGTGAACGAAGCATTGTTAATTCTACTTTCGAAATCAATATTATTTGATTTCATACAAAAATTATATTGTTTAGGAAATGTCCGGAAAGGAGGGTTTACAAATATAAACAACAAAAAATCATGAAAATGTAATTAACCTCGATGAATATACATTCTTATACATAAACATATAAAACGAAATCAATCAAAATTTAAATAAGTCAAACGTTAAGATACAGCTCACCAAATCTTTGCGTTACTTGAAATTGAAAATGAAGTGACCAATGTAGATTCTTTCTTAAGTAGTTGTTGTTGGTAGCTAAATGCATATAGTTGATTATATCCTTAATTGTTGCTGTAGTTGATAATGTAGTTAATTTGATTATTGTTAATTTTTACTGTTATTGTATATTTCTTCTTCTTTAAATGGTCATCTAACCGCCTGGGCGATTTTGACCGTCCAACATAGCTCGCCAGTCGTTTCTTCGTTGCACCAACTGGCGCCAATTGGAAACACCGCGGGATCGCAAATCAGTCTCCACTTGGTCCTTCCATCGGAGTGGTGGTCTCCCTCTTCCTCTGCTTCCACCGGCGGGTGCCGATAAGAATACCTTCTGGGCTGGAGCATCTTCGCTCATTCGCACTACGTGGCCTAGCCAGCGAAGCCGCTGTGTTTTAATTCGCTGAACTATGTCGGCGTCTGCGTAAAGTTCATACAGCTCATCATTAAATCTTCTTCGGTACTCGCCGTCGCCGTTATTGTATATTTGCTATCCTTTAATTGTAGTTGCAATCATATTCCTTCACCTTTGTTGTTGTTTTTGTAACAAACTTGTTTGAAATATCTTTGTTCAAATAAAAACGATAACACCAATTTTATGTAGACATTTTTTTGATGTAATGTTTTTATACAAATCTCTATTTCATTTTTCATTTTCCACAAATTTCGAATTTAGATGTCATTAAAGATTTTAAATTTTCACTATTTGTTATTTTATTTATATGTTCATATATGTTTATAGTTTTCAGTATGTATTTTTTTTTTCTTTTTGTTGTTATTATTGTTGTTCTCGCTTCCTTCAATTCAAATTTTGATGGTATGTATATATTTGTATGGATATATTTTTTTTTTTGCTATTATTCACTATGATTGTCTCCTTATTTATAACTGCCACACTTATAATTCTTTTTGAGAAATGTCCACTTCTATTGCTTTCGGTACATATATTTCGCACATGAAATTTAATAATTTCAATAGGTTTTCAGTAAACATAACGCAGTATACAATTATAATTTGTATTTTGATTATTTTTGACATTCAGTTTTTAACATTTTATTTTTGGTCGCTGTTTCTGCTTGTCGTATTTGTTGTAGCATCACTACGACTCTGAGCAAAAATTTCATTATTTTCACGGGGGAGCGCACAAATGTTCTGACCACTTTATAGGTATTTTATCTTTAACAATTTCTTTAATAAATCAAGCCTCTCCTGGCAGGATCGCCAATATAGTGTACGAGGTGTGTTCAAAAAGTATCGCGAATTTTGAATTTTCGCTGGTTACGTATATTCGAATTTCGAATTTTTTGTGGCGTTATGTTGGTACTCATGTCTCTCACTTATGCCGACAAGCTCGGCCATTTTGAATGTTCATTTAATTGTTGACAGCTGCTTTGCTTGCACGTGTTTTGGATCGTCTTCGATTTTTACCAATTTTTTTACCAAAATTGCTCAATTGTGACCAAAAACAGCATCGCATGAACATTGCTAATGAGATGTTAAACTCTGTCCGCGACGACCCAAATTTGCTCCAGAGGGTCATAACTGGTGACGAATCGTGGGTTTATGGTTATGACGTGGAAACCAAAGCTCAATCATCTCAATGGAAGCTGCCGCACGAACCAAGACCGAAAAAAGCGCGCCAACTTCGGTCGAATGTGAAAGTTTTGCTGACAGTTTTCTTTGTTGCAGGGGCGTGGTGCATCATGAGTTCTTGCCACAGGGAAGAACGGTCAATAAGGAATATTACCTGCAAGTTATGCGCAATTTGCGCGAAGCAATCCGCCAGAAACGCCCGGATTTGTGGAAGAACAAAAATTGGCTTTTGCACCACGATAACGCCCCTGCTCACGCATCGTTGCTTGTGCGCGACTTTTTGGCCAAAAACAACACACTAATGATGCCGCAGCCACCGTATTCCCCAGATCTGGCCCCCTGTGACTTTTTCTTGTTCCCTAAACTGAAGAGGCCCATGAAAGGACGACGTTACGCTTCTCTTGACGAGAGAAAGACGGGATCGAAGGAGGAGCTGAACAAGATACAAAAAAATGATTTTTTGAAGTGATTCGAAGATTGGAAAAACCGTTGGCACAAGTGTATAATATCTCATGGGGATTACTTTTAAGGGGACAAAATAGATATTCATGAATAAATAAATAATTTTTGAAAAAACACAAAATTCGCGATACTTTTTGAACACACCTCGTAACTATATTTCACATATGCATATACATGTATATCCTTAGTTTAACCATATTTCACATATGCATATACACAGAAAGAAAAAGCCCGGTAAAATCAATGAAAATAGGGGTTAATTCCATCGATTTTACGGTTATTTTTTATCCATTGCACAATACGGTTGAATCAACCGAACCAAATTTGTTTTCACCACACTAACCTTTTTAGCAGTTAAATCAAAGGGACGTCTGTTGGTTTACTATCAACACTTGTGCAGTGAAATTAACATATATTCCCATTTACTTAAGATTAACGTCGTGAACAGTTAAATTAACAAAGTATTTCTATTACTTTCGAAATAACAGAGTAGACTGTTGAAACAACAAAGATTTCCCTTGACTTGGGATTAACAGGGTAAGTTGTTAAATTGAGTTGTAAATACTGTTGATTTCAAATCTGCAGTAATATCTGTTGAAATAACAAAATGCAGCTGTTTTTTTTTAGATTTGTGATTTATTAATGGATTACAGGATTTTTTTTTACATATACATATGTGCTTATAATTTTAATTTTTTTGTTGCAACATACAGTCATAAGAATAATTTCTTGAACAGGTACATATATTATAATATTAAATGTGCATATACTATAAGTATCTTAATCTTACGTAAGATAAACCCTTAAACAATGTATGCATATTTAAAGGAAAAGTGACAAAATTATTAATTTCATTTAAAAAGAGGACTTTTGTATTTTTTTTAGTAAGAAACGCTTGATAATGTTCATCAAAATGTTGAACTCCAATTTCGGATGATATAATATAGATTTTTTTGTGAGTGTCGATAACTATATATTCAATTTTGTGTACATGTAATTTAAATCTAAGCATAAATAAAAATTAGTTTTGTACAAAGTTCCTTTATATAGAATTTCTTTTAAAAATATAACATCTTTGACATTTAAATGCATTTGTATAAAAGATCTTATTTGCTCCGAAAAATTGGAGCGCAATCAAATTTAATAGGAAATTTTGCTTATATAAAGTAACATACATATACTCCATCGCACAGCGCCCAATTAACAAGTTCTAAACATTTACATACATACACATACAGTCACTCACAAAAATTAGTACACACTTGGTTTATTTTGAAAAAACTCGTACGCAGTAGCTCACGGCTTAATTGATAATTTTCATTTAAAATATAGTAAATTCCCTAACAGAACCCAAATTTAAAAAATGTCAAACGTTATTCAAAGGTCATGAAAGTTAATCAAAATTTGAAAAATGGCCATCAAAATTTTCCAATCTTGTTTCAGAATTTCTAGAAAATTTTTGAGTATTCAGTTTTGTAGCCCATTAAATTTTAGTTTAATAATGTTCAAGTTAGAAATAGCTCAAAAGTTTCTCCGAATTTTTAGAATTTTTTTTGTCGAGAGTGGTGGGCATTTTCCTCCATACATTTCGTGAACAAAAATATATTTTGTATGGAAGAAAATGTTAAACAGCCTTTACAAAAAAAATTCTGAAAATTCGGAGAAACTTTTGAGCTATTTCTAACTTGCACATTATTAAACTAAAATTGAATGGGCTACAAAACTGCATACTTAAAAATTTTCTAGAAATTATGAAACAAGATTTGAAAATTTTGATGGCCATTTTTCAAAAACTTTCCTGACCTTTGAATAACCTTTGACATCTTTTTAAATTTGGCTTCTGTTAGGGAATTTACTATATTTTAAATGAAAATTATCAATTAAGCCGTGAGCCACGGTATATCATTTTATAGTATTATGATGAGTGTGCACATCTGCTTCTGCATATTGTAAAAAAATTTCAAAGGCTTATAAATATGCGGTGGGGTATATATCTGTGGTCATAAGCAATAGCAGCCTAGGTCGACTTAGTAAATTAATGATGAAAGTTGTTCCAGTTGAAAGTTGTTCTGGCTATTTTTAATAACAAAATCGTGTAATTTTGCAAGGCTTACTAATATTTTATTAAATCTAACATGTTTGGTTAAGTTAAAAAATCGCCAGAAAAAATTTCAACTGGCCTAATTTCTTAAGTCGACTTAGGTTGCAACAAGGAAAAAATATTTTGATATATATATATACTCAAAGTTGAGTTATGCGTATAATATTCCAGAGCATCTCGTCCAATGGATGTTGCTTCCAAAATTGATTGCAATTCCTGAAAATAAGTATAGCAATAAAATGTATATTAATATTTCTAATAAAAGTATTAATAAGCAGATTTTACCTCTGTATGAAAAATGACACTTTGAGCAATTGGGGGCTGCAATGTATTTGCAAAAGCATTCTAAAATAAAATTGTTATGGACAAAAATTTGAAAAAAGTTGGACATACACAGTACGCATTACGTAATACTAACATTTTTCAAATTTAGTAGTTTCGAACGAAATTTAGCTTTAATGCCCAAATATTTCAAATCCGGAAATTTTTTTTTTAAGTCCGTTTCAGTGAGATATTGAAGCTCATCTGCACCAACGCCCGATTCTGCAAAATACTTTGATTTTAGGTCACATATAAAGTTTATTGTAAAAACCTTACCTTTGAGAATAGGAAAACTACTTTTTAAAGTCCAATCTTTAAGTAAATTCAATAGCTTTTCATCTTCTGCCATCCTGAAAAAGATATTTAAAATTGTTCATAACTTTATTCTTTGCTACACTTCCACAGCATGCACGTATGTATATATGCTTGTAAATATGTACATAAGTTGTCTCACAATCGTACGCATGCTATGCAGTTGCACTTGAAAAACTAACGGCACTTTGGTTGATGAAGCCAAAGTGCCGTCAAATTCACAATTTCACAAAACACAATTTAACAACTTTTCCTACTTACCTTTATTTTAAACTAATTCATTAAAGTTGTAATAATGTATTCGCGCTACAGTTTTATTAATACAATTAATTTATTCCGCGTTATAAACGTTTAAAAATGTGCACAAAGTTCACCACCCGACAAGCGCGTTGACAATTTCAAGTACAAATGAGAATAACTAGGCAAGCGCAAATTTCTTTGTATGAAGGATGGTGAGAGCCGTGAGCGTAAGAATCTCTTTAAAATTGGATGATGCAATACAAAAGATTATCAACAATTCCTCTTTGTTAAAGTAACTTAACAAGTTAGTTGAATCAAACGGAAATCAGTTTAATTAACCGAAAATCGGTCAACTTTACAGATATTTGTTGAATTAGAAAGAACTATTTCTATTTTGTCCAAATGAAGGGAAAAATTGGTTGTGTTTACATAACATTTGGTTTAATTAACTAAAATACGATCAATTTGACTAGAATTCGGTTGATTCCATAACAACAGTACCAAGTTGTTGATTTTACTGACACCATTTCTTTCTGTGTACATGTATTTTATACAATAAAAAAAAGAAATCTAATTTAATTTATAAAGAAAAATAATTGTGCCCGTATATTTTCTAAGTTTTTTCTGAATGAAAATTTTTGAAGTAACCAATTTTAAAATTGAAAAATAAAAATTACAAATTTGATTTCAAACAAAAATACAAAATAAAGTCATATGAAACTTAAATATTAATACAATTAAATTAGTATTTTAAATAAGAACTAACAACCCTACACCAACTATTCCGTTATAGGCATTGTTGGGTTAGGTCAATTTTAAATTCTGGGTAGTTGTTTCCTTTAGGAGACAACTGCTAAAAAACGTTAAAAAATATCGGGAGAAGTATCAAACAACGCGCTTTGACTTCGGTATCAACAATCCGAAAGCGGATTTTCAATTTTTTGTTTCAGTGAAAAGTCATTCGCGAAAACCCCAAAAATTACCCAGGTCCGATCCCAAATAGGGGGCTTGATCTAAGGTATTTATGTGCAGAACACCTTTCTGCGTAGGCGGCCTTTGGCAGCGCTTCAAAAAAATAACCCTTAGCCGGTTCAAAACCGGCTACGCGGTCCACAGTATTTCTGCGCAGAACACACTTTTGCACTTTTTGGTACACCCTAATATGTGATTACTACAACCACATGAAAATGACAGCAAATTTTCAACCTTGAATGCAAATATTTCTTCACTGAAACAAAAACTCGAAAACACGCGTTTCTTGATACTTGTCTCGATAATTTCGGACGTGTTTTAGCAGTTGTCTCCTAAAGGAAACAATTTCCAAATTCTGTAGCCTACTTTTAGATGTTGACAGTAAAGTTATCCGAGCGTACAAAGGGAATCTGTCCGACACTACCCTTTGGACATGAAAGGAGCTCAGAAAGAAGTTTCCTTGTTAATTTACTAAACGATCATGTACATATGTATGTATATACGGGCATGCATATTTTCGCTTTAATTCTGTCAATGTTCATTTAAATTTGGCAGCATGCAAACATATAGGTACATATGTATGTATGTGTGTACATATTGCTGCTTTCCATATAATTCTACCATATTCTAAAATCTAGATATTCGACTCTCAATAATTCTCAATTTTATCACGCTCTTAGCCCATGAAGGGTATCTTAATGGGGGTGTTCGCGCCTTGCACACACCAGCGCCACCCCAAACCGTCGACTCGTAGGTGCTTACACCCTCCTCCTCCAAGCGGGGGAGGAGCCTCCTCGTGGTGATACCTGGTAACGCTACGGCGGCTAATTCGAGCGGCGACCTTTTCAACCCCAAAACCCCTCCTCCCCCCCCCCTTTTTCCTTCCTTGTAAGGGCTGGATCAAGGTGTCATACGACCCGTGCCGATGATCAACCTGGCTGGGGGCCCTTAAATAGCCCAGTCGCGAACGGAGTGCTTCGGACACCGGGCGACCTCCGATTCTATTTAGCCTTACCCGGGTAATGCGGATCTCTGCCCAGGTGGACCGTCCCCTTCTCCGCCACTCGTGGGTCCTAATTATGGAAAAATTTATAAATAAAAATGTAAATAAAAGCAAGGAGTCTGACTCTCCTAATAAAAAGTCAGCAGGAGCTCGCTCCGCTAAGATGGTCACGGGGAAACCGGACCAAAACAAAGATACGAAAGCCGAGAGGACACCCCGGCGTTTCAGTGCTGCAGCGGCAGCTAGACGGGATAGGGCTGAGTGCAAAACCGGTCCGAGTAGTCCGATGACCGGTGCCTCTACCAGGGGTGCCGATCGGGAGGCCAGCAACGCAGCTACCACCAATCCTGTAGCTTCCACCAGTGGCCTTGCCATTCAGCGCAAAGCGTCTGGCGAGTCCGTAGCTGGGGGCGCCAAGGGTGAGGGGGGTGCTAGCGATAGGGCCAAGGACTCGATGCCTAGGCAACCCACAAAGGCCAGCCACCAGGATAAACGGTCTGCAGCCCGGATTCTGTACAGAAACGCGACCTCACCGACAAGGGAGGAAGATGTTTCTGCGGAGGTTTGGGCGAAGCTCCAGCGAGACCTGGCGTGGGCTCGGCGGGTAGTGCCGGATTTTAAACTGGAGTTGTATGGCGCTAACAAAGGGGAAGCCTCTAAGCGCAATCGCTCAGTGGAGGTGACTACCCCAACGGCACCGAAAAGGGCCAAAACGCAGGGAGGCTATACACGGTCTTTCGCGGCGGTAGCCAAGGATCGCAAGATCATTGGCGTTATCGATGAGGGCAGCGTAGATGGCAGGATCCCGAAACAACAATGGAAGTGGATCGAAGCCGCGCTCGCTAAAGTTGCCATCCAGGTGAAGAGGGAGAACCCTGGACCGCCACCATCCTATACCGATGCAGGATGGTACCAAGGCAATGTCAGGCTGATCGCCTGTGGAGACGCTAGGTCCGTGGACCTATACAAGATTGGCGTGCAGCGAATAGGGGAAGTGTACCCTGGCGCGCGCCTCAAAGCAGTGGATGCGTGCGACATCCCGCAGCGGCCAAGAGCTAGAGCCTGGGTTCCAGTGACGCCAACGGAGCCAGATGAAATCCTGGAACAATTGCAGGAGTTTAACCCGGGTCTACCGACCCAAAACTGGAAGGTGGTCAGCGTGGACAAAGCAGCCGGACAAGCGACGATGCAGATAGTTCTGCTGCTAGACCAGGTAAGCATCGAGGCCCTGGACCGGTGCGACTACCGCGTAAGCTATGGCTTCAAAAATATAAGCCTGAAGGTGTACAAGGCGGACGCCGAAGCCCTGGCTAATTTTTCATCTCTGGCGGAGGTGGAGCCTCCCCCCAGCGATAACGAGATGGAGGTTGATGACAGTGGGTCGGATGTGCGGAGCGGCTATGCCTCGTCCAGCTTGGACGGTAGCGGGACTCTCAGGAGGCTTTACTCCGAGAGTCAGCTTCTGAGCGAGGACGACGCCGACGCGACGCTCACGGAGGAGAGTGCTAAAAAGCAAGATGATGAGGGTCCTCCAAATCAACCTTCATCACAGTAGAGCAGCGTCAGCTGCGCTTCTACTCCAACTTTCGGCAGGGGGAGTAGATATCGTTTTAGTTCAAGAACCGTGGATCACTGGAAATAGGATCTGTGGTTTGAGGACTCCCACTTACAAGCTCTACAGCGCTCAAGATAAGGGTAAGCCTCGTACGTGTATTTTAGCTAAGTCGAATATTAACGCTCTTCTTCTACCCCAATTTAGTGACGGAGATCTGACAGCGATTAGCGTCGAGGGGTTGGGTAGAAGTTGTAGATTTGTCTCCTTCTATCTGGCCCACGATCACGAAGGTTCACTACCGCCACATAACTTCAGAGAGCTCGTGAGTTCCACTAGGCCACGTAATAATCTAATTGTGCTTGGAGGCGATGCGAATGCCCATCACACTCAATGGAGCAGCACCGACACAAACGACCGAGGTGAGTCACTATATAACTACTTATTAGGCACTAATCTAAGTTTATGCAACAGGGGAAGTGACCCCACATTCATAACAAGGAACCGCGAGGAAGTCCTTGATATTACACTGGTCAGCGACTCCTTCAGCGACCTCATAGAATCATGGAGGGTTCTAACAGAACACTCCTTCTCAGACCATAGATATATTAGTTTCTCAATAGCAGATACGCACACATGTCCAAAATTCATACAAAATATAAAAAGAACAAACTGGGGCTACTACAGGAAGCTCATTGATAGAAATCTATCAAAACAAATGGTCACACCTAGAAATGATAAGGAACTAGACGAGCTAGTCAACACTTTTAATCAACAATGCAAGCTTGCTTTAGATAAGGCCTGCCCGATCAAAAAGGTAACGGAAACCCATAAGCGACCTTGGTGGTCGTCTGATCTAGATAGACTCAGGAAGGCTTGTAGGGTTGCCTTTAATAAAGCCAAACAGGACGGCCGCGAGCTATCCTGGGCTGTTTACAAAACTAAGCTAAGTACATATAAAAAAGAAATCCGCAAGGCCAAACGAACCTCCTGGGTGGAATTCTGCAGTGAAATTGAATCCACATCTGCTGCCTCGCGCTTGAGGAGGGTGCTCTCAAAAGCGCCAGCAACACTGAGCCACGTCCAAATGCCAGATGGGCAGTGGACGGATTCGACTACGGATACCATGAATCTGCTCCTGGATACACATTTCCCGACATGCACAGACGTGTCTACTACTACCGGCGGAAAGGTGCCTTCCGATCAAATGATAAGGGAGATCACCGATGAGAAGAAGCTAGATTGGGCTTTATCTACCTTTAAGCCCCATAAGTCGCCTGGACCAGACGGAATATTCCCGGCCCAGCTACAACATACATCCGGGCTTATCATGCCCTGGTTGAAAACTATGTTTATAGGCTGCCTAAGGCTCAACTACGTACCCACTTCATGGAGGGAGGTTAAGGTAGTCTTCATCCCCAAAGCCGGGAAGCCATCTCATACTAAACCTAATGACTTTAGGCCTATAAGCCTATCCTCATTTCTTCTTAAAACCCTAGAAAGACTTCTGGAGGACTATGTCAGAAGATCGATTGACCCAACTCAGCTCTCGCGGGCTCAGCATGCCTACAGTAAGGGTAGGTCAACAGATACTGCCTTGCACTCTCTTGTATCTGTTATAGACAAGTCACTTAACCTAAAGGAATATACATTGGTGGCTTTCCTCGACATTGAAGGCGCTTTCAATAACGTCCTTCCGGAAGCTATCACCTCTGCGCTGACGGGTCTGCGGGTCGATACCTGTCTGGTGGAGTTCATTCGTAAACTGCTTACTAGCAGACGGATCACAACCGAGCTAGGTGGGAACTCGATTCACAGACTCGTTAACAGAGGTACCCCACAGGGAGGTGTTCTCTCACCGCTACTTTGGGTGGTTACTGTAAACCAGCTTCTACGCCTCATGGAAGCGGAAGGCCACCAAGTGATTGCGTACGCCGATGACATCTGCGTTATGATGCGGGGAAAATTCCCTCAAACTCTATGCAACTTAATGGAATCGGCCTTATCTAAAATTTGTGACTGGGCAAAGTCAACAGGTCTGGGGGTTAACCCCGAGAAAACCGAGCTAGTCCTCTTTACTAGAAGGTACAAAATACCGAACCTTATACCACCAAAAATTGGTAACACGACTTTGGCATTCAGTGACAAAGTCAAATATTTAGGAGTTACTCTAGACAGGAAACTACTCTGGGGTGACAATATAACAGAACGGGTTAAAAAGGCAACGTGCGCGTTGTTTACTTGCAAGAGAGCAATTGGTGTTTCGTGGGGGTTTTCTCCCAGGGTAGTGCACTGGATCTACACAGCCATTGTTCGCCCGATCCTACTCTACGGAGTGCTAGTCTGGTGGCCTGCACTTACTAAGAATACGTACCTCAAACAGATACAAAAAGTCCAAAGGAGTTCAGAACTATGCATAACCGGGGCCCTTGGGTCCACCCCGACAGAAGCACTCAACACTATGCTGCATCTACCACCGCTTGATTTGGTGGCGAAGGAAGTAGCCACGATCACAGCTTTGCGAATAAGGGAGACTGGCGTCTGGATAAATGGACAAAGTGGGCACGCCACAATCTTGGGCAACCACGCGCCTGTTAACATTCCACCACACACGGACTACTGCGCGTCAAATAACGTGTTTGTCAGGAACTACGAGGTTATAATACCGACAAGACAAGAATGGGACAGCAGACCACATACGGTTCGGGGCGCCATCAACATCTTTACTGATGGCTCCAAGCTTGAGGGGAAGGTGGGGGGAGGAATCTTTTCACCGGACCTGGGACTAGAGATCTCCTTCCGTCTTCCCGACCACTGCAGCGTGTACCAAGCGGAAATGCTGGCAATACACGGCGCGGTGAAAAGCTTGGTATCCATGCCCCAAAATGGTAAACAGATCTATATCTTCTCAGACAGTCAGGCCGCACTTAAAGCCTTGAACTCATATGTCGACAATGCAAAGTCGTTAACTGAATGTCGCAGATCTCTCAACGAGATGGCTCAGCACTTCAGTATTAGCCTTATTTGGGTACCTGGGCACAGGGATATTGAAGGCAACTGCAGAGCGGATGAGCTGGCTAGACGGGGTACCACCACCCATCTCCTTCCAGGAAATAGCTCGGTAGGCATACCCATGGCCTCCTTTAAATTTAGTGTTAGCACAAAAACAATGGAAATAGCAAATATGCTCTGGTCAGGGCTCTCGACGTGTGAGATATCCAGGCTAACCTGGCCTTCCTACAACAAAAGACGTACAAACTCCCTGCTGTCCCTCAATAAATCGGACATTTCATCCCTGGTAAGGGTTCTAACAGGGCACTGTTTAATAGGCACTCACGGCGCCAGAATGGGCGCAATGTCTAATGATTACTGTCGCAGCTGCAGATGTATTGAGGAGGAGGAAAGTGTTCAGCATCTGATGTGTCAATGCCCTGCACTCAGCAGGCGACGGTTAGCTATCTTGGGCCAACCGTTTCTCAATAACCTCGCTGAGGTATCACAAATGGAATTAAAAGCGTTATCTAAATTTATTGACTCCACGAAGTGGTTCGATCCCCTGCCTTGAACAGGGTGTGAGTTGGTTTTCCCTGGCGTCGACGGCAGCGCAACCGTGTGAGTCGACTGGTCCTTCTCAGCTCTCGGGAGACCTTTGAACTCGGATACTCTAGGGTTGTTGGATCGGCTAACTGTTAAGCGGCTGAGCTGCTGTCGGCGTCGGGGATGACTTGCTCGCATCTCTGGGGCATAGAGGTGGGTAGAGACCGTATAGGGTATCACAATGGGCCTATTTAGTGGCCTAAGTGTCGGGCAGAGTCCAGGTACTCTGTCCTGCCCTTGCAACCTAACCTAACCTAACCTAGCCCATGAACTAGTTTTCGCAGCTGGCAACATTGCCAAACGATGGGCTAGTGAACAGCTGACACGCAAAATGACCCGTAGATAACTCTCCCACCGGGCACGGAAATCCTCTCGACGGCCCTGGTTATACTCAATCCGAGCTGAACCTAGACTGATCGTATTTTTGCAGAGCTTAGATCTTAGTATGGAGAATTCAATGCTACCACCAACATTGCTACTCAATTTCGATTTTGGCTTTTGCCGCTTATTGCCACACATGTATTAAAGCCACTTTAGCGCTTATTCCATTATTTTTCATTTTCATAGCTAAGTTATTCTACTAGTAAAAGAAACGTTTGAATTAAAGCGAACTTTGGTTAATTTTCTATTCACAACAAAAAATTATGGTTTTCTCAGAAACTATCGTACTTGGCGAAGCTTTCAATGATTTGACTAGCCGCCGCTAGTTGGCGCTACCTGTTTATACCAAATTGAGTGATGCTACTTTTTTTCCTACCTGAAGTCGATGAAATTTACGATTAACCCTCTTATAGATGACGTGCAATTTTTTAATGTAGAAAAAATCGACACAATTTTCTGCTCAAAATTTGAATATGACGATTTTATAAAGACAACAAAACTATTAAGCATCCTGTACAAACAGGGAAATGGGATTTTCAAAGCCCTAAAGGAAAAACGATGATCTAGGCCAGGTATGAAAAACATCGGGCCTTGCCACATCTACAATAGCCAGGTTAAGAGGATAGATACTAAACGCAGTGGAAACCAAAGCGAAATACGAAGTTCCGCTCTCGTATCAAATGAGCTGTCAGTTTTTTCACGACTTCGCTTGGTTGCGATTATATAAATCAAATCGCCTGGAATCCCGTACTTTTTATTGTTACTCTATTGTAATTGTTGACAGTTTTACTAGTTTTACTTAGAATGGGATTGAACTCGTGCTCTCAGAAATATACTTATCATAACTAATTCGCAAAGAATTTTAAGAGAACGCCTACGCAAATAGGCGCAACTCGATATGAGATTCCGTGGATGTTTTCGTCATTTGCAAGAATCGGTTAATAATAATATATAATATAAATGCGCAAGTTGAGGAAAATTGTCCCACTTTATGTCCAAACTATACATCTAAGGTAATAACAACTATATACATATGGATAGGTATGGCCAAACAGCAGTACCGTCAATCAAAAAACTTAACAAAAAATTAATAATAATATAGAAAAACTAGTTTAAAAAGGCACTAACACAAATGTATTCACACTATAGAGCCGCTTTTTTGTGTAAGTAGACATGCCATGCATGTATTGTATTACTCGTGTGATCGGCTCTCACTTTGAGTGCGAAGAGTTGGTAGTGGACCAATGAAAATCAAGTATTCACACTATAGTGTGAGTAAACATGTCATGCATTTTGCTTTAGCCCCTGTAAAAAATGAAGGAGTATCAAAGTTCCCCAACACTTATCCTCATTCATATAAAAAAGGTGGTCCGATTTACATGGCAATGATTATCAAAAGATTACTCTATGGAGTATTCTACACCAAAGCGAGAGGGGAGTAGGTGGACTTTTGAGGGCCACCTACTCCCTCTTTCGCTTTGGTGTTGATTACTCCATGGAGTAATCCTAGGGGAGCATTTTGAGAGTACTCTCACGTTGGTACCTACTCTATGGAGTATTCAAAAGCAAAGAAACGGAGTACTCCGAGATGGATTACGTGATCCAATCACCGGACATTGCCATGTAAATTGGACCACCTTTTTTATATGAGTGAGATAAATGTTGGAGTACTCTGGTACTCCTTTCGGAGTATTCTTTGGAGTATGGAACGGAGTATTTCCGTTTTTTGCAGGGAGTGTCAGAGGCTCTCCTGAGAGCACGAAGAGTTGCTTTGTTGGAGGCATTAAGCATTCACACTAAAGAGCCGGTTTTGTGTGAGTTGTTGTTATTGTATTGATCACTGGTTATGATGCCCAAAGGCAACGGCTCTCCTGAGACCACGAAAGTTGCTTTGTTGGAAGGATTAAGAAAGCAATGAAAATATGTAGTAAAGATACAAACAGTGTTTACAAAAACCAAATAATTGATTACTAATAAGGAGTATTCAGCACGGCGTACGGAGTTAGTTTTGTTTTTGTATCCTGCAGGTAAACCAACTAGTTGCAAACTACTTTCTTCTTCTTCTTTAAATGGTCATCTAACCGCCTGGGCGATTTTGACCGGCCAACATAGCTCGCCAGTCGTTTTTCCCTTGCGCCAACTGGCGCCAATTGGAAACACCGCGGGATGGCAAATCGGTCTCCACTTGGTCCTTCCATCGGAGTGGTGGTCTCCCTCTTCCTCTGCTTCCACCGGCGGGTGCCGATAAGAATTCCTTCTGGGCTGGAGCATCTTCGCTCATTCGCACTACGTGGCCTACCCAGCGAAGCCGCTGTGTTTTAATTCGCTGAACTATGTCGGCGTCTGCGTAAAGTTCATACAGCTCATCACTAAATCTTCTTCGGTACTCGCCGTCGCCAACGCGTAGAGGTCCACACATCTTTCGAAGAACCTTTCTCTCGAATACTCTCAGAGCCGCCTCATCAAATGTTGTTAGTGTCCACGCTTCTGCACCATATAGCAGGAGAGGTGCAATGAGTGACTTGTAGAGTGTTATTTTCGTTCGTCGAGAGAGGACTTTACTTTTCAATTGCCTACTCAGTCCGAAGTAGCATTTGTTTGCAAGAGTAATTCTTCGTCGGATTTCTAGGCTAACATTATTGTTGGTGTTAATGCTAGTTCCCAGTTAAACGAAGTCCTTTACTATTTCGAAATTATTGCTGCCAACAGTGGCTTGGTTGCCAAGGCGCGAATGCGCTGAGTCTTTGCATGATGACAGAAGATACTTCGTTTTGCCCTCGTTCGCCACCAATCCCATTTTCTCCGCTTCTTTTTCTAATTTGGAGTAAGCAGAAGTTACGGCGCGGTTGTTAAGGCCAATGATATCAATATCGTCGGCATATACCAACAGTTGCACGCTTTTATAAAATATTGTTCCAGCGCGGTTAAGTTCTGCAGCTCGTATTATTTTCTCCAGCATTAAATTAAAGAAATCGCACGATAG
The DNA here is from genome assembly GCA_949987695.1 of Merzomyia westermanni. NCBI lineage: Eukaryota > Metazoa > Arthropoda > Insecta > Diptera > Tephritidae > Merzomyia > Merzomyia westermanni. Next base: position 60,527,244 of record OX465291.1, read on the forward strand.
GGGGTCACCCCACCCTGTCTGAAAAGTCGTTTAGTTTCGAACGGCTCGGATAGGTACTTCCCAATTCTGACCGAGCTGGCGGTGTTGCTCAAGGTCATTTTGCATAGCCGTATAAGTTTTGCGGGGAAACCAAATTCAGACATAGCGGCATTTAGGCAGCTTTACTACTTTACAACTAGTATAGGAACCAAGCCCAACTAGTCAGCCAACTGTCATATTTCCATATAAGCAACTGGTATTTTCAATATGGGGATGTCCTACGAGATATAAACTGTTAGATTTCGACCAGAACATACCAGTCGTTTACTACTCATGAAATACTAGTTTGTATATACCAGTTTCGTAGCAATTCAAAATGGAAGGAAATGTACTAGTAAAATTGTAGCCTAATCATACCGGTATCATACTAGTTCGAAAAACATACGAGAATATTAGTCCAAATGTGGACAAAAACCTCCAGCAGGGATTAAAATAAGAAAATGGACTCATCAATACATCAGTTTTCAACATTTTCGCTGTAAGAAACCCCGATTTGGGATTGCAAAACATAAATTATATCTTTGGAAAATTTCATAAACTGGTTACGAATTGCAATAGCATGCAATGCAAATGAAATAAACGAAATAAATAATTACAGCTTATGTTGCTTAAACACATTCTATGAAAATTGTAGTCGTATACTAGTATGGATTGAACTTTTTCTTACTAGTATGATTTCAACCAGAAAATTATAGTTGGATACTAGTATGTTTACTTACTATGTTTGATATTTCACTGCAGGGTATTTGTGGTTGGGCTAGTGTGAATTATATATTTTAATATATAAATAAGTAAAATTAAACACAATTTACTAAAAGAAAGTGAAAGGAGGACAGAAAAGGAACGGAAAGAAAAGGAAATAAAAGGGGAAGGAAAGGAAATAAAAGGAAAGGAAAGGAAAGGATATTAAAAAAAAGGAAAGGGAAGCAAAGGGAAGGAATGAATAAGCAAAACAAGATAACAATAAAAAAGAAAACAATAAAATAAATTAAAAGCCTTGAGCCTGATCATAAGATTGTTCTTTGGTATACTGATTATTGCCGCGTTTAGTCTTATCCATCCATCATTGCTTCAGCCAGACGTAGTCCGCCCGTCTGAAACTAGTGTTGTTTTCTAATACAAGTATGTACTAGAAGCATTTTAACTTGCAAGAAGATATGTCAATTCGTTGACGTAGATGCGTTGAAGATTTATAGCGACTACTTCTGTCAGAAAGATGATCAGGTGTTTTCACAGCAGTATGGAAATATTTTTAGGGAAGCCATATATTCTCGACCCATTCTCTATTTGTTCTTAGCAGATTGACAGCTTATTTTTGAGTTTTCCTGAGCCAAAGGAGGAGATGCTAATTCTGCTAAATAAGATGCGGTTGAGATTTTAGTAGATTGTATTTCACTTTAATTGTAAAAGTCGCAAAATGCATTTAGTGAATTTAGGTCGTCGAGTTTAAGCTTCAGTGAAAAAAATGTGTCCTGCGGTGAACGAGGACAGCACAAATTTTCTGTCATCATACAAAAGTCGAGGCACATGTGCCTTGGTAGCCGTCGCTTATAAATTCAACAATGTGACCAGGTTAGCCTTTTCGAGGCTAGATTTAGTCTTTTTTTTTTGTCCTTTAGCCTCATAATTTTGGTTTTAGTTTCGTGGCTTTTTTCTAGCCTTTTTTTACTCCAAACCTTTTCTGGTCCCAATGCCATTTTTTCATACAACTTCGAGAATATATAAAATTTAAGTTGAATGAAGGTAGTATTGACGTAAAAATTGTCAACTATTTATTATTATCAACTGATAACCCAATGGCGACATCGCCTACCTGATAATATGAACTCTTTACCAAAGAAAAAGTTTTTTTTCAGTTGATAATTCTTGAAAGTCTCACTTTCAAGAAGAAAAGTCTACGTATTCTCCAAGTCAAGTAGCATTGATTGAGCTGCAGTGGCGAAACTAATAGCCGTACAGTGGACAAGTGTGACATCTACCATTAAATAAAAATTCATTAAACGAAACCCCTTTTTTAGAACTGCTCGAATTCGGTAAATGAAAGAATTTTTAGTGCTATGAACATTTTAAAAACTAAGTTCAGGAACAGATTAAAAATTAAAATGATTCAATCGCTGATTAATATTAAATGTTCGTTAAAACGCTTATCCAAATGTTGCACTGGTTTTGAAATTACCGATGATCTCATCTCTATGATAAATACCCAAACTATGTATGTACGCAGACTCAAACTCTTCTAACTCATCAGGCGAAGAAAATATTATAAAACTAGCTGTCCCGCCGAACTTTGTTCTGCCTTAAAAGCACAAATCATACAGTCACCCTTGGTCCACATTTAGGTTAATAAATTGGGAACCGGGTAAAATATCGAGGTGAAAGATATCTTAAATTTTAGGAGAGGCGTCCAGAAAATGATTATTGAAAGTTTCATTCATTTCTATGCAGTCGTTTTTGTGTGACGCGGGCGTTATGGTAAAAAAAACACATTTTTGGTCACATTTTTCCCACATTTTGGTCAATAACTCGGGAACTGGATGAGATATCCAAATGAAAGTTTTGAAATTTTAAGTTAGACGTTAAGTGATAGAATGGTAAAAGTTTCATGCAATTCTATGTAGTAGTTTTTGCGTGATACGCGCACAATCATACAGACGGACAGACGGACAGACAGACAAAAATTCTAAAAATTGTAGATTTGGGTTCCGCTGGTCCAATAACGACCTCTCCTATCAGTTTTTCTTGAATATTTTCAATGTACAGACATCGACCTGTTACAATTTTATTATACAGGGTGGCTGATGAATTTTGCTACATTAAGAAACTCAAATAATTTTTTTTTTCAGTGTATGGAATTCATTTTTCTTTTATTCATGTTAAAGCTCATTAAATTTTATTAAATATAGCTTAATTAGTTTTAAATATAATGGAATTTAAATGCCCCCCCTGCTCGTCGATGCATGTGCGGCATCTTACCAAAAAGTTGTTCATTACTGCTTGGAGAGTTGAGACAGGAATAGCCGCAATTGTTTCTCGAATGGATTGCCTTAGTTCATTCAAATTTGTTGGTTTTGCTTTGAAGACTTCCTGTTTGCAATAACCCCACAAGAAAAAGTCAGGTGCAGTAAGGTCAGGCGACCTGGATGGCCAACGGAATGTGGAGTTTCTGGATATCAGCTTATTGGGAAATTTTCGTCGCAATTCTGTCATAACAGGTTGGGCTATATGAGGAGCTGCACCATCTTGCTGAAACCACACAGAGTTGAAAGAAATTCTCATTCGGCGTAATTCTGGATAGAAAAACTCTCTCAACATGCTCAAGTAACGGTCTCCAGTAACCGTAACGGTGTGACCGTTTTCTTCGAAGAAGTAGGGCCCGACAATGCAGCGTGATGAAACTGCACACCACACTGTGACCCGAAGTGGATGCAATTCCGTCTCATGGAGTATCTGTGGGTTGGAAGCACTCCATATTCGACAATTTTGTTTGTTTATGTTGCCGTTTAAATCGAAATGGGCCTCGTCAGACATGAAAAGACAGTTCAACATGTTTCCATCCTCTTCCACCATTTGAAGCATCTTCTGGCAAAATTCCAAGCGAATCGGCAAGTCTGCAGCGTTCAGTTTGTTGGCCATTTGAATTTTATATGGGAATAAGTCCAAATCTTTGTGCATAATTGACTGTAATGACTGTCTGCTTACACCCATTTGAGCAGATAAGCTTCTTGTCGAAACACGTGGATTGTTTTGTATGGCTGCAGCTACAGCAGCGATTGTTTCCTCCGTTCGAACTGAAGGGTTTCGATGGTAAGGTCTTCTGTTGACTGTCCCATGCTCGGCAAAATTGTTTACAAGTCTTATTATGGTCCATCTGCTCGGAGGATTGCGGCCAAACGTGCGCCTATACTCTCTTTGAACCGAAACTACGGACTCCAGTGCGTGATAGCGGCGGACAATCCAAATTCTTGTTTCAGTGTCCCAGTTATCCATTTTTGTTAAATGTAATCTGCAAAATAAAAAAAAAATTAACCAGATTCATTAAATAGAAAAAAAGTTATTTAATTTTTTTTTGGTAGCGGCTTTCATTAGCCACCCTGTATGTAAAGATTAATTAGTTTGTAGTGATCTTTATATAGTATGTATTTCTTTGAAAAAATACTAGTCAAGGAAAATGTGCTTGATATGTGTTGAAACAAGAATAGGTTCTTTAAGTTATGTCTATAGCTTTATATACAAATAGTTTAAACTAAAATAAAAAATTTGGAATGGATTTCGTAAAAGAATTTCTGACTTTTTTTTTTAGCTTCATTTTTTCTTAACTAACCTTTTTTTTGCCGATTAAGCCTCTTTTTTTCTATCACCTGGTCACACTGAAATTCAACTGAGCGGTTTGTTTCCGTGGCGTACATTGATGTGGATTCGTATTAATTGTATTTTTGTATTCCAAATAAAAATTTGTCATTGACAAACACGGCAAACGAACGTAAACACACCTGAGCATGACCAAGCAAGTTTATTGTGAATTTCTGCAGCAACGACTGTGGTTTTCTATTAACACTTCATTACCTAATTGCTTTTGCAAACATCTAAGAATTTATAGATTAGCTCGTCTCTAATACATACTAAATATACGAATGACGAAGAGTTTAACTTGAAAGAAGATAGTTTTTAAGTCGTATTCAATTTTCATTGCTGGCGACCGACAAGAGCTTTGTTGTTTAAAACTACCTAATTTTTCACAAATTATTTATTTTTCGAAATGAGATTTCATTCTTTTACCGAACAATATTTTAGCCAAACATCATCTCTGTGAACACAAGCGTTACCAACCAAAACACACTTAGGAAATGTGCTAACAAATAATTCCAACCGTTTCTTTTGCTTTGCCAACCGGAGTCATTTAGGATCACATTATTTTTCAGAAAAATAATATTGTAAAGGTGATAAGGCTTTCACATAAACAGAGGGTTTGTTCTTTAAAATAGGCAGCGTAATTTTTTCCTCTCTACTTGCACTTAGGTTGCAGCTTTTGACTATAGATTTCTTCAATTTACACACTGTTGGGTCGTGTACTTTGCTATAAGTTGCTTTCTTAAGTCTTTCATTTGTTCCTACCAAATCTTATAAATAAAAATGAATGTGTGTCCAAAATACTCAACCGATTTTTACAAAATTCCCACAGTATATTCTTGGGTTCACTGGTTACAGCATAAGCTATATATATTTTTGGGAAAGTGTGCGGTGCCACGCCCCCAGACCATGTAAAATTTCAATTCGCTAAAAATCTGAACGTATTTTGTCTAAGTTAATAATATTTGGATATATGTATGTCACTTGCCCCGCCCACATATTTTGTGCATTGTTTGTGCTTCAATCGTATCCACAGTGTATTACCGATGTTTATGAAACTTTCACGATAGGTTTAGGAGTTCGTTGGGTACGACACAGGCTGTATATAGCTTTTGGCAAAGCCCCCAGGTTATAAGTATAAATCTGCAATTCGGTATAGCTAGGAATGTATTTGGTTCTAGTTAATGATATTTTATATATAGATATGTGTTCTATATATCAAAAAGCCTTGGAAAGAGGGAGCGGTACCAAGACCAAAAAAAGTTAGTAAGTTATATCAGACTAAAATTTCGGTTTGATTCTACTAATATGTTTACATACAAATAACTATAATTCAGCTCGAATTTAACTATGATGTGAGCTGCTTTCCATGGCAAAATGATTTTGGAAGTATTATTAGCTTACCCTGGCATTAAGCCAATGCCCTTTTTAGAGTACTAGAGATCGCCCATTGGTTGAAATTCAACCACACAACTTTATTTCATTTTAATTATTTTCTATTAATTTCATTCGCCTTCTTTGCCTTCCCTTCTCTGCTGTTCCTTTCTTTAGTATACTTTTCTTTCCTTTGATTTCCTCTTCTCGCTGGAATCTCTACTTAAATTTTTTTTTTTCTATTTTTTTTTTCCTTTTCTTACCTGTTCCTTCTCTTCCTTTCCTTTCCGCTCCTTTCTAAAGCAAAAATACATGACAAGTTTACTCACACAACAGCGGCTCTATAGTGCGAATACATGTTTGACATTTGTGTTGGTATCATTTTTAAGCTAATTTTTCTATATTATAATTAACTTTTTATTAAGTTTTTTTTATTGACGGCACTACAGTTGACCATACCTATCCATACGTATATAATTGTGAATACCTTAAATGTCTAGTTTGGCCGTCAACCTACGCATTGATATTATAGAAATGAACACTATCCACAAGCGATGCGAAATGCCTTTTCCGAATCTATAAAACTAATTACGCTAGTAATATGCCTATTGTTCGTGCGCTTCGTGAATTGAATGATTTGTCCAAGTCTCAAATTCTCGATTTTTCCTTTTCGAAAGCCGATTTTTTACAAATTTTATGCCCATAAATGTAACTTTTTTTGGGTTATTAATTTGTATGTTAATTTATTAGTTTATGTTTGTATAAGTATATTTTATCGCTAGTCTGTAAGGTACTCTGTACTGTAGACCTAACTTAAATAAATAAATAAAATCGTGACTGTTTTCGAAATAGTACTATAACTATAGCCTGTATATGTTTGTTGCTTTCAATTTTTCCTCTAATCAAAAATAATAATAACTAACTAAGAATTATTATCAACTGGTCTTGAGCTCGTTAAACTTACAAAAATATGTAAAAATGAACAGCCCATAAAACCAACAACAAAATAAATAAAATCTAGCGAAAGGCTTGAGTACCAGCCAGCTTTGGATGCCTAATTTTGATCAAGCGCCAATAAATGATGAAAGAAATTCGTATACCTAGGGACTAGCATTAGCAGCAACAACAGCCTAGAAATATAACGAACAAATGGCACAAGGCAATTGAGAAGTTAAGAAATCACACCTCCTAAGCACCATTTCATAACCGTCCTACTGTATAATGCAAAAGCTTGAACGATGACGACATCTGCCAATAACACTGGTCTACAAGGTTTTGGACTGGAGCAACCAAATATCTTTCCTAGGGTTATTTTGTGTGCTGAATTCGAATCTGTAATTGGTTTTTCTCTATCATGTCAGGTTTTTGAGATACAAAAAAAAAGTTTTTATTCGTTTATTAAATAAAAAGTCATTAGTTTATTACAAAATGTATGGATTTTCAAAAGTGAATGGCATTTTTGGACCGTCGTTTGTATTTTGTTGTGTCGGTTTCACATACTAGACCCCAGCAATTAGATCATTCAGCTCAGCTCGAGTCACTAGATGGCGTTCATCGTCCGCCTCATACAAACTACCACTGCTGGTGAAAGATTTATCGGACTCACTGGTCGTAGCACTGGGAATGACTGGTAATGGATCATTTGGTGAACGTTGAACTGGTTTAAAAACCGATGGGACATTCGCGCAAATAATATTTTTCGATTTTTCATATTAAATCCAGCAACTTTTGTTAAACAGAAATAACAATCGGTTTGGTGGTTACTTGACTCTCTCCAAAGTACTGGAATAGAAAACTCGAAATAGATCTTTTTGCCATTTGACCACTTGTATAAAACAGTTTTTCAACTATTGCAAAACATTGTCGGTGTCCACGGTTTGTCCAAGTTTCTGACAGAAAAACCAAAATAATGCAAATATGCATATTTTAATGATTCTGATATTGCATGTCGTTTTTTTACAACCAAATATTCACCACACACAAAGCAGAAATAGCTTGAAATAGTTACACACGATCTCCCTGTCATGATTAAACGCTACTATTATAAAGACTTAGAATAAACGCGGGCTTCTCTTAAATTAGTAATTGTGAAATTGTAGTGTGAGTATTGACTGTTTTACAGTATTGCCTGCATGCGATAAAAAATTAACCAGACGTGACAGACAAATTTCAATGCCAGATTAGTTAAAAAACATCCTTCATTATTCCAGTCCATTATTCTTTTTAAATTTGTAAACCAGTGTTATAATTAACTGTTCTCTATGCGTTGGCTTTTGCAATTGAATAGCCATTTTCTATAGTAATATATTGACCTTCGTTGACTTATAAAAACTAAAGCAAACAAATGGAACACGGAATTAGTATTCATACGTACGCTAAATAGTGTTAGGTAATGAATTTGAAGAAACCAAAGCTATGAACTTCCCATTTAGGCAAAATCATCCAAAACGTTTGCATAAATCAACATATTTATTTTATTTTTTGTCTTCCTTAAGTAATACATGCGGACAAACAAACATATATACACATATAGGAATCGACTATAGTGTACCAGGCGACCACCAAATGACACACCAAAATCATACCAATTAAGGCGTCACATCTCGGATGTTCTAGTTCACGGTCAAGTGTATTTAACTATTTTGAATGCTTTTGTTAGACATGTTGACGGTGGTTTGTCATGAAGACGATCGTTTAGCGACTATTTGTTAAAAACTGTCAAACCGAAGAGTTTAAGTAAGTTTTCAGATGAATGGTTATGTGATAGTTCATTCAATCCCAATATATTCATTCGGAAATTGTAATCCCGTGATTTTTCGGGATTTCTACATGCATTGTAAAGATAAAAGAGAAACCAGCCCAATATATTTCTTTCATATAACTTGTGAAGCGGAGTATTGTGTTCCAGTTTCATCTATATTTATATTCTATACTTGCAGACCCGGCAGATGTTGTCCTGCCAAAAATTTGAGTTGGCTACTTTTAACAAATTGTACTTTCTTCCCTCCCTACTTAGCGCTTCCTCGTAATTTATTCCCATACCTTAATTTTTCTTACTACTTTTGCTTTACCACCACCCCCGTTAGTTTATTTTAACCTCTTCAATTTCCTCTAACACCTTCTCTAACTTCTAAGTTTTCTATCCCAACTCCCCTTTTCCTCTGCGGCTACTGATATTTACATACATAGTTTCGAAGATATAGCGGTTTAACTTTTTTTGGTCCTGGTACCACTTACTCTATCCAAGCCTTTTTGATATATAGAACACATATCTATATATGTTTCTGGACAACAGATAACTGGACCCAAATAAATTCCTAGCTATACCGAATTGCAGATTTATACTTATAATCTGGGAGCTTTTCCAAAAACTATATACAGCCTGTGTAGTGCCCAACGAACTCCTGAAACTACCGTGAGATTTTTAGAGCCATCGACAATAAACTGTGGACAATAACGAAGCACGAAGAAAACACAAAATGTGTGGGCGTAGCACCCTCCACTTTTCAAAAATTAAGTAAATTTTGTCTAAAGATACATTTATGAAAATATCATTAATTTTGATCAAAAACATTTAGAGACGAATTGAAATTATATATAGTCTGGGAGCGTGACACCGTCCACTTTTCTTAAATTATGTAAATCTTCACAAAGTGACACATATCCAAATATCATTAATTTAGACCAAATACGTTCAGATTTATGACGAATTGAAATTTTATATGGCCTTGGGGTGTGGCACTATATATCTCCTGTGCTGTAACCAGTGAACCGAAGAAAAGTTCGTGAAGATCGGTTGAGTACTTTGGACGCCTATGAAGAACACATTTGAAAATATTTTTCAAAAACGTCCTATCTCAGAATTTCTTTGAAGAACACCCCAGCCCAAAATTTTTTTTAATAACGCGCTATTTCAAAATATGATTTAAGAACGCCCTATCTCAGAATGACTTTCAAAAATTCCCTATTTGAATGAAAATTCAATACATTTTTAGCTGAGATAGGAGTTTTTGAACAAAATTCTCAGATAGGGCATTGTTGAAAAAAATTGTGAGATAGGGCGTTTTTAAATCAAATTCTGAAATAGAGCTTTATTTAAACCAATTTTGGTATAGGGAGTTTTTGAAATAATATGGTCTTCCTCTAAGCCGGCGATATACAAACTAAAACCCCTAATATTTGTAACAGCAAAACAGCCAATCCACGGGGCCGTTTTCCCGAAGTCAAATGACGTAATCGGGGCACACTAGGATATAGGGGTTTTTAAAGTGAAAGAGTGAGATATGAAGAATAGTGATAGAAAGAAAAACAAAAGGAGAACAAAATTATGACGAAGACTAAGGGGAAGAAAAAGGGAAAGAGTATGTTAAAGGGAAATTGAAAATGACAAGTAAAGGGGAAGATGAACTAATTATATAAATAAGAAGAAATAGATGAAAAAGAATAAAAATAGGAAGCGAGGGATTAGAGAAGACTTTTTATCGACGACATATATTTGCACAATTACTACATGTTTTCAAAATTAATATAAATATCTACTCATTAAAGTTCATCTTGAAGGGAACCAATTAAAGAAACGGTTAGGGGCACTTGCAGCCTTAAAAAAACAACGCGCTCAACAAGTATTCTACACTTTCCAGCAACTCTGACAAATATCTTTTATATGAATAGTGTTGAGGGCAAGGAGGCATGCCAATATTCTTCACTTAATCACAATGATTTCAATTTTGTTCACGTAACTGCAGATTTTAACTGTATATACCAAACAAGATAATAATATATATATTTCTATTTATAGAAATACACAGCATTAAAAATCGAGTAAAGAGAATTAATCGAATGAGTCATATCGATATTCATATGTACCTTCAAGGAGAAAAGGAAGAGCTTTTCAAATTGTCGGAACCTACATATTCGCCTTCGCCCTGCTTACTTGACACCTCCATTCATTGATGCGGTTTAAACATTGTTATATTGAAACAACAGCCCTTGGTCGGGCACATGAGAATAACCGATTTTAAAAATTCTGGTGAAAGAATATAACGGCTAATCTGTCTGCTTTCTCTGGGCTTTATAAAGGGATGTAAAAATGGGTCTCGCTAGGGATAGAAAAGTTAATACTGAAACCCCAAAGGCTGCCCCGATATCGCTTAGAAATTATCCCAGGTGCTCTTATCGATCGGTTTCGAAGTTTTACTAACTTTCATTTTTGACTTTAATTTCGTAGCCATTTACACTTGACTCAACCTTGATTTAGATTTTTCCAAACTAAAGCTGTATACCAATACTGCAACCGGCTTCGTTTTAATATTGGTTCAGCTTGCAGTTTCACTTCCGGGTTTTGTTACCATATCGGACTAGTTTCGAGTATACCTAAGTTGACCGGCTTTGGTTTTACTTCGGTTTTGAAGAAAGTTACTGTCTTGTTTTTGGTTCAGATTTCATACACGGTTTCGGAATTTGTTTCAGTTTCAATTTCGGGACCTGTTTCGAATCCAGTTATAAACCGCAACCAGTTTTAGTTATAGTTGCGATGTTACGATATTTGACGTGGTTAGCTGCTTTAATTTTTAGTTCCGTTTTATTTTCGGTTTAATTTCCAGTTCAGGTTGAGGTTGCAGTTACGATATTGGACACGGTTTCGGTGTTGATTTTATACCCGATTTTATTTTAGGTTCCAGGTTTGGTTTCATTTACGACTTCGGTGACAGTTACAGCTGTAACGGATTATACAAATATTTACTATATTTTGTTACAACTTTATTTGATAAAATATAATAATATCTAAACGGCTAAAAATTTGAGCTTAAATTTTAAACCATTCGTCAGTTTAAGCAATTTTTTGTAATAAATTTCCAACCTTTCAATTACCTAGACCAATTTTCAATTTCATGCGGTTTAGATTTAAAACTGGACTGAAAAAAGTATTAATTTTTTTCATTTAATTCTGAAAGTTTTTTCAATTCATTGAATTTTTCTCTAAACAGTTTTGTGTAGAGCAGACGACTCTGATGCGGGGAGCGTCGGTTCGAATCCTGCCTACTGATACGAATGTTTTTAATGTTTTTTTAATTGATCTGATCTAAAATTAAAATTCTTTTCTTCACGCTCATTTTCTCGAAAACTGACATAATTTAAATTCTAAAACAAATTTGGTTTGGACATATATGTAGCCCAGAAAAGTTTAAAATCCAGGCTTACATTGAGGATAGCCAGAATCGAAAAGTTATACCTAATCATGTGGAACGCTCGGTCCCTTTGTCTTCATTAGACGAAATGCGAAGGGCAGTCATTTGGTGGCAGTGTGCTGGACTGCCATACCGAAAGGTCCCAGGTGCAAGTGATGCAGTTCCAAGTCTTCATAAATATATAGCACCCGCCAATTCGAAGTAGGACACCTGAAATTGGAAGAGAAGTTTTGCCTCAATTTTCTCGAAGGCATATCGCTCCAAATGATTATTATACTGAAACAAAAGCCCTTAGTCATTCCGGTACGTAGAACTGCTGTAGTGGAATTTAAGATTTCAGCCCACTGTAGACGAAAGCTTTTATTCTCGGATCACTCTCTTTAGAGATCAGTCACACGATTTTTGCAGGGTTACTTTGTATGAATAAGTCACACACTCTCATACTAATTTGCCCTGTAGTTAAGTCCGGCCCTGCTTGCCTTTGACATCATTTTATTATACCTAGTAGTGCTGCGCACACCGTCCCCAAAACCTTCGGGGAGTGTTTTTGTCGTTACCACAGCAACAACATTGAGGCATGAAATAAAGTTTTAAAACAAATTTTTTAAACAGGTGTGCACCGCCCACTTTTGATTTAGTCAAATTTAGATATAATATTAATCATACATCAAAAACCGTTCAAGATATCGACACGAAATTCAGCACACAGGTTTACAAGTGTGCAAGGAATGTTCAAGGGAAAAATGGGCAAAATCGGTTAAGGTCCACGCCCAATTTTATATGAAAGATTTTGAAGAGGATCGTAGATATATTAAATAGGCAATAACTTTGGGTAAAATAGCTTTACATCATTTATATTTAATTTTTAAAGTTTCCGTAAACTAAGAAATCCAAAAAAAAATTCGAAAATGGGCGTGGCCCCGTGGATTATTTCACAAAACTTTTTATGCCATAACTCTGCCAAAAATTGATTTGTCGAAACGAAATTTGGTGATAATGTTCAATATATAAAGGTAACTCTTTGTTGTAAAAATGGGCGAAATCAGTTAATGTCCACGCCCAGTTTTTTAACATAGTTCTGAAAATTTTTTTTGTAAATTTTAAAAAGCGATATTTCTACAACTAAGAAAGCTATATCAATCAGATTTTTCACACATAATAAGCTTTTTAAGTAAAACTCGACCGCAGAAAATGTTTTTTTTTCAGCATAAAACTTCTGCTATTTTCAAAGGCAATCGTTTATAATGCAATATTGATATTTTAATAAAAATTGGTCAGCTGGTTCGCAGTAGTATGTATTATACTCCTGTCAAAAATTAGCCAAATCGGAAAACACACAAGCAAAACATTCGGGCACGTAGTTAATAGCCCACTGCAATAGCGAAGTTATATATCTCATAAACATTAAATGTATGTAAGTATAAGAAGAAGAAGATAAAAGTTCTCTAAAATGATCAGCATGATGAGCGGACTCGATTTAGCCATGTCCGTCTCTACGTCCGTCTGTCTATTTGAACGCAAACTAGTCTCTCAGTTTTACAAAGGAATGCTGAAATTCGTTGTTTGCTTTCGACATTTTATAATATACTAGCAAACCCGGGAGACGTTGTTTTAACATTTTGACACATAGAACACATCTATATATAAAATGTCATTAACTTGAACCAAATAAACTCCTAGCTATACCGAACTGCAGCTTTATATAACCTGGGGGCTTTTCCAAAAGCTATATACAGACTGTGATGTGCCCAGCGAACTCCTGAACCTGTCGTGAAAGTTCAAGAGCAAAAACAAAATACAAAATTAGTGGGCGTGGCAGCTTTTCCAAAATTATGTAGATATTGACTAAATGACACATATATCCAAATATCATTAATTTAGACCAAAAAAGCTCGGAGCTACGACGAATTGGAACTTTATATAGCCTGGGGCGTGGCTCCGCCTACTTTTCCAAAACTATATATTGTCTATGCTGTACCCACTGAACCCAAGTATATATTGTGAAAATTTCATAAAGATCGGTTGAGTACTTTGGCCTCTATAATGACACACATTTTTTATATCTATTTTTGTTACGCACACAAGGTATATTACTTCATTCGGCATAAACGAATCGAGATATATATTTATTAATGTATATCAAAACGTTCAGACAAGTAGTTAATACCCAACCGCAAAAGCGAAGTTGTATCTCTTTTTTGATTTTCATACCTTTCATGAACATGAAATGTTTGTACGTATGAAAAGAAAAAGAGATAGTCCCATCGAAAAGTTTACTGAAATGATCAGGAGGATGAGCTGAGTCGATGTGGCCATACCCGTCTCTCGATACGTCTATGTGTCTGTCCGTCTGTCTATTCGAACGCAAATACCAACTGAAAGTATTAAAATAGACCTGCGTAAAATGGGATGCCATAATAGATCACTACTATGTATATAATGTTCGGTTCCACCCGAACTTAGACTTCCTTACTTGTTTATTTTTGACATAGTGAAATTTATTTCCTAAGCGCTACTATGCGGTTGACGAAATGATTGTGAGTGACCAATTCAAAATGTTGCAAGTCATAAATATATACTACTTGCATATCCAGTAAACACAATTCTTCAATCCATTTTTGAGAAGCATTTTGTGAGTAATCAAATGTATATGAACCAACAGTTAAAACGCAAACTCTCTATGGCGCGATATATCATAAACCTCCTAAGAGATTTTTGCGCCAAGCTTCTCTTCCAATTTGTGGTGTGCCGATTTGAATTTTCCCTACAAATTGGTGGGACCTACAGTTTTTTTTGCCGACTCCGAACGGCATCTACAAAGGAGACGAATTTTTTGCTGAGAAGCCTGTCATGGCAGAAATACACTCGGAGAGTTTGCCAAACCACTGCCGAGGGGCGACCCCGTTTTGAAAAACTTTTTTCAAATCACTTTTGATGTTACCTGTACCAGGGCTCGAACCATGGACCTTCGGTGTGGTAGGCCGGCAACACTACCTTCACACCACGGCGGCCGCAAACTAGAAGATACAATTTTCATATGAAATTTTCGCCAATTTTTGAATGGAGACTTTTTGCGAAAGCTCACGGGCCAAGGGTCATGGTTCGGATATCATACGTGGCATAAATCTCTGGACCAGGGACTTTTGCTGGCCGCAGAATTATCCAGCAAGAGGTGTCATTCGTACTGTGCTAATGGGATCAATGACCTTATGTTTGTGTATCTTATTATGTGCCTACATTTACGTGAAGGTTGAAATTAGTCTTTCTGGGTAGTGGCGGGTATGTGGCAGCTGCGTTACCGAAAGTGTATGTCAGAAGTCGATGATGGCAAAATGGGAGCTGGTATTTATGGGCCATGTTTCAAGAAATGGTTAACTGCCCCAATCTCTTTCAGACTGTAATTAATACAATGAAATTTGCGACATAGATCAGTGTAGGCCAAACCCATTTCTATATTGAATATTGAGTCCACGCTATCACCGAAGTAAGCAAGAGCTATCAGATACACAAACGTGTAGGGTTTCTCAACTGTGCGATGAAACACCACTTCATATTTTTCGTGTCGTGCTCTAACAAGACAAATACTCTTCTAGCCAGGTGGATAGATATACAATTTCTCAAACCGATAAACACAAATTTTGCTCACAAAACATATTTCTATCGGACAGATAAATGTCTAGGTTTACATGAGAAATGGCCCTTAGTACTTATATGAGATTTATTTTGGAAAATTATAATCACTTTTTGTTGATGAGCAATATTTTTGAACATCGAAAGTTTTCCGTTTATTTAATTAATATTCGATTTTCTTAGTTAAATGTAACATATTTTATAACAAAAAATGAGTTAACATGGATTTTAAAGTTAAGAATATTTCAATTTTCGTTTATATCACTGCTAAATTTATCAGTCTTATAGAATTACAAATTTTTAACAAACACGTTGCTTATAAAGATGTTCCCTTTCAAAACTTGCTTCAGTAACTCCAATTTTCACTTCGTTCATTTTTTTCAACGTAAACTGTTCCTAATCCCGGGACAAATCCAGCCGTCACGAGATTGTCAAATCAGATCCTGAAAAGCCCATAATTGTTGCCACCCGTAATGGGTATTAAATTCTAATCTGGTCATGTTTGAGATGGGTTTAAGAATATTTTAAAAATGTATCTTTAAATTGAGAAATCTATCAGCGGTTTGTTTATATGCATTTTAAATCAAATATTTGAAATTTGAGAACATGATTAGTTAGCAAATGCTTCCCACACTGAGATTAAATAAAAATGTTTATTGGGTATATAACTATAAACAAGGGCATTGCACATAATAAAGTTTACTGAGCACGTGCTGATACTTATCATTAAATTGGTTTTGAAAATAACATGGGAGTGTAGTTAGGAAATGAATTTAAATGCACCAACTGAAACGTAAAAAATACATAAAAAATAATAAATAAAGACGAAGATTACAACACAGGTTTTAGTTTACATTTTATATGAGATATACAAAACTTGGTAGCAAGTCATTGGATCGCTAATTATTAAATACATATAAGTACTTTAACATAGAAATCCTAATTTATTATCGTTTCTGTATGCGAGAGTAAAGTTCTATGAAAAGTTCTTTTTACTTTGTTTATGATGAAAAATTACACCAAAGATGGTACAAGGGTAGAGCAAACGGTACCCCCACAGCGAAATGATTTTTTTACCTTGATGTTTCTAATTGGAAAAAATTATCGCGAATGCAAAAAAAAACATATAGATCAACCAAATAAATTAAAAGAAATAAATAAAAGCCTTATGTAGTGCTTATTAGGACTCTTTTCTTCGCTCCTTACCCGAAGCACTCAGCTCTTTTTTGCTCCTATTTCCTATCAATCACCCATATTTGCTTGGCTGGGTATGATGATGAAACCTTGCATACAAGCTAAAATTGCATTAAAACAACGGTAAATAACTTTGGGTATTGCTATTTACTTACTAAGTTGTTTCATTTTAATTCGATATGTTTATGTATCATTGGGAGATTTGGGAGTAAGCGCTTAGCGACATAAAATAAAAAAATTAAATTTTTTTCGAAAATTCGGAATTTTCTTTGAAAATCAAAATTGAACTTGTCGCTTGTGAGAGAGCTTATTGTTGCTCAATTCAAAAAATATTTTATGCAATAAGAAAAAATTATATCTAGCATCGAAATACTAATAAAAAACGGCCATTATCAATTTTTTTTTTTGTTATTGCCAAATTGTCGTTATCTAAATCAAATGTGGACTCCAAATATGTATATATTAGAGTGTCGCATTATCCATATAAAAAAAGAGTTGGTCCTATTTTTCTATCGAATTAATAATATTTTATTGTATTGATTCTATTTAAAGACTTTATCCTAAATATTTCAAACCAACTTCAAAATTCACTTGAGAGGGGCCGATTTGAAACTACCACCAATTTGGTGGTTTTTTAATACGATAATTTAAAAAAATACACAATTTGACCTTTCTCACGCTTGAAATTTCTGTAAAATAAAATACGCATGAAAAAAGATTTGTTTTCCTGCATCAACAAGCCCATAGTAACGATCTTACACATTCCCAGCTGTTGAACTTGCTTTTATGGCATAATCTTTTAACAACGTTATGAGTATTAACTTGAGCCTTACTGCTTTATACCGTTTTGTGTGTATTTCAGACTAGAAAACCCGGGAACGATTCGCTGCGTCTCAGAACTTGAAATAGACTTAAATCGATTTCAGTCATTATGTATCTGAAACCAGTTGAGGTTAGAAACCGATGCAGCTATCGAAATAAGCGATATCTTAAATTTTAAGTTAGACATTCAATTCTATTCAGAAGTTTTTAAGCTAAGTATACGCGCCCAAACTTACCGATAGACAGACAGAAATTCTAAAAACTGTTGCTTTGCATTATATTGGGTCAATAATGATCCCTCCTATCGACTTTTCTGGAATATCTGCAATGCACAGACATCGAACTGTTACAAATTTATTATATGTAGTGATTATATTTGTCAAGTGGATGCGAACGGATAAATAATCTGTCTTCCTGAATTTCGATATGATAACTGCAACGGACTTTGAGCTATGGCTTATAAAAGCTTTAAAATTTCTTCAATCACATGTACAACGAAATTTTTTTTTTTTTTGATTCACCGAAATTTTCGTGTAAGTGGTCCAACTTTTCCATTTTGGATATGAATCTATTTTAGATGTAAACTAAGCTAATCATATACCAACTTTGGTTAAAGGTTTAAATTTTTTCTTATATGGACAAAGTTTAATCTCTTTCCTAACGCTGAGCATGATATAAGATATAAAATACTTTAAAAGCAAGTTTAATTTACACAGCGTGATACTTTGACAGGAACCTTATAAAACCTCTGTGAAAAATTGCAAACCTTTTATTGGCGAGGCACCCTAATATATTTATATTTGAATTGACTTGAATTTGAAACCATTCACCGATTTAAGCAATTTTTAAAACTTGTTTTGTAGTAAGTTCCAAACCTTTCAATTACAAGTTACCTTCTCCGATTTTCAGTTTTTTCTAAATAGATTTAAAACCTAACTGAATAAAAAGGCTAGGATTACTGTAATTATAATCATCTTGTAATTGTGTGGCAAACTCTGTTTCTCACTAATAACGTTCGACGGCTATGCGAATGATCACCTTATTTTAAATATTTTTGTATAAAAGTCGATTTCAAAATTGGTTTCAATAAAGCCCTATTTCAGAATTTGATTGAAGAACGCCCTCTCTTGGATAGTTTTTGATAAAGACCAGGGGCTCAATTCTGGTTTTTCGTTATCGTGAAGTAAAACAAATCTTTTCACTTTAGTTATCACTTGACGTTTTCCTTTTTTCACTTCACTGAACTCTCAAATGGGATTCTGATGTTTGCGGTGAAAACTTGTTTGTTGAAGAACATTTCGAATGTCGTTGACTCAAGTTGTTCTCAATAAATGATAGTTTATTATAGTACTGTAAGAATAAAAGTAGTATTTATCAGTAAAAACACAAAATTTATGTTATTGTAAACTTTTTTTATTTAACTTCAAATCGAAAATTTTCAGTAAAATGAGAATCGAGAATCGAAGTGAATTGACGTATTTACTTTTCACTTCACGATAACACAAAACCAGAATTGACCCCTACGCATTCGTTTCAAAAACGTTCTCAGGTGAAAATATATTGAATTTTCGTTCATATGGAACATTATTGTAAATCATTGCGAGATTGAGCGTCCAGGAAAAAAATTCTGATACAAGGTGTTTTTAAAAAATATTGTGAAATAGGGTGCCCTCCACTCAGTCGTCGAAACTATAACTAATTAATTCATTTGTATTCACATATTACTAGTCCTTCACTGCACCCCTGGGAGTCCTTTTAGACCATGAAATATACCAAACACATCGCTTATTGACGGTTCATAATAACATTTTGCTTTTATATTCATTAGTTTGGTAACTTCACCAAATACCTGCACCAATTCAATTTGCATCCAATAAGTTCCACGCGCAAAGACTGACGGTATCGTTTCTGTTCTAATTGTACCATTTTTGATGAAGTAAAAGCCGGGTATCAATGGGCATGAAGTAATAAATGTATTTTGGAACAATGTTGTATTCTGCGTAGTCATGCTGAAATTTTGTACTTTTTCGATGATTTTGCAAAAATCCAAATTTTTGTATTTGGCTACATTCAGGGATTTCTCGCCAGGATTTGTAGATACTCTCCTTATGAATATGCTGGTAAGTATTTTTCCTGGGAATGATTGAAATGCTGTGATGTTATAATTGATGCTAACACCATTATTAACACGATATGATATGTGCAATCCGTTCGGCACAAATGATTGAGAATAGAAATCTAGAAATTGCAAAAGGCTCTAATACGGGTAAAATAATATTATAAATTATGTTTCTGAGTACATTATACAGTGCGCAATGGAATATTACTCACACAGTTCACACCAACATTCCAGTCAAGTAAGGCGATTATCCCAAATACTGTAAATCGTAGGAAAGAATGCATAATGCTTTAAGGCCTAATATGCTAATGATATTAGAACAATATGTATACCCTAGTGAACTTGATAGGTGGCTATACGCGCTGATGATTCTGGTAAAGGTTTCACTTTTTGCTTATTTAGATTTGATGATAAATGTTGATTATATGTGTGTATATACTGCGTTTCATAAATATAGCACATTCTGCATTGGTATGTTTTAATCATGTATGCAATATCATACATATCCCAAATTTTCGTACATAAAAGTTTAATACATGTCAAAACTGAACATACTATAGTTATAAAACGCTTAAATACTATTTTAAATCAGAAACCCGAAAATATATTTTTGTAGCTCAACAAATTTTATTATTTCAATTTTACGACATTCTTCATTATTGAGCCAATAGACTCCAAATCAACATATTATCAAATTATTGTGTCTGTCTGTATGTTTGGGAGCGTATGGCTCAAAAGCTGCGGAATAGACTTCTAGATGTTTATCTTATTATGACGAATTCGATGAGTCTTCGATTGTTTCTTCCTGGATTCCATCACTGTAAAGTCAAATAAGCACACGCACAAATACTATAACAAATATCTAGTTTTATTGACTAGTTAAACGCAGTACAAATTCACAAGTTCGGTAACGCCACAGTAAGTTCACTGCACAACACTTGAATATAAACTGGTTACTGCCTTTTCTAGTCCGACAGAATGCTACCCTACGCACCCAGAAGTTTCTTTGGTGTTCCCTCTCCATGTTCTCCAAAAGTCGGTGTTATGTATTGACATCTTCTTGCCTCGTATTCATAAACAATCGCGCGATCTCTCTTTCTCTTGCTTTCATGCATGAGCGTAGCCATCGTTATCTCTGTTCTGTTAAACTAGTGGTGGGAGTGTTATTGATTCAGGATTCAGGGATGGTACATACTTGGAAAAATTCGCCACATTTTCTTATATGTCTATCGGAGTTATCGACCGATATGTGGCCCAGGGTGACTCAAGATATATTAGCACAATATGGGTATCAAACAAAAGGTACTAACGAGTACTGCAATAAGCGATTGAGTGCCATATCTAAACTGGTTTCGGGGGTATAATGATTAAAATCGGACTCAGTCTATTATAAGTTCTGAGAAATACAAGGTGGCGCAAAAGTAATCCTCCTATCAGAAAATGCTATAAATTTTGCGATTGGCCCCTAAAGTCAGTTCTGTTTTGACATTTGTGTAGTAAACACATGCGAAATACACGTTAATAAATAATGTTACGCTACACTGCTCCAGAACGCGGAATATTGCTGACTATTTATTTGACCAATAATCGGTCGGTGAAAAACGGTTACTGCGCAAAAGTAATCCTCCTATCAGAAAATGCTATAAATTTTGCGATTGGCCCCTAAAGTCAGTTCTGTTTTGACATTTGTGTAGTAAACACATGCGAAATACACGTTAATAAACAATGTTACGCTACACTGCTCCAGAACGCGGAATATTGCTGACTATTTATTTGACCAATAATCGGTCGGGGCCAAACGGTTACTGTGAATGGTGAGCGCTACAGAGCAATGATCAACGAGTTCTTTTTGCCGCAACTTGATGAATTGGGATGGGAAAACATGTGGTTCCAACAAGACGGTGCAACAGCACACACTGCACGTGCCACAACCGATATGCTGAACATCGGAAGCTTACTTTTGCGCCACCTTGTATAATAAATAAATAAAATAAGGTGAAAAAACTTGAGAAATGCATACGATGTTTAAAGTACCTAAAATATTTAATTTTGTTGTGTTAGAATGTGTTTTCGATTCTCTGATTTAAAATATGTCAAATTACTTCAATTCTTATAATTATGTTCATATAACAATCTTTATATACTCGTATATGTGTGGGGTGTTTGCTTAGTCCGTGACTAAATGCATTTTGTTTCATATTAAGCTACCAGAGGACGCGACAGACTTTTTCCTGCCCAGATATTTACCAGTATGGATCTAGAAATATTGCCTATGCTATACCTATCACTATTACTGTTCTTGTCCCTTTGGATACCCTTTTTCTTTCCCGCCCTTCTCTTTTATAGAAAATATCTCTACATAGATCTTATATAGCTCGTAGAAAAAGTTGCGGGGTAATATTATTTTAGATTATAACAAAACGCGTCAAAACTCCTTTTGCGTTACCGACCTTTTTTTCATAAGGTGGTAGAGATTGACCTCATATTACTGTCATAATCCAAATTTCGGTATTGAACCATGAATATTTGCAAATAAATGCAGTAAGAAAAGTTCCGTTTGTATGGGAGGTGCCACGCGCTCTTCTCTCTCACCCATGTTTTTACCTGATATGTTAGAGATTAACCTCATATAACTCTGTACCAGTTTTCAGTATTTTGTTACGAATAATTCCAGAGATACTCAGTACGAAAAATGTAATTTTTATGGGAAGTGCCATACTTACTTCCCCCTTCCACCCCTTTTTCTTGAACTGTTAGAGATTGGTCGCCTTTAACTCCTAACAAATTTTCAAAATTCCACCATGAATACTTCCATCTGATATGTATGGGAGGTGCCACGCCCACTTCTCCCTTCCTCCTTTTTTTCTTGATGTGTTATAGATTCGTCTCATTTAGCTCCTTACCAAGTTTCAATATCGTACCATAAATATTTCCAGAGATATGCAGTACGGAATATCTCATTTGTATGGGAGGAGCCACGTCCGCTTATCCCTTACTCCCCCTTTTTCCCTCCTCTTTTTTCTTGAGCTGTTAGAGATTGGTCTCATTTAGCTTCTTAACGATTTTTAATATCCTACCAGAAAATCTGATTTTTATGGGGGGTGCCACGCCCACATCATCCACTGGTCCGGATTGTGACTCTAAACCATCCTCGAGCCTACTTGAGTATGCAACAAAAATGTCATCAATTTCGGTCCAGCCGTTTAGAAGGACTTTAGTGACAACAGACGGGCGCACAGAAGATTTCTATATATTGAGATTTCAAGGGAAATATTTCCCTGTGTACCTCACCTTAAATAAGTATATCTTTTTTGTTTATCATGCGATTAATAAAACAAAGTTTTGTAAACATTCTAAGTTACAGGAAGTTCAGCAGTGAAAGTGACATAAAAGCCCATTTTTTTTGAAAAAATTGAAAGTACAACTTACTATTCGGTCGTACATTTGATGAATTTCAAGTACACCAGCATAAGATGATTGAATTCCGCGCAGGGGTACTTTTGGTTTTGCGCTTAAGCTCATAGGTAGGTTTATATTTTTCTTTCATATGGTGAAATTAAATTAATTTACCTACTCTTAGACTAAACAAATTTGCCTTGAAGACATAAAAATCAGACGACAGTACAAATATTACGATATTTAAGTATTACTTGCACACACACTTACACCTAAAATTACATTGCATAAAACACTCAAAACTACGTATTTATCGTGAACTTCCTTGATTTTGAGCTGTCTAATTCCAAAAACAAGAGGAAATTACTGAAACACCAATACATACAAAAACTCAAACAAGCTTAGTCCTTTTCTCAAACCAGTGCGTAATCCACTTAAACCAGATGACGAGAAGCCTTACAAGTGAAGAAGCATATCAGTGCTATGTCGGTAGTTACAGTTCAGTTTAGCTTCCCACTACCCTGCCTGAAGGCGATCACAAAAATTCTGGTTTACCTTGATTTAGGATATTCAAAATTCAATCAAAATGAAGCTTGTGAAAAAAATTAAGAGCGCATTTTACTTTAGCCGATTGGCCGAAATTCATTTATGATCTGGATCGAGTTGTAACTTGTATAGGCCACAAATATAAATGACTTCTACATATCAGCAATTAACTCACTCTCAAAATATATATAAACAGAGTATCACACATACATAAGTAGGTATGATATCTTTAGTGCAAACTTGCTTATTGAGATTAGGGTATTCGATTATGCGCCGAGTTATAAACTACATAAAAATCTGGACAATAGCTACGGTCAGGTTAAATTTGAAGTAAAGAGTAAGGAGTCTAAGTTCTGATGACAACGAACACATTGAAGGTTCGTTAAGTTAAAATCACCTAAGTACTGCGGTAGCTGCCACCTAACCTAGCCGAATATGAATGTATATAACAACCCGACTTGAACGATGTACCACTAGTCAACATATTTCTCAAAAAATATACCTTAACAAATTTAATAAAAAATCGAGAAATCCTCAAAAAATTCACGAAATATCCGGCTTTCAGAATACTGAGTGATTCACCCTAATTGTAAGATTGCGGTAGGCCTGTCTGGTTTTGCAGTTTTGTTTACACATCTGCAATGCGTTAACAGTTAAATGCACTGAGCAGTTGATATGTACATGTCCAACAACTTAAGCACCACTTCATCCATGTATACATACAGTGGCGGACATAAATGTACATACAGTCCTTTTCTGCGATTTTCACAAATGTTGGCCTTAATAAAATTATTATCACAAAGCCTAACAAAATTCAAAGAAATTTTATCAAAATTTCAAATTTTTTTACAGAATGTTTAGAATTTTTTGTGCGTTCATTAAGTTTTAATATAAGAATGTAATAATCTTAATTTCGTGACACATTTTTCTGATTTTTGGAAATTTTTTTCCTACGAGCTGAATTGTTTTCTTTCATATAAAAGGAATTGCGTTCATAAACTTTCTGGAGGAAAATACAGAAGTCCCCAAGAAAATAGATTGCAAATCCCCGGAAATGTGTCACGAACTTAAGATTAACACCTTTTATAATCAAATTTATTGGCCTTGTAGGCATACTCAAAAAAGTTCTAGAAATTCTGTAAAAAAACAGGTTAATTTTGATCAAATTTCTTCGAATTTTCGCCACTTTCGAGTACATTTTGAAAACAAAATGTAGAGTTTTTGCATTAGGCCTTGACACATGTTTTTATATAGGCTTTGTTAAAATAATTTACTGTCCTATTCTGGGGCAGCTTGTCATCGTGAGTACTGACAATTTCACTTCTTCCTATAATTTTGCAATAGTCATTACAGCTGTCACCACCTCGTTTGTAGATGACAAGCAAGCTAAGATTAGCACCATTAATTAAGGCCAAAATTTGTGAAAATCGCAGAAAACGACTGTATGTACATGTATGTCCGCCACTGTAAGTAAACACAAAAAGCTCAAAACATAAACGTACTAAGTTTTGAGGCAACATTTCCAGGCATTTTTAAATCGGTTCCATCTCGGGTAAATCTTAATATTTTTTAATACTTTTTTTTTGAGAAGGTTTGAAACACAGCAATTTAATTATTTCAAAAACATTACTGAAAAATATTGAGACTACCAGTAGCTAGGACGATTTTTAAAAGCCGCAAAAAACGCCAACAAAAAATTTAGCTCGGTTTTCGCTCTGAGCCTGTCATATGTAGGAAGGTAGGTCAGTATAGCGACGTAAATTTACTGCGTTACGTGCTTCTGCATATGGGTGGAGTGCAGATTTTTTTATATACGTTTTATATTTGTATTTTACATTATCACTTGCTTAACCTAGCCTTTTTCACTTTTGCTTTTCTTATGTCGTTTCGGGTATTATGACAATTTACATTTTTTGTTTGTAATTTAATCATATGTATATCCATCAATACCAATGCAGTCAAGTAGTTGGCGGTCATTAACAATTTCCCTGCTGTAATGTCAGCGCCTATATAAAAGGGTTCATAACTACGATGGACGACACAATCAAATTTGAATTGCAGTTGAACGGTTTTGAATTATATCTATAAGTGATAAAAAAAATATATTTCGGTGAATAAAATGAAGTTCTTAGCACTGGTATGTTTCAAGCGGACTTTTACTACAAGCACTGTGGAACTGTGTAAAAACATAAGAATATTTAAGCAAATACAGTTGGACATATTTAAGTTTTTAGGATGAATATACATATATCATTTTAATAAAATCGTGTGTTACCGAAAAAAAATCCAAAGCTCCCATTGTTAAATAACATAATAAGTATATGTTATCCTAGCTGGTGATGCAGTGTATCTTTCGCTCCTGCTTAAGTTCATATGGGAAAGTAAGCGGTTTGAAAAGGCCTAAGCGGGAATTATACTGATAGCTTTCCCAATTCAAATAATAGTTAAGCTCTTTTCGTGTCTTCCAATTCAAAATAACAGAATCCAAAACAATAATTTTTAGAATTCTGTCACAGTCTGTGTGTTGGTACGCGCATCACTCAAACATCTCTACATGTAATTAATTTAAATTTTCACAGATGTAATGCTAGATATCTAGCCGAAAGTTTATAATATAGTTGCGTTTTACCTAGACTCCTTTTCCTTTTGTAATACTCGTGGTCATTGAATTTTAAACACTATTACTCCCCAATGCTTCTCCATAAGAAAGTATATTAAATAGACGAGCAACCTGGAGTATAGTAAATTTAATTTGTATACTCACAAAACTGTCCCTTGAAATACAAAAATCAAATTGTTTATTTCTAATTGAACTACCAAACCCAGCAGAATAAATAAATAATTGGTGACTGCATTAATATAATATTTAACTTTAATCAGTTTGTTATATATTTTATGAGTTAGAGGAGCCGCTGTCAAATAGCCACTTTATTAAATAATACTCAAAGATTCATTCATTTCTGGAGTTTCTCAACTTTTTCTTAAGTAGTACAACAGAATACTCAAAACGGCACTTAATTTGTTTTGTTTGTGCAATCTTTGTGGTTATACTTATGGAATGAAATGCAAAAAGAATGTATTTCTACGACATAAAAGAAAATAAATCAAAACAAAATAAAGTAATATAATATAAAATAAAATAAAATAAAATAAAATAAAATAAAAAAATAACATGAAATGAGATGAAATGAAATAAAATAAAAGTAAAGAAAAGGAATGGAAAGGAAATGAAGGGAAGCAAGAAAAAGAAAATATAATACAATAAAATAAATTAAAAAATAAAGACTACTGAAAGGAGATAAAAGCAAATAAAATGAGAATATATTAAAGGAAAGGGACAGCATAGAAAAGAAGAGAAAGGAGGCCAAGAAAGGAGGAGCTAATAACTAAAATAAAACCAAGTTTTTTGGTCGAAATTCAACCACTGGGCGTGGCCTAATTTAATTAAATTTATGTGCAGGATACACATGTTTACACATCAAACTCCACGAGTACTTGGTACTCACTCCTTTTTTATGCATGAGATTTGCAAGCTGTTTGCGGGTACCATTGGGTTAGAAGCTCTTTTGGCTCATGCATAAAAATACATTCATTTTTGTAAGGCTTTTTTTAATATTAAAAATTTTAGTGAATAAATCAAAGTTTGGGGTGACCAACCAAATTCTTAAAATCTGTATTTTGACAGATATCGATAATTTTATTTATTTTACACCATCTCACAAAATATTACAACTCTAATATGTACCATTACAAAAATAAAGCAAAGGCAATTATGATGTGAGGAACATTTTGCTTAAAAACTTTTTATATTTGTAAACTAAAAAACCTTCTCCTGTGAAATTTTATTTTTGTTGGTTACACTAAAATGGATGTTAGGGCTCGATATATATAAGGCAAACGCACTAATTTCCGGACACTTACGTTTTCTTCAACTTTGACTTCGACTCGATTTCGCATTATAAACGCTACCGCTAAAAGTTATACTGCTTATAATAATATAAATAATAATTGTTACTATTAATTGCCTTTTTGTACCAACAATTTTTGTTGATTAATTACTATTAATTAATAAAAATTCAGAAAAGTTCGATTGGCTTTAGAGTCCGGGCAGTAAAATTTAGTTTCTGGATGCCCAAAATTTGTACGAAATTTTCATTTTGGATAAATAAAAATGTATGTATGCTATATTTTTTAAAGGCTTTATTAAATATAGAGAAAGCCTTTGAATACAATAAAAAAAAGTCCTAGTCGTATTGACATCTCTCTGGTTAGACGCTGGTCATAACCAACTGCTGAGGTTCTTACGGCGTACGCGCGTTTTATTTGTCATGAGTGGTCGATGTTTGCTAACAATTAGTTTTCTTAAGGTTTCCGGCACTTCCGGGGATCCATGCCTGGGCACCAGATGTTCATTTGATCGCAAAATGCATAGTCTTAATAATTAAAAAAAAGTGTGAAAATCTGCAAATAAATTTTGGACAGCTAGTAGGAACATAATTGAGAAAGCCTCCACGGCGACTTTATCCATGCAAAAGAATGGTAGGGTGCACTTGAGGCCTCTCCCTATCTTTCTAATTAGACATTCACGGCGACTGTGGAGCTAATGCTTTATTATGGAGTATTCATTTGGTGCACAGCCACACAAAAAAGAACGTTCGTTGATGAACTGGAAAGAGTATGTACATAATCAATAATTAACAACTGAAACTAGGCCCAATACTTCATCATCTAAAACGGTGCCGACAGACTATATGGTCCCTTTCCTGCGTTTCGAAACCAGTGTTAAAGCTACAGGACATCTTACATTTTTCAAGAGCGAACCTCTCATATATGTGTATAATATCTTTGACTTACTTTACACACAAAAAGAAATTGTATTGGTCCGCTGTAACTTAAACTTTGCCGCTGAAAAGTGTTATGCTTGCAGTATTTGAAGTTTTAATCAACTTTACCCTAAAAATAATGGAGAAAATAGAAACCCCACCAAATTAACTTGCGCACATGTTTTTCATACCTTTAATTACTATAGATAAAACCCAGCTTCTAGTATATTCTGTATCTAATTAACTAATATAACTTACACCTAATTACAAATTTCTTGTTCTTTTTTTTTGTAATTTCAGACTTTATTTGCATTATTGCTCATTGTTGCCTTGGTGTCAGCCGTACCAGCTGAGGAATCATTGCCAGGCAGTATTTACGATCAGGATGAACAACGACAACAGAGCTTTTTCAAATTAAAGAAACTCAAAAAACTGCTCTTGGGTTAAACAGTTGACCACTTTTTATTTTTATTTACATAAGTTTCGTATCACTGCAATACTATTCGAGTTCAAAATGAATATTATTTGTGAATATGCAAAAATAGGGGGTACCCTACAAGACGCTGCTAATTGATGCATCAGATTTTTCATATTGCTGCTACAAATCTGATGGCTGATTTGTTCTACACCCTGATGCCCCCTTCAGCGCTTCCTTTCAAATGACGGCTCATGTGAAGGTCAGCTGTCTTGTAGGGTATTTATATTGTTGCTATGTATTGTGTTCTTTATACCATTTGCGCCATTAAATTCTACTTTTATTCATGCCTAAAAGTACTAAATACGAAAATTATATCTGTAAACATTTAAGTGTATGTTGTACTTATAAATAGTTTTGTATCCAATCAATAGAATAAACAAACACAAAATATACAAACAAAAAACACACATTTTTTGACTGAACACTATAACCGAGGTGTTAAAATCAATGCAAATATTCTTAAAGTTGCGAAGCGATTGTTTGTTTAAAAGTAAAGCTTGAACTAATATTTGAAAATTTTTAAGCAGAATTTCTTAGTTAGCTTAGACGGAAACGCATACAAGTTTCTATCTGGCGAATTATGAGAGAGTTTTCAGTGCAGCTTTAGTCCTGGTAAGTCTACTATCAAACCGATCTTCACGATACGCTAAAACCCGGGGGAAACCCAGGACAAGAGAATCGACACTCATCATCCCTTTCTTGTTTTCCAAGCAGTTCACCACTCTACAACACTTCTAAAGCTATGCAAAATGACACTGAGCGATTTGAACACGGATACTCCCCGATAATGTAGAAGATAATTCGGGCGACAGGGCTGAAGCGCATAGGTAACATCTCTACAATAGCTTTCATTTGCTGGAGTATACCAAAGATATTCATTCCATTGGTTGTTGTTGTTGTAGCCGAAAAATGCTCTAGTCTTTTGCTAGAAGGAATCCGGTACGCTCCAGTACGAATCGATTCGTTTGACACCTTAAACCTTCGGGTCATACCTACCTGAGGTATATTCTAGACCCCTGACCCGCTGGGACAGTTAGATACCATTGGTATTGAGAAATGCTCCATGAGTTTCGTGTTCTTCTGGCAACCTCGTAAAAGCATCCAAAGTGGCAACACTTGAGGTGAAGCCTGTGGATAGTAGCAGATAAACTTCATTTCTTTAAAGAAACTTCAAATAGGTGGCAACCCTGTAAAAACATCCTCAGTGGCAACGCCCCTGTTAGAATGTTGTACCCTACCGAATTTCATGCAAAAAAATTATCAACTATTGGGAAAATTGCCTTTCTGCCGAATCCAAAAGAAAATCAATCCCATAAACCGCAGCGTCTACTGCGGAATCAGTGCAAACAAGGACTAAAGCCCGCCGTTGGAAAGCTGATTGTAACTTGTCAGATCGACATACACGATATCTATGCCGATTTCAAATCATCTTTTTACAGGACAACACGGAGTTGCCGGTATGCTGCTATGTATAAACCTGAATTTCAACGAATTTTTATTTAAACGGGGCTTAACGCAAGATCACTGTCAGCAAGGCTATAAAGGTTCTTGAGTAGCTTTATAGTTTTTGCCTTTTTGCAAGGAAATTTAATGATAAGGTCTACGAGCTTTACAAAAATTTCGTTAGGTCTTGCTATGCAAATAGGCAAAGACGCTCCGGCTCAGAAGTTGTCCTATCGCCAGATAAAGTACGTCTTAGTTGAAAAAATAACAGCTGGGGGATGACTTGGTATCCCTTCTTATTTCCAATTGTAATCATTTATGCCTAATACGGTTATTACCCAGCTGCATTATGGTATTACAAGTAATGCACTTTAATATTGTGGGCAATCTGAACAGAGGACAAGTAATTCTTATTAGTCTGCATTTGTAAAGACGAGGGGAAGTAATTTAACTTGAATATCACCAGACCTCTCAAGAGCTAAACCAAAGAATCCGAGTTGTTGTAATGCAAACTTTTTGGAAGTCGATGTTACAGTTAAAAATTAGTAGAAGACAGAAATCCTTTTTAAGGTTTCACGCAGAGTTTTTGTTTTTCCTTTACGAAGCAAGAAAACAGTAAAATTGATATGTATGTAAGTAAGATTTTTCATTTCACTATCTATGTTCTATTATGTAACTTAAATTTAGTATGCTATTAAAACCATGTCTTTGTAATAATTCCCTGATACAATAACGAACTTAAATGCCGAAGCTTGTATGTGTGTGTGTGTGTTTGTGTATGTGTAACATGGCTGATTTCCTTTTCAGATGACATATTTATATCTTATACTTATTATCTTTCCAAAATAACGGTAATGTATTTGTACTAAATGTTTAAAACGAAATATATTTTATCCCAAGAGCAATTTTTTCAGCAACACCAATTTCAACAAAAAGCTTTGATCATCTGCTGGGCCAACATTTTCGCGTGCACCTTCAATGCCTGCTGGAATAGCCTCCTCTATGGGAACAGCGCTGATTGTCAAGAATAGAGCACAGCAAATGCAGAAGACCTGTTTGTAGGAATAGAAGAAATTTATGAAGTACATACATAGTATTTTTACTTAGACGAGTATTCATATGCGGCTAACCAAGAACGAGCTCCTTGGGAAAACTAAGTGGGCAAAATAGTTCGATCTACTCTTAAAAAAATTCAAAAACATTACTTAGCATTCTTGGAAATTTGAGCGTGTTATGAGTTATTTTTAGAGGATGTTGGAGGCTTTTGGTATAATTGGAAACTTTTTTGTCCTTTTCTGAAGCTTTCTTGAAGTATTTTTGGACTCAAAGCAACCACTCTTTTTATCTTTTTTATGGTTGATATCGACTTTTTGAAGTTGTTGTTGTTGGAGCCATATCGTTTAGCTTTTTGTGGCCTCATTTCTGCATCTTTATTGTAGCAACTGTGAATACATATTTACTCAGTTTTTGTGGAGTCTTATATGAGGAAAATACAAACTGCATGCTGTCATAGAAGAAGAACTCGTAGATGCTGTTTTCACTGCTGACAGATACAAATTTGAAACCGTTACGTGCTCCGTCTTCGGGTATAGGCGCTTGCAATGTAAATGGCGGCACCCTAGAAATCCAAAAAAGTGCTTTTTTGTAGTGAGCAGGCAATTTAAAAGTAAAATCCACTCTCGACGTGAACAAAGATTATGCTGTGTTAAGTTGACCTGTGCTGTATGGCCCGGAGTCATTGACGTTGCCAAAACTCATATTTAATACAATCGTAAAGGATCAAAGGTCCGGCACTTTCAAGCTTTCACACAAAACTCTAAACTACTTCAGAAAAGGCTAAGTTTTTAACTTCTAGCAACAGTCAAAAAAAATCTAAAATGCCATGTTTTGTATCTCTATTCCACGCGGTCCTGCTTTGGTTAGCCTTGCAATAACAAGTTATAGAAAATGTCAAAATTCACAAGGATATACAATATTAGATAAACATTTGTTTATAACTTTAGCTTTACACGCACCAAGAATAAGAATTTCATTTTGTATTTGTTTTTTTTTTTTGTTTTTTGCACTCTTAACTCAGAACAGCGTAGTTAAAACAACAAACTTTGAATGTTAATCAATTTAAGCTTAGTTGTACTATTTATACCTAAAAGCCGCTGTTTCTGCCGCCATAAACTGCTTTAGCAACATCGCTCTTCTTTGTGTTAGCCAGATAAAGCACCATTGATTTTGTTATTACTTTAGAATTTACAAACGATAGGCGCCTATATTAGACTGGGTCGATTTATTAACCGATATCGCGCCATCGATTTTTCGATAGGTTTTGGGCTCAGGAAAAAAAAGTTCCACTACGCATACCCAAAAAAATAATTTTCGAGCTTGCGAAATTTCATTTTTTTTACTTTTTTCTACTTTGATTTTTAAGGCTTTTTCATGGCCTACTAAAAAAAATTTCGTTTCATTTTCAAAGTTTCATGTATACCCTGTCCGACCCAAAAATGTCCAAAAACAGGAAATATGAGACAAATTCGTTTTCATCGAAAACATTTTTGCATGTATGCTGAAAAAACCCTTAAAAAAAATGGCGAAAGGGTAAATTTTTTGACCAAAACACTCCCCAAAACCCAAAAAATATTTTTTTTTTTTTTTTTTTCAAAAAACTGTTAATGCCAACTTTTTTGCTGAGATTTTTGGGTCGATGGTGATGGCTCGATATCGGTTAACTTTCGACAATACAAATCGACCCACTCTAGCCTACATATATTGTTACAGGGCGCAGTTTGAGTTAATATACAGTTCAGTGCAAATTGTATTCAATAAAGTGTAATTGAATTTGACATTTCTCTTAATTGGAACAAAACTATGATGTCAAACATAAAAAATCATTAACTCTTTTCAAAATAATTTGTTCAGTTTAAAACCCTTTAAAAAACAAATTTTAAATACTTTTTTTTTTAAATTTTCGAAATTTCAATATTTCTTTTCCGACTTTAATTCAAATAAAGAAATTTGAAAGAAAATGTTGCTGTTAAAACAGGAGTCTATTGTTGATACTTAAATAACTTCGTTCCTAGTAGAAAACGACCGAAGTTCGGGTATTTTATAGGGTTGGATTTGAATTTTTCCCGAACATTTCTCACAAAAGTCCTGGGTTTTATGGAAGTCAATTATTGAAAGCTGGAGTCTTCATATCTACGTTAGGTCTCGGCCAATTCGGCTTTAAAGTTGATGTTGGTCCACAGCCTAGTTGACAGAGAAATGAAAGATTATAGAAGACAATAAGACACAAAACTCAACTTAAGTTGCCCTGAAAGTCATAGCTTTTTAAATAAAATAACAAATATGATATTATATCATAAACTGTGGGATCGTGTCACAAATCGTATAAAAAGGGTTGACAGCGAAGATTTAGTGGATTTCCTTTATATCACAATTTTCAAAAGTCTTAAATTTCTATAGGGTGAAAGTAATAGTTATACTTAAACTCGTTTGCTCTCCGAATCTTTTGAAAATATTCTATCAGAAATTTTCCATTACCCCTTGTCATATTTGGTTTCGTGGCAAACCGGTTTCGGCGTTTGGCAATCTTCTTAATATTGAAAAAAAATGAACAGCCAAAAAGAAGGAAACAATGCGAAGTATGAAAGCAACAAATACTCATAGCAGAGTTCAAAGCAGAGAAGATTCCTCAAACAAGTAAGACGACGCCCGATATGACACTCGATATAGACATAGAGCTTCCAAATGCGATAGATGATGTAAAATAAGTAGCAATCATTCGAAAAATGGGATTTAGCCAATATGAGCAAACTACGTCGCATGTGTATGAATGGATGGGAATTCGGATGGCAGCCTTAGGAAACCAAATAACTAATTTCTTAATGCGATAAAACAACTTTACACTTTTTTTATGAAAGTTTATGGCCAAATATAGCTAGAATGATAAAATTTTAAAATTTTAATTAGTAGCACCGAGCTCACACATAAATTTGAATGAAAACAAGAAATCTTACTTTCGTAAGTACTGAATAATATTTAGATTAAAAAATTTCAATGGATGCTGAATCGCACAAAACTTACACAATTAAAACAAAAAAAATGCCTCAAACGGTTTTGTAAAAAATGTGGTTTACTTAAGAAACAAATGATTTCATTTATTTTAGAATAAATTGTAAATTGTGAAATTCTATGCTATGGTACATGCACCTCAAAGTTTTGTTTACATTCGGTTGACATAATAGTCCCTTACAAGAGAATCATAGCTGTCAATTACACTTTATTGAATACACTTTGGTTCAGTGGTTGTGGTATCAGCGTCCACCACATTTGTCGTTATTCTTTATACCTATTTAATCAGTGATTCTTCTACTTGCTTACTTTTAAAGAGATATGAACAGGAAATCTGAAAATATAATAAAATTGTAACAAGTCGATTTCTGTGTTGCTAAGCTTTATGGAAGGCGAGTATTTTTTTTAAGTTAATGTTTGTATATTATTTTATTATTTCTTTAGAGAGTAGAACAGGAGGGTGCGGAGCACATGTTGCATAGGGGCAACCTTTTGGTAATATCAATTATTGTTTTTTTATTTAAATTATTTGTATGTATTAATTGGGGTCGAGCACTTGTGGCTCTGAAGTATAAGGGCGGGATTGGCCCCCTCATTTTCGCCGTCAAAACCACCGATTTGGGATTGCAAAATATAAACTATATCTTTGGAATATTTCATAAGCTGGTTGCGAATTACAATAGCATGCAATGCAAATAAAATAAGCAAAAGAAATAATTACAGCTTATGTCGCTTCAACACTTTGCATTGCAGATAATTAAGAAAAATTTATAGGAGGGATCATTATTAGGCCAATAGGATCCAAATCAACAGTTTTCACAATTTGTATCTGTCTGTCTGTATGTTTGGGCGCGCATCACCTAAAAACTGCTGAATGGAATTGAATTAAACTTTCACCGTTGCATTACTAGATATCTCTATATTTCGATAACTTGACCGGTTTTGGAGTTACCGACCAATATGTGGACCAGGGGTGACCTAAAATGTGTTAAGGTGTCAATGAGGGCTGCAATAAGTTTCATATCTCAACTGGTTTCGAAGATATAATGATTAAAATCGGAGCTAGTCTATTAAATATAAGTTCTGAAACACAGCTGGTGGTATAATAACTTTGGTCCGATGATTGCACCAATTTTCAATTTCATTTGGAAAAATAGGTATGTGTATGTAGAAAAAGCTTGTTAGAATTTTGTGGCTTTTTTATGACATACAAATGCCTTTATTAATCAGTGCAGTGCCTCCCTCCTTCATTTTCGATATATATATATATATGCAGTATAACTGTAATATGTCATTTTGACTACTTCCAGGAACCTCATGTTTTCAATGGGGTTAGAGTAGAGTGAGATTGGTGTTAGAAGAGTTTGCTCTGTTGAGCAGATGAACAGATGATTGGTGCCATCAGGAGACACACCGCATGCTAGGTGAACATTTGGCATATCATGGTTCAGTCTGGATAGGTAAGAGTTACAGTATCCAGTTCGAAGTTGGGCCAGTGTAACTCTTGTCTCCCTTGGGAGTTCGCATTCGCTTTAAAAACAACAATAACAACAAGGGCCTGTCGATGTATCTATGGATCAAACGGCTATATGGTGTGGTGGAGATGTATCACTACTTAATAGGGGGCGGATTTTCTTCAAGCAGGTGCTTGTTTGGGTTTTGCAGCAGTTGAACAAGAAATGCCGGCCTAACATCTTTTATGCTCTTTAACACCGAGAATTTTTGCCTTACCACACGGCTAAAAATTTGAGCTTAAATTTCGTCGGTTTAACCAATTTTTTAAACTTTATCCTATTAAATTCCAAACCTTTCAATTGCCTGCACCAATTTTCAATTTATTGCGTTTTAGATTTAAAAGTTAACTGAAAAAAACTTCTACAAATTTTTTAATTTCTTTTCATTTATTTCTGAAGGTTTTTTCAAGTCAAAGAATTTTTCTCATTACAATTTTGTTAAGACATTTCTGGTTTAAATTTAAACTCTTTTCTTCACGCTCTTTTTCTCGAAAACTGGTACAATTTAAATTTAAAGGTTAGGGTCAAATTTTTAGCCGTGTATGTAGATGTTGACATCAGGAGACCTGCAACTTCCTCCAAGTTGTGTTCGATAGCCCCGTAAGGTGCCAGCAACGTTTCCTTATCTTTTTATCTTGAAACACTAAATCGTAGCCGTCAACGAAAAAGACTAGTTATGTTTCTACATTATAATATAGAATTAACTCATTTTCTCTAATTGCTGTCAGCCAGTGATTTGAAGATTTTGCTGACGCTTTGTACTTTGGTGGCCATCGCATTCGCGGCTGTGTGAGCAGCAAAATTGAGCATGTTATCAAACGTCACCCCTAATATTTTGAAGTGTGGGACAGTCGGAAGCTTGATGCCGTCGACGTAGACTTCTAGTTCCATGTTCACTTGCGCTGTCCACGTCATTAGTAAGGCCGGCTATTTAGTAGGTGACAGTACCAGGTTTCGCCCAGCAAAGAAACCGGACAAGGGCAGAAGATATGAATTAATTCTCGACCACAGCATATTGACTTCCATTTGCCGCTATCGTGCAATTATCAGCGTAAAAAAACAGTCGAGATATAGAAAGTATTACAAAAATTTATTTTAAACAAATTTATCTACTTATTGGTTACTATTTCACAATGCAGTTATTTTGACTGGGATCATAAAATCTTGCACATTTTGAATTTATAGTGAAGAGATTGGGCCAATATATCTAACAAATAGCCCCCTTACTAACAATTGTTCCGATAAATGGGGTTTGGCTATTTATCTGTCAATTAAATAGATAAGAACGTCAAATTCCAAGTTTAACTTATTGTAAACTGCGTCTAATAACTAATAATAGAGTGAGTACGGTTTTAATCATTATATATCCCATACCAGATAAGATATGGAAATTAATTAAATCACTAATTGCAGCACTCATTATCACCTTTCATTTGATACTCATATTGTACGAATACATATTAGGTCCCCCTGGTCCACATATGTTACGTTTTTTTTTAAGTTAAACGTAAAGTAATAAACAAAATTTTGGATTTTTCTTCTTTTGACTTAATAATGATCCCTTGTATCAATTTTTCTTAAAGATCTGCAATGTATATACAATATGTTACAATTTAATTATACGAATATGTAGAGATAAGGATCGGATGGTGAAAATCACAATTCGTATTCATGAAAGGTATAAAGCCTTCTGTACAGCCGAAGACTTGTTTCA
This sequence comes from Merzomyia westermanni, assembly GCA_949987695.1. NCBI lineage: Eukaryota > Metazoa > Arthropoda > Insecta > Diptera > Tephritidae > Merzomyia > Merzomyia westermanni. The sequence continues at coordinate 60,564,936 of OX465291.1, forward strand.
ATATTGAAGAGATTGAGATATGTCAATATGGATATTAAACGCCACATAATCCTATTAGATTTGTTATTTTGTATGTCAGTTAATAACTCGAAAACGACACCTTCTATCTGAAATTAAAAAAACAGAAGAAAAATGAGGTATGCGAATATGGGTAGAAAACGTAAGGTATTTAAATGAACTGTTTGCAACTAGGGTAGCCACCTTGCCCCTGCGGGTTAGAATATGCCCAAGGTAGGCATACCAGTCGTAAGAGGCGACTAATATACACAAAGTTAATGACGTGCAACTCGATGGTTGATCAACGGATATGATGCCTCTCACCTCTCATTACCCATCTTATCCTTCCTTACGGAAGGAGGGGTGACATGACCTAGAAGGTTTCACTGGTCATAAATCGCTACCACGACAGTCGGGCAGTACCGAAAGGGAGTAACGGAGCATAGCGCGTTTAAATCCGGCCAAGGACTGTTAGTTCCAACAACTACAACAGCGTAACCACCTAAACCCATTTTTTGGGTATCTATCTATACGTCTGTTACCGCTACTATTACTTCATCCAAACTAATGAATGCAAGATTTATGTTGAGTGGAAAATATTATCCTTATCAAAGAACAGCCTGGAAAAATGTCTTTCAGGTATTATGATTTTATATAGGAAATATGCTAAGCCACCGTGGCTTACTGCAGGCTGATAAGCTCAAGAGTTTTACATTTCATAAAAATTAAATCGATTCGTTGTACTATGCTCATATCAGTGTAAAACTGGTACTTAGTTACTCAATTACTTAATTGCAGCTAGTTGTATTCTTCGTTCTGCTAACATGCCCCAATTGAAAACACAAAAGTACAAGGTTTACGTGCACCGACTCTTGATGACAGTAAGTGAAGTACTGCATCAGCAATTTTACAACTATCACTGGATTTCTATCTGCTCTTGTAGTTGTCTTCTCGTTAGGATTCGAATGGGATATAACACCTATATAATGAATGATCTTATCACTAAAAGATATTTGCAGCTTTCTTCGAATCTAACAACTACAATGTTTTTAATGTTAAGTTGGACCATTTTTAAAACCCACAACGATTCTTTAATAATGGTGTACCTAGCTAAAAACTAAATATGGTCGAATGAATTTAAATATTTATTTAGAAAATTTAAGGCTTCAAAAAACAGTTATTCACGGTCAACGTTGGAAAATTTTCTGCATTTTCCTGCAGTATTATAAAGTAAAAGCCGTCTTCAGTAAAAAGTGGACTCAGCAGCGTTCACAGCGATGGCGACATAGTGCAAATCTTCCTTAGTGGTGAACTTTAAATATCGATATATACCAGTAATAAGCATATAAGCAGTTAAGGCTAGTCGAGCTAAATAATTTAAAAGTTTAGTCTGAAAAGCACACTGGGAAGACGACTCATCCGTGCTATACTTAACAAATTGTTATGGCACTCACATATGTATTTCAGTCACATTGAACCTATTTCTACTTGCATTTCTATACGATAAGTTTCTTTGTCTGAATAGCAACTATTTCTTCTCGAAAAACCAAAGACTCAAAACACAAACTTGACATTCACATTTGAGCCGTTCAGAGCTCAATTGATTAACTCCATAAAACAACAAGTCCAGATTTGCGACAAAGTAATGTAGTACATTGTTTGCTATATTCTATATTATTTATGGAGCTAATCTAAATGGTTTCTGGAATATATTTGTTGTTTAATTGGGTTAATCTTTGTAATATAGGTAAGTATATATATATAGATCTCGGCCTGTGAACCCCGTTATCAGTACTCAGCCACCTGAATTGGTTGAAGAGGAGCGTGTACTTCCGAGGGAGACTAGAGTCATGCTAGCACAACTTCGCGCTGGATATTGTAATAGGTTAAACTCTTACTTATCCAGACTGAACCCCAAGATACCAAACACATGTCCTGCATGTGGTATGTCCCCTTATGATACCAAATATCTCCTGTTCAGTCGAACCTACTCTTCTAACACATACATCACTCTGGTCCAACCCTGTGGAAACTGCGCGTTTCCTCGGACTTCCGTTAGAAGAGCCTGGTGACAATTTAGAGTGATCCGGCCCATTGGGCAAGGCGAAGCACTGTTAACTACAACAACAACAACATATAGGTAAGTTATTACAAATATAAAAAGTGTGCAACTAAATTTCAAAACTTTTAAAAAGTGAAGTTATTCGATATGTGACTTAAATCTCAAGATGTTAAATGATGTATTTTAGCAGCATCATCTTCACATAGGATTATTGGGCGTAAAACCAGCGTAAGCGAGCTATTCTTGTATACTTGTATATCCACACTATCTCGGCTAAACCGATTTGGATAGAATTTAGTATGTAGATAGTGTACTATGTTCTAAGAACTTCTGTTTAGGTGTTGCCACTCTCGATGCTATATGGAGAATCACTCTTGTCAACAAGATGATATGAACCTTGAAGTATTTGAGAAATAATTTTTGTCCATTGGCTCTAGGTCGAGTATCGAAGGAAACTTAATTATAAGCATTACACAGTTATGAACATAGTGCAGTGAATAAAAGCCCAACGCCCTAGCTGGATTGGTCATGTAACGTAAAGTATTCGTAGCCAACTTTCATTGCCACCATTGTGCACTGTCATAAACATTGTGGCACCTACGTTTAATAGGTGGATATTCTTAAAAAGTTAAGCGAAATCTTGACATTAGACTTGCCCTGAGTTTGGTTTGTTTAATGCTGAACACAATGCTTGGCCCATCAAAACTTTTAACAAATTCTGTCCGTATGTGTTATTGTTTTACCCCTACATCAGCTTCTATCATCGGTATCATTTGTACATACTCAATTTCGGATGTGACGTACATAGGTGCTACGTTTTAAATTTGCTGGACTACATACATACATACAAAACGTAACAGCTCAGTAGGAAAAAGTAATCTACTACACGCTTTATTGATACATTAAACTAAAACGATAAAATAATTGTTTATTAGAAATAAATTAATAACTGAAGATATGTTATATATATATATTAAACAGCACATGTTTCCAATAATACATTTTAAATCAATTTTTTTTCTTTTTTTTTTTTTATTTTTTTTTTTTACTATTTACCTCGATTTACTATTGATCGTGTTTCCTACTTGGGAGATGGGATAAACATAGCAAATTATTGTGTTGAGATCGGCTATTGATAAGTCTACAACGTTTAATTTAAATTTAAACGTTTACAGTGACAAGCTCCCTCCAGCCCCTACACCCTGATAACTCTTATTAACTTATCAAATTTGATTGACGTCTGCGCTTAAAGGTCTTTAAAATTTTACCATTTAAAGTGTGCTGTATGAGCACCCACTCACCTTTCCTCCCACATTGCCGCCTGGATAAGTACATCAAATGATTCAAATCTGGTGATTTTAAGGGATCAAGCAGCGAAACCACGGCCGCAAAATTTATTTTGTGAAAGATTAATTGAAATACTAAATCGTAGCCGTCAACGTATAGAATTAACTCATTTTCTTATTGACCGTACAGTCAGCTGATAATAATTATTATTCAATTATTATATTTATTATAATTGAAAAATTTGAAAAGTAACAAGCATACTCGTATACAGGCTACAGTTACAATACTATTTCGAAAAACAGGCACGATTCCCAGTAAATATTTTAAAATATAAAAACCTACACGAGTTAGTCTTAAACTAGAAATGGTTTCGAAATAGTACTACAACTATAGGTTGTATATGTTTGTTATTTTTTCAATTATCCATTCTGATCATATTAATAATATGCTTAGTCATATTGCCAAAATTCGGTGCAGTTGCCTATATAGTTTATGCCTTAATGAAAGCGAAATAAAACATTTTTGACATTTTATATCACATATGAAAGTAAGAAAATTACAAGTAAAGCCATATCCCGATGCCTGATGTTATGACTGGGGTGCGTTGTGATGCCCCCTATTATGGAGTTTTTCTAAACTCGATTTTCCCCAACAATTAATATTGAAAAAACGGGAAATTTTGTAAGAATCTATCTAAGCCTAAAATATATAACAAATACTTGGAATTTGAAAGTGTTCTGTATCCAAAAAATGTTGAGTTTTTAAAGCAAATTTTTCGAATTGTTAAAGAATTTTTTTTATACAATTTTTATATTGGGGTCTATCAGGTATTCCGAAGGGAGAAATGTAATAGAACATGAGCGAATTCAATCGATTTAATCGGAATTTGTAAGTGAATTTCGATAAAATCGATAGAGATCACAAACCTCTATTACAATTATTTCCCGCCGGCAATTCCGTCGGAATAGCTGATAGAGCTCATTGGACCATCTTAATAAACACTAAACATTTCACTATGAAATTATGATGATATCTTCGAAACGACTTAAGCTACTTTACTGAAATTTGCCAGAATCGTTTCTGTGTCTTTTCCACAAGTACTACTATCCAGTGATTTGAGTATTTTGTTGCAGATTTATGCTTTGGTGGCGGTTGAATGACCAGCACTCAAGTAATTTGGGACAGGTGGAAGAGAAGAATCCGTTATTAGTTTCTCGTGGCTTTACGAATCAAACGCCCTTGAAAGGTCAAGCGCAACCAATACGGTCCTATCCTTTGTCCTTTTCGTCAGAGTTTATGCCATTCAGCGCGGTAGTGATGCTGCGCATTTTCGAGCCCATTTTGATGGTCGGCCAGCCGCAGGTAAACGGTCTAGAGGAGAAGAGCGATATCGGGTGATACGATTCCGATACGACTGCTTAGCTGGTTTAACAAGCTTTAGCAGCGGGGACACCATGCGCGCTTCCATTTCTAGGGAATAGCAAAAACTGTCATAGGCAAATTGATGAAAGCTGTTACGTATTTTACTCCCTCATCAGCGAGTTGTTTAAACATCAGGATGGATATTCCACGGGTCCTAAAGATTTCCGGGAGGCCTCCTCAATCTCTATGGTGGTGATAGCAATGGATGCGGGACTGTTTATGAAATTTCCCAGTGGCGCGCCTGATTTTCTTCACAACCGGAGAATGCAGTACGTATTTTGTAGTTAGGTTTCATCAGATTTGATAAGGATTGCAGTGACGCACATGATCTCGCTGCTTCTGCGGGGAAATCCATACGAATCTCCGAGTGAATGATCCAATTGAATTCTCCTTCCCCTTCTCGTAAAATAGTCGGGGTAAGAAGGGCAGCGAAGGAGATCTCTGTGTACTCACGAAAACCATCCCAGTCCGCTTTGTTAAAGGTGATATAGATTGGATTTTCTAAGATAACAAAGTCGGCAGGGAGATCTATAGAGGGCATAGTAGGTAAATTAGCCAATGCATGAGTCAGTATCGGTCGCCAGTAAAAGCAGTTTATAATGCCTGCGCTGACGATGATAATGTGAGGGTATCCCTTTCATCATAGAGAACGTCGAATCGCTCGGCCAACTCCTTTTCCCTAACATCTACCGGCACGGTTTAGGTGTCAGAGTTCGTGGAGTGCACGGTTCTCGCCTCTGCGCAACGCACGAATGACAGGGCTATAATCTCTCGGACAACAGGTGACAGTAGGTATATATATGTTGATAACCTCGATAACCACAACGCCTGACCAAAAACAGTACCTTGACGTTGTAGAATGTTGCACCCTGGGGTTGAGCTTGATTCAAATAGAAGTTGTTATAACCTTCAGTATATGCAGTCAGCCTTAGACGTATCCCGGGCTGGAACTAACATCACTATAATTGTCCCACATTTGTATATCGATAACTTGTATCACCACATAGAATAAGTTGTAATTTTAATCATAGTATATGTCTACTTGTAGCGCAACTTACCCCGAATCTGCACACAAACCACACAGGGTGCGTTGTATGTAATAATAAAACAATCAATTTTAAATACTGCAATATTGAACGTGAATACTTAAAACACCCAAATTGTTGAATATAAAGCAGTTATAACACCTTATCAGTTCCTGCAGAATGTAAATTTCAGTTTAAATTGAAGTTTTTAGTTGTAGTTTTTACTTTAAAGCAACTCTGAACGCGATTTCCTTCATTACACTCTCTTGGAGTACCTTAATCCACTACCTTCCACTCCAATTCGCAAAAGAAGACGCCAAACTAGTAGTGGTAAACAATGATTTTAATAAATTACTCGCAAGGAATAGATTACAAACGCGTGCTCTTCACCTCATTTACTTTCAAGATTCAAGACATAAAAGAAGTATTGCACGGACTGAAGGGGTGAATATTGTATATATGACCGCCCTACGAGGTTTTTCTCATGAATGCCGGCTATTCTGATGTTCTGCCGCTCCATAAAGTTGACTATCGCCATGACCTTAAGCTGTTTTATACGGAAGTTCAACGGAAGAGGTCGTCGCACCGAGAGTTAGAGACTGATACGTATCCCTAAGTGAAAGCAGGCTAAGTTGTGTACGTTATCCCAACCTATAGGGCGACGGATCCAGGCCGCCTGAAAGAGAAGACGAACCCTCGTCTTTGCAGGGGAAGTGGGTATGGGGAAGGGAAAGGCTGTCAGTCAGCGTTGCCAACATCCAGAAGGGATGTAGTACGCAGAAAGTCGGTGTTCACTGCCGTGTGAGGTGGTGGCGACAGTGGGCGCGGGTGACAGCGGGAGTCGCACACTACTTCGTGAGCAAAATTAGTACTGCCAGTCGTGGGTACTGCATCGGGAATAGATGTCGGTGCAACGCTCGATCGACCAATAGGGGCCTCTAAAGTTTTGCAGAAACTTAAGGGTCTGCGTGTCCGGTATTTATCCCGGAGCAACTTGTCTTGGGCAGGCATGTTTTACATTTAGCCTATTGAATAGAGTGTGAACGTTTAACATAAATCTTCTTCCTGCAGACGCATCAGATCTTATATCTTGGTCCGCAAGATAGTAAAGAGCAGTCCTGCTGCAAGGAGCAGAGACGAGTTAGACAGGGTGATGCTGTATGTCTGCATTGCTCAAATCCAGGAGGGACGTGCTACGCAGAAAGTAGCTGTGGATGATGGAGCCAAAGGACGCTAGTGACAGCGGGAGCTTGTTGGCCCTTAGTAGGGTAAGAATAAGCAGCTCATTACGGTACAATAGATCCGACTGTTGTTGGAATGGTATTAACTATTGTTTTATGGGGTATTTGTTTCCTTTAGGAGAAAACTGCTAAATATGTTGATAGGTGTATCAAAAGATTCTTTTTGACCTCAGTATCAATAATTTGAAAGCGTATTTCCAATTTTTTGTTTAAATAAAAAGTTATTGGCAAAAAACAAAAAAAGGCCCAGGTCCGTTTTATAGGAGGGGGCGTGAAAAAGAAAAAGGGGAAGTGGTTATAGGGAAGGGAAAGGCTGGCGGTCAGCGTTGCTAACATCCAGAAGGGATGTAGTACGTAAAAAGTAGGTGTTGACTGCCGTGTGAGGTGGTGACGACAGTGGGCGCGGGTGACAGCGGGAGTCGCACACTACTTGCTGAGCAATCGTTGGTACTGCTTCGGGAATAGGTGTCGGTACGACGCTCGATCGACGGGAGCGTGATCAGCCAGGGGCCAGGGGATTTATCCCGGAACAACTTGTCTTGGGAGCAATGTTTTACATTTAGCCTATTGAATGTGTGAGTGTGAACGCTTAACATTGGTATTTATGTGCAGAACACCTTTCTGTGCACGCGACCTCCGGCCGCGCTTCAAAAAAATAACCCTTAGCCCGTCTAGCACCGGCTACTTGAGAACCAATGTTTCTGCAACAAACTCGCTTCTGTACATTTCGGCACACCCAATTGTGTGATTAAAACAGCCACATGAAAATGGGGTCGTATAGAATTACCAAAATTAATTATTATCAGCCCGATTCTAAATATCCGCTCGGATTTCTTTCCTTGCGGAAATTTTTATTCACCAGGAAAATTTCCGCCATATGCGTTTTACCCTCGGTATCAATTGTTGGCAAAAAACCCAAACTTGACCCAGGTCCGATCCCAAAGGGCGGTATGATCCATGGTAATTATGTGCATAATACCTTTATGCGTAGGAGGCCTTCGGCCGCGTCTCAAAAAAAGGATTCCTTTTAACTTTAATTGCAAATATCTCTTGATAGAATTATAAAATCGAACTGCCGATTTCGGATTATTCTTACAGAGGTCAAAATGAGCTTTTTGATTTCTCTCTCGACATTTTTGGACGTGTTTGGCAGTTTAATGATAAATATACATAGTTTAGAATGGTAGCAGAAGAAGAAACCGAAGATTATGTAGCACAGGAACAGAGGTAAGAATTCAGTTGAGTTGTCGGAATCATTGCAAGCGGTAAAAATTAATTTTTAGTGTATTTTATTGACTCAATGGTTTTTGCAGATTCATTAAAGTTATAGGATAAATAAGCTCACATAGATATTTGTGGACATTTTACAACGTACACCCAACAGGCCAAAAAGCAGTTTGCAGTTTCGCCGATTAAGCTCCTATTGATAAAACTGGTGCTATAAATAAATAGGTGCCTTTTTCCATTCCACAATACATTTTGAAGGTGGTCCTGCCGAATTTAAGTTCTCCTCATTTTACGAAAATCTATTCAGCGCTCACTTGCTTCCTTTACAGAAGCTACGCGCAATATCTGGCTGTCCTTGCATGAGGCTTACTAAGACATCTATTTGCATTTTGTTAATACTTTTCGTCCTAAAAAACAAAAAGCAATACGATATTAATGTAAAATGTGATTTTTTATTATTAAAAGTTATAGGTGAATTCTGTAGGCAGTAGGCAGTATCTAGTCACTGATAGAGACATTTTGTGGTCAATTTAAATTTTGATACAATTTCTCACATCTCTCGTCTCAAAAAAAGTCACTTATTTGTCAGCTAGTTCTAGGCACGTCACAAACCGAAAAATATTAGGTTAAAATTAAATAAATTAGAAAAAAAAATATTTAAGTGTAGAAGTATGTATATATATATTTAAAAAAAAATAAAAATAATAAATTGTCCTAGGTCCTGTAGCCCGTTTCTGTAACTTTTCGTTATAATAACCTTGCGATATGTTCGTGGTGTGTTATGTGAAAATGAGAAAATAAAAACATTTGACGCACAACGTACAATGGTCTCAAAAGGCTAGTAGATAAGATACTGTCTAACTAGCAGGAGAATCGAGTTGGAATCGTGGTAAAATTTTTATTTTTTTTTTTCAACTTTTTCTTACATTTTATTTTTGTTTTTATTTTTTTATAACAATTAATTTTTAATAAATATTAATAACATTAAAAATTTGCACATAATGCAATATTTAGTCCGAATTTTACACTTGTAATCACTATCATTATAGGCACCGGTATTTTTATCGAAATCCATAACGACAATACATACCACCCTTATATAGTGTGGCGATTATTCTCAAACATGTACCATCCCTAACTTAATAACACTCCCACCACTAGTTAAATACAACAGAGATAACGTTGGGTACGCTTATGCATCATAGTATATGTCTACTAGTAGCGCAACTTACTCCGAATCTGCACCCACACACAAACCACACAGGGTGCGTTGTATGCAGTAATAAAACAATGAAATTTAAATACTGCAATATTGAACATGAAGACTTGAAACTCCCAAATTATTGAATATAAAGCAGTTATAACACGTTATCAGTTACTATATAATGTATATTTGAGTTTAAATTGAAGTTTTTAGTTGCAGTTTTTACTTTAAAACAACTCTGAACGCGATTTCCTTCATTACACTCTTTCGGAGTACCTTCATCCATTACCTTCCACTCCGGTTCGCAAAAGAAGACGCCAAACTAGTACGGGTAAACAATGTTATGCATGCAAGCGTGTACCAAGGAAGAGAAGAGAGATGGCGGGAATGTTCACGAATACGATGCAAAGAGGAGATGCCAATAAATAACATCGATCCTTCGAAAACACGAAGAGCGAATAACCAAGAAAGTTCTCGGTGCGTAGGCAAGCACCCTGTCTGACCATATAAGGCAGTGACCAAGCAAGGCAGGTGGTGGATCAGTTTATTTTCAAGTGAATTACTGCGAAGTTACCAAACTCTTAAATTTGTATTGCGTTTATTACTAGTAAATAAAACTAGTTATTAGTTACAATATCAGTGCGTGTGTTGATGTGACTTTATAGTGATCGAACCCAGGATTGATAATCAAGGAATTATCGAATTCGTCACAATAGTGTGGCGATTATTCTCAAGCATGTACCATCCCTAACTCAATAACACTCCCACCACTAGTTAAACCACAACAGAGATAACGATGGCTACGCATATGCATGCAAGCGTGTAACTAGGAAGAGGAAGAGAGATGGCGCGAGTGTTTGCGAATAAGATGCAAAGAGGAGATTCCAATAAATAACACCGACCCTTCCAGAACACGAAAAGCGAATAACCAAGAAAGTTCTCGGTGCGTAGGCAAGTACCCTGTTGGACTATATAAGGCGGTGACCAAGCAAGGCAGGTTGATCAGTTTATTTTCAAGCGTTCAATAGTGAACTACTGCGAAGTTACCAACCTCTTAAATTTGTATTGCGTTTATTACTAGTAAATAAAACTAGCTATTAGTTACATTATCTGTGCGTGTGTTTATTCGACTTTATAGTGATCGAACCCAGGATTGATAATCAAGGAATCATCGAATTCGTCACAATTGGTGTCAGAAGCGGTATTGTTAAATAAATACCAGTGATTTAAAAGATAACAAGGACATGGCGAAGCTGAATGAATTAAAGATTCAGCAACTCAAAAATGAGTTGGAACAACGCGGACTAAACACTACAGGCAATAAATCAGAGTTACAGTCACGATTGCGAGAGGCTATGGAAGCAGAAGGAATCAACGTTGATGATCATGTTTTTCATCTTGTGGAGGAGGCATCGACAAAAATGGAAGAAAAAAAGGAGTCGCCGAATCCAGTAGCAACCGTGGACACAAACATGATATTGGCTGTATTAACTCAGATGTCGACTAAAATGGAAGAACAGAAAACCTGTATAGTATCTCAGCTGGAAGAACAGAAGGCACACATGGCATCTCAGCTTGAAGAACAGAAGGCACACATGGCATCTCAGCTTGAAGAACAGAAGGCACACATGGCATCTCAGCTTGAAGAACAGGATACACGTATTACATCTCGAATGGCATCTCAGCTCGAGGAACAGAAGACACATATGACATCCCAGATTTCAGCTCAGCTAGATGAAACGACGGCATACATGAGATCTCAAATGGAAGAACAGAAGGCATATATCTCATCGCAGTTGGAAGAACAGGAAGCAAAGGTGTCATCAAAACTAGAAGTGCAAGATGCAAAAATTGCACAATTGCAGGAGAAAATCGATGCTGATGTAGATGCATTGAGAGGTCGTATCCAGGAATTGCAACTAAATCGTCAATCTGCTTTAGGGAATACGCCCAAGGTAAAATCACCTTCCTTTGATGGTTCTGTTCCATTCCAGGTATTTAAGCTACAATTTGAGAAGACGGCTGCGGTGAATAATTGGTGCACTGAAGATAAAGTTGCAGCACTATTCGTGGCATTGAAGGGACCTGCAGCAGAAATCTTACAGACTATTCCCGAGTCCGAAAGGAACAGTTATGATGCATTGATGGGTGCGGTTGAGAAACGCTATGGTAGCGAACATCGAAAACAGATATACCAAATAGAGCTACAGAATCGCTGTCAGAAGGCTAATGAGACATTGCAAATGCGGACGCACCCGTGGAGTATACTGAGAGGGTAAAAATCCAAAGTTTTATAAATGGAATACGCGATGTAGAGACGAAGCGGGCCACATATGCAAACCCCAAAAGGACATTCGCTGAAACGGTATCGCATGCTCTGACGCAGGAAACAGCCTCACTTTTGAGTAAACCTGCCTACAAGGCTCATCGTGTAGAAGTGGAAACTCCGGCTTGGGTTGACAAAATTTTGGAAGCGTTGAACGTAGTACAGAAAAAAAGTGATGGTGCCATTAAATGCTTTAAGTGCGGAAAATCAGGTCACATAGCACGTTATTGCGGCACTGGCTCCAGTAACCCCAGCAATTTAAGTGGACGTAAACGCAAAACTGGAGAAGATGAGCAAGATGAATGTCACATAATCTATGTGTCACAACTCGAACGGAAAGCGAGTAATGTTACTGTTGAAGGCTACATGGACGGGAAAGAGCGCTTGCTGACTGTCGATACTGTTGCATCACATTCCATCATTCGGACTGACTGGGTCAGGGGAAAGGTGAGACCATTGCGGAAAGCTAAGTTGTGGACAGTAACTGGTGACAGCAAGCAAGTCCTGGGAGAAGTGAAATGCAAGGTTGTGATTGGGAATGTGGCCACGTATCACAACTTTTTGGTAGCGAATATTGTCGACGAAGTCATCATTGGCGTCGATTTCTTGGCTGAGAGAGACATTCACATCAACGTAAGGAACAGGGTTATGACTTACAACGGCCAAGAAGTTCCTCTGGTTTTTGGACACAATAAAGGCTATACTACCAAGGGAGTGATCTTGAAGATGAAGCAACAGGAGCCTCGTAAATCAGAGGTAGATCCTCGACCGAAGGCTTTCGCGGACAAGTACCTCCTGAAGAAGATTCGGCAAGACCAGGAGGAAGATCCAGATTTGGCACGTGTGTTGAAAGGAATAAAGAAAAACAAACAGCCAGGAAGAGAAGAGATGGTAGCAGAGAGTCGTATTGCAAAAGCATACTGGGCACAATGGAGTAGTTTGAAGCTAGTATCTGGTTGTTTGCATCGGATATGGGAAAGTGAAGATGGCCAGAATCATCGATCACTTATTCTTGTTCCCAAGGCAAGAATTCCAGATGTTATCAAAGCGTCGCATAGGTGCCCAGATGGAAGGCACGTGGGAATAAAGAAAACGCTGCAAGAGGTAAAGCGGCGGTTCTATTGGATCGGTTGCAAGCAAACTGTGAGGAAATGGATTACTAAGTGTGCAGAGTGTGGTGAGAATAAAAGACGAACATCTGGTGGTCATGTTACGAGGAGGCAACGCAACTTAGTGGATAATGTGAAACAGTGCAATGGGCATGAGAGAACGGAACGGAATCCTGAAGAAACGAGTTGCAGGAATGTTTGCCGGGTACCATTGGGAACGAAAGTGAAGGCACAAATCTATTCGAGATTAAGAACGGACAAAGTGGTTGGAATATGTGACACTGCAATGCATTGTGGGAATCTCTGCAGGAGAGGATTGATGTCGGAGTTTCAGTCCCTGGAGGAAATGAGGTTTAGTAAAGCAGTGCCAACCATTGAGCGTCTAGCAGCGTTTGGTTTGGGAAATGTGTCTGATCGGGACGATCAGACTTAGGTGGAGGGCAGTGTGGCGATTATTCTCAAGCATGTACCATCCCTAACTCAATATAACGATGGCTACGCATATGCATGCAAGCGTGTAACTAGGAAGAGGAAGAGAGATGGCGCGAGTGTTTGCGAATAAGATGCAAAGAGGAGATTCCAATAAATAACACCGACCCTTCCAGAACACGAAAAGCGAATAACCAAGAAAGTTCTCGGTGCGTAGGCAAGTACCCTGTTGGACTATATAAGGCGGTGACCAAGCAAGGCAGGTTGATCAGTTTATTTTCAAGCGTTCAATAGTGAACTACTGCGAAGTTACCAACCTCTTAAATTTGTATTGCGTTTATTACTAGTAAATAAAACTAGCTATTAGTTACATTATCTGTGCGTGTGTTTATTCGACTTTATAGTGATCGAACCCAGGATTGATAATCAAGGAATCATCGAATTCGTCACAATAGAAACACTATTCAACGATAAACAAATAACACGGTTGCACTTTGCGTTAAAATTCTTATCGAAAGGGTACATAAACGGGTTCTACTGGCCTCGAACCCGCGTCTCACACGCTGTTCTTGGGACACTTTCTACCTGGGCTATCCCTACATATATGCAGCACATGTCAAATGCTGTATTTAAGATGTATGCAGGTGTGTTTTCACCACATATCATTGGTGAGTTTGAGATGTCCATAAGATGTAAGTGCTGCCAAGTTTTTCCCAATCCCAATGTTGTGTGTTGTGGGAAACGGATATAGTTTTATATTTCCGTTTCACACAACATTGGGGTTGGGGAAAACTTGGCAGCACTAACAACAAATGTCTAAAAGTAAAAAGAAGGAATTCAGTGAAATCTAGAAAATTTTCCTTATTTTTCCCAATAACAACAAAATTACCTCATTGCTGAATATTATACTTAACCAGAATAACGTACATAAATTCTAAATTACGGAGAAAATGACAGGCTCATTTAGCGTAAAAATAAAATCCAAAAAGGGGCAATTCATTGTGAAGGACCTGACAACAAAAACAACAATTGGAGAGTTAAAATCGAAAGTCTCACAACTAACTGAAGTCAAGGAGACACAATTAAACATACTTGCTGGTTACCCGCCACGTCCATTAGAACTAACACAAAATAGCCGTTGCATATCAACAATTGGTATTAGCAGCGGTGAAACGTTAATTGTGGAAGAAAAACCACCAACCACTGCAGATACCTACTCCTTGGAAGATGACGAAGCACTTGCCCGTAGATTACAAGCCGAAGAAGAGGAGGAACAGCTAAGACAAGTTGTGGCTGAGGCCACTACTGCGGAAAGTGCCAACGGCCCTCAACCCGCTATTGAATTACCAAGTGGATCCAGTGGCAATTTTAATGGCATTTTACTCAAAAAGGTTGTACCAGCCGATAACTCATGCCTCTTTACCAGCGTACGCTTTGTTCTAAATGGTAAAGTTGATAATGATGGCAGTGAAATGATGAGGCATATCATAGCTACAGAAGTAGCAGCTGACCCACAAGAATACAATGACGCTGTCTTAGGTAAATCAAATGCTGAATATTGCGCCTGGATTCAAAAGCCAGATTCGTGGGGTGGCGCAATTGAAGTTGCAATTCTTTCTAATTACTATGGCATTGAGATCGATGTTGTAGATATACAAAATGCTATCATAAATCGTTTTGGTGAGGATAAAAATTATGGATTACGTGTCTTCCTACTCTTTGATGGCATACATTATGATCCATTGTATATGGAGACTGCTGGCGTAAGTAATTCTATGTATTGAAGATAAGTCTTTTCATAATGGGTGTTTGTTTAACTGTTGTTGTTGTTCTTAGCGGCAAAAACACTCGCCGAAGGTTTAGGGGAGTGTTGTCGGGAGTGACAGTCCTTTGCCGGATATGAACCCGGTACTCCCTTACGGTCATGTCACCCCTACTTCCGTAAGATGGGTAATGAGAGGTTGTTGTTGTTGTAACGACAAAAACACTCCCTGAAGGTTTTGGGGGGTGCTGTCGAACTGGCAGTCCTTGGCCGGATATGAATCCGGTTGTTGTTGTTGTGGTAACGACAAAAACACTCCCCGAAGGTTTTGGGGAGTGTTGTCGAATTAACAGTCCTTGGCCGGATTTGAACCCGGTACCCTCCGGTACTCCCTTGCGGTACTGCCCGACTGTCGTAGCGATTTATGACCAGTGAAACCTTCTAGGTCATGTCACCCCTCCTTCCGTAAGGAAGGATAAGGTGGGTAAAGAGGTGAGAGGTATCATATCCGAGTTGCACGTCATTACCTTTGTGCATATTAGTCGCCTCTTACGACCGGTATGCCTACCTCGGGCAACTTGCCAGCAGACAGCAGAGGACACGCAATTGCAGACCAAATAGACAACTCAGCATTCTGAACAGTCAATGGAGATGCCCCTACCAGGGTGGCAGGTAACTGCCACAGTTCGCCAGACATCTCCATAACGAGAGCGGGCCTAATTAACTTCGTCACCTGGCGACCGGGTTCAAGTCCGGTCAAGGAATGTTAATTCGACAACACTCCCAAAACCTTCGGGGAGTGTTTTTGTCGTTACCACAAAAACAACAACACCGACAGACTTCATAACGACTGATAAACTAACATACATTAACTTCACCAAAGCGGACTGGGACCGCTTTACGGACTATACAGAGCGCTCCTCTGCCTTACCCACTCCGACAGACGCAAAGGTGAAAGAGAGTTTCGCAAAGTCATTGATTCAGCCTCAGGCCGCTTTATTCCTGCTGGTAGAATACCAGAAATTCGTCCGAATTTTCCTGCAGAAGCTGCGGCGATGGGAAGAGAACTTGACCAAGTGAGACTCATCAAACCCGCAGATCCCAGAATAAAAGATCTCAATGCGGAAATCCGTAGGATTGTCAACGAACACAAGCTGACCAAGTGGAAACAACACCTTGAGACATGCAACCTCTCCGGCGGAGTCGGCAAATTATGGTCGACTGTCAAGGCCCTATCCAATCCGACCAAATACAAAGACAAGGGCGCCATTGCATTCGGCGACAGCGTCAAATCGGACGCCAGGAAATGCGCGAGCTTCTTTTGCCGGCTGTTTACAATGCATCCACCTGCGGATAGGACTAAGAGAAGAGTCATCCGACGTGCGCACAAGCACAAACACTCCACTGCGCCCATTGCCGTCTCAGTCGCAGAGGTCAAGGAAGCCATAATAAAGGCCAATCCATCGGACGCGGCGGAATCGCCATGAAGATGATTAAAGACCTAGGCCACGAGGGACAGAGTTATTTGGCGGCTCTTTTCAACCTCTCTCTAACTACTTTCGTAATACCTAAGATATGGAAACAGGCGATTGTAGTTCCCCTTCTAAAACCGGCGAACCAAGGAGATTCTTATCGTCCGATATCCCTCCTTTCGCCGGTTGCTAAATTACTAGAGACCACTCTGCTCCCTTACTTTATTGCAAATCTGAAATTGGCCGATCACCAGAATGGTTTGAATCGACTCCCACCAAACCATACGACGGTTCTCGTGGCACTAGACCTATCAATGCATTTGATACGGTCAACCACGCCACACTCCTTCGAGGCCTGGAAGAGACATCGCTTCTGCGCAAACTCGTTGATCTTGTTTAGCTACAAAAACACTCTCCCAAGGATTGGGGAACCATCAAGTTGCACGTTGTTGTTGTGGTAACGACAAAAACACTCCCCGAAGTTTTTGGGAGTGTTGTCGAACAGTCCTTGGCCCGATTTGAACCCGGTACGTTCCGGTACTCCTTGCGGTACTGCTCAGTGAAACCTTCTCGGTCATGTCAGCCCTCCTTCCGTAAGAAAGTATAAGATGGGTAATGAGAGGTGAGAGGCATCATATCCGTAGATCAACCGTCGAGTTGCACGTCATTACCTTTGTGTATATTAGTCACCTCTTACGACCGGTATGCCTACCTCGGGCATATTCTAAACCCATAACCCGCAGTGTTGCACGTCATTACCCTTTGTGGTTTTTAATTGGCTCTTAACCCGCAGGGTTAGATGATGTTCACCTGACATAAGGAGACTTCCTGTCACCCTACCTTCTGTTAGGAAGCGAATATGGGTAATGAGAGGGGAGAAGCACCATATCCGTAAAACAACCATCGAGTTGCAGGTCCTTACCCTCTGTGGATTTTAGTCGCCTCTTACGACCGGCATACCTACCTAACCCGCAAAGGGGTTATCTTTATCTTTTCCTCAAGTGCTGCCAGCAAGTGACTTGAGAATTTTGTTGCGGCTAGGTACTGAGCAATTTTTTTTTGTGATAAACAATCAGAAGCTTGATGCCGTTGACGTAGACGTCAAATTACATGTTCACTTGCGCCGACCACGCTGTGAATAAGGTGGCAGAGGATTTAGTTTGTGACAGTGCCAGATTTCGTCCAAGCAAAACCATACAAGGACGGAAAGTAAGGGTTAATTCTTGAGCATAACTCATGGACGGAAGGGCCAGTTGGCAAAATCGTGTAATCGTTAGCGTAAGAGACGATCGTTACCACAACAACAACAACAAGCTGGTGGGGAGGGGAGCATCGATATGTAATAGTTAAATAAGAGCGAAGATAGGACAGCCCCCGGTGGCACCCCTGGTTTAATTATACATTGTTTTGATCGTTCGCCCCTGAATTCCACCATTGATTGCCGAGGTAATTATCGGTCCAACGCTTTAGGCAGGGGAGAAGAGTTGGGTCTTGTTGTTGTTGTTGTTGTTAACAGTGCTTCGCCCTGCCCAAAGGGCTCGATCACTCTAAATTGTCATCAGGCTCTTCTAACGGAAGTCCGAGGAAACGCGCAGTTTCCACAGGATTGGACCAGAGTGATATGGGTGTTAGAAGAGTGGGTTCAACTGAACAGGAAAAGAGATGTATGATATCATGAGAGGTCACACCACATGCAGGGCATGAATTTGGTATGTTGGGGTTCAGCCTGGATAAGTAAGAGTTTAACCTATTACAATATCCAGAGCGAAGTTGTGCTAGTATGACTCTAGTCTCCCTCGGAAGTACACGCTCCTCTTCAGCCAATTCAGGTGGTTGAGTATTAATAACGGGATTCACAGGCCGAGATCTGAGAGATCTGTCAACCGACTCAGCGTGGAGGTCATTTAGAGCCCGTCTATGGTTCCGCAGATCAAACGGCAAAGAGATATGATGCCGGATCTCATCGTAATGCTTACGGAGATGTCTCCTTATGTCTCTGGGGGGCGGTGCTGCATCCAAACGATGTCAGTTTGGATGACTAGGTTTATGACAGTTCAGAAGGAACTGTCTACTCAAGAGTTCCGCCTGCTCTTGAACATTGAGCAATTTTGCCTCTTGATGGAGGTGAGACTCAGGTGGCATAAGCAGGCATCCCGTACCAGTTCTGATGGCGGTGTTTGCAATTTCCTCCAGTTGGTGTCAAAAAGGTTGGGCGACCATATAGGCGCAGCAGAGTCAATAACCGGCCGGCCAATAGCCTTATATGTAGCAAGCAATGTTTCTTTGTCTTTTCCCCAAGTACTGCCGGCCAGTGACTTGAGGATCTTATTGCGGCTCTGTACGTTTGAGGCTATTGCGGTGGCATGACCAGCGAAGGTGAGGCCGTTGTCAAATGTCACACCCAAGATTTTTGGGTGGTTGACAGTAGGTAGAGGTACTCCATCTACGTGGACATTTAACTCTTGCCCCATCTGCGCATTCCATGTAGTAAACAGGGTCGCCGTAGATTTAGTCGGAGACAGGGTCAGATCACGCTCGGTGAAGAAGCTGGAAAGGTCATGGAGGTAACTGTTGATTCTAATACAGAGTTCATCAATGGAGGGACCCTTGCCCGAGGCCATTATCGTGCAGTCTTCAGCGTAGGAAACAATGGAGACTCCCTCTGGTGGGGGGAGAAGTCTCGAAATATAGAAATTAAACAAGAGGGGAGAGAAAACACCACCTTGCGGCACCCCTTGTTTTATTCTTCGTGGTCTAGATTTCTTGTTCCTAAATTTGACTGTTGCCTGTCGACCATTGAGGTAATTAGCGGTCCACCTCTTAAGGCCGGCAGGGAGCGGTGTCTCATCCAGATCTCGGAGGAGAGTGGCGTGATTGACCGTGTCAAATGCATTTGACAGATCAAGCGCCACGAGAACCGTCCTATGGTTTGGTGGATTTTGATTCAAACCGTTGTTAATCTGCGTTGTAATGGCGTTCAAAGCGGATGTCGTGCTGTGATTTTTGCGAAAACCATGTTGATGATCGGTCAATTTTAGATTTGTAACGAAGTAAGGAAGCAGAATGGACTCTAGCAATTTCGCTACCGGCGAAAGGAGAGATATCGGACGATAAGACTCTCCTAGGTTCGCCGGCTTCCCTGGTTTAATAGGGGAACTACAATCGCTTGTTTCCATATCTTAGGTATAACGAAGGTACAGGGTGGCGCAAAAGTTATCCTCCTATCAGAAAATGCTATAAATTTTGCGATTGGCCCCTAAAGTCAGTTCTGTTTTGACATTTGTGTAGTAAACACATGCGAAATACACGTTAATAAACAATGTTACGCTACACTGCTCCAGAACGCGGAATATTGCTGACTATTTATTTGACCAATAATCGGTCGGGGCCAAACGGTTACTGTGAATGGTGAGCGCTACAGAGCAATGATCAACGAGTTCTTTTTGCCGCAACTTGATGAATGGGGATTGGAAAACATGTGGTTCCAACAAGACGGTGCAACAGCACACACTGCACGTGCCACAACCGATATGCTGAACATCGGAAGCTTACTTTTGCGCCACCTGTTAGTTAGAGAGAGATTGAAAAGAGCCGCTAAATAATTCTGTCCTTCATGGCCAAGGTGTTTGATCATCTTCATGGCAATTCCGTCGGGCCGATGGATTTTGAGGGTTTGGCCTTCATTATGGCTTCCTTAACCTCTGCGACTGAGACGGCAATGGGCGCAGTAGCGTGTTTGTGTTTGCGCGCACGTCGGAAGGCTCTTCTCTTAGCCCTATCCGCAAGTGGATGCAATATAAACAACCGGCAAAAGGAGCTCGCGCATTTCCTGGCGTCCGATTTGACGCTGTCGCCGAATGCAATGGCGACCTTGTCTTTGTGTTTGGTCGGATTGGATAGGGCCTTGACAGTCGACCATAATTTGCCGACTCCGCCGGAGAGGTTGCATGTCTCAAGGTGTTGTTTCCACTTGGTCAGCGTGTGTTCGTTGACAATCCTACGGATTTCCGCATTGAGATCTTTTATTCTGGGATCTGCGGGATTGATAAGTCTCACTTGATCACGTTCTCTTGCCATCGCCGCAGCTTCTGCCGGGAAATTCGGGCGAATTTCTGGTATTCTGCCAGCAGCAATAAAGCGGCAAGAGGCTGAATCGATGATCTTGCGAAACTCTCTTTCGCCTTTGCGTACGTCCGTTGGAGTGGGTAAGGCAGCGAAGAAGCGCTCTGTATATTCAGTAAAGCGGTCCCAGTCCGCTTTGGTGAAGTTGATGTATATTATTTTATCAGTCGTTATGAAGTCGGTCGGTCGTTCAACAGAGAGTAAGATGGGTAGGTGGTCTGAAGCTAATGTAAGCATCAGTCGCCAGATGACAAAGTTGGGTCTTCAAGGTCGTTAATAAGTTGGACATGGTTGACCGTGTGACCGCTTATTAAAGTAAACAAAGATTTTGGAGGTGACAAACTCGGTAGGGCTATCGATTGAGAGGGGATGGTATATGATACGATGCAAGAGTTGCCATCGGTCGCTAGTAAGCAGTTGATGAGGCCTGCCACTCTATGTGATCGTCTCCGTTCACCGTGCAAAACTTCGAATCGTCTATTTGCTCAGACAACTCATGTCCCCCACCATCGATCTATAGGCTTGAGTGCCAGATCTGCGTTGAAGTTTCCGAGGATTACACGATTCTCTCCGGTGGGTACCGCAAATATGTCAGGGCGATAATCTCTCGGGCACCAGAGGACAGGAGGTATGTATAAATGATCTCGAGATCGATATCGCCTGATCATGACGTTCTTGGGTGTTGGCCCTAAGGTCGACGTCGAGTTCAAATAGACGATATTGCACGGGTTGATGGTTAATGAACGCAAGTCTTCTCACGACCACAACCATGGATTATATGGCGTTCATAGGTCCGGCTACTTTAATAACAGATACACGTATGCACATAAGTATCTTCTACCGTATAATTTTCCGATTTTTGATTCGAAAGTGCGTGGACGGATTTTGTTGATTTTTGACACATTTTTTAAAGATGACGTTTTTTTTAACAGACTAAACTCTTACCTATCCAGACTGAACCCTAACATGCTAAATGTCCGCCCGGCATGCGACGTGTCTCCCCATGACATTAACCATCTGCTCAGGTGAGCCTTCTCTTCTAATAGCAATTTCACTTTGGTCCAACCCGGTTAATATAAATTATTTATGAAAGTTATGAGCAAATATAAAAATATTTATAGCTTCTCCGATTTTTTTTTTGCCTCTATGACTGCTGTCAGCAAAAATCTTAATGGAGGGTTGCCTATAATTTTGGAGGCGATTTCATCTGGCTGTGCAATTCATGTGCCAAAGTTCCCAATGGAAGCTGAAATAACAATAGCGTTTACATCAGACTATATGAATGGTTTTATATGACTGCAAGTGTTCATACGATTTTAGTTTAATAATAGAGCATTTTAGTTCGATTCCTATTGGAAAGTTGTCTTAACGAGCTGCCGAGTCTAGAAATAAAAATGTATACAAGAAAAATTAGACACCAAGCCACAAATGAGAATAATGTAAATAAATTTTTAATTACTTCTGATTTACTGCCTAGGAAGCACCATTCTGACAACTGGCCATATTCATATACCTCATGTAATAAGGTTTAGAATGAAAATACATCATGATTTTTTTATTATGAACTAGAATTTTTTACAAACAACAAAAACAACAATATAATGTGAATGTTTAACATAAATCTTTTCCCTGCAGACGCAGCAGATCCAATCTCTTAGTCCCGTTTTGGGAACAACAAACGCCCGGAGCAAGAGAATATTGAGCAGCTCTGCTGCAAGAACCACCTCGGAGGATGATAATTTTATGGGGATTTGTGACCAGTTAAACAGGGTTACATCGAAATAGCAGCCCTTGGTCGGGTAAAATCAAAGTGATTCCGGTACGATCGAACCGGCTGTTGTGGCAATGAAAGGATAGTCAGGTGGCGCGCTTTGTAGGAAGGTTAAAATCGTTGAGGCAGTTAAACAAACAGCCATTTAAGGGCTGTTGACCTATATATTCCTTCATATTAAAGTGTTGCAAACATATACTCTTATATTTTGTTTTGTATGATGAAAATATAATACACCAATTTACATAGCATCCCTAATATATTCCATTTAATTTTTCAGGGTGGTGCACCAGCTACTATATTTCCTATCGAAGAATTGGATGTATACCATCAAGCAGAGCAATTAGCTAACGAAGCTAAATCGTCAAGACAATTTACTAATGTGGATAAGTTCTCTTTAAGATGCCTACAGTGTGATGTTATGTTGGTTGGTCAAGTGCAGGCGCAGCAACATGCTAAATCAACGGGCCATACAAACTTTGGTGAAATTTAATACGTAGTTATTTTTAGTTCACTATATTTCTTTGCCTTTTTCGTGTTTGCCTACTATATATTCACTTCATAAAAGATAAACAATCGTATTCTACTAACGCAATAGTGGATGGTGTATGCAAACACATGATATATATCTAACACCTTTGCCACAATCTCATTAAAGAAAACTTTAAATACAAAAATTATATGGAATTTGTTGACCAAGTTTACATTTTCAAAATATTAAAATTGTTCTTCAGAATAGTATAGCATACTAAGTATGTAGTATAGAGTGCTTCATGCCAGAATTTCAAACATGGATTTTTATGTAGCTTTGAAAAATAGCTTGACATTAAAAAGTATGTAAATTTTTACAACTGAGAATAAGTAATGATCACATGTTTGAATATACCATATGTATTTCTGCTTAATTTAACAAAGAAAAACGGATTATTTCACTGAAGCTAAATCGAATGTGTTATTTTCTTGAATATATCGACTCGTTACGCGGATGGAGCCCATGGAGGCGTCATAGGTGCGGGGTTTTGTAAATAGGACATAACCACTGCACTTACTGATAGCATAAATGATGAAAGTACCTATAATTAAAATACATTCAATTTCTATCTCATTTAATGTCTTTTTTTCAAATTGAATTACCTGTTTTGCGTCGTCACTAACTCTGGAGCTAGCAAAGCTGATACAAGAGCAGTATAAAGCGAACCATGCACACCATTTTAGCTTCATCATTAATCCGCACATTGAAAAAATCATACCTAAAAATAACAAATTAAGACGATTTGGTGAACATTTAGTTTTGGGAACAAGTAAAACCTTCCCCAAAAATCCGTCTATATGTGTGCGCACTCCTTTCGACGAAAGACCTGACTGTCCCACTATAAACAATCTAAAGAGTATGTTCAAGACGTACACCACCTGCGATACCAAAGGTATATCGAACGATATTTAAAGATAAGCTGTTTTATGGTTGTATGAGCATATGGCATCGAATTATAGACCAACACCTTCGCTGGCCAGGTCATCTTACTGGTATGAACTAGGCTCTTCGGCCCAAATTGTGGTTGAAGCCATTTGTAGAAGTCCACACAAGTGGGGAACGTTTCTGACCGCTATTCACCTGGGAACGGCTATAGCGATCAAGGGTCAGAGCTACCGGGCGCTTGCACCTACATAAGTATCGTCTGGGTAAACAAACACCCGTTTGGAAGTATGCTAGATGTGAGAAGATGAAAAAATAGTATGGCCACTCCGACATAACCAGTTTCTTCCGAAAGGAAGAAGGTGCATCATATCCGTAGATCAGCCATTTATTGTTTCTTACGACAGGCATGCCTTACTGCAGGTATATTCCAAGCTCCTAACCCTGGTCTGATCTCCATAATGGGCGGATTCTAGCCGGGGTTTGTCTTGGATCAATCGGCACGCTTTACAAACGTGTATTATAATTTCCACCCCTGAAAACGGGTTGTGCGTTGGGTTTGGAACAGGTCCACAAGTACTGTGGTTCACACCTGTGGATGAGCCAAAACCCGCATAAAAGCAAGATTTTTTATTATCTTCTTTATTTGCGCACTCGGCGGATGTAGACGACGTGGAAAAGGATGCATTCTACGAACGCTAGAAACACACATGCCAGCGCTGCCCCAGGTTGGATAAATAGAGCGTTTTCGGCGCTACAGTCGAAAAGTTCAATGTACACCATCCGAGGACCTAAACTCGACTATTAGCAGCTAAGACAGACTTCCGTTAGAAGAGCCTGATGACAGTGTTGGATGGGGGGTGACATCCTAGGCAGGTTAAGTAGTCGCTACAACAACAACAGTAGCAGCTAAGATCGTCTCCGAGCGGAATGCAGGAGCAGTGGGAGCACTATCTATTTTGATCTACTGATTATGTACCTAGTTAATTTATTAATTATTTATTACCACTTGTTAATCATTTCATTCATATTTTTGTAACCTTGTGTAATCCTGACATATAAATAAATAAATACAAATACTATGACTAAATGCGAATATCAATATCCATTGAAAAACCATAAAGCAGTAGGCAAGAATGGATTGCCTGCTGAATTATTCAAGCACGGTGGCAAGGAGCTGATAAGGCGCCTGCATCAGCTATACAGAATACGGTCGGATGAATGCATGTCTGAGGAATCCCGCAAACCACAACTATCGCGGAATCTGCCTTTCAATATCGAATATTAGGTTCTATGAATTGATTGTGCAAAAGACCGATGTCTGAAGAGAACGGATTGTTTTAGTCGCCTCTGGCGACAGGCATACCTACCCTGAGCATATTCTTCGCAGGTTTGCTGGTCGAAAATAAACTAAGTTTCTTTGAATTAATGTTAGAGAATATAATATAAGCTACAGAACTCTATAAGAGCTTGCAACTTTTGACGTATACCAATGACACTGGCCATAACTACCGCGCTCTGACTGCTGCAGTTTGGACTGATTTTACGTATCGGCTCAGCATAATTTAATGCTGATGTAAACAGTTTCTGCTAAGTCTCAGCATAGGTTGAAGATCTATACAGGATTCACGTCCCACTAGTGCAACTTCGCTCTTATCCCTCTAACGAGCGTAAGTTATTTAACTTCCCGATTATTACCATAAGCCCTAATTATTCTACGTTTCTCTGCCTCGGACAACTATTTGTAAAATCTGGAATCAAACCTATTTTATAAAATAAAATTACCCAATATGTTCATATAATCCGGCATGAGATCCTCACTGGAGCCACCCGACTGGCCCTGGTTTTGTGGAGGTTTATAGCGATTCACCTTTTCCTTACGACGAGGATCTACAAAACTCATTTTGATCTACTTATGGAAAGATTTTGTTAAAAGATGTGTGCTGATTTTATTGTGGCGATTATTCTCAAGCATGTACCATTCCTAACTCAATAACACTCCCACCACTAGTTAAACACAGCAGAGATAACGATGGCTACGCTTATGCATGCAAGCGTGTAACTAGGAAGAGGAAGAGAGATGGCGCGAGTGTTTGCGAATACGATGCAAAGAGGAGATGCCAATAAATAACACCGACCCTTCCAGAACACGAAAAGCGAACAACCAAGAAAGTTCTCGGTGCATAGGTAAGCACCCTGTTGGACTATATAAGGCGGTGACCAAGCAAGGCAGGTTGATCAGTTTGTATTCAAGTATTGTACAGTAAACTACTGTGGAGTAACCAAACTCGGGAATTTGTATTGCGTTTATTACTAATAAATAAAACTAGCTATGAGTTACAATATCTGTGCGTGTGTTTATTTGACTTTATAGTGATCGAACCCAGGATTGATAATCAAGGAATCATCGAATTCGTCACAATTGGTGTCAGAAGCGGTATTGTTGAATAAATACCAGTGAATTTAAGGATAACAAGGACATGGCGAAGCTGATTGAATTAAAGATTCAGCAACTCAAAAATGAGTTGGAACAACGGGGACTGAACACTACAGGCAATAAATCAGAGTTACAGTTACGATTGCGAGAGGCTATGGAAGCAGAAGGAATCGACGTCGATGATCATGTTTTTCATCTTGTGGAGGAGGCACCAAAAAAATGGAAGAAAAAAAGGAGTCTCCGAATCCAGTAGCAACCGTCGACACAAACATGATATTGGCTGTATTGACTCAGATGTCATCTAGCATTTCAACACAGTTGGAAGAACAAAAGACACACATGGCATCACATTTTTTAAAGATGACGTTTTTTTTAACAGACTAAACTCTTACCTATCCAGACTGAACCCTAACATGCCAAATGTCCGCCCGGCATGCGACGTGTCTCCCCATGACATTAACCATCTGCTCAGCTGAGCCTTCTCTTCTAATAGCAATTTCACTTTGGTCCAACCCGGTTAATATAAATTATTTATGAAAGTTATGAGCAAATATAAAAATATTTATAGCTTCTCCGATTTTTTTTTGCCTCTATGACTGCTGTCAGCAAAAATCTTAATGGAGGGTTGCCTATAATTTTGGAGGCGATTTCATCTGGCTGTGCAATTCATGTGCCAAAGTTCCCAATGGAAGCTGAAATAACAATAGCGTTTACATCAGACTATATGAATGGTTTTATATGACTGCAAGTGTTCATACGATTTTAGTTTAATAATAGAGCATTTTAGTTCGATTCCTATTGGAAAGTTGTCTTAACGAGCTGCCGAGTCTAGAAATAAAAATGTATACAAGAAAAATTAGACACCAAGCCACAAATGAGAATAATGTAAATAAATTTTTAATTACTTCTGATTTACTGCCTAGGAAGCACCATTCTGACAACTGGCCATATTCATATACCTCATGTAATAAGGTTTAGAATGAAAATACATCATGATTTTTTTATTATGAACTAGAATTTTTTACAAACAACAAAAACAACAATATAATGTGAATGTTTAACATAAATCTTTTCCCTGCAGACGCAGCAGATCCAATCTCTTAGTCCCGTTTTGGGAACAACAAACGCCCGGAGCAAGAGAATATTGAGCAGCTCTGCTGCAAGAAGCACCTCGGAGGATGATAATTTTATGGGGATTTGTGACCAGTTAAACAGGGTTACATCGAAATAGCAGCCCTTGGTCGGGTAAAATCAAAGTGATTCCGGTACGATCGAACCGGCTGTTGTGGCAATGAAAGGATAGTCAGGTGGCGCGCTTTGTAGGAAGGTTAAAATCGTTGAGGCAGTTAAACAAACAGCCATTTAAGGGCTGTTGACCTATATATTCCTTCATATTAAACTGTTGCAAACATATACTCTTATATTTTGTTTTGTATGATGAAAATATAATACACCAATTTACATAGCATCCCTAATATATTCCATTTAATTTTTCAGGGTGGTGCACCAGCTACTATATTTCCTATCGAAGAATTGGATGTATACCATCAAGCAGAGCAATTAGCTAACGAAGCTAAATCGTCAAGACAATTTACTAATGTGGATAAGTTCTCTTTAAGATGCCTACAGTGTGATGTTATGTTGGTTGGTCAAGTGCAGGCGCAGCAACATGCTAAATCAACGGGCCATACAAACTTTGGTGAAATTTAATACGTAGTTATTTTTAGTTCACTATATTTCTTTGCCTTTTTCGTGTTTGCCTACTATATATTCACTTCATAAAAGATAAACAATCGTATTCTACTAACGCAATAGTGGATGGTGTATGCAAACACATGATATATATCTAACACCTTTGCCACAATCTCATTAAAGAAAACTTTAAATACAAAAATTATATGGAATTTGTTGACCAAGTTTACATTTTCAAAATATTAAAATTGTTCTTCAGAATAGTATAGCATACTAAGTATGTAGTATAGAGTGCTTCATGCCAGAATTTCAAACATGGATTTTTATGTAGCTTTGAAAAATAGCTTGACATTAAAAAGTATGTAAATTTTTACAACTGAGAATAAGTAATGATCACATGTTTGAATATACCATATGTATTTCTGCTTAATTTAACAAAGAAAAACGGATTATTTCACTGAAGCTAAATCGAATGTGTTATTTTCTTGAATATATCGACTCGTTACGCGGATGGAGCCCATGGAGGCGTCATAGGTGCGGGGTTTTGTAAATAGGACATAACCACTGCACTTACTGATAGCATAAATGATGAAAGTACCTATAATTAAAATACATTCAATTTCTATCTCATTTAATGTCTTTTTTTCAAATTGAATTACCTGTTTTGCGTCGTCACTAACTCTGGAGCTAGCAAAGCTGATACAAGAGCAGTATAAAGCGAACCATGCACACCATTTTAGCTTCATCATTAATCCGCACATTGAAAAAATCATACCTAAAAATAACAAATTAAGACGATTTGGTGAACATTTAGTTTTAGGAACAAGTAAAACCTTCCCCAAAAATCCGTCTATATGTGTGCGCACTCCTTTCGACGAAAGACCTGACTGTCCCACTATAAACAATCTAAAGAGTATGTTCAAGACGTACACCACCTGCGATACCAAAGGTATATCGAACGATATTTAAAGATAAGCTGTTTTATGGTTGTATGAGCATATGGCATCGAATTATAGACCAACACCATCGCTGGCCAGGTCATCTTACTGGTATGAACTAGGCTCTTCGGCCCAAATTGTGGTTGAAGCCATTTGTAGAAGTCCACACAAGTGGGGAACGTTTCTGACCGCTATTCACCTGGGAACGGCTATAGCGATCAAGGGTCAGAGCTACCGGGCGCTTGCACCTACATAAGTATCGTCTGGGTAAACAAACACCCGTTTGGAAGTATGCTAGATGTGAGAAGATGAAAAAATAGTATGGCCACTCCGACATAACCAGTTTCTTCCGAAAGGAAGAAGGTGCATCATATCCGTAGATCAGCCATTTATTGTTTCTTACGACAGGCATGCCTTACTGCAGGTATATTCCAAGCTCCTAACCCTGGTCTGATCTCCATAATGGGCGGATTCTAGCCGGGGTTTGTCTTGGATCAATCGGCACGCTTTACAAACGTGTATTATAATTTCCACCCCTGAAAACGGGTTGTGCGTTGGGTTTGGAACAGGTCCACAAGTACTGTGGTTCACACCTGTGGATGAGCCAAAACCCGCATAAAAGCAAGATTTTTTATTATCTTCTTTATTTGCGCACTCGGCGGATGTAGACGACGTGGAAAAGGATGCATTCTACGAACGCTAGAAACACACATGCCAGCGCTGCCCCAGGTTGGATAAATAGAGCGTTTTCGGCGCTACAGTCGAAAAGTTCAATGAACACCATCCGAGGACCTAAACTCGACTATTAGCAGCTAAGACAGACTTCCGTTAGAAGAGCCTGATGACAGTGTTGGATGGGGGGTGACATCCTAGGCAGGTTAAGTAGTCGCTACAACAACAACAGTAGCAGCTAAGATCGTCTCCGAGCGGAATGCAGGAGCAGTGGGAGCACTATCTATTTTGATCTACTGATTATGTACCTAGTTAATTTATTAATTATTTATTACCACTTGTTAATCATTTCATTCATATTTTTGTAACCTTGTGTAATCCTGACATATAAATAAATAAATACAAATACTATGACTAAATGCGAATATCAATATCCATTGAAAAACCATAAAGCAGTAGGCAAGAATGGATTGCCTGCTGAATTATTCAAGCACGGTGGCAAGGAGCTGATAAGGCGCCTGCATCAGCTATACAGAATACGGTCGGATGAATGCATGTCTGAGGAATCCCGCAAACCACAACTATCGCGGAATCTGCCTTTCAATATCGAATATTAGGTTCTATGAATTGATTGTGCAAAAGACCGATGTCTGAAGAGAACGGATTGTTTTAGTCGCCTCTGGCGACAGGCATACCTACCCTGAGCATATTCTTCGCAGGTTTGCTGGTCGAAAATAAACTAAGTTTCTTTGAATTAATGTTAGAGAATATAATATAAGCTACAGAACTCTATAAGAGCTTGCAACTTTTGACGTATACCAATGACACTGGCCATAACTACCGCGCTCTGACTGCTGCAGTTTGGACTGATTTTACGTATCGGCTCAGCATAATTTAATGCTGATGTAAACAGTTTCTGCTAAGTCTCAGCATAGGTTGAAGATCTATACAGGATTCACGTCCCACTAGTGCAACTTAGCTCTTATCCCTCTAACGAGCGTAAGTTATTTAACTTCCCGATTATTACCATAAGCCCTAATTATTCTACGTTTCTCTGCCTCGGACAACTATTTGTAAAATCTGGAATCAAACCTATTTTATAAAATAAAATTACCCAATATGTTCATATAATCCGGCATGAGATCCTCACTGGAGCCACCCGACTGGCCCTGGTTTTGTGGAGGTTTATAGCGATTCACCTTTTCCTTACGACGAGGATCTACAAAACTCATTTTGATCTACTTATGGAAAGATTTTGTTAAAAGATGTGTGCTGATTTTATTGTGGCGATTATTCTCAAGCATGTACCATTCCTAACTCAATAACACTCCCACCACTAGTTAAACACAGCAGAGATAACGATGGCTACGCTTATGCATGCAAGCGTGTAACTAGGAAGAGGAAGAGAGATGGCGCGAGTGTTTGCGAATACGATGCAAAGAGGAGATGCCAATAAATAACACCGACCCTTCCAGAACACGAAAAGCGAACAACCAAGAAAGTTCTCGGTGCATAGGTAAGCACCCTGTTGGACTATATAAGGCGGTGACCAAGCAAGGCAGGTTGATCAGTTTGTATTCAAGTATTGTACAGTAAACTACTGTGGAGTAACCAAACTCGGGAATTTGTATTGCGTTTATTACTAATAAATAAAACTAGCTATGAGTTACAATATCTGTGCGTGTGTTTATTTGACTTTATAGTGATCGAACCCAGGATTGATAATCAAGGAATCATCGAATTCGTCACAATTGGTGTCCGAAGCGGTATTGTTGAATAAATACCAGTGAATTTAAGGATAACAAGGACATGGCGAAGCTGATTGAATTAAAGATTCAGCAACTCAAAAATGAGTTGGAACAACGGGGACTGAACACTACAGGCAATAAATCAGAGTTACAGTTACGATTGCGAAAGGCTATGGAAGCAGAAGGAATCGACGTCGATGATCATGTTTTTCATCTTGTGGAGGAGGCACCAAAAAAATGGAAGAAAAAAAGGAGTCTCCGAATCCAGTAGCAACCGTCGACACAAACATGATATTGGCTGTATTGACTCAGATGTCATCTAGCATTTCAACACAGTTGGAAGAACAAAAGACACACATGGCATCACATTTTTTAAAGATGACGTTTTTTTTAACAGACTAAACTCTTACCTATCCAGACTGAACCCTAACATGCCAAATGTCCGCCCGGCATGCGACGTGTCTCCCCATGACATTAACCATCTGCTCAGCTGAGCCTTCTCTTCTAATAGCAATTTCACTTTGGTCCAACCCGGTTAATATAAATTATTTATGAAAGTTATGAGCAAATATAAAAATATTTATAGCTTCTCCGATTTTTTTTTTGCCTCTATGACTGCTGTCAGCAAAAATCTTAATGGAGGGTTGCCTATAATTTTGGAGGCGATTTCATCTGGCTGTGCAATTCATGTGCCAAAGTTCCCAATGGAAGCTGAAATAACAATAGCGTTTACATCAGACTATATGAATGGTTTTATATGACTGCAAGTGTTCATACGATTTTAGTTTAATAATAGAGCATTTTAGTTCGATTCCTATTGGAAAGTTGTCTTAACGAGCTGCCGAGTCTAGAAATAAAAATGTATACAAGAAAAATTAGACACCAAGCCACAAATGAGAATAATGTAAATAAATTTTTAATTACTTCTGATTTACTGCCTAGGAAGCACCATTCTGACAACTGGCCATATTCATATACCTCATGTAATAAGGTTTAGAATGAAAATACATCATGATTTTTTTATTATGAACTAGAATTTTTTACAAACAACAAAAACAACAATATAATGTGAATGTTTAACATAAATCTTTTCCCTGCAGACGCAGCAGATCCAATCTCTTAGTCCCGTTTTGGGAACAACAAACGCCCGGAGCAAGAGAATATTGAGCAGCTCTGCTGCAAGAAGCACCTCGGAGGATGATAATTTTATGGGGATTTGTGACCAGTTAAACAGGGTTACATCGAAATAGCAGCCCTTGGTCGGGTAAAATCAAAGTGATTCCGGTACGATCGAACCGGCTGTTGTGGCAATGAAAGGATAGTCAGGTGGCGCGCTTTGTAGGAAGGTTAAAATCGTTGAGGCAGTTAAACAAACAGCCATTTAAGGGCTGTTGACCTATATATTCCTTCATATTAAACTGTTGCAAACATATACTCTTATATTTTGTTTTGTATGATGAAAATATAATACACCAATTTACATAGCATCCCTAATATATTCCATTTAATTTTTCAGGGTGGTGCACCAGCTACTATATTTCCTATCGAAGAATTGGATGTATACCATCAAGCAGAGCAATTAGCTAACGAAGCTAAATCGTCAAGACAATTTACTAATGTGGATAAGTTCTCTTTAAGATGCCTACAGTGTGATGTTATGTTGGTTGGTCAAGTGCAGGCGCAGCAACATGCTAAATCAACGGGCCATACAAACTTTGGTGAAATTTAATACGTAGTTATTTTTAGTTCACTATATTTCTTTGCCTTTTTCGTGTTTGCCTACTATATATTCACTTCATAAAAGATAAACAATCGTATTCTACTAACGCAATAGTGGATGGTGTATGCAAACACATGATATATATCTAACACCTTTGCCACAATCTCATTAAAGAAAACTTTAAATACAAAAATTATATGGAATTTGTTGACCAAGTTTACATTTTCAAAATATTAAAATTGTTCTTCAGAATAGTATAGCATACTAAGTATGTAGTATAGAGTGCTTCATGCCAGAATTTCAAACATGGATTTTTATGTAGCTTTGAAAAATAGCTTGACATTAAAAAGTATGTAAATTTTTGCAACTGAGAATAAGTAATGATCACATGTTTGAATATACCATATGTATTTCTGCTTAATTTAACAAAGAAAAACGGATTATTTCACTGAAGCTAAATCGAATGTGTTATTTTCTTGAATATATCGACTCGTTACGCGGATGGAGCCCATGGAGGCGTCATAGGTGCGGGGTTTTGTAAATAGGACATAACCACTGCACTTACTGATAGCATAAATGATGAAAGTACCTATAATTAAAATACATTCAATTTCTATCTCATTTAATGTCTTTTTTTCAAATTGAATTACCTGTTTTGCGTCGTCACTAACTCTGGAGCTAGCAAAGCTGATACAAGAGCAGTATAAAGCGAACCATGCACACCATTTTAGCTTCATCATTAATCCGCACATTGAAAAAATCATACCTAAAAATAACAAATTAAGACGATTTGGTGAACATTTAGTTTTAGGAACAAGTAAAACCTTCCCCAAAAATCCGTCTATATGTGTGCGCACTCCTTTCGACGAAAGACCTGACTGTCCCACTATAAACAATCTAAAGAGTATGTTCAAGACGTACACCACCTGCGAGATTTATGATCCTTCCTGTGATACCAAAGGTGTATCGAACGATATTTAAAGATAAGCTGTTTTATGGTTGTATGAGCATATGGCATCGAATTATAGACCAACACCTTCGCTGGCCAGGTCATCTTACTGGTATGAACTAGGCTCTTCGGCCCAAATTGTGGTTGAAGCCATTTGTAGAAGTCCACACAAGTGGGGAACGTTTCTGACCGCTATTCACCTGGGAACGGCTATAGCTAAAGGAAAACAAACAGCCAAGAAGAGGAGAGATGATTAGAGAGAGTCGCATCGCAAAAGCATACTGGACACAATGCAGTAATTTGAAGCTAATATCTGGTTGTTTGCATCGGATATGGGAAAGTGAAGATGGCCGGATTCATCGAGCACTTATTGTTGTTCCCAAGGCAAGAATTCCAGATGTTATCAAAGCGTCGCATAGTTGCCCAGATGGAAGGCACATGGGAATAAAGAAAACGCTGCAAGAGGTAAAGCGGCGGTTCTATTGGATCGGTTGCAAACAAACTGTGAGGAAATGGATTACTAAGTGTGCAGAGTGTGCTGAGGATAAAAGACGAACAACTGGTGGTCATGTTCCGAGGAAGCAACGCAACTTAGTGGATAATGTAAAACAGTGCAATGGGCATGAGAGAACGGAACGGAATCCTGAAGAAACGAGTTGGAGGAGTGTTTGCCGGGTACCACTGGGAACGAAAGTGAAGCCACAAATCCATTCGGGATTAAGAACGGACAAAATGGTTGGAATATGTGACACTGCAATGCATTGTGGGAATCTCTGCAGGAGAGGATTGATGTCGGAGTTTCAATCACTGGAGGAAAGGAGGTTTGGTAAAGCAGTGCCAACCATTGAGCGTCTAGTAGGGTTTGGTTTGGGAAATGTGTCTGATCGGGACGATCAGACTTAGGTGGAGGGCAGTGTGGCGATTATTCTCAAGCATGTACCATTCCTAACTCAATAACACTCCCACCACTAGTTAAACACAGCAGAGATAACGATGGCTACGCTTATGCATGCAAGCATGTAACTAGGAAGGGGAAGAGAGATGGCGCGAGTGTTTGCGAATACGATGCAAAGAGGAGATGCCAATAAATAACACCGACCCTTTCAGAACACGAAAAGCGAACAACCAAGAAAGTTCTCGGTGCATAGGTAAGCACCCTGTTGGACTATATAAGGCGGTGACCAAGCAAGGCAGGTTGATCAGTTTGTATTCAAGTATTGTACAGTGAACTACTGTGGAGTAACCAAACTCGGGAATTTGTATTGCGTTTATTACTATTTAGTAAATAAAACTAGCTATGAGTTACAATATCTGTGCGTGTGTTTATTTGACTTTATAGTGATCGAACCCAGGATTGATAATCAAGGAATCATCGAATTCGTCACATTATTATGCCAACCCAACGATTTGGCAGGAAAAGGTAACACTGTTCTCTTAGCAACCCGTTGTTACCCAGGGTAATTATTTTAATTGTTTTTCGTACAAGTCTGATGCACACAAACATTTCCAGACTGCTGTCAACTTTTAATCAGGTCTGAGGTAGAACTGCACACCTACCCACAAGGCTCGGAAGTGTTGTGATGAGATTTTTCAAAAGCAGCATAGAAACCTTATCAAAATTAATGCTTCACTACCTCAGACCTGAGTATCGGATGAGTTGTCACTGATCATACAGATTGCTGTATGTGTTGATGAGCATCAGGAACCGTAGGATCGGTATTGCTCCCTACCGGACGGTTGTTGGATAGGTGACAACCCAGCTGATACTCAGGATACGCCGTAGATAGGGCGTTTTTGGGGCTTACCTTTGCTACCGAACAGCTGTTTGATCAGTGACAACACAGCTAATACTCAGGTCTTAGGTAGTAACACAACAGAATTCCCATAAGATAAATATGACGTTTTTTAAAATCCGATCATAACGTTCCTGTAGGTGTGAGCCGTTTGCGTATGTGTACCGCTCAAGGAAGCCAAATTGAAGCCAAGCCTTCGAAATCAATCGGACCATGAAGATGTTGAAACACTGTTTTATTTTGTTTCGTTACAACAAAAAGACACGGAATCCAACCATCATACCAGAGTCCAACTTTGCGAATCACATGGTGGAGAGTAAATGCCGCCCCCCGGAAACATCAATAAAACAGTCAAGGTCCTAAATGTACAAGCAAAAGGCCGACGTCTGAACGTACTCGAAAACATGGAAATCTACAAACAAATAACATTCGACGGTAGAATAATAAACGAACAGACAAACGCTGTTTCCGACAAAATATTCGAACCTTTAAAATTATTTTACAAAAAACAAAGCAATCACTCAGGTACAACAAACACACACGCACCGACAAATAAACACAAAACAGCAAACGATCAAAAACAACAAACGAGCCCCTGCTTGTTAGGGGTTTAGAACATGCCCGTGATAGGCATACCGTTCGTAAGAGGCGACTAAAATGCACAAAGGTAATGACGTGCAACTCGATGGTTGATCTACGGATATGATACCTCTCACCTCTTTACCCATCTTATCCTTCCTTTCGGAAGGAGGGGTGACATGACCTAGAAGGTTTCACGGTAATTGTTTCCTTTAGAAGACAACTGCTAAAACACGTCCAAAAATGTCGGGAGAGGTATCAAACAACGCGTTTTGACTTCGGTATCAACAATCCGAAAGCGGATTTTCAATTTTTTGTTTCAGTGAAAAGTTATTCGCAAAAAACCCAAAAATGACCCGGGTCCGATCCCAAATAGGGGGCTTGATCCAAGGTATCTATGTGCAGAAAACCTTTCTGCGTAGGAGGCCTTCGGCCGCGCTTCAAAAAAATAACCCTTAGCCGGTCCAACACCGGCTACGCGGTCCACAGTATTTCTGCGCAGAACACACTTTTTGCACTTTTCGATCCACCCTAATCTGTGATTACAACAACCACATGAAAATGACAGAAAATTTTCAACTTTGATGGCAAATATCTCTTCACTGAAACAAAAACTCGAAAATTCGCTTCCGGATTATTGTTAACGAGGTCAAAACGCGTCTTTTGATACCTTTCCCGATAATTTCCGACGTGTTTTAGCAGTTGTCTCCTAAAGGAAACAATTACCGGTTTCACTTGTCATAAATCGGTACCACAACAGTCGGGCAGTACCGGGTTCAAATCCAGCCAAGGACTGTTAATTCGGGGATTGTTTTTGTCGTTACCTCAACAACAACAACAACAGCAGCAAAAAAGGTCAAACAACAAAAATCACCAACTTTTAGCTGCCTCAGTCAACCACACAAAAACCGATAGGTGCAAACCACACCCGTTTCTGAATGTACACACACACATAAACAGACACCCATGCTGACATTACCTGCTACCTACGAACTATAAATACAAGACAAACAGCAACAAATCAGAACGAAAATCGACACTGATGATGGCACAACGCCGAAACCGGTTTGTCGCAAAACCAAATTTGACAAGGGATGACGGAAAATCGTTCCAATATACATCATGTTGAAGCACCTTGGCCACGAGGAACAGAGTATTTAGCGGCTCTTTTTAACCTTTCATTAACCACCTTAGTCATTCCTGAGATACGGAAAATTGCGATTGTTGTTCTTTTACTAATACCTGGGAAGCCGGCGAATCAAAGAGAATCATATTGTCCGATATCTCTCCTGTCGCCGGTTGTTTAATTTCTATATTTCTAGGCCTCTAACCCAGCAGACTACTTGTTGTTGTTTTTGTAACGGCAAAAACACTCCCCAAAGGTTTAGGGTAGTGTTGTCAAAAGTCCTTTTTTTTTATTGAACATTTTCCTCATATCCATTTATGTACAAAATAAATTATAAATTACAAATAAATACAACATGAACCATTAGAATTTATGTAAGGTACACGTATGTAGGTATAGGAAAAGATAAGGCATTTTATATGTTAAGTTTAACATTGCTTCAAATGCCATCTAGTAAATATATTAATACAGTGGGGTGCACTGTTAAATTTTTAAATAAAAATTTCGTTGAATGTAAATATAAGATAAATAATAACCTGTGAATTTTCAAGCACTTGCAACAGTGGCATTTAAATGAGTTTGAGAAATATATTTAGGTAAACAAAAAAAAAACAAAGAAGAAATTTAATGGCTTAATTAATATATTTGTTTATTGTATGCTTACGAACTAATCCGGAGCAAAACTTCGATTTCATCGTGTGAGAAACTTAAGAGGAATGTTTTCACCCTGCTCAAAAATTGCTGAAGATTTCCTAATTCACGAACCTTGGCAGGAAGGGTATTGAATAGTTTACGAGACACTATTGTATAAAATTTGGTTGAGTGTGTGGTTCTCGCTGCAGGTACAACTACTGTAGGATGAGAGTTTCTCCTCAGGTTATATGATTCGGATCTCATACTCTGCAGGTACCCACACCTAATGAAAAATATTTTTAAGACTTTAAAATAGTACAGGTCCCTTACTGGAAGAATCTCTAGGCTTCTAAAAATCTCCCTCGAGGGATGGAGTCGATTTACATTACATTTCGAATAACACATTTTTGCAAAGTTTGTATTGGTTGCATTTTGTTTAGGGAGGTACCCCCCCAGCAGCTGATCCCATATAGTAATCTAGAATGAATTAATGCATAGTAAACTGTTGTCAGGGTATCTTTAGTGCAGCACGATTTTAGAAGATAGAAACAGCGTAGCGGAGATTGAAGATATAGTTTCAGACGGGATATGTGGTTACCCCAGTTCAGGCTTTGATCGACTGTGACCCCTAGATACTGAAAGTCTTCAACAATGCAACAACAGGCAGCGAGCGGGTTAAACGTACTTGATTATCATGACACAGTGGTTCGTGTAGATCAAATCGTTCGCAAAACGAAGAATGAAAAAACATAAGCTTAGTTTTATTGCTGACAACGAGCTTATGTTTAGCAAACCAAGTTCTTAAAAGATGAACATCATGATTTATACAGGCTATTAGATCAAAAAGGTTCGGAGAACCATAAGCAATTGCAAGGTCATCGCCAAATGCAGTGACCTTCCCCAAAAAGGGCAAGTTAAAAATTGAATTTACGTAGACTAGGAACAGAATAGGACCAAGCACGGAACCTTGCGGAACGCCTATCTTGATTGCATTCGAATTGCTTAGGTTTCCTAAAACTTAAAATCGTTGCACCCTCCCAGTAAGATAAGACTCAAACCATTTGTGTACAAATCCGCAAAAACCAGCACAGTATAATTTGTTCAGTAAAATATTGTGGTCCACTGTGTCAAACGCTTTGGTTATGTCAACGAAAAGACTCGCGCCACTTTTTTTATTGTCCAGCTCATGATAAATAAACGTACAAAATTCTAAAAGAGCATGCTCTGTGGAGCGGCCAGTTCTAAAACCAAACTGTCTTGGACTAAAATAACACTTGCTTTCAAGAAATAGCAAAACTCGGCTTTTAAGTGCCTTTTCAAAAACTGTAGATATAGCAGGTAGTAATGTTATTTTTATCTTCCTTACTTCCCTTTTTAAATAAAGGAATAACTATCGCACATTTTAAATCGTCAGGGAAGATACCCGAATAAATACTAGCGTTAAATAAATGTTTCAGAACATCCACAATATTCAGAGCTACGTTCTTTAGTAATTTATTTGAAATACCATTGTGTCCGCAAGAACTAGAGTTATTTAGATTTTTGATTATACTTAAAATTTCCAGGCCTGAGAAGGCGTCAAAAACGAAGCTACTCTGTGAGCTAGTTGTGTCGCCACCGGACATGACGCACGTACATGCCGAAGTATTAGAACGACCGACGGAAACGAAGAAATCATTCAGTAAATTAGATACAATGGAGGGATCAGACATGACCTTTGCCGGATATGAATTCGGTACTCCCTTGCGGTACATGCCCGACTGTTGTGGTAGCGATTTGGTATGACCAGTGCAACCTTCTAGGTCATGTCACCCCTCCTTCCGTAAGAAAAGAGATCGGTAATGAGAGTTGAAAGGCACCATATCCGCAGATCAATCATAGAGTTGCACGTCATTACCCTTGTGCATACTAGTCGCCTCTTACGACCAGTATGCCTACCTCGGGTATATTTTAAACCCCTAACGACTGTACGATTATGGCTTCAGGTAAGGGCCCCACCATTGACTAACTCTGCACTAAGATAAACTGTTAAACTCAACCATTTGCGGGCTTTAAATGACATCAACACCGTGTCGGTAGATATCAGATCTCGGCCTGTGAACCCCGTGAACCTGAAATAGCTGAAGAGAAGCACGTCCTTCCGAAGGAGACTAGAGTAATAGGTTAAACTCTTACTTATCCAGACTGAACCCCAACATACCAAATACATGCCCTGCATGTGGTATGACCCCTCATGATACCATACATCTCTTCTCCTGTTCAGTTGAACCCACTCTTCTAACACCTACCTCACTCTGGTCCAACCCTGTGGAAACTGCGCGTTTCCTCGGACTTCCGTTAGAAGAGCCTGATGACAATTTAGAGTGATCGAGCCCATTGGGCAGGGCGAAGCACTGTTAACAACAACAACAACAAGGAGACTAGAGTCATGCTAGCACAGCTTCGTTCTGCATATTGTAACAGGTTAAACTCTTACTTATCCAGACTGAACCCACCATACCAAACACGTGCCCTGGATGTGGTATGCCCTCTCATGATATTGAGCATATCTTTTCCTGCTCAATTGAACCTACTCTTCTAACACCAATATCACTCTGGTCCAACTCTGTTGAAACTGCGATTTTCCTTAGACTTCCATTAGAAGAGCTTGATGACGATTCTCAAAGTGATCGTGCCCATTAGGCAGGGCGAAGCACTGTTAACAACAACAACGAAAAAGTAAATAAACTCGTTATATATAATTTTGCTTTTAGCTTTAATTAGATAATTATACGTGTGTATAAAGGAGCTTACATTTACGAAACGTATTTAATTCTTAATATACTTACTGTATGAAACTGATTTTGCAAAATCATTTAACGATAAGGGAAAGCATTACACTTTTAGTGTTGTGTGAGTTACTAAACAACATTATTTTTATACGTGCTAAAGTTTGGTTATTTTAGAATGCGTAAGCAAATTCAATCAGCCTTACTTCAATATATTCATTCTCTTACACTTATCACTGGGGTATGAATCAAATTTTTAGCCCATTTTATAAGATTAACTTCAGCTATTTCTTCCTCGAAAGTGTTGGTGCCATGGGCGGGTTGCTTCATAGTTTGGACGAAATCTTACACCTCGTCCACCATATTGCATTGACGGATGAGGTAACCCATATAGCGGAAATGGTGGCCGAACTGGTGGTATTGCAGTTGCCGGCAAAATGGGATAGGATGCGCGAGCACCATATCGAGGTGGCTGACCCAAGTGAGGGTTCCATTGTGTTGGTGCTGGCCATGCTAACTGAGATTGATATAAGAAAAACAGAAATTAAAGAGAAAAAATGTATATGAAATACTTATAAGCTAGACAGA
The DNA here is from genome assembly GCA_949987695.1 of Merzomyia westermanni. NCBI lineage: Eukaryota > Metazoa > Arthropoda > Insecta > Diptera > Tephritidae > Merzomyia > Merzomyia westermanni. Next base: position 60,606,449 of record OX465291.1, read on the forward strand.
ACGAATTATTATTCGGCTGGCTGTTAAAAGCAGACATTCAATTTATTTTAGGGACGTTTTCAGCATCTCCAGATAGTAGTAAAAATAGTGTCATACACCATGAATAGTAAAACGATGTACAAAAAATGTGGGCAGTGAAATATATACAACTCATATTAAAAAATAAATGTATGCCGCGATATACAACAGGTACATGTATCATCATCCCTTCCAATTTGTGTGCTGCTTTGAATTTTTTCCCCACAAATTGGCGGGACCTACAGTTTTTTGCCGACTCCAAACGGCATCTGCAAAGCAAACTCGGAGTTTGCCAGACCACCGCAAAGGGGCGACCCCATTTTGAAAAAGCTTCTCCAAAACACTTTAATGTTACCTGTCCCTGAGGTCCTTGACAAAACTCTGGTCACATTCTTTCAGTGACCTTATCGTATCTTGGAGGGTTTTAAAAGAACACTCCTTCTTTAACCATAGGTATATAAGTTTATCTGTATCAGAGGCACACACAAGCGATAAATATATACAAAATGTTAGAAGAACAAACTAAGGCTACTACAAGAAGCTTATAGGTAAAAAGTTATCTAAAGGGATGCGAGCCCCAACGAATGAAAATGAGCTGGACGAGCTCGTAAACAAATTCAGTTAGCAATGTAGGACTGCTTTAGATAGGGGTTGCCCGATTAAGAAGGTAACGCAAACACACAAACCACCATGATGGCTGTCTGATTTTGATAAACTCAGGAAGGTCTGTAGGACGGCCTTTAATACGGCGAAACACGACGGACACGAATCATCATGGGCTGTTTACAAGACGAAACTCAACCCATATAAAAAATGAAACCAAGATTAAATCTGCATCCGCCGCGCCCGCTTAAGAAGGGTGCTCTCGAAATCTGAAACTTAACCAAGCTATTTCCAGAAGTCGGACGGACACTGGACGGATACAAGCACGGAAACCATGAGCGTGCTTCTGGATACACACTTCCTGACATGCACGAACGTGTCTACAAATATGATTAGTGGAGGGTTATCCTCAGAGACGATAAAAAGCTATCCACCTTCAAGCTCTATAAGTCGCCGGGCCCGCACGGAATATGCCGAACTTATAAATCTCTGGCTGAAGGAGATGTTTATAACTTGTCTTAGCCTCAATTACGTATCAGCATCATGCAGAAAGGTCAATGTGGTTTATATCCCGAAAGCGGGGAAAACCTCCCACTCTAAACCAAATGATTATATGCCTTGACGCCTATCTTCTTTTCTTCTTAAAAGTCATGAAAGACCCCTGAAGTGGATCAAAACAGAGTCCTCTTCACGAGGAGGTACAAAATACCGAATCTAACACCGCCAAGAATTGGGGGTACGTCTTTAGCGTTTTAGCGATAAAGTCAAGTACTTAGGATACACTCTAGATAGAAAATTGCTGTGGAGTGACAACATAGTGGAACAAGCCCGAAATGCAGCAGCGGCGCTGTTTTCCTGTAAGAGGGCAATTGGTGTCTCCTGGGGATTCTCCCCTAAGGTGGATATGTACAGGCTTTGTGCGCCGGACTCTTCTATATGGTGTTCTGGTTGCCTGCACTGGCTAAAAATACCTACCTCAAACTGCTGCAAAAAGTTCAAAGGATTTGGGAGCTCTGCATAACCGAAGCTCTCTGTTCCACTCTGACGGAAGCACTCAACACAATGTTGTACCTATCACCGCTTGACCTGGCGGCGAAGGAAGTATGTCATCGCGGCTCTAAGTATTAGAGAAACCGGTTTCTGGCTAAATGGAGCTAGTGGGCAAGCCACAATTTTAAGTACTAAAGTCCCAGTTCCAATACCATCACACACTGACTATTGTACGTCAAGGAATGTATTCGTTAAGAACTATGTAGTGGATATACCATTACGACACGATTGGAATAATAGACAATATACGGTCCCGGGTGCCATCAACATATTCACCAATGGCTCTAAGCTTATTGGAAAGGGGGAGGGGGCATCTTTTCACCGGATCTGGGTTTAGAGGTCTCTTTCCGCCTTCCTGATCATTGTACTGTGTACCAAGCTGAAATGCTGGCAATACACGGGGTTGCGAATCATCAGGATGGCAAACGGATTTTTATCTTCACAGACAGCCAGACCGTACGAAAGGCTTTTGACTCATTCGTCGACGACGCAAAGTCGATCACTGAATGCCGCAGATCTCTTAACGAGATGGTTTAGCACTTCAGTATCAGCCTTTCATGGGTACCTGAACACAGAGATATTGAAGGCAACAGCAGAGCAAACGAGCTGGCCAGCAGAGGCACCACCGACCATATCCTCCAGGGAAATGACTCGGTAGGTATACCCATGAACACTTTCAGGCTTCGTTTAAGCACAAGCACCACAAGCAAGGCAAATGGATTATGGCCAGCCATCTCGTCGTGAGAGACAACCAGTCTAACTTGGCCTTCATACGATAAGGGGCATAAAAGAGAGCTTCTGACTCTACCCAAATCGGGTTTATCATACTTGACAAGGATTATAACGGGGCACTGTTTAGTAGGCACTCACGGCGCTAGAATATGGGTAACGTCCTATGATTAGTGTCACAGTTGCAGATGTAACGAGGAGGACGACGCTGTTGTTGTTGTTGTTGTTGTTAACAGTGCTTCGCCCTGCCCAATGGGCTCGATCACTCTAAATTGTCATCAGGCTCTTCTAACGGAAGTCCGAGGAAATGCGCAGTTTCCACAGGGTTGGACCAGAGTGATGTGGGTGTTAGAAGAGTGGGTTCAACTGAACAGGAAAAGAGATGTATGGTATCATGAGGGGTCATACCACATGCAGGGCATGTATTTGGTATGTTGGGGTTCAGTCTGCATAAGTAAGAGTTTAACCTATTACAATATCCAGAGCGAAGTTGTGCTAGTATGACTCTAGTCTCCCTCGGAAGTACACGCTCCTCTTCAGCCAATTCAGGTGGTTGAGTATTAATAACGGGATTCACAGGCCGAGATCTGAGGGATCTGTCTACCGACTCAGTGTGGAGGTCATTTAGAGCCCGTCTATGGTTCCGCAGATCAAACGGCAAAGAGATATGATGCCGGATCTCATCGTAATGCTTACGGAGATGTCTCCTTATGTCTCTGGGGGGCGGTGCTACATCCAAAAGATGTCGGTTTGGATGACTAGGTTTGTGACAGTTCAGAAGGAACTGTCTACTCAAGAGTTCCGCGTGCTCTTGAACATAGAGCAATTTCGCCTCTTGATGGAGGTGAGACTCAGATGACATAAGCAGGCATCCCGTAGCAGTTCTGATGGCGGTGTTTTGGCAGACTTGCAATTTCCTCCAATTGGTGTCAGAAAGGTTGGGCGACCATATAGGCGCAGCATAGTCAATAACCGGCCGGCCAATAGCCTTATATGTAGCAAGCAATGTTTCTTTGTCTTTTCCCCAAGTACTGCCGGCCAGTGACTTGAGGATCTTATTGCGGCTCTGTACCTTTGAGGCTATTGCGGTGGCATGACCAGCGAAGGTGAGGCCGTTGTCAAATGTCACGCCCAAGATTTTTGGGTGGTTGACAGTAGGTAGAGGTACTCCATCTACGTGGACATTTAACTCTTGCCCCATCTGCGCATTCCATGTGGTAAACAGGGTCGCCGTAGATTTAGTCGGAGACAGGGTCAGATTACGCTCGGTGAAGAAGCTGGAAAGGTCATGGAGGTAACTGTTGATTCTTATACAGAGTTCATCAATGGAGGGACCCTTGCCCGAGGCCATTATCGTGCAGTCGTCAGCGTAGGAAACAATGGAGACTCCCTCTGGTGGGGGGGGAAGTCTCGAAATATAGAAATTAAACAAGAGGGGAGAGAGAACACCACCTTGCAGCACCCCTTGTTTTATTCTTCGTGGTCTAGATTTCTTGTTCCTAAATTTGACTGTTGCCTGTCGACCATTGAGGTAATTAGCGGTCCACCTCTTAAGGCCGGCAGGGAGCGGTGTCTCATCCAGGTCTCGGAGGAGAGTGGCGTGATTGACCGTGTCGAAAGCATTTGACAGATCAAGTGCCACGAGAACCGTCCTATGGTTTGGTGGATTTTGATTCAAACCATTGTTAATCTGCGTTGTAATGGCGTTCAAAGCGGATGTCGTGCTGTGATTTTTGCGAAAACCATGTTGATGATCGGCCAATTTTAGATTTGTAACGAAGTAAGGAAGCAGAATGGACTCTAGCAATTTCGCTACCGGCGAAAGGAGGGATATCGGACGATAGGACTCTCCTAGGTTCGCCGGCTTCCCTGGTTTTAGTAGGGGAACTACAATCGCTTGTTTCCATATCTCAGGAATAACGAAGGTAGTTAGAGAGAGATTGAAGAGAGCCGCTAAATAATTCTGTCCTTCATGGCCAAGGTGTTTGATCATCTTCATGGCAATTCCGTCGGGTCCGATGGATTTTGAGGGTTTGGCCTTCATTATGGCTTCCTTAACCTCTGCGGCTGAGACGGCAATGGGCGCAGTAGAGTGTTTGTGTTTGCGCGCACGTCGGAAGGCTCTTCTCTTAGTCCTATCCGCAGGTGGATGCATTATAAACAGCCGGCAAAAGGAGCTCGCGCATTTCCTGGCGTCCGATTTGACACTGTCGCCGAAAGCAATGGCGACCTTGTCTTTGTGTTTGGTCGGATTGGATAGGGCCTTGACAGTCGACCATAGTTTGCCGACTCCGCCGGAGAGGAAGCATGTCTCAAGGTGTTGTTTCCACTTGGTCAGCTTGTGTTCGTTGACAATCCTACGGATTTCAGCATTGAGATCTTTTATTCTGGGATCTGCGGGATTGACAAGTCTCACTTGGTCACGTTCTCTTGCCATCGCCGCAGCTTCTGCCGGGAAATTCGGACGAATTTCTGGTATTCTGCCAGCAGGAATAAAGCGGCATGAGGCTGAATCAATGATCTTGCGAAACTCTCGTTCACCTTTGCGTACGTCCGTTGGAGTGGGTAAGGCAGCGAAGGAGCGCTCTGTATATTCAGTAAAGCGGTCCCAGTCCGCTTTGGTGAAGTTGATGTATGTTATTTTATCAGTCGTTATGAAGTCGGTCGGTCGTTCAACAGAGAGTAAGATGGGTAGGTGGTCTGAAGCTAATGTAAGCATCGGTCGCCAGATGACAAAGTTAATAAGGCCCGCGCTCGTTATGGAGATGTCTGGCGAGCTGTGACAGTTACCTGCCACCCTGGTGGGGGCATCTCCATTGACTGTACAGAATGCTGAGTTATCTATTTGGTCTGCAATTGCCTGTCCTGTACTGTCTGCTGGCAAGTTGGAGTGCCAGAGATCGTGATGTGCGTTGAAGTCGCCTAAGATTAGGCGGTTATCGCCCCTTAGCAACGCACTAATGTCGGGATGATAATCTCTAGGACAACACGTGACAGGAGGAATATAGATGTTTATGATTTGCAGGTCGGCGTCTCCTGACCGGACTGCTATGCCTTGGCATTCTAAGGTAGAGTCCCTGGGGTCGACGTCAGCACGACGCTCTCCTTCAGCACCTGCTTTGTCAATGTCCAGCACTCAGCAGACGACAGTTTGCTATTCTAGGTGAACCTATTCACTACGACCTCACAGATGTATCAAAAATTGAAGTTAAGACTTTAGCGAAATTTATTGACTCCACGAAGTGATTTGAACCTCCGCTTAGGCATGGAAGAGGCTAGGGACCGTATAGGGTATCAAAACAAGGCCCATTGGGGGCCTAAGTGTCGGGCGGTTACCTTTACCTTTTCAGCTCAGCCCTCGCAACCTAACCTAACCTACCTGCCCCTTGACTCGAACCTTAAACCTTCGGTGTGATAGGCCTGCAACACTACCACTACGGCCGGTATGCTCATATTGCTTTTACTTTTTACCGACCATATTTTTTGTACATCGTTTTAAAATTCAGTTTATATACTCAAGATTTACGCGTATTTACATATGCCTACTTTTTACTGCCAGCATGTCACCTGTAGACTTTACGAAAGCTTACTCACATATGGATAATTGAGAAAATCAGTCGGAACCGGTACTGGAATTGTAATAATCTGCGTTTGTGCCAAATTCCTTTGTATAAAATCGACATTTGATCCTTCGTCACGTTTAGCATAGTGATACTTACGACGCTCGTTGCGAGTGCTCTCTGTATTATGAGATCGTGTAATGCGTTCACGTGAAGGACTACGTGATCTTGAGCTGGAGTGGAAACTGCGATGTCGATATCTATTTCGTTCTCCGTCTTCATATCTATGCCGGTATATTGAATTCTTAGACTTGTCTGATTTTGGTTTTTCTTTATTATATCTTCCACGACCATCTCTTGCATAACGATCTCTTGATATAGAACGGCAATGAAGTGTACAACCTCTGGTTGGAGAAGAATAATGTGAACGTTCAGCTGATCGACTTCGACGGGATTTGGACGACACAGTTAAAGATGACCGCTTATCAGATACAATTCCGTATTTACGACGAAGTCGATCACGTTCTCTTATTTCATCTATAAAATATGGAATTTTTTCAGGTGTTTGCCGGCGATAGGTGGATGATGGCAGCAATGATATGCCTGGAAGTACATCTTTTTTATCCAAAGTGGGCCTACCACTATTATATATATTAGTTTCATTATGACGGGAAGAACTTCTGTCTTCACAAATTGAAATTTTTGTGTCGATGCAGTCATTTTTCTGAGATCGCTCCGGGCTGGCACTTAATACCTATATGTTACAAATAAATATATTTAGTTATTGGTTTTTGCGGTCTGTCCATTTTACTGATTTTGTAAGTTTTACGAGAGCAGTTGATAATAATTATTAGTCAATTATTAATTTTGATTTTTACGCCCTAATTCTAGTGTGGTAACATTCGTTTTACCGGCAAATAAATAGTTTGGAAACTTTTACACCCTTTTGGTATTCTGCCGGCTTAAATTGCAGTTCAATTTCGTAACCACCAAAATAGGTGGTTACGTCGTAAACGCGAAAGAATGCACGTGTTTTGTAAATATTTTTGACGACAGAAAATACCGCAGGAAGTTTTTACACGTTTTCTAAAAAAGTATAGCCCATTAGCTAATAAAAAATATTCAAGAACAAATTTCAAACTTTGTTCTAAACCTCGAAAAATTTAACCAAGTTTTATCAAAATTCTACACTTTTTAATCCGAATTTTTATAAAAAATTTGGATTTGCAGTTTTATGACCTCTTAAATTTTAGTATTTATAATAAAGTGCCAGGGTAAAGTTGGCAAAAAATAGTGCCAAATATGGGCATTTATTGATAAATTTATGGTGTTAGTTTTGTTATGCGAAAGGCTCAAAATTTAAAAAATTTCAACATTTTCTCTATTAGTATTATAAAATTCTTAGCTCAACATTAAAAACTATTTTTTATAAATAATAAGCGCAGTCTCTTGGCATCTTTGTTAACACAATGCGTTCTGCCTTTATGTAATAAACTTCAACAAATAAAGATAGACTTAGCGCTTGAAGTCGATTTCGCGAAAAACTTAGTACTGGAGTTACGATGTACAGGGTGGCTGATGAATTTTGCTACATTAAGAAACTCAAATAATTTTTTTTCAGTGTATGGAATTCATTTTTCTTTTATTCATGTTAAAGCTCATTAAATTTTATTAAATATAGCTTAATTCGTTTTAAAAATAATGGAATTTAAATGCTGCCCCTGCTCGTCGATGCATGTGCGGCATCTTACCAAAAAGTTGTTCATTACTGCTTGGAGAGTTGAGACAGGAATAGCCGCAATTGTTTCTCGAATGGATTGCCTTAGTTCATTCAAATTTGTTGGTTTTGCTTTGAAGACTTCCTGTTTGCAATAACCCCACAAGAAAAAGTCAGGTGCAGTAAGGTCAGGCGACCTGGGTGGCCAATGGAATGTGGAGTTTCTGGATATCAGCTTATTGGGAAATTTTCGTCGCAATTCTGTCATAACAGGTTGGGCTATATGAGGAGCTGCACCATCTTGCTGAAACCACACAGAGTTGAAAGAAATTCTCATTCGGCGTAATTCTGGATAGAAAAACTCTCTAAACATGCTCAAGTAACGGTCTCCAGTAACCGTAACGGTGTGACCGTTTTCTTCGAAGAAGTAGGGCCCGACAATGCAGCGTGATGAAACTGCACACCACACTGTGACACGAAGTGGATGCAATTCCGTCTCATGGAGTATCTGTGGGTTGGAAGCACTCCACATTCGACAATTTTGTTTGTTTATGTTGCCGTTTAAATCGAAATGGGCCTCGTCAGACATGAAAAGACAGTTCAACATGTTTCCATCCTCTTCCACCATTTGAAGCATCTTCTGGCAAAATTCCAAGCGAATCGGCAAGTCTGCAGCATTCAGTTTGTTGGCCATTTGAATTTTATATGGGAATAAGTCTAAATCTTTGTGCATAATTGACTGTAATGACTGTCTGCTTACACCCATTTGAGCAGATAAGCTTCTTGTCGAAACACGTGGATTGTTTTGTATGGCAGCAGCTACAGCAGCGATTGTTTCCTCCGTTCGAACTGAAGGGTTTCGATGGTAAGGTCTTCTGTTGACTGTCCCATGCTCGGCAAAATTGTTTACAAGTCTTATTATGGTCCATCTGCTCGGAGGATTGCCGCCAAACGTGCGCCTATACTCTCTTTGAAGCGAAACTACGGACTCCAGTGCGTGATAGCGGCGGACAATCCAAATTCTTGTTTCAGTGTCACAGTTATCCATTTTTGTTAAATGTAAAAGTCAATCTGCAAAATAAAAAAAAAATTAACCAGATTCATTAAATAGAAAAAAAGTTATTTAATTTTTTTTTGGTAGCGGCTTTCATTAGCCACCCTGTATTCGTTCCGACAAACATGACTTTGAAAAGTTGTTCAGAACTTGTAACATGGATATTGAAATCAAATAGAATCGATTCAAATCTAGTCAAAGTCTACAAGCATGTAACCTAGACGTTTTTTTTCAAGATTTCTGTTTTTTTATCCATTTATGTATTGATCATATAATAATGGAAATAGATTGTCGATTCACTCAACATAAAACTATCTTTAGAGATTTCGCTTCAGTTTTTCAACAAACCACAGAGAAGAATATGACAAAAATTTATTTAAGCTTGATGAATTTTTTGAACCACTTGTTCAAAGCCAAAATATAGTGGCCGAAACCAATTAATGGAGAAGGTTCTTAAAGGTACATAACCTTCCGACAAAAACTGCATTTTACGCACTTTAGAGCTGCTCGTCAGTTCGTTTCTGCCAATTGGCGCCAATTGGAAATACCACGGGATCACAAATCGGTCTCCACTTCGTTTGGAGTGGTGGTCTCCCTCTTTCTCTGCTACCACCGATGGGTGCCGATAAGAATAAATTCTGGGCCGGAACATCTCCATTCATTCGCACAACATGGCCTAGTCAATTAAGACGTTGGGTTTTAAATTTATTGGACTATGTCGGGGTCTGCATATAGCTCATCATTAAATCTTTTTCCGTACTCGCCGTCGCCAACACGTAAGGGTCCGTAACTCTTTCGAAAAATTTTTCTCTCGAATACTCCTAGAGCCGCCTCATCAAATGTTGTTAGTGTCCAAGCTTCTGCACCATAAACCAGGACGGGTACGATATGTGACTTATTTATTTTCGTTCTTCGAGAGAGGACTTTACTTCGCAATTGCCAACTCAGTCAGAAATAGAACTTGTTTGCGTTGAGTGATTGTTCGTTGGATTTCTAGGCTGACATTATTGTTGGTGTTAATGCTGGTTTCCAGGTTAAAAACTCTAAAGAAATATTTTCTTGGGGATTTCTGTATTTTCCTCAATACAAAGTTATGAAAGCAATTTCTTTTATATGAAACAAAATACTTTAGCTCTTCGGAAAAAAAAATTGCCGGAAATCATCAAAATGTGTCACGATCACGATTGACACATTACTATATTAAAATTTAATGAACTGCAAAAAATTCGAAAAATTTTGAAAAAACGGTAAGACTTTGATAAAATTGCTTTGAATTTTCGGGAATTTTGCGTAAATTTTTAAAACAAAATTTACTGTCAAATTTCAGGTTTCGATAAAAAAAAATATGCATCCCCGCTTCCCCAAATCCTGGCTACGCCACTGCTAGTTCACAACAATTAATAAGCAGTATGAGCACTTTTTTACACGAAGTTTAGTTCGCGTCTGCATTTTATTCTCTATTGCGGATTGTTTGTTTTTGACAGCGTTGCCATGTATGCTAGAATCGCGGTTACAAGAACTGCATTGCCAACGCTTACGATTTTCGGTTAGATAACCTTCCAGGTACAAAATTACCGGTTACGCACAGAATTGACCCGTTAAAGGAAATATTTAAACCAATAAACATATACAGGCTATAGTTATAGTACTATTTCGACAACAGTCACGATTTCTAGTCAAACTAGTTCGTATAGTTTTGCTTTTTCAGAATATTTTGCGGTGAATCGAACCCGCGCACTTCTGTAGTGGAATTCACTAACTTCTATAACGACATTCGCAATCGACATTTTGTCGTAACGATATTTATAACGATATCGGTATTCACTAACTATTTTTTATCGATATTCGTTTATGCGTGATCAGCTGTGTCGCTAAGTAAACAACACACAATTTGGGGTTGTTATCGGTGTCGTTAAATAAACAACACATAATTTCAAGTTTTTAGCGAAAATTAAAGTAATATTACTATTATATCAATATTATAAAAAAATGGCATTTTAGTACTTAGCGTACGTTTTATTGCGGAATGAGAAATCTTAACCCCATATCGTTATAGCTAAGTTAGTGAATAGCACAGTCGATAATGCAGGATACAAAATCGTTAGTTAAAATCTCGAAAAATCGCATCGTTATAGGTTAGTGAATTCCACCACTGATTTGCAAAAGCGCAGTTGCCTAACCCATAGAGTTAATTTATTAAATTTAATTATTTAATTATATATTCTATTATCTTATAAATTTAAGTTATATCAAAAATTTAATTTATATAAATAATTAAATTTATAATTTTGAAATTATTAACTATTTTTCAAGTAATTTTTAATTGTATATTGGAACGCAACAATAACGTCAAGAGCTCACAATCTCGTTTACCTATTTCGACTAATTGTAGACCTGCTTCCAATACCGTCAGAACATGGCGAACTGAACAAATGGAAATCGATAACTTAGAGACTACAAATTTTCAGTCAGACTACACAGATCTCTTCCCCATATAATAGTTATGACAAAATGATTGCCTTTAAAATTGTTAATGGATTCCGGTGCAGCAACTTCATTAATTAATAAAAGTATTTTCAATGACTCTTTTAGACTGAAATTAAGTAAAACTATTTTATTGGCGGCCGCCGTGGTGTGAAGGTAGTGTTGCCGGCCTACCACACCGAAGGTCCATGGTTCGAGCCCTGGTACAGGTAACATCAAAAGTGATTTGAAAAAAGTTTTTCAAAACGGGGTCGCCCCTCGGCAGTGGTTTGGCAAACTCTCCGAGTGTATTTCTGCCATGACAGGCTTCTCAGCAAAAATTCGTCTCCTTTGTAGATGCCGTTCGGAGTCGGCAAAAAACTGTAGGTCCCACCAATTTGTAGGGAAAATTCAAATCGGCACACCACAAATTGGAAGAGAAGCTTGGCGCAAAAATCTCTTAGGAGGTTTATGATGATATACCTGTTGTATATCGCGCCATAAAGAGAGAAAAGAGATTTTATTAAAAACAATAAATTCAAAAGCTTCTATTGACACGAAAATAGTTATACCCCTTTTTAAAGAATTTAATAAAGAAAATGTGAAAATAGAAATGTTAGAAGCTGATTTAAGTAACAATGGCTTTGACGGTATTTTAGGTTGTAATATACTCGAATTATAATTGATTTTGAAAAACGAGAACTAAATACAAAATTTTCAGTGTGTAAGCTGATTTTTGATGTCAGCATGATAAGGTTTTTGATAAATCAGAATTGGTTACCTTTAATACCGATGTCATAGACATTCAATTCAATAAGCCAGATATTAAAACAATTACAGAAAAGTTAATAATAGAAAGTCCTACAAATTTAATCAAACAAATTAATTCAGTATTTTACGAAGAAAGCGATGTACTTTCAATGACAATCAGCAAATACCAACATACAATTCCAACCATTAATGACATCCCTGTTTATTCTAAAGCGTACCGTTTCCCTGAAATACATAGGGAGGAAGTGGAAAAGCAGGTAAGAGAAATTCTGGACTCGGGAATACTGGTAAAATCCTTCAGACCTATTTAGGTAGTTCCAAAAAAGTTGGACAATTCAAAAATGGAGTGTAGTCATCGGTAACAGAAGGCTCAATGATGTAACCGTTGAAGATAAGTTCCCTATACCCAACATTGAGGATTTGTTTTCAAAATTCAAGGTATATTTCGACTTTAGATCTAGCTAAAGGTTTTCACCAAATTCCTAAATCTCCTAAAGATCGGCACAAAACTGCATTTTCCACCTCAACAGGTCATTACGAATATACTCGCATGCCGTTTGGACTCAAAAATGCACGCGCATCTTTTCAAAGAATTATGAATGAGGTGTTACATGATTACGTTAACAATATCTGTGTAGTATATCTTGACGATATTCTTATATTTTCAACATCTCTGCAAGAGCACATAAACTCATTAGAAAAGATATTAAAAAGACTATCTGAGTATAATTTAAAAGTTCAAATTGACAAGTGTCACTTCTTTAAAAGAGAATCGGAGTATTTGGGACATGTCATCACAAGCCAAGGTATTAAACAAAACCCTGACAAAATAGAGGTCATTAATAAAATAAGACTCTCACAGACTCGCAAACAAATACGACCATTTCTAGGCCTTTCCGGCTTATATAGGAAGTTCATAAAGGAAAATAGTCGAGTTTCCCATTGACAAAGTGTTTAAAGACTCAAAAATAAATATTAATGACAATAGCTATAAGGATTCGAGTCCCGTACTTGCGTTTGCCTCACGAACTCTAAACAAACATGAATGCAACTATAGCACAATTGAGAACGAACTACTGGGAATCGTGTGGTCGGTAGAGCATTCTCGCCCCTTTCTGTTTGGTAGTAAATTCAAAATTCAGACTGACCACCGCCCTCTAGTTTGGCTTAATTCTTTGAAGGAGCCCAACATGAAGTTGCAACGCTAGAAAATAAATCTCAATGAATATGATTTTCACATTGAGTACGTTAAGGGCAAAACTAAAAAAGTTGCTGATTATTTAAGCCGCCTTGAGCTTGGATGCTTAGAAGAGTGTCCACAAAGTCCTGCATCGGATTTAGCAACTATACATAGCGCTAAAGAAGATTTTAACGATCACATATTGTTGCCACGACGTTATGAATACCCATATTAAAATTTTCTCATTTATAAAATGCAACTCTGTGCAAATTTTACTATACATGTTCGAAAATTCTCTCATTGTTCCAATACCACCAACTCATGTTCGAATACTCTCAATTTATGTTTAACTATTATATTTTGCGCTCAAATACACATACATTAATGAAATTCAAATTTTATGTATTAACCGAAAAGCAAATTCTATGAACTCAAATGCCCATTCGCGGAATAGATTCATAGAGAGAACATCAAATTTCTTTAACGCACGCGCATGAAGCGCAAGCCAGAAAGCAAACTTAATAAATTTTCAATCATTTTTATTTGGTCTGTTTTTCTTTGTGGGCATTTATGTCTACATTTGTTTAAAGAAATTTGTTCTTTTATTCGCGTTTTTTATCAATGTTTACGAGATTGCAAGCACAAAAAATTGCAAACAGGAAGGAGTCAATTAGTGACAAATCGGAGTACGATTCGACGAACGAGATGGAAGATCAGCCGGCTGCACAGCTGCCAGAAAGTGCAGAGGATTCAACAGGTGCTTCTGGAGGTCATCCAAGCGCCATTTCTAGTGACCAAATCGCATTATTGGTTTCTAGCATTATATCATTGCAAGCGTGTGTAGAGGAGCTACGAAGTGATGCTATTCGTAACAGGCAAGCAATCGGAGCCAGCTTTGCCAACGCTGCAGCTGCCGATACTGCTCAGTCGCCAACAGCAATGTCAATGCAAGCGCAGTCGCCAGCGCAAATGCCGCCGCTAACATCAATGCCGCCGCTAATAACAAGCTCAGCCGCCAATGCAACAGCACGTAATAATGCAGTCGCCACAATCGCCATCGAATATTCCATAAATTTCAATGCAAGCGCAGTCGCCAGCGCAAATACCGTCGCCATCAACAATTGCAAATGCTCAGTCGTTAATGCAAGAGCACATACGAGTTCAGCCACAACTACCATCAACGCATATGCCGCTAACGTCAACGCAGATGCCGCCACTCATGCTGCAAACGCCAACAATGAACAGTGCCGCCTTAACATTTATGGATAATTCTTCCGTCAAGCTATTTCCGTTGCCAAATTTCGATGGCAATCCTGAGGATTGGCCTTTGTTTTTGGCCAATTATAATACCACAAATGAGTTCCAATACAGCAATAGGCAAAGCCTAATGCGTCTGCACAAAGCATTACAAGGTGCTGCCAAGAGAGCTGTCACGTCGTTGCTGATCTATCCCGAAGATGTGCCACGGGTCATTCGGGAGTTGGAATTCAACTTTGGTCGGCCTGAACTGCTAATCAAAGCACAGCTGCAAAAAGTTCAACTATTCAGCCTATAAACGAGAATCATCTTGATCAGATATTGGACTTTTCCAACCGTGTTAGAAATATCATTGCCTTTTTTAAATCAGCCAGATGTTCACATCATTTAATGAACCCTGCGCTGCTCGAATGTTTAGTTGGGAAACTACCGCCATCCAAGCAGTATGAATGGAGCCAACGAGCAGCTTGTCTTTTACCTTTTCCAACAGTGGAGAATTTTGGTGAGTGGTTAAGTGAAATAGCTAAAGTAATTTCTTTATTGCTAGGAGTATCAGATGTATCGCTTCGGTCGATCCAGACCAACGTATCGCAGTCGACGTCAGCTGCGCAGTCACGCACAATAACACGTCACAATGGATCTGCCACAAATTCTGCACGTCGAGTCTTGTACAACAACGAGGTACAACCTGAAACAAAAAATGCATGTATCAAGTGTGGTCAATCACACAAATTAGAAGAATGTCGTCAGTTTTTGTCAAGTGACATTCCAACAAAATGGAGCTTTGTAAAAAACAATAGGCTATGCTTTGGGTGCCTTCGTAAAGGGCATAGCCTTGGTAATTGTCGTCAGCGCAAGGAATGTTCATATGATGGTTGCAAGAGGATGCACCATAAGTTGTTGCATTTGGATGCATCTCAATCCGCTCCAGCCACTGAAGAGGTGGAACGAGTATTAAACTGCCATAACGTTAAACAATCAACGCTTTTTAAGATACTGCCAATTACATTGTCTGGGCCGAACGGTAGCATATCTGCATATGCAATGTTCGATGAGGGTTCATCAATCACTCTTTTAGAAGAGAACGTCGCTACCACACTAGGTCTACGTGGTCAAACTATACCTCTAACATTACAGTGGTATGGTGAAAGCCAGGTGAAAGAAAATTCGAGAAAAGTTTCAGTCGCAATCAAGGGTAGTTTTGACGAATATAATTTACGAAATGTTTATACAGTCAAGTCACTAAACTTACCAAGTCAGTCTTTTGATAAAGGATGTTTTGCCATCTTCAGTCACTGCCCATAACAAGTTATTCCAATGCCAAGCCTGTACTTTTGCTGGGCCTCGACAATAGTTATTTGGGTATTTCCAACAAAACGGTCGATGCCGGACCAAATAAGTCAATTGCTACATCTACGAAGTTGGGGTGGGTGGTATATGGACCACTCAAACAATGTCAAGATATGTTGCATGTTCGTCAAAGTCAGTCACTACAGGAATTGCATAAACTAGTAAATGAATACTACACTATCGATAGTTTTGGTGTACGTAGCACCAACATAATATTGGAGTCCGATGACAATCGCCGTACCAGGGCGATTTTAGAAGAGACAACTAAAGAGGTGGGTCAAAAATATGAAGTTGGGTTGTTGTGGCGCAGTGATCACACAACACTGCCACCTAGTTTTGACATGGCATATCAGCGGCTACAACACCTAGAATCACGCATGTCGAAAGATAACAATTTTGCCGCCAAATATAAGGTTGAAATTGAGAAGTATGTCCAAAAAGGGTATGCCAGATTATTGTCGCGAGATGAGGCTGCTCAAACAAGTCCAACTACATGGTATTTGCCACATTTTGGGGTGTTAAATCCGCATAAGCCTAGCAAGTTACGAATTGTATTTGATGCTGCCGCTGCCACATCCAATGTATCGCTTAATTCCGTTTTGCTCAAAGGGCCTAAGCATGCACAGTCACTCATTGCTGTGATACACAAATTCCGTCAAGGCTCTGTAGCAGTGGCAGCCGATATACAAGAAATGTTTTCTCAAGTAGCCATAAGAGATATTGATCAGCATTCACAGCGCTTCTTAAGGCGTGATGGGGATCGATGTTAGCCAGTTCAGGTCTACGTGATGTCGTCCATGATCTTCGGTGCTGTATGTTCGCCATGCTGTGCAGAATATACGAGGTGTGTTCAAAAAGTATCGCGAATTTTGTGTTTTTTCAAAAATTATTTATTTATTCATGAATATCTATTTTGTCCCCTTCAAAGTCATCCCCATGAGATATTATACACTTGTGCCAACGGTTTTTCAAATCTTCGAAGCACTTCAAAAAATCATTTTTTTGTATCTTGTTCAGCTCCTCCTTCGATGCCGTCTTTATCTCGTCAAGAGAAGCGTAACGTCGTCCTTTCATGGGCCTCTTCAGTTTAGGAAACAAGAAAAAGTCACAGGGGCCAGATCTGGGGAATACGGTGGCTGCGGCATCATTAGTGTGTTGTTTTTGGCCAAAAAGTCGCGCACAAGCAACGATGCGTGAGCAGGGGCGTTATCGTGGTGCAAAAGCCAACTTTTGTTCTTCCACAAATCCGGGCGTTTCTGGCGGATTGCTTCGCGCAAATTGCGCATAACTTGCAGGTAATATTCCTTATTGACCGTTCTTCCCTGTGGCAAGAACTCATGATGCACCACGCCCCTGCAATCGAAGAAAACTGTGAGCAAAACTTTCAAATGCGACCGAACTTGGCGCGTTTTTCGGTCTTGGTTCGTGCGGCAGCTTCCATTGAGATGATTGAGCTTTGGTTTCCACGTCATAACCATAAACCCACGATTCGTCACCAGTTATGATCCTCTGGAGCAAATTTGGGTCGTCGCGGACAGAGTTTAACATCTCATTAGCAATGTTCATGCGATGCTGTTTTTGGTCACAATTGAGCAATTTTGGTAAAGAAATAGGTAAAAATCGAAGACGATCCAAAACACGTGCAAGCAAAGCAGCTGTCAACAATTAACTGAACATTCAAAATGGCCGAGCTTGTCGGCATAAGTGAGAGACATGAGTACCAACATAACGCCACAAAAAATTCGAAATTCGAATATACGTAACCAGCGAAAATTCAAAATTCGCGATACTTTTTGAACACACCTCGTATTATAAATTTTAACGCCAAAAAGTATGAGTCTACCATCCCAAGAGGATCCACCACCGTTGTCAACAATATGTATGTTGACGATTTGGTTGTCAGTTTTGCCATCGAAGCTGAAGAAGTTGTGAGCGAAGTTATAGCAATCAACTCTGCTGCTGGTTTCAAATTACGAAACTTGTGTCAAACGATAAATCCTTAAAAGCCAAACTATGCGGAGAAGAAGAAACACTTCCAACTTGTCTAGCCATGGAACACAAATCAGCTGCCGACAAAGTTTTGGGTATGTTTTGGAACACCCTCAGCGATTCATTCGAATTCCACAAAATTTCACGTGATGTATTAAATTGTAAACGACCGCCGACGAAAAAAGAACTATTGGGTATCGCTATGGCCATATACGATCCGTTTGGGTTCCTCGCAGATGAAACAATTTATGTCAAACTTTTGCAACAGTCACTTTGGAAATGTCAAACCGAATGAGATGAGCCAATACCACAACAGCTTAATATTAAATGGATGTCATGGTGGGAAAGTTTCCAAAACGTATCAAGTTTTTCTGTCCCACGTTGCTATTCCAAACTATTGTTGTCAGCCGATGAGATCCAGCTGCATGTATTTGTCGACGCGAGTTCTAGCGCCTACGCAGCTGTAGCATACTTACGAATCAAAAAGGGTAGCAACGTGGATGTTGCATTCGTCGCAGCCAAGTCACGATGCGCTCCGGTAAAAGGTATGACCGTCCCACGCCTTGAGCTACAAGCGGCAGTCCTGGGTAGCCGTTTGCATAAATCCATTGTAGATTGTCACGACATAAAAATTCACCATGTCATGTTATGGAGTGATTCAAAAACTGTTTTGCTCTGGATTAAATCCACTACCAGGGAATATAAGCAGTTTGTCGCCAGTAGAATCGCCGAAATTTTGTCCACCACCAAGTCTTCTTCAATGGAGGTGGTTGCCAACAGCGTTTAGTGTAGCAGATGATGCTACAAGAGGTAAACTTGTACCGAAGTTCGATCCAAATCATAGATGGTTAAAAGGTCCAGAGTTTCTACAACGAGCAGAAGAAGATTGGCCAAAGGATCTATCAGATTTCGTACCAAACGACTGTGCCGCAGAGGAGAAGAGGACCTGCCTTATTCTCACATCGACAACAGATGAGTATATTCTTAATTTCAAAAACTTTTCTTCTTATTTGAAGGTTGTCAGAGTCATGAGTTGGGTACAACGCTTCATTTACAACACCAGAAATCGATGCCGACGTCAAGGGGAACTGAAAGCCATAGAAATCGCAGAAGCAGAAAGGGCACTATGTCGCCGCGTACAGGAAGAATGTTTTGCCACTGAAATTTCCGAGTTACCCCTGAAGCAAAATGTATCTAAGTCCAGCCGCATCTATGCATTAACGCCTTTTCTTGCCGACGATGGTCTTCTCATGGTAAATGGTCGAATCGACGCAGCATACTGTCTTTCTGTATCAGCGCGTCGTCCTGTCATACTACCACAATATTTTACGCGTTTAGTCGTTGCTTATTGGCATAAAAAGTTACCCATCAAAATGATAGCTTGACGATAAATGAAGTTCGCCAAAAGTTCTGGGTGCCACATATTCGTTCAGTGTTAATGTCAATAAAAAAAATCGTGCCTTATATGTCAAGCCAATGCTGCCAAACCAAACACGGCAATAATGGCGTTTAACCCCGTTTGTCCGTCCGTTCAGCTACACGGGAGTCCACTATTGTGACCCGTTTCAAATAGCAATATGACGTCGTCGCGAAAAACGGTGGATCGCTCTTTTTACGTGCTTGACAGTCAGAGCCGTTCATCTGGAGGTAGCAGAAGACCTATCAACAGATGCGTTTTTAATTTGCCTAATAAATTTTGTCAACCGTAGAGGCACTCCAATCCGGCTGCGTAGCGACAACGGGACAAATTTCATTGGCGCGCAGAAAATATTAAAGGACGACGAACGTTTATGGGACTTTACCCAAGTTGAACAAGAATGTGCCAAACGTGGAATCGAATGGGTTTTCAATTGTCCAGCGAACCCATCAGATGGAGGGTGCTGGGAAAGATTGATCAAGTGTGTCAAACGACTTCTGCAGAGGGTTTTAAAAGAGGAGGATCCACTTCTCGAAACGTTTAGAAGTACATTGATCGAAGCCGAAAACATAATCAACAGTCGACCACTAACAGATGTGCCAATTTCACCAGCCGATGAGGAGCCAATTACCCTAAACCACTTTTTAGTTGGCTGCGTAAATTCAACGCAAATGCCGAGTAATGACGAAGAAAATATTTGTTTGCGAAAGCGATATCGCATAGCGCAAGCCCTAAAAGACCGCCTATGGAAGCGATGGACTTGCGAATATTTGCCTACGCTATTATGTCGCTCAAAGTGGAGAGAAAAGGTTGAACCATTGCAATGCGGTGATTTTGTCATCATATGTGATCCTGGCCTTCCCCGTAGTCAATGGATGAAGGGACGCATAAAAGAAGTAATAACAGCAAAAGATGGGCAAGTTCGATCCGCAGTAGTAAAGACCAGTCACGGTGAGTTAAGAAGACCAGCCAGCAAGCTAGCCGCTTTGAATGTTCGTGAATCTACATAAAGATTCACCTGGAGGTGGAATTTTGCCGCGACGTTATGAATACCCATATTAAAATTTTCTCATTTATAAAATGCAACTCTGTGCAAATTTTACTATACATGTTCGAAAATTCTCTCATTGTTCCAATACTATGAATTCATGTTCGAATACTCTCAATTTATGTTTAACTATTATATTTTGCGCTCAAATACTCTCAATCTTCATATACTTTCAATGCATGTACACATACATTAATGAAATTCAAATTTTATGTATTAACCGAAAAGCAAATTCTATGAGCCATGATCAAATAATTTATATGGTCGTCGCAATCGGCCAACAACACGAAATTACCGTTTGACGTCGGTGAATTCTTATGTCAAAATGAGGGAACGCGCAAAAACGATTCGCCTATTTTCTAAGCTTTTCACGTATAACACACACATAAATCACACATTTTCTTAAAATGTTATCACAAAGCACTCGTTAAATATCAATTCACAGCGAATTTTTATTAAAAATAAATAAAACACGAAGCGAACTCAATAGCTTTTCCAAGAACTGTAATCAAAGAATGTAAACAAAAAACAAAGATATGATAGTTTGACATAAGGTGTGGATGAGGAAAAACTCAAATGCTCATTCGCGGAATAGATTCATAGAGAGAACATCAAATTTCTTTAACGCACGCGCATGAAGCGCAAGCCAGAAAGCAAACTCAATAAATTTTCAATCATTTTTATTTGGTCTGTTTTTTTTTTGGGGGCATTTATGTCTACATTTGTATATAACAAAGTCCCCAGTTAATATTTATAAGCACCAAATAATTATAGAGTTAGGAAAAGTTAACAAATGTGTAAACAAAATTTTATTTAAGAGAAAATACCGAACAACAATCATATTTCAAAAGTACTCAGAGGAATACGTAGTTAGGATTTTATAAGAACTATTGCCCGTAAAAGGTACCAGCGGGGTTTTCTGTAATGATTTTCATACCTTTAAGCTATTTCAAAAGACAGTAGTAAACTATTTTACAAAAGTGCCTGGAACAAAATTTTTGAAATGTTGTCAATATTTAGAGGATAAATCTGAAAAAGATAAACTTTTGGAAATAATAGAAAAACACCATACCGATACAAATCATAGAGGTATCGAAGAAACGTATAAAGAATTAAAAAGTAAATATTATTTTCCAAATTTAAAACTAGAAATCCATAAATATATTAACAATTTCATTATATGCAACATGTGTAAATATGATCGAAATCCAATAAAAACAAAGTTTTGCATAACAGAAACTCCTAACAATCCAAATGAAATTATTCATATAGACATATGGTTTTTGAATCAAAATACTACCTTTTTAACTTGCATTGATAAGCTTACTAAATATGTTTCTATTCATTACTTATCAGAAAAAAATTCGCTAACTATAGTAGATACTTTGAAAGAAAGGTTTGTCATTTTAGGAAAACCATTTAAGATCATTACTGATAATGAATTTAATACTGCTTATATCAAAGATTTTTTCAAAATGTTGAGTATCATTTTACTTCACCAAATACACACACTGGAAATTCTGACATAGAACGCTTCAATTTAACGCTTAACGAACACGAACAAATTTTTAAATTAGACCAGAAAAATAAGAATATAGACGATAAGACTTTAGTGCTAAAAGATGTTCAAATTTACAATGAAACCATACATTCCGCAACTTAGAAAAACCCATTGATCTTTTACATAAAAAAAATCGACAAATCAGTTTGGCAAAAACTTCACGAACTTTTACACAGAAAGAAAGAAAAAATGTTAAGACAATTAACGATAACAGGGAAGAGTATCAGGAGTTTAAAGATAGAGAGTAGTTAAAAATCTTGGATTTCAAAATTTAAAACAAAAGCCAAAATATATTATTAAAAATGTTAAGAAAAAAGAAAAAGACACATTTCGTAGACGAAAATGGTTGCAAAAGAGACAGGAAAATTGTAAAAAGGAAGTATAAGCATCAACATGAAATAAGTGATGTCAAGTTAGAAAGAAAAGTAGAAACTATTCAAAAAAATAAATATGTATAACAACCAATAAGTGTAAGTATTCAAAAGTTAAAAACAAAAAAAAAAAAAAACAATAGCAACAACTAAGTACATTGTTCAAAGCAAAATAATAATAAAAAAAAACAATTATGTACGCTTACTTTATGCAAAAACAAATACTTATATAACAACAAAAACTGCACACACATGTTCTTAGATTTTAAGTTATAACATTTCAGGAGTAATGTATTGTCAAACCCTGGGGGAGTTATGTTAACACTCTTTCTCTGGAAAGTTCCATTAGTTCCTTTCTTCCTCATCATTTCTTTTTAACTCTTTTGTTTCTAGCTTCAAATAGTTCATAAGCTTACTTTTATATTCAGTCTTAAGGTTCACGTATCAGCTTAATTAAAAGCTTTAGGAGCGGAAACAAAAGTTTGAATGACATATTTTTTAAATAAATATAAAATTAAAAAGAAAACACTGACTGAATTTATTTCATTATAGGCTATGCTGCGTGTTATTTGCAAGCAGTGTATATTCTGTCTATATATAAATCTTGTATGTTGGACTTTTTGTTTTTGTCTTTCTTATTTTTTAGATAACTGCGCTAAAAAGAGTTTGAGTTTGAGGGTGGTGACTGTAAAAATAGTTTTTTTCTAATTTTTCCTCTAATATCTAATATCAATTTACAAACAAACAATAAAAAAATTCGAGCAGTGCTCCAACAATTACCTTAACTATAATTGGTACAGGGACAGTGCGGGTTCATAACAAATAACCCGGAAGTGTTTCATCAACACGCCTAGAGTTAACATATAAAAATATATGTACCAAAGAATGTAAAAGGAATAAAGTAAAAATGGCACATTAGAAGAAAAATGCATCGTGACGCTACATAGCACCATATCTGATGAGTGAAGCAAAAATTATAAACGAACTTTAACTATTCATTATTAAAAACATATTTTAGTGACGAGTGAAATCTTATTGGGGTTTCAAAATTTTTTGAATACCAGATGAATTTTTAACTATTATCCAATAATTAACGAATAAAAGCTAAGCACAAGAGATCCCACAAATTATGCCCATTGGTCCATATAGTTTTAGTGAGTACTTCTGAAGGTTATTTGGGTTATTTCGTGATAAATTATATTCACTGAGGTTATTTCACTCAAGTTTTATAGGTCTAGTTCGGAATTATTTTTTATTTAAATAATTGTTTATGCAAAGTGGCCCAACCCTTTAATGGGTGTATGTAACCATGTAGTACGTACTGTTAAATGCGAGTGGGATTTATGAAACTCCTTTGGTGGCTCTTCTTTGGCGCTTTTATCCCTGCTTCTTTCAAGTTGGTTTTCTGTGTCCTGGTTAGAAGCACCAATAACACTTCTGGAGTGTACAGCTGTGTCATCGCTTTGCAATGACGAACACCTGCTTTCATCTGTAAATAGTATGGACATTGTACATTTATGTCATATGTAAAAAGTATAGCGTCATTAAAAGTTTTCGTATAAAATTTGGGGCATGTTAAAGATGGTAACGTTGATCGGCTAGAATAGTATTGTTGACTTGCTCTTTAATTTGAAACAGATAAACGCATACCTAATAATTAGACTGCGGATGTTTATGCAATGGTTCCAAAGAGAAAGATGTATGTTATGTACAAATATGGATATGCCATGTTCTAGAACTTTATTACAGTAGCTCTTGAAACACCACCATGCACAAGACGAATCTAAAATATAAAATTGTGTACAACTATCCAACAGAACACAAGGGAAATCCAAATTTATTTTGATAGTATGTGTCAAACGATAATAACCTAGCGAAGCTTAAAGAATTAAACATTGTATGTATGTATGCATATGTACATAGTCGAGAACCAATATAGCAATCATTAAAATAAAAAGATTTTAAGCTGTTGGCATAAAGATCCGCAGTCTACTCATAAAACAATTTTTTTTCCGAACAATTAGCAGTCATTTAGTTTAACATTAAGACGCAATATGTTGTGAGACTGCCAGACTTTTTATGTACGGCTACAAATTTTTAAACGAAAATCCTTAATCTTAAAAAAATATTTGATTTGAATATAATTTGCCAGCGGTCGTTTCACGCGAAAAGAGGGTTTATATTTAAGTAAGTTTAAATAATTATACGAGGTGTGTTCAAAAAGTATCGCGAATTTTGTGTTTTTTCAAAAATTATTTATTTATTCATGAATATCTATTTTGTCCCCTTCAAAGTAATCCCCATTAGATATTATACACTTGTGCCAACGGTTTTTCCAATCTTCGAAGCACTTCAAAAAATCATTTTTTTTGTATCTTGTTCAGCTCCTCCTTCGATGCCGTCTTTATCTCGTCAAGAGAAGCGTAACGTCGTCCTTTCATGGGCCTCTTCAGTTTAGGGAACAAGAAAAAGTCACAGGGGGCCAGATCTGGGGAATACGGTGGCTGCGGCATCATTAGTGTGTTGTTTTTGGCCAAAAAGTCGCGCACAAGCAACGATGCGTGAGCAGGGGCGTTATCGTGGTGCAAAAGCCAATTTTTGTTCTTCCACAAATCCGGGCGTTTCTGGCGGATTGCTTCGCGCAAATTGCGCATAACTTGCAGGTAATATTTCTTATTGACCGTTCTTCCCTGTGGCAAGAATTCATGATTCACCACGCCCCTGCAATCGAAGAAAACTGTCAGCAAAACTTTCACATTCGACCGAACTTGGCGCTCTTTTTTCGGTCTTGGTTCGTGCGGCAGCTTCCATTGAGATGGTTGAGCTTTGGTTTCCACGTCATAACCATAAACCCACGATTCGTCACCAGTTATGACCCTCTGGAGCAAATTTGGGTCGTAGCGGACAGAGTTTAACATCTCATTAGCAATGTTCATTCGATGCTGTTTTTGGTCACAATTGAGCAATTTTGGTACGAATTTCGCGTAAAAATCGAAGACGATCCAAAACACGTGCAAGCAAAGCAGCTGTCAAAAATTAACTGAACATTCAAAATGGCCGAGCTTGTCGGCATAAGTGAGAGACATGAGTACCAACATAACGCCACAAAAAATTCGAAATTCGAATATACGTAACCAGCGAAAACTCAAAATTCGCGATACTTTTTGAACACACCTCGTAGAAAAATTTTGTAGAAAAATTGTGTAAAGTTCTATTTACATTATTCAAATATGTGAATTTAGTTGATTGTAGTTGTCCAAAAGATGTAAAATTGCAGTTGGGTCTTCAAATGTCGGATATTGGTTGATTGTAGTTGTCCAAATATGAGATTTTGGTTGATTGCAGTTATCCAAACAAATTCTAAGTATTGCGATTCCAGTAATTGTTTATTGTAGACTGCATATTTGTAGTAGATATTTCCAGTAATGGTTTGTTGATTGGGTCTTCAAATGTCGGATATTGGTTGATTGTAGTTGTCCAAATATGAGATTTTGGTTGATTGCAGTTATCCAAACAAATTCTAAGTATTGCGATTCCAGTAATTGTTTATTGTAGACTGCATATTTGTAGTAGATATTTCCAGTAATGGTTTGTTGATTGTGGTATTCGATTTTCTTATTCTGCTTTAAAAAGGCTGGAAGTGAATGTAACATTTTTTTATTAGAAATAGAGCGAAAAGTCCATTGATACATCGACTTCAGGCGTATATAGAAATTGTCATTGGTTCAACTCAATAGACAGAAAAATGTTTAAGTAAGAACACTCGATATACCTTTACGTTCAACGTTGACTACATCTTTGTGTATACTACAAAATTAGAGTTCCACCAAATTCTCCAAAGAAAAAATGCTCTAACACAAAATGATCACCAGTGTATTTAGCAATATCTGATGAAATCTGCCAGTTAGGGGCTTAGAATATACCTAAAGCAGGCATACTAGTCGTAAGAGGCGGTTAAAATGCACAAACTTGATGGTTGATTTACGGATATGATGCCTCTTACCTCTCATCACGCTTGTGGATAACGCCTTGCTCATAGATATTGTATACAGCTTAATTTTTCGAACTTTTGAGGATGTTCTGACGTTTTTCAGCATGGAATACGATATTATGGCCATCCCTGGCGTTTTTTCGGCATTGCAGATAGTGTGCTTTCGAATTCGAATTCCGTGAATATGATATCAACTTTCGGACCGAGTTTCATGGCGGATGTACAGAAATCGGAGAAAGATGACAAGTTAGTGACTGTAGAGCGAATCTTAACAAACCCGCGTTGGCGCGGTTCAACAATGCTTTGACATTAAAATATAGTTCTTTTTTTATGATATGTTCGAATAACGTAGAACAAGCTTCAATCCCAGTCCTATCTTTAGCGACATCATTATTATTTCCGGATTTAAAGATCACACTAATCGACACTGTCTTCCCCTGCGTTGACTGGCGACCGGTGGTGACTCTTTGATCGAATCATTTACCGAACATCTTCTCAATCGATCGCCACACCAACTTTGTCACCTCCCAAAAGCGAACTTTTGTGAACTTGAATAAAGCTGATTGGGTGGGAACGTTTCGGGGGTCGAGTGCGCCATGTGGGAAGAGATCCTAACGTCCTACAACCTTTCTGTTGGCGTTGGCAAATTATGTCCCACAGTCAAATCCTTGTCCAAACCTACTAAGCGTAATGATAAAATATCCATCACTTTCGCCTGCAAGGTTCTGTCGCAACCGAAGAAATGCACGAGCTCTTTTTGCGGGCAATATGTATTGCAGAAAAGTAAAGTCCTCTCTCGACGAACGAAAATAACACTCTACAAGTCACTCATCGCACCCGTCCTGCTATATGGTGCAGAAGCGTGGACACTAACAACATCTGATGAGGCGGCTCTGGGAGTATTCGAGAGAAAGGTTCTTCGAAAGATTTGTGGACCTCTACGCGTTGGCGACGGCGAGTACCGAAGAAGATTTAATGATGAGCTGTATGAACTTTACGCAGACGCCGACATAGTTCAGCGAATTAAAACACAGCGGCTTCGCTGGCTAGGCCACGTAGTGCGAATGAGCGAAGATGCTCCAGCCCAGAAGGTATTCTTATCGGCACCCGCCGGTGGAAGCAGAGGAAGAGGGAGACCACCACTCCGATGGAAGGACCAAGTGGAGACCGATTTGCGATCCCGCGGTGTTTCCAATTGGCGCCAGTTGGCGCAACGAAGAAACGACTGGCGAGCTATGTTGGACGGTCAAAATCGCCCAGGCGGTTAGATGACCATTTAAAGAAGATGTATTGCATTCTCCGGTGTTTAAGGAAATTAGACGAGCTACCAGAAAAGCGCACAAACGAAGAAACAGTCAATCGCCCCTTGCCATCAGCACACCCTGTCTTATATGTTGGACAGGCAATTATCTGAGTTGTCGGCAACCAGCCCATTGCCGTCTCAGTCGCAGAGGTTAAGGAAGCCATAATGAAGGCCAAACCCTCAAAAGATGATCAAACACCTTGGCCACGAGGGACAGAGTTATTTAGCGGCTCACTTTAATCTCTCTCTAACTACCTTCGTTATACCTGAGATATGGAAACAAGCGATTGTAGTTCCCCTACTAAAACCAGGGAACCTAGGAGTCTTATCGCCCGATATCCCTCCTTTCGCCGGTAGTAAAACTACTAGAGTCCATTCTGCTTTTTTACTTCATTACAAATCTAAAATTGGCCGATCATCAACATGGTTTCCGCAAAAACCACAGCACGACATCCGCTTTGAACGCCATTACAACGCAGATTAATAACGGTTTGAATCAACACCCACCAAACCATAAGACGCTTCTCGTGGCACTTGACCTGTCAAATGCATTTGACACGGTCAATCACGCCACACTCCTCCCGAGATCTGGATGAGACACCGCTCCCTGCCGGCCTTAAGAGGTGGACCGCTAATTACCTCAATGTTCGACAAGCAACAGTCAAATTCAGGAACAAGAAATCTAGACCACGAAGAATAAAACAAGGGGTGCCGCAAGGTGGTGTTCTCTCTCCCCTTTTGTTTAATTTCTATATTTCGAGACTTCCCCCCCCCCTGCAGAGGGAGTCTCCATTATCTCCGGAGTCTCCATTGTTTCCTACGCTGACGACTGCACGATAATGGCCTCGAGCAAGGGTCCCTCCATTGACGAACTCTGTATTAGAATCAACAGTTACCTCCATGACCTTTCCAGCTTCTTAGCGTAATCTGACCCTATCTTCGACTTCGACGGCGACCCTGTTTACTACATGGAATGCGCAGATGGGGCAAGAGTTAAATGTCCACGTAGACGGAGTACCTCTACCTACTGTCAACCACCCAAAAATCTTGGGTGTGACATTTGACAACGGCCTCACCTTCGCGGCTCATGCCACCGCAATAGCCTCAAAAGTACAGAGCCGCAATAAGATCCTCAAGTCACTGGCTGGCAGTACTTGGGGAAAAGACAAAGAAACATTGCTTGCTACATATAAGGCTGTTGGCCGGCCAGTTATTGACTATGCTGCGCCTATATGGTCGCCCAATCTTTCTGACACCAACTGGAGGAAATTGCAAGTCTGCCAAAACACCGAAATCAGAACTGCTACGGGATTCCTGCTTATGTCACCTGAGTCTCACCTCCATCAAGAGGCAAAATTGCTCAATGTTCAAGAGCAGGCGGAACTCCCAGGAGAATAAGGAGCCATCTCCGTAAGGACTATGATGAGATGCGGCACCATATTTTTTCGCCGTTTGATCCAAAGGTGCATCGACAGGCCCTCAAACTCATCCACACAGAGTCGGTAAGCTCCTTTGTCAGGTTTCGACCAGTGAATGCCGTTATAACCATCTGTTCAGCTGCTCAACGGAGCCTACTCTTCTAACAGCAATATCACTTCGGTCCAACCCTGTTGAAGCCGCAAGGTTTCTGGGACTCCCGTTAGAAGAGCTTGCTGATAATGTTAGGCAAGCGAGGTGATATTTAGGCGCTTGGCCCAACACCAACATGGTTTCCGGAAGTCACATAGCAACACATCCGTTTTGAACGTCATATCGTCGTAGATAAACTTCAACATCCTCCAAACCATAGGACGGTGGTCGTGGCACTTGACCTTTCTTAATCTTTTGACACGGACAACCATGTTAAACTCCTAAGAGACCTGGAAGAGACACCGCTCCCTGACGGCCTAAAAAGGTGGACCACTAACTACCTCAACGGTCGGCAGGTAAATTTAGGAACAAGAAATCTAGACCACGAAGAATCAAACAACGGGTGCCGCAGGGTGGTGTCCAATACCCCTTTTGTTTAATTTCTATATAGCGAGGTTTAACTGATACCTCCAAGACCTTTCCATCATTCCCACAACAGCCTGTGCTACCTACCGGAATGACTCGGGTTTTTATATCCGATCAAGGGCTGTTATTTCGACACTACCCTTTCTAACTTGTCACCTTTCCCTCTAACATTGTCATCCTCCGAGCAGCTCCTTGCAGCAGGGCTGGTGTTGAATCCAACCCGGGACCAAGAGAATGGATCTGCTGCGTCTGCTGGAAGAAGATTTACGTCAACCGTACACACTCAGTCCAATGTAATACTTGTAAAAGATGTTTGCACAAAACTAGGTGCTCCGGGCTAAATCCCTCCACACATAGGCCCCCTAGTTTCTACAAAACTTGTGTGGCCACTTGCTGTTCACGCCCTAGGGCGTCCCGTGGCCAATTCCGATCCAGTGTCGCACCACCACAAGTTCCAGATACAGTCTCTACGACTAATAGCACTAATACTGCCCAGCAAGTAGTCTGTAACTTCCCCTTCTTCCTCCAGCACTAGCACAAATGTAAGCCAAAACCACTAGCTCCTGGCCCCTTGCACCATGTGCGAACGATCAAAACCACGACTTAACAGGGCGTATTAATACTAATAAAAGCCTTATAAACACAAAAAAAAAAAAAATTTCTACAAACATATATATACATTCAGCTATAGACGTACACCAAGGAGAACGAGAGTTTCGCAAGGTTATCGATTCAGCCTCTGTCCCCTTCATTCACCCAGGAAGAAACCGGAAATTCGACCGAATTTCCATGCGCAACCACGGGCTCTGGCAAGAGAACGTGACCAAGTGAGACTTCCCAATCCCGCAGACCTAAGGTTGCCATTACAATTGGTGACTGCGTCGAATCGGACCGCAGGCGATGCGCGAGCTATTTTTGCCGACAGTTTATAATGCATCCAGCTGCTGACAGGACCAAGAGACGAGCCATCCGTCGTGCGCATAAACACAAACACAACACAGCGCCCATTGCCATCTCCGAGGTTAAGGAAACCATAATGAAGATTAATCAGACCCGGCAGTATTGCAATGAAAATGTTGAAACACCTAGGCCAAGGGGAACAGAGTTATTTGGCGGCTATCTTTAACATCTCGCTAACCACTTTCGTCATTCCAGAGATTGGAATCAAGCGATTATTGTGCCCCTACTAAAACCAGGGAAGCCGGCGAAACAGGAAATTTATGTTCAACTGCTTTAAACCGCAGCATCCGAACAGGAGCTTGCTCAACGAAAATCCCCCTCCCAGGAGAATAAGGAGCCATCTTCGTAAGGACTATGATGAGATGCGGCACCATATCTTTTCGCCGTTTGATCCAAAGGTGCATCGATAGGCCCTCAAACTCATCCACACAGAGTCGGTATGCTCCTTTGTCAGGTTTCGACCAGTGAATGCCGTTATAACCATCTGTTCATCTGCTCAACGGAGCCTACTCTTCTAACAGCAATATCACTTCGGTCCAACCCTGTTGAAGCCGCAAGGTTTCTGGGACTCCCGTTAGAAGAGCTTGCTGATAATGTTGGGCAAGCGAGGTGATATTTAGGCGCTGGGCCCAACACCAACATGGTTTCCGGAAGTCACATAGCAACACATCCGTTTTGAACGTCATATCGTCGTAGATAAACTTCAACATCCTCCAAACCATAGGACGGTGGTCGTGGCACTTGACCTTTCTTAATCTTTTGACACGGACAACCATGTTAAACTCCTAAGAGACCTGGAAGAGACACCGCTCCCTGACGGCCTAAAAAGGTGGACCACTAACTACCTCAACGGTCGGCAGGTAAATTTAGGAACAAGAAATCTAGACCACGAAGAATCAAACAAGGGGTGCCGCAGGGTGGTGTCCAATACCCCTTTTGTTTAATTTCTATATTTCGAGGTTTAACTGATATCTCCAAGACCTTTCCATCATTCCCACAACAGCCTGTGCTACGTACCGGA
Source organism: Merzomyia westermanni (assembly GCA_949987695.1). Lineage (NCBI taxonomy): Eukaryota > Metazoa > Arthropoda > Insecta > Diptera > Tephritidae > Merzomyia > Merzomyia westermanni. Next base: position 60,637,857 of record OX465291.1, read on the forward strand.
ATGACTCGGGTTTTTATATCCGATCAAGGGCTGTTATATCGACACTACCCTTTCTAACTTGTCACCTTTCCCTCTAACATTGTCATCCTCCGAGCAGCTCCTTGCAGCAGGGCTGGTGTTGAATCCAACCCGGGACCAAGAGAATGGATCTGCTGCGTCTGCTGGAAGAAGATTTACGTCAACCGTACACACTCAGTCCAATGTAATACTTGTAAAAGATGTTTGCACAAAACTAGGTGCTCCGGGCTAAATCCCTCCACACATAGGCCCCGTAGTTTCTACAAAACTTGTGTGGCCACTTGCTGTTCACGCCCTAGGGCGTCCGTGGCCAATTCCGATCCAGTGTCGCACCACCACAAGTTCCAGATACAGTCTCTACGACTAATAGCACTAATACTGCCCAGCAAGTAGTGTGTAACTTCCCCTTCTTCTTCCAGCACTAGCACAAATGTAAGCCAAAACCACTAGCTCCTGGCCCCTTGCACCATGTGCGAACGATCAAAACCACGACTAAGCAGGGCGTATTAATACTAATAAAAGCCTTATAAACACAAAAAAAAAAAAATTTCTACAAACATATATATACATTCAGCTATAGACGTACACCAAGGAGAACGAGAGTTTCGCAAGGTTATCGATTCAGCCTCTGTCCCCTTCATTCACCCAGGAAGAAACCGGAAATTCGACCGAATTTCCATGCGCAACCACGGGCTCTGGCAAGAGAACGTGACCAAGTGAGACTTCCCAATCCCGCAGACCTAAGGTTGCCATTACAATTGGTGACTGCGTCGAATCGGACCCCAGGCGATGCGCGAGCTATTTTTGCCGACAGTTTATAATGCATCCAGCTGCTGACAGGACCAAGAGACGAGCCATCCGTCGTGCGCATAAACACAAACACAACACAGCGCCCATTGCCATCTCCGAGGTTAAGGAAACCATAATGAAGATTAATCAAACCCGGCGGTATTGCAATGAAAATGTTGAAACACCTAGGCCAAGGGGAACAGAGTTATTTGGCGGCTATCTTTAACATCTCGCTAACCACTTTCGTCATTCCAGAGATTGGAATCAAGCGATTATTGTGCCCCTACTAAAACCAGGGAAGCCGGCGAAACAGGAAATTTATGTTCAACTGCTTTAAACCGCAGCATCCGAATAGGAGCTTGCTCAACGAAAATCCGCCTCCCAGGAGAATAAGGAGCCATCTTCGTAAGGACTATGATGAGATGCGGCACCATATCTTTTCGACGTTTGATCCAAAGGTGCATCGATAGGCCCTCAAACTCATCCACACAGAGTCGGTAAGCTCCTTTGTCAGGTTTCGACCAGTGAATGCCGTTATAACCATCTGTTCATCTGCTCAACGGAGCCTACTCTTCTAACAGCAATATCACTTCGGTCCAACCCTGTTGAAGCCGCAAGGTTTCTGGGACTCCCGTTAGAAGAGCTTGCTGATAATGTTGGGCAAGCGAGGTGATATTTAGGCGCTTGGCCCAACACCAACATGGTTTCCGGAAGTCACATAGCAACACATCCGTTTTGAACGTCATATCGTCGTAGATAAACTTCAACATCCTCCAAACCATAGGACGGTGGTCGTGGCACTTGACCTTTCTTAATCTTTTGACACGGACAACCATGTTAAACTCCTAAGAGACCTGGAAGAGACACCGCTCCCTGACGGCCTAAAAAGGTGGACCACTAACTACCTCAACGGTCGGCAGGTAAATTTAGGAACAAGAAATCTAGACCACGAAGAATCAAACAAGGGGTGCCGCAGGGTGGTGTCCAATACCCCTTTTGTTTAATTTCTATATTTCGAGGTTTAACTGATACCTCCAAGACCTTTCCATCATTCCCACAACAGCCTGTGCTACGTACCGGAATGACTCGGGTTTTCATGTCCGATCAAGGGCTGTTATTTCGACACTACCCTTTCTAACTTGTCACCTTTCCCTCTAACATTGTCATCCTCCGAGCAGCTCCTTGCAGCAGGGCTGGTGTTGAATCCAACCCGGGGCCAAGAGAATGGATCTGCTGCGTCTGCTGGAAGAAGATTTACGTCAAACGTACACACTCAGTCCAATGTAATACTTGTATAAGATGTTTGCACAAAACTAGGTGCTCCGGGCTAAATCCCTCCACACATAGGCCCCCTAGTTTCTACAAAACTTGTGTGGCCACTTGCTGTTCACGCCCTAGGGCGTCCCGTGGCCAATTCCGATCCAGTGTCGCACCACCACAAGTTCCAGATACAGTCTCTACGACTTATAGCACTAATACTGCCCAGCAAGTAGTGTGTAACTTCCCCTTCTTCTTCCAGCACTAGCACAAATGTAAGCCAAAACCACTAGGTCCTGGTCCCTTGCACCATGTACACTGTTTGTCGGTTGAGACTATATTCACCTGCGACATCAGTCAAATGCAACTCCTGCCTTGGCCTTTATCACCTGCTTATATGTGTTCAACTTAGTAACAGGAACTTATGGACTGATACGTACGTTGCGCCATGTTGTCGACCTACGCAACCTACAAAGTCTACTGATTCGCGTCCTTTCGGTGGTCCGGATCCCTCGTCTTCTAGATTGCGCCCCAGCCTGCTTCCACCGAGGCATATGCACCAGTCCTTGACTCCCCGTGTGATTATTTCTCCCCCTTCGCACTTTCGTGTCCTACAATTGAACTGCAACGGCAAGGTTAGTGAGATAGTGAGTTTTATGAGGCAGCAAAATATCAAGATTTCTGCTATTCAAGAGACAAAGCTAGGCGCCCGATCAGATCTTCGGACCTGTGGAGGCTACAACATCCACCGGCGTGACCGTGAGAGAGGACTTGGAGCGGACTTGCCTTCATCACTCATAAATCTGTGCAATATCGTATATTTGAGCCCGATGTCGACCCGAGGGACAACACCTTAGAACGTCAAGGTATAGTTGTCCGGTCAGGCGATGTCGATCTTGAAATAATTAACATTTATATACCTCCTGCCACCTGCTGTCCGAGGTTACCACCCTGACATCAGTGCGTTACTCAGAGACGATAATCGTGTAATCCTCGGAGACTTCAACGCACACCACGACCTCTGGAACTCAAGCCTACAGGTTGATGGTAGAGGACAGGAATTGGCTGAACAAATAGATGATTCGACGTTTTGCACTGTGAACGGGGATGCCCCACAAGAGTCGCGGTAAATTGTTCTATTTCGCCAGACCTTACTATCGTCAGCGCTGGTCTCATAAACTGCGTTGACTGGCGACCAATGCTAGCTCTTGCATCAGATCATTCACCGATCATTCCTCTCAATCGATCGCCCCAATGACTTTGTCACTTCTGAGAATCGCACTTTCACTAATTTCAGCGAAGCTGATGGGGTTGGTTTTCTTAACTTCACTGAGAGCCTCTTCGCTGCTCTTCCCATCCCGTCTAACGTACGAGAAGGGGAACAAGCGTTTCGCATGGTCACAGCTTTAGCCTCTAATCAATACATTCCGTCAGGTAAAATTAAGGAGGTACGTCCGTATTTCCCCACAGAGGCAGCGGCCCTGGCAAATGAACGTGACCATGTGCGATGCTTGGACCCTAGATCCCCAAATTCAAGATCTCAATGCGGAAATCAGACGACTGGTTGATTAACACAAACGCGCCAAATGGGAGGAGCATATAGGGTCCTGCAACCTCTCTGCTGATGTTGGCAAATTATGGTCCACTGTTAAATTCTCGTCAAACCCGACCAAACCTTACAACAAAAAATCTATCACCTTTGGTGATAAGGTACAGTCGAAACCGAAGCGATGCGCGAGCGCTTTCTGCCGGCAATTTGTACTGCATCCTCCAGTCGACAAGGAAATTCGACGATCCATCAGGGAAGTGCACAAAAAATAGCCAAGCGCCCATTGCCATCACCACCACGGAGGTTCGGGAGGCCATACGGGGGTCCAAAAGCTCCAAATCGATAGGCCCAGACGGTATATCCATGCTGATGCTAAAACATCTCGGAGAAGAGGGAGTAAGGTACCTAACAACTGTCTTCAATCTGTCTATGACCACCTTTGTCATTCCAGAAAAATGGAAACAGGCAAAGGTGGGGCCACTACTAAAGCCCGGAAAGCCGACCAACGAGGGGGAGTCTTATCGACCGATATCACTCCTCTCGCCAGTAGTGAAGACCTTGGAGACGGTCTTGCTCCCTTACTACACCGCTAACTTGCGACTAGCCGAACATCAGCATGGATTCCGTAAAATGCATAGCACTACCACCGCGCTAAACGCCATCACCACTCAGATAGGTGTCGGTCTCAACCAACATCGCCCAAATGACAGAACCGTGTCAATCATGCGAAACTCATTAACGACCTGGAGGATTCAACTCTTCCCCCCTGTCTAAAGCGTTGGCCCGCCAACTATCTGAGTGGCCGGCAGCCATCGGTTGAATTTAGAGGCGAAAGATCAAAACCACGTATAATTAAACAAGGGGTGCCACAGGGTGGTGTCCTATCCCTGCTTTTGTTTAATTACTACATATCCAGGCTCCCTTCCCCACCTGAGGGTGTCTCGATTGTCTACTACGCCGATGACTGCACGATCCTGGCGACGGGCCCCTCTGTAGATGAGCTCTGCTCGAGAGTTAACTCATAGCTCCCATTCCGGTCCGGTTTTTTCGCTGGACGAAATCTGACACTGTCACCGACCAAGTCCTCGGCCACCTTATTTACGACGTGGACAGCGCAAGTGAACATGGAATTAGACGTCTACGTCGACGGCATTAAGCTTCCGACTGTCCCACATCCCAAAATCTTAGGGGTCACGTTTGATAACATGTTCAACTACGGTACTTATGTAGCCGCGATTGCCACCAAAGTACAAAGCCGTAACAACATCCTCAAGCCACTAGCTGGCAGCACTTGGGGTAAAGATAGAGAAACGTTACTGGCAACGTACAAGGCAATCGGGCAGCCGGGGCTGGCAGACACACACTGGAGGAGGTTGCAGCCCTACCAAAACACCGCACTCAGAACTGCCACGGGGTGCCTCCTTATGTCTGTTGTTGTTGTGGTAACGACAAAAACACTCCCCGAAGGTTTAAGGGAGTGTTGTCGAATTAACGAACCCGGTACGCTCCGGTACTCCCTTGCGGTACTGCCCGACTGTTGTGGTAGCGATTTATGACCAGTGAAACCTTCTAGGTCATGTCACCCCTCCTTCCGTAAGGAAGGGTAAGATTAGTAATGAGAGGCATCATATCCGTAGATCAACCATCGAGTTGCACGTCACTACCTTTGTGCATATTAGTCGCCTCTTACGACCGGTATGCCTACCTCGGGCATATTCTAAACCCCTAACCCGCAGGGTTACCGTTTCTTGATTACGCTGCGCTCATATGGTCTACCAACCTTTCTGACACCAACTGGAGGAGGTTGCAAGTCTGCCAAAACATTGCCACCGGATGTCTGCTTATGTTATCTGAGTCTCCCCTCGGATTGGATAGGGCCTTGACAGTCGACCATAATTTGCCGACTCCGCCGGAGAGGTTGCATGCCTCAAGGTGTGGCTTCCACTTGCTCAGTTTGTGTTTGTTGACTGTCCTACTAATTTCCGCATTGAGCTCTTTGATTCTCCGTATAGTCCGTAAAGCGGCCCAGTCCGCTTTGGTGAAGTTAATGTATGTTAGTTTATCAGTCGTTATGAAGTCGGTCGGTCGTTCAACGGAGAGTAAGATGGGTAGGTGGTCTGAAGCTAATGTAAGCATCGGTCGCCAGATGACGAAGTTAATTAGGCCCGCGCTCGTTAATGAGATATCTGGCGAACTGTGGCAGTTACCTGACACCCTGGTGGGGTCATCTCCATTGACTGTGCAGAATGCTGAGTTGTCTATTTGGTATGCAATTGCCTGTCCTCTGCTGTCTGCTGGCAAGTTGGAGTGCCAGAGATCGTGATGTCCATTGAAGTCGCCTAGGATTAGACGTTTATCGCCCCTAAGCAACGCACTAATGTCTGATGATAATCTCTCGGACAACACGTGGCAGGAGGAATGTAGATGTTTATAATTTGCTGGTCGACGTCGCCTGAACGGACTACTATGCCTTGGCATTCTAAGGTAAAGTCCCTGGGGTCGACGTCAGGGGAAAATAGAATATATTGTACAGAGTGATAAGTAATGAACGCAAGGCCACCCACATGACGGTCTTTTCGATATACATTATCCCTATCACAAGTTCGTAAGTCCGATCTTGTGTTCAATTTTGTCTCTTGTATCGCGGCGATTTTGATGTTGTGCGACTTCATAAAGTCAGTTATATCCGCGATCTTTCCAGCTAATCTGTTATAGTACATTTGAAGCGTGTAGGAGAGGAGAGGGGGGACATGCTAGGAGTGAGGGACGGATGCGCTTGCCTAGGTGGGGGTAGGCTAAGGCCTAAACTGTATCGCAGTCTAGAGTTGGCCGTTGTTATCTGGCGTGGAAGGCGGCTGTGTACTGCAACAGGGGCCTATGAACGTATCCGTGCAGAGGTTTCCGTTTGGGAGCCCAGAGCACATAAGCGTGTGACACAGGCCAAGGCAATTGTTGCACTTGACCGATGTCGCAGGCGTATATAATCTTTGCCGACAAACGGTGCACGTAGTGAAAGGTACGAGGAGGTGGTGGTCCTGGCCTACGTGTAGAGTGATCGTGCTTATTAGGCAGGGTTTAGAATATGCCCGAGGTATGCATACCGGTCGTAAGAGGCGACTAATATGCACAAAGGTAATGACGTGCAACTCGATGGTTGATCTACGGATATGATGCCTCTCACTTCTCACTACCCATCTCAGCTTCCTTACGGAAGGAGGGGTGACATGACCTAGAAGGTTCCTCTGGTCATACCAAATCGCTACCACGACAGTCGGGCAGTACCACAAGGGAGTACCGGAGCGTACCGGATTCATATCGGGCCAAGGACGGTCCGTTCGACAGGAACCGCCAAAACCTTCGGGACGTTTTTGTCGTTACAACAACAACAACAACAACTGTTAATACCAACATTGACTCAACCAGTGCAAATTTGTGATAACCAAGAGACAGGAATTAAATATACCAAAGAACGAGACAGTTTTTCCCAATTAAAATTTTTTTTATTTTGTCGAGTAAAATATCTATGGGAAAATACTTTTCAACTTGTTTGATTTAAGGAAATAGTTTTTCTAAGTGCACCAACAAAGCTACACCCAATGTGAATACATTTTGGCTACGCCCTGCCTAGTCTTTTCTTATTTGTTCTAATAAATAATCCGTCGGAGAAATCTACATTCTAAACTTGTGATAACAATTTAAAAAAAGATTTATATTGATGTTTCATATCCTCTAAGCAATTTACCTTGAGGTTCTTATGTGTATCAAACGATGGTTCTGTAATGCATGTTGATTGTAGGTGCTTCATCCGTGTTCGATGCAGACCCGATATGTGTGATTGAGTTGAAGTTGATTGAGTTTTTGTAGTACATATTTGAATATTCTTTTATCGTTTTCCATGTGGTTTGCATTACACTGCTCACAGCCTTTGTTGAATTTTACAAATATATAAACCAAGTTGGAATTACCTTCAAGACCTCCTTTAAATAAACGCTCTTTCTTATTGTCTCCAATTGGCGCACTCTGTTTAATCGTCAGTTTTCTTGGTTTTGACACTTTTTGAATATTCCAGCTCATTTTGAATTCAAGTGACTTTAAGCTCTTTATTCTTTCGACGTCCCCTTTAGCCTTTTGTAATAAAAATCTATATAAACTATTTTAATTTTGTTCAGTTTACTAATACCTTTGTTGTTGTTTTAATTAACAGTGATTCCTTCGAATGTCGTTTCAGCAGTTAAATCAATTGTAATAAATACATATAACACTATCAGCGTAAATGTTAAGTTGGGCGAGTTTGTGCAATGTACTACAAATTATTTTCTTTAGTTTTAGAGATACACCAACTTTAGTCGACTATCGATTCCAATCCATGGCATATTGTGACGAATTCGATGATTCCTTAATTATTGTCATATGTCCATTTTAGTCGACATCTGAGTTAATACAGCCAATATCATGTTTGTGTCCACGGTTGCCACTGGATTCGGAGACTCCTTTTTTCTTCCATTTTTGTCGGTGCCTCCTCCACAAGATGAAAAACATTATCATCAACGTTGATTCCTTCTGCTTCCATAGCCTCTCGCAATCGTGACTGTAACTCTGATTTATTGCCTGTAGTGTTTAGTCCGCATTGTTCCAACTCCTTTTTGAGTTGCTGAATCTTCAATTCATTCAGCTTCGCTGGGAAATTTACATATATGCTACTAACGCCACCTGTATAATTTCGCCATGAATTATTGTGACGAATTCGATGATTCCTTAATTATCAATAATGGGTTCGATCACTATAACGTCAAATAAACACACGCACAGATTTTGTAACTAATAGCTAGTTTTATTTACTAGTAATAAACGCAATTTAAATTTAAGAGTTTGGTAACTTCACAGTAGTTCACTGCTAACCGCTTGAAAATAAACTGATCCACCTGCCTTGCTTGGTCACTGCCTTATATAGTCCGACAGGGTGCTTGCCTACGCAGCGAGAACTTTCTTGGTTATTCGCTCTTCGTGTTCTCGAAGGATCGGTGTTATTTATTGGCATCTCCTCTTTGCATCGTATTCGTGAATACTCGCGCCATCTCTCTTCCTCTTCCTTGGTACACGCTTGCATGCATAAGCGTACCCAACGTTATCTCTGTTGTATTTAACTAGTGGTGGGAGTGTTATTAAGTTAGGAATGGTACATAATTGAGAATATTCGCCACACTGCCCTCCACCTAAGTCTGATCGGGACCGAACCAAACGCTGCTAGACACTCAATGGTTGGCACCGCTTTATTAAACTTTATTTCCTTCAGGGATTGAAACTCCGACATCAATCCTCTCCTGCAGAGATTCCCACAATGTATTGCAGTGTCAAATATTCCAACTATTTTGGCCGTTCTTAATCCCGAATGGATTTGTGCCTTCACTTTCGTTCCCAGTGGTACCCGGCACACATTCCTGCAACTCGTTTCCTAAGGGTCTGTTCTGTTCTCTCGTGCCCAGTGCACTGTATCACCTTATCCACTGAGTTGCGTTGCTTCCTCGGACCATGACCACCAGATGTTCGTCTTTTATCGTCAGCACACTTTGCACACTTAGTAATCCATTCTCTTACAGATTGTCTGCAACTAATCCAATAGAACCGCCGCTTTACCTCTTGCAATGTTTTCTTTATTCCCATGTGCCTTCCATCTGGGCAAATATGTGACGCTTTCATAACATCTGGAATTCTTGACTTGGGAACAACAATAAGTGCTCGATGATTCCGGCCATCTTCACTTTCCCATATCCGATGCAAACAACCAGATATTAGCTTCAAACTACTCCATTGTGTTCAGTATGCTTTTGCGATGCGACTCTCTCTAATCTTCTCTTTTCTTCTCGGCGCTTTGTTTTCCTTTAGTCCTTTCAACACATGTGCCAAATCTGGATCTTTCTCCTGGCCTTGCCGAATCTTCTTCAGGAGGTACCAGTCCCTGAAAGCCTTTGGTCGAGGAGCTACATCTGCTTTACGAGGCTGCTGTTGCTTCATCTTCAAGATCACTCCCTTGGTGGTATAGCCACTATTGTGTCCAAAGATCAGAGGAACTTCTTGGCCGTTGTAAGTCATAACCCTGTTCCTTACGTTGATGTGAATGTCTCGCTCAGCTAAGAAATCGACGCCAATGATGACTTCGGCGACAATATTCGCTACCAAGAAGTTGTGATACGTAGCCACATTCCCAATCACAACCTTGCATGTCACTTCTCCCAGGACTTGCTTGTTGTCACCAGTTACTGTCCACAACTTAGCTTTCCGCAATGGTCTCACCTTTCCGCTGACCAAGTCACTCCGAATGATGGAATGTGATGCACCAGTATCCACAGTCAGCAAGCGCTCTTTCCCCCTTCACGTAGCCTTCAACAGTAACATTACTCGCCTTCCGTTCGAGTTGTGACACAGAGATTATGGGGCATTCATCTTGCTCATCTTCCCCAGGTTTGCGTTTACGTCCACCTGAATTGCTGGGGTTACTGGAGCCAGTGCCACAATAACGTTCTATGTGACCTGGTTTCCCGCTCTTAAAGCATTTAATTGCACCATCACTTTTTTTATGTACTTCGTTCAACGCTTCCAAAATTTTGTCTACCCAAGCCGGAGTGTCCACTTCTACGCGATGAGCCTTGTATGCAGGTTTACTCAAAAGCGCGGCTGTTTCCTGCGTCAGACCATGCGATACCGTTTCAGCGAATGTCCTTTTGGGATTTGCATATTGTTATGGTTTACTTTCAATTGATAGTCATTTATATTTGGTGCAATGCGGTTGGTTGGATGACAGTTTTGATTCACCTTCCGGTTTGACGTTTAGCTACGGGAAAGTGCGTGATTTTTGCTGAAGTGGCAGCACCAAATGGTTCAATCCGTTCATATCAATCATCTGAAGGTAACGACCAATCAGAATGTTCCACCTGGCAATAATCACGCCACGTCAACGGGTAACGGAACTTTTCCATTGCGCAGTCGCGTTAAGCGAATAATTTTGGGCATAGCAGCGTCACCGGCATTCGACCAATTCAAAAAGATACATGATTTGAACGGGAGCGGTCGTGTCGCGGAGTGTGAAAAAGAAAATTGTGCTGTCGCCCAATTGCAATTTTTACTGGTTTTAATTTGTGAAAACTGAATCTTACATAAAACTCCAAGTGCTAAAGTTACGACAAGAAATTGTCAAGTTAAAAAAATTGGATTACAGCCAAATAAAATACAGCTTAGTACGTGTTTTCATTTTATCTCAATTATTCACTTTTACAGTGGTGCGCCTTGATAAATATAAAAAAGAAAAAAAAAAAAACTTAAGTTTAGTGTGGTGAAGTGGTTATTCAATTTTTTTTGATTAAGTTGGTGAAGCAATTAAGAAAAGTTCTGTAAGAAAAATGTTTGTAGTGGCACCCTGACTTATAAAATTATTGTATAAATTGAAATCTTTTCATTAAATGGATTTGGCCTTGCTATTTTGGCATTTAAGTACTTGGGAAGGGGGTCTTTTTAACAATAATTTCACAAAAACGTTATCTAGTTTGTACAGTTTTTTTTGATACTGTAACTCGTTTAGAAAATTACTTCTTTTCGAATTAAATACGCAGCCCACTTTTATGAAAGCATTCTGAATCAAGTTTAAATTGAGCTATTGAATCGGCAATTCTGTACGACGGCACGCGCTGCTGATGTGCGTCCGAGAGTCTCGGGGGGTGTATCGGGCGACGGGTTTTGGCCTCCATGTCGATGGTCCGGGGGCGGGAGTTCTATATCTTGTGTCTGTTTAGAGATATTTGCAATCCAAGTTGAAAATTTTTCGTCATTTTCATGTGGTCGTTGTAATCACAGATTAGGGTGTACCAAAAAGTGCAAAAAGTGTGTCCTGCTCAAAATATTGTGGACCGTGTAACGGGGGTTGGACCAGCTAAAGGTTATTCTTTTGAAAGGCGGCCAAAGGTCGTCTACGCGAAAAGGTGTTGTGCACATAAATACCTTGGATGAAGCCGCCTATTTGGGATCGAACCTAGCGCATTTTGAGTTTTTGCTGATAGCTTTCCACCGAGACAAATTATTTGATTTCCGCCTTCGGATTGTTGGAGCGGGGGTCGGAGCGCGTCGATTGATGCCTTTCCCGAGGGTTTTGAACGTATATTGGCGGTTGAACGCTGTCGTATAGAATTGCCATTGAATCTGAAAATTTTAGCACACTTCCTTGAAAACCTATCAAAACTTCATAAGTTCCATTTTGTTTTTTTTAAAACGAAAGTGAATCGGAAGGACTCAGTCCTAAACTACAAAAACAAAATATCCCAAAGATATCAAGTTCAAAAGCGCTATAAGAACAAAAGCAAACAAAAACAACGAAAATAAAGTTTCAAAGTACAAAACGCAATAAGAAAAGAATTACAAAACAACATAAACCCAATAATTATACAAAAAAATAAACTTTAGAACCTTCTGAATAGAATTGTGTGGTCAATAAAAATATAATTAACATAGATACACATATAAACAAAAAAATCTACAAAAAGAATATAAAAACAAAATAAAGCTACAAAATTAAACTACAAAAACCACCGCAAAAATAACAACTTGGTGAGAATAAATAGCTAAAACAAACAAACCAACAAACAGAAAAGTTCACCAAACAACAAAAATAAATCACAACAACAACCACATCAGTAGCAGCAGTTGCAGCAGCCACAACAACATTTCTGGATATCCAGCAACGACAACAACACCAGCAGTAACATCAGCGAGGGCCGCCGTAATATAGGCCCGCCGCACTAGCAGCAGCAACAACAACACCAGCAGTGACAACAGCGGGGGCCGCCGTAATATAGGCCCGCCGCACTAGCAGCAGCAACAACAACATCCAGCATTGACAACAGCGGGGGCCGCCATAATATAGGCCCGCCGCCCTATACAATGACCAGCAACCACCAACAGAGACGACAACCATAGTAGCGCCCTACTAACGGCCTATTGCAAGAAGAACCGGGTGAGACCTATCTGATGTAGACGTAACTTTTTTTAATTTATTCATGTGCTAGTATACCATGATGTATACGTAATGTATAAATTGTTTAATTTTTTTTGTATTACTTATAATTAATTTTTACCCAGTACATGCTAAGCGTATGACTGCAATGGAAGTTTCAAACTAAAAAAAAAAAAAAAAAAAAAAAAAAATCTGGTACAGTTAAAACTAAAGTATATTTTCAAAACTAGAAAAAAAAAAAAAATTATTTACAAGATGAAGCATTAAAACTGTCAAACTGAAGGGGGGAAACGGTTAGGTATGTAGAAATAGAAATAAGGTGAGGTATTTAAGATACAACTAGAAACAAAAAGCGTAACTACTTAAAATAAATAATGGATTTTTTTTCATAAAAATAATAGCAAATAATAACTATTAAAGAAAGCTATTCCAACAAAATATTAATTACTTAAATTAAACTAACTTGAAATAAAAATAAAATAAAATCAAATACACAAGAAAATAAAATAATGAAACAAGGCCACTAAATGAATAATTAATGCGGTAAATCGAAATAAAGATAAATCGACTAAATAAAATAAAGCTTAGTGATTACAAATAATATTAGTAGATACATAAATAAACTCAACGAAATACTTAAGAAAAATTAAGCCCAGTAGAGATTTTTTTTCCTTGTTTCGTGGTTTTTTTTTGATTAGTCTTAATAGTTTCTATAGAGTTTAATTCGAACATAAATACCTAGTATTTGATTTAAACCTAAATACCCGGGGATTTAAACTATGTATATATATACGTAAATACATTTTCTTTTACTTTCTTTTGTTGCACCCTAATGTGGTAAAAGCTAATTTAAAATAGCCAAAATAGGGCTGAATTTAAAATATCTTGTTATGAGTTAAGCAAAACAATGAATTGTAAATAAATTTTGTATAATATGGGAATGCTGACGTTTCACGTTATTTAGAAGGCATGTAGGTTTTTATAGGTAAGGGGCCATCGGGATTCGGTTTGGTGCACCGATGGCCATGGATGAGGGTGGGTCAGCACCAGGGCGTCGCAACCACACCCGCGGCGCCCCCTTATAATGTTCGGCCTCTTTTTTTTTAATTTTTTTCTTTTGCAGCAGGGTAACCGGTCATTTCCGGTTCGTTTGAAATTTCAGGGTTTCTTTTCGGTTAATTTAAATTTATCTTTGCTTTCTTTTTCCGTTCGTTATTTCAGTTTTAATTTCGTTTCATTTTCGGTTATTTTTATATTTGAGTTAGTTTCGCTTTCGGTTATTTTTGAATTTTGATTTTCATTTAAAATATTTTAGTTGCCCGTTTCTTTTGAATTTATTTGATTTTTCGGTTTTTTTATTTGAATTTGAAATTTGATGTCAACGGTCTGTCCGTGGCATCCGGTGTTTTAACCGGATGTTGTTTTAAAAGTTGTTTTGCGCGGTTTTGCATTTCCCCGCGTATTTCAAAAGGCACGATCTGACCTTTTCTCTGATTATGGCGCAGGACGGTAAGGTTGGCAAGAACCCACCCCAGCCGACAATGACTAGCCACAGTGCGACCTCATATCGTGCCGACCGCCTTCCTTACTGCTCCAATTTGACGCATACCATAACAGATGGCGCCCAACGTGGGGCCCTGAAGCGCTGATCGCGGTGACTTTTCGGGTCAGCTTGTGAGGTTTCACCATTCCGTATGTCCCAGGTAGGCAGGCCCAGGAGCCGCCACCTGCGTTGCGACGGGATGGTGGGACTGATCAAGTTGACCGGATTAGTCATCGTGTTCAGTAGCTATGGGCGCCTGCGATACCATAACAGATGGCGCCCAACGTGGGGCCCTGAAGCGCTGACCGCGATGACTTTCTGGTTAGCTTGTGAGGTTTCACTATCCCGTAAGTCCCAGGTAGGCAGGCCCAGGAGCCGCCACCTGCGTTGCGACGGGATGGTGCGACTGATCAAGTTGTCCGGATTGGTCATCGTGTTCAGTAGCCAAGGGCTCCACGAGACTGAACGTCATGTCCACCGGAAGTTTTCATTTCACCCGGTGAGGTAGTGCTACACGCACTTAGTTTTTTTGTAGTTTCAATTTATTTTTTTTTGTCCCGGGTCTGTTGTCCGATGTCGGCTTCGGGAAATATATATGTCCGCTAAGTGGGGTTTAGTTTCTTTTGGGGTTATTAATATTTATGTTTTTGCCGAACGTGACGTTTTGTTTTGTCTTCGTCTTTTTTTTTGTATGCATTTTTTTTTTGTAGGATCCTTACTTCTCCAACCAGTCTCAGGGAGGCAGCCCTTAGCAGCCCCTGCATTGCGGGAGGAGGAGTAGGGACCCCATATCCACCCCCTTCCAACTGCGCAAGTCTGGGGAAAAGCGGTACCTAACCGCATCCTTTCATTGCGGCGTGGTTGAGGAGGGGTGTTTCAAAAAAAAAAAAATAAAGTTTTGACGTTTTTGATCGCTGGTATCCAGTGCTCCGACCAGTCTCAGGGAGGCAGCCATTAGCAGCCCCTGCATTGCGGTCCGGAGTACTGGAGTCCAAATAAATTTAAAATTTTTAAAATTTTCGCCACGGTACACCAACATGTCTCAGGGCGAGGTGTCTTATAACCACCCCTGCATTGCGGTAGGTGTACCTGGAAGAATGTCCTTGTCTAGTGTTATTTCGTTTTTTTTTGTTATGCCTATGCCTTCTAATGATGGGATGTCAGCATTCCCATTCAATATATAAATACACAACTAGCTTTTGCCAAACTTTATACCGTTTTTGCTTTTTACATAGTACATTTCAACACGTATATTTACTAATAATCAATTTCTTTCAGCATATACATATTTATATGTATATATTTATTTTTTTTTTTTTGACATATTCGCGGTAATCAGTTGATGCAAATATCGGTTAGGAAAATTTGCATTAATTAAATTTTTATTTTTCAAAACTTGTCAATCGTCGGTATTATAGGGTGGGAGGAGTGAATCGTGACTTTATACCTTCCAACCGCCCCTTGTAACCGACCCTTTTCTGTAAATTCTTTTTTTTTTAAATTTGGTTCGGAGATTTAATTCAACATGGACAGGTCGGCTGAACGCATGACTACTAGGAATTCTGCGCGAGGAAGTGGGGGCAAGCCTAGAGGTCAGGGTAGAGGGGCGCTTCCGAAGCAACCCACCAATCGGCCTCTGGTACTGCATTCTCCAATAGGTAGTCCGGGCGGGGGAGATCCGACCAGGATAGTGTTGAATCCTGCTTCCAACCACAAAATGGATAGACCAGCTAGTACTAATATCCTTGACTCGTCCATGGCAGCAGATCCAATGCAAAATATTTTTGACCCTCCAACTGGCGTGTTAACAGGTATACAGGGGGAAGCTAGAGCTTCGGTTCAAGACCGTATACCTCCTGACACTTTAGGTGATAGGATCACTACGCAAAGGAACAGTGCCGAGGTCCCTCCTGTAGATTCGTGGGTGAACGTGCTACATCAGCTGTTCAGGACATCGCAGGAGGAGATGCGGAAGGAAATGAGGACGATCAGGGAGAACATGGACGTACTCAACGCCGCAGTAACATCGTCGCAGGGTAGTGCGACCTATACCAGGAACACCAATAGGGAGGAAAGGAACCAAGCCCCGACATTCGGTAGTAACCAGGCCAACATCGTTTCGAATAGCGTGGCAGTGAAACCACAGGATTGGAAGGTTTCCTTCGATGGTACTGGAAGCGTTGCTGATTTTTTGTTTAAGTTGGACACCCTATGTGAGCGGACTCAATGCTCTAGCGACCAACTTATGGCAAGTTTTCATCTCTTTTTGTCAGGACGGGCGGAAGAATGGTATTGGCTGTTCACAAAGCAGAATCCAACCGCGAATTATCCCTTTTTGTGCTATTCCCTGAAACGTGAGTTTGGAACATTGAAAAGTGACCACGAGATCATGATGGAAATCTCAATGCGTAAGCAGAAGCTGAGTGAGTCATACGACGTGTTCCACACTGACATAGTAGCACTAAACGCACGCCTCAGAGAACCGATGTCTGAAGTCCTGCTGATTGACATAATAAAGAGAAACGTTAACAGTAGCTTGAAGCTAATGCTCTTCAATGCGGATGCCAGGACATTGCATGATCTACGCGATATAGCACGAAGAGGGGAACAAGTTCTGAAAGAAAGCAAAATATTGGGAACCACTTACCATGGACGTCAGGTCAACGAGGCCCGTACGATAACACCGGACATGAGGATGGAAGGCGAGGATTGCGAAGCTGACCCGCAGATAGAGGCGTTGGAGTACCGGCGCAATAGAAAACCGGATTATTCCGGAATTCAATGTTGGAATTGTCAGGCCATGGGGCATTCGTATATTTATTGTGAGGAACCCATTAGGAGTCCCTTCTGCTTTAAGTGTGGGAATAGGGGAGTCTTTACTCCAAAATGTCCAAAGGACCATCGCCGGCAGGGAAACCAATATCCGAGCGAGAAGATGGGGGAAACTCGCTCGGTGCCATAGCCCCCATATCATCCAGTGCTCAAGGAGTCGCCTCGAGTACTGAACCAAGTGGTAGGTCACTCGCGAGCGGAGAGTTACAAGGCAGTGTTGAACTTCCAAGGAGCAGTGGCACTCTGGCGAAGGAATACCCAAAAATAATAGTAACCTTTCCTGATAGCACAGATAGCTCCAATAGCTCTGATTCCGATAGTCCTAGGTCATCAGCGGTAATTTGCAAACCAATAAAAATCTTGAAAGCCCCGAATAGGGAGGTCGCCTGTCAGACGCAATTTCCACCTAGTTTGGAACAAAGGGTAACCAATTACGAGCTAGTTAGGTCGAGAATCTTTCATAACCCAGAGTCATTTGTATCGGAAGATATTTTGAAATGTAGGAAGAGATATAACAGTCGAGTACAGGAGCGTAAACTGCTACAAAGCACCACTTTGGTGCTCACCGAGGATGAAAGGCCTCTGGTGCGAGTAAAAATAGAAAACAGTTTCATAGTAGGGTTGCTGGACTCAGGCGCGAATGTCTCTATCCTTGGGAAGGACTGTGAAAAGTTTTTGGATTCAATTGGACTTAAATACCACCCACTACAGGCTTTCGTATACACGGCGGGTGGCGGAAAACAGAAAATATTAGGTTCTATCTCCTTACCAGTGACTTTTAAAAATACCACCAAAACTATTCGTTTTTATCTTGTTCCTTCCCTTATTCAAGAAGCCTATTTCGGAGTTGACTTCTGGAGAGCGTTTGCGTTAGCTCCCGAAATATTTCCGAGCATAGCATGTCTAGAGGTTATCGATGAAAAGGAGGAGGGACATAACTTCCATGAGTTGACACAAACCCAGAAGGCCAAACTGCAGAGGGTAGTAGATATGTTTCCGTCGTTTGAGAAGTTAGGATTGGGGCAAACGAGATTGGTTGAGCATCATATTGATACTGGTGATGCAGTCCCAATCAAAAGTAAACATTTTCCTCTTTCGCCACCGAGGCAAGCCGAAGCTTTTAGCGAAATAGATAGGCTGCTCGAAATGGGAGTTATAGAAGAGTCAAACTCGCCTTGGTGTAGTCCAGTTGTCCTAGTTCGGAAGCCAGGGAAAGTCAGGCTCTGCATAGATTCCAGGAAGGTCAACGCGGTAACTAAAAAGGACTCGTACCCGTTGCCTCATATCAACGGCCTATTGAGCAGACTGAAGGACACGCACTTCATTAGTGGCATTGATCTGAAGGACGCGTTCTTTCAGATCAAGCTGACAGAGTCTTCCAAGGAAAAAACAGCATTCGCAGTTCCTGGGAAGCCTCTGTACCACTTTAAGGTGATGCCCTTTGGTCTGTGCAATGGACCGCAGACTATGAGCCGCCTGATGGACAGGGCAATTCCCTCGCGGTTGCGGGAGAATGTCTTTGTTTACCTGGATGATCTAATGGTATGCAGCACTAACTTTGAAGACCACCTAAAGTTGCTGGCGGAAGTGGCGAATTGTTTGAGGGACGCAGGCCTCACAATCAATGTGAAGAAGAGCAAATTTTGTCAGAAGGAAATTCGGTATTTAGGGTACTTGATAGGTAGCGGGTGCTTGAAGGTGGATCCTGGGAAAATAGAAGCAATGCAGAACTTCCCGATCCCTAAATCTCCGCGACAGGTTCGTAGGTTTGTGGGCATGGCAAATTGGTATAGGGCGTTTATTACAAATTTTGCTGATTTAGCAGGCCCTTTGACCGATTGCCTCCGTAAAAAGCCAGGACCATTCAAACTTACCCCAGAGGCAATAGAGGCCTTTGAAAAGCTGAAGGGAGCCTTGAGCTCCGCTCCTGTCTTGGCCCAACCCGATTTCTCAAAGGAATTTGTTATTCAGTGTGATGCTTCAAAAATAGGTGTAGGGGGTGTGTTATTCCAGGTCGATGACAAGGGCGATGAGCATCCAATCGCGTTTGTTTCAAAAAAACTTAACAATGCTCAGCGCAATTATACTGTAACCGAACTGGAATGCCTCGCCGCCATTATAAGTGTCAAGCGTTTTAGACCATACATAGAGGGTTTGCCATTCCGAATCATAACTGACCATTCAAGTCTCAAGTGGTTGATGACTCAGAAGGACTTGAGTGGCAGGCTGGCTCGATGGTCACTCCTACTGCAAAGATACGATTTTGCCATGGAGCATCGCAAGGGAACCCTGAATATAGTACCGGATGCCCTCTCGCGTTTTGATGTAGACGAGCTAACCTTCTCCGCCCCACCTCACGAAATTGACTTAGCATCGCCGGAATTTGAAAGCGCGGAATACTTGGATCTTTGCAGAACCATTTTGGAAAACAAAGATGCGCTACCAGATTTGAGTGTAAATGATGGCGTGGTTTTAAAAAGGGTTAAATTTCGTAAGGGTGTGGCGGATGAGGAAGACTCGTTATGGCGGGTGTGGTTACCGACAGGGTTAACTGAGAAAGCGATAAGTCTTGCACATGATGCGAATAGGAGTTACCATGGGGGTTGGCAGAAAACTTTAGAGCGTGTCAGACAAAATTACTTCTGGCCTAGGCAAGCTAAAGACGTTAGAGACCATGTACAGAAATGCGACACTTGTAAGGCTGTTAAGTCAACAAATCAGCAGTCAAGACCACCTATAGCGAACACTTTTGCTTCAGAAAGACCATTTCAGCGGTTCTATTGCGACTTTCTAGGACCTTACCCGCGATCTAAGCGGCGCAATCAGTTTCTCTTCATTGTTCTAGACCATTTTGCAAAGTATGTTTGGTTGAAGCCCATGCAGAGAGCAACAACTGCTAATGTTATGAATTACTTTACTTCTGAAATTTTTCCATCGGTTGGGGTTCCTGCATATATCCATAGCGATAATGGTAAACAGTTTATCTCTAAGGAAATGAAACAATTCCTCGAGAATTATGGGGTGACCCATATAAAGACGGGGTTATACTCGCCGCAAGCAAACGCGTCGGAACGCGTAAATAGAGAAATTGTTTCAAAAATAAGAATTTTCCTCAAAGATAAACAGGATCATACCGACTGGGACAAGCATATACCCGAAATTTTAGCGGTGTTAAGAAGCGATTTTCATACCTCAATTCAGTGCTCTCCATACTTTGCCTTATACGGTCAGAACATGGTCCAACACGCCTCAGCCTATAATATATTAGATAAACTCGGTACTCTTAGGGAAGATGAAATTCCAATAATAACCAGGGCGGATAAGTTGTCCACCATTCGCGAGCAAATTCGTAGGAATCTAGATCAGGCGAAGGATAGGGGAAACAACGTTTATAACAAACGCTCTAGGCCAGTTAACTATAGGAAAGGTCAGGAGGTTTTTAGGAAAAATTTTGCTTTGAGTAACTTTAAACAAGGCATAAACGCCAAATTCTTGCCGAAATACCTCAAGTGCCGAGTGCGTCGAAAAGTAGGCAACGCGTTGTACGATCTAGAGGACCTGACAGGGAAACTAATAGGTCGCTTTCACGCTTCGGATATTCGTCCACAATAACCAGACTTTTGAATTTTTTTTCCCACACTTACAATTTTATCTGGGTGTTTTGGCGGTCGGGGACAACTCGCCCAGTATCCTCCCCGAGCATTGACTTAATAGGGTATTTACATACGCTTCCATCGGAAGTAGTGGATAACCTGGCAATCCTCGGTTATGCGGATTGTCTTTCGGAGTTTTGACGAGTTCTCCTTAATTAAAATGTCTACCGGGGGACAAGTTTTTTTACCATGGAACAAGCTTCTCCGGTTAATTTTTTTGCTAAACCTTTTTGTGGGGGTGAAACCACTAGAATCAAAAATTTTCGGAGTTTTGACGAGTTCTCCTTTATTAAAATGTCTACAGCCGCGAAGCATTGTAACTAGGAAACCAAAATAAATTCTCCGTTTGCCTCGGAGTTTTGACGCGTTCTCCGATATCAAAATGTCTAACTAAATTACACGTTTTTCTTATAAGCCTATTTCGGTGGGGGTAAAGCCACTTAACCAATTTCCATTTGCCGCAAAGCCTACTAAACTATGAAACAAAATACTTCAAAAAAAATTTTCCTTTACTGGCGGATCTTCTTGCCCGGCTAGCTCGTGGTAGAACTAGAGACTCTTATCTAGGGGTGATTCGTGCCCCACGTTTTACCCAGAAATGGCTTCCTTGCAAGTAAACCTTTTTCCTGTTCGCTTCATCGACCGGTCTTCGAAGCGAAGCAGGCCTGTTATGGTTTACTTTCAATTGATAGTCATTTATATTTGGTGCAATGCGGTTGGTTGGATGACAGTTTTGATTCACCTTCCGGTTTGACGTTTAGCTACGGGAAAGTGCGTGATTTTTGCTGAAGTGGCACCACCAAATGGTTCAATCCGTTCATATCAATCATCTGAAGGTAACGACCAATCAGAATGTTCCACCTGGCAATAATCACGCCACGTCAACGGGTAACGGAACTTTTCCATTGCGCAGTCGCGTTAAGCGAATAATTTTGGGCATAGCAGCGTCACCGGCATTCGACCAATTCAAAAAGATACATGATTTGAACGGGAGCGGTCGTGTCGCGGAGTGTGAAAAAGAAAATTGTGCTGTCGCCCAATTGCAATTTTTACTGGTTTTAATTTGTGAAAACTGAATCTTACATAAAACTCCAAGTGCTAAAGTTACGACAAGAAATTGTCAAGTTAAAAAAATTGGATTACAGCCAAATAAAATACAGCTTAGTACGTGTTTTCATTTTATCTCAATTATTCACTTTTACAGTGGTGCGCCTTGATAAATATAAAAAAGAAAAAAAAAAAAAACTTAAGTTTAGTGTGGTGAAGTGGTTATTCAATTTTTTTTGATTAAGTTGGTGAAGCAATTAAGAAAAGTTCTGTAAGAAAAATGTTTGTAGTGGCACCCTGACTTATAAAATTATTGTATAAATTGAAATCTTTTCATTAAATGGATTTGGCCTTGCTATTTTGGCATTTAAGTACTTGGGAAGGGGGTCTTTTTAACAATAATTTCACAAAAACGTTATCTAGTTTGTACAGTTTTTTTTGATACTGTAACTCGTTTAGAAAATTACTTCTTTTCGAATTAAATACGCAGCCCACTTTTATGAAAGCATTCTGAATCAAGTTTAAATTGAGCTATTGAATCGGCAATTCTGTACGACGGCACGCGCTGCTGATGTGCGTCCGAGAGTCTCGGGGGGTGTATCGGGCGACGGGTTTTGGCCTCCATGTCGATGGTCCGGGGGCGGGAGTTCTATATCTTGTGTCTGTTTAGAGATATTTGCAATCCAAGTTGAAAATTTTTCGTCATTTTCATGTGGTCGTTGTAATCACAGATTAGGGTGTACCAAAAAGTGCAAAAAGTGTGTCCTGCTCAAAATATTGTGGACCGTGTAACGGGGGTTGGACCAGCTAAAGGTTATTCTTTTGAAAGGCGGCCAAAGGTCGTCTACGCGAAAAGGTGTTGTGCACATAAATACCTTGGATGAAGCCGCCTATTTGGGATCGAACCTAGCGCATTTTGAGTTTTTGCTGATAGCTTTCCACCGAGACAAATTATTTGATTTCCGCCTTCGGATTGTTGGAGCGGGGGTCGGAGCGCGTCGATTGATGCCTTTCCCGAGGGTTTTGAACGTATATTGGCGGTTGAACGCTGTCGTATAGAATTGCCATTGAATCTGAAAATTTTAGCACACTTCCTTGAAAACCTATCAAAACTTCATAAGTTCCATTTTGTTTTTTTTAAAACGAAAGTGAATCGGAAGGACTCAGTCCTAAACTACAAAAACAAAATATCCCAAAGATATCAAGTTCAAAAGCGCTATAAGAACAAAAGCAAACAAAAACAACGAAAATAAAGTTTCAAAGTACAAAACGCAATAAGAAAAGAATTACAAAACAACATAAACCCAATAATTATACAAAAAAATAAACTTTAGAACCTTCTGAATAGAATTGTGTGGTCAATAAAAATATAATTAACATAGATACACATATAAACAAAAAAATCTACAAAAAGAATATAAAAACAAAATAAAGCTACAAAATTAAACTACAAAAACCACCGCAAAAATAACAACTTGGTGAGAATAAATAGCTAAAACAAACAAACCAACAAACAGAAAAGTTCACCAAACAACAAAAATAAATCACAACAACAACCACATCAGTAGCAGCAGTTGCAGCAGCCACAACAACATTTCTGGATATCCAGCAACGACAACAACACCAGCAGTAACATCAGCGAGGGCCGCCGTAATATAGGCCCGCCGCACTAGCAGCAGCAACAACAACACCAGCAGTGACAACAGCGGGGGCCGCCGTAATATAGGCCCGCCGCACTAGCAGCAGCAACAACAACATCCAGCATTGACAACAGCGGGGGCCGCCATAATATAGGCCCGCCGCCCTATACAATGACCAGCAACCACCAACAGAGACGACAACCATAGTAGCGCCCTACTAACGGCCTATTGCAAGAAGAACCGGGTGAGACCTATCTGATGTAGACGTAACTTTTTTTAATTTATTCATGTGCTAGTATACCATGATGTATACGTAATGTATAAATTGTTTAATTTTTTTTGTATTACTTATAATTAATTTTTACCCAGTACATGCTAAGCGTATGACTGCAATGGAAGTTTCAAACTAAAAAAAAAAAAAAAAAAAAAAAAAATCTGGTACAGTTAAAACTAAAGTATATTTTCAAAACTAGAAAAAAAAAAAAAAATTATTTACAAGATGAAGCATTAAAACTGTCAAACTGAAGGGGGGAAACGGTTAGGTATGTAGAAATAGAAATAAGGTGAGGTATTTAAGATACAACTAGAAACAAAAAGCGTAACTACTTAAAATAAATAATGGATTTTTTTTCATAAAAATAATAGCAAATAATAACTATTAAAGAAAGCTATTCCAACAAAATATTAATTACTTAAATTAAACTAACTTGAAATAAAAATAAAATAAAATCAAATACACAAGAAAATAAAATAATGAAACAAGGCCACTAAATGAATAATTAATGCGGTAAATCGAAATAAAGATAAATCGACTAAATAAAATAAAGCTTAGTGATTACAAATAATATTAGTAGATACATAAATAAACTCAACGAAATACTTAAGAAAAATTAAGCCCAGTAGAGATTTTTTTTCCTTGTTTCGTGGTTTTTTTTTGATTAGTCTTAATAGTTTCTATAGAGTTTAATTCGAACATAAATACCTAGTATTTGATTTAAACCTAAATACCCGGGGATTTAAACTATGTATATATATACGTAAATACATTTTCTTTTACTTTCTTTTGTTGCACCCCAATGTGGTAAAAGCTAATTTAAAATAGCCAAAATAGGGCTGAATTTAAAATATCTTGTTATGAGTTAAGCAAAACAATGAATTGTAAATAAATTTTGTATAATATGGGAATGCTGACGTTTCACGTTATTTAGAAGGCATGTAGGTTTTTATAGGTAAGGGGCCATCGGGATTCGGTTTGGTGCACCGATGGCCATGGATGAGGGTGGGTCAGCACCAGGGCGTCGCAACCACACCCGCGGCGCCCCCTTATAATGTTCGGCCTCTTTTTTTTTAATTTTTTTCTTTTGCAGCAGGGTAACCGGTCATTTCCGGTTCGTTTGAAATTTCAGGGTTTCTTTTCGGTTAATTTAAATTTATCTTTGCTTTCTTTTTCCGTTCGTTATTTCAGTTTTAATTTCGTTTCATTTTCGGTTATTTTTATATTTGAGTTAGTTTCGCTTTCGGTTATTTTTGAATTTTGATTTTCATTTAAAATATTTTAGTTGCCCGTTTCTTTTGAATTTATTTGATTTTTCGGTTTTTTTATTTGAATTTGAAATTTGATGTCAACGGTCTGTCCGTGGCATCCGGTGTTTTAACCGGATGTTGTTTTAAAAGTTGTTTTGCGCGGTTTTGCATTTCCCCGCGTATTTCAAAAGGCACGATCTGACCTTTTCTCTGATTATGGCGCAGGACGGTAAGGTTGGCAAGAACCCACCCCAGCCGACAATGACTAGCCACAGTGCGACCTCATATCGTGCCGACCGCCTTCCTTACTGCTCCAATTTGATGCAAGACCATAACAATATGTGGCCCGCTTCGTCTCCACATCGCGTATTCCATTTATGAAACACTGGATTTTCACCCTCTCCGTATACTCTACAAGTGCGTCTGCATTTGCTAGATGGGCCAACCTCTCGATATCCGATGCAAATTCCTGCAATGTCTCATTAGCCTTCTGACAGCGATTCTGTAGCTCTATTTGGTATATCTGTTTTCGATGTTCGCTACCATAGCGTCTCTCAACTGCACCCATAAATGCTTCATAATTATTGCGTTCACCGTCGGGAATCGTCTGTAAGATTTCGGCTGTAGGACCCTTCAATGCCACGAACAGTGCAGCAACTTTGTCTTCAGTGCCCCAATTATTCCCCGCTGCCGCCTTCTCAAACTGTAGCTTAAATACCTGGAAAGGAACAGAACCATCAAATGACGGGGATTTTACCTTGGGAGTATTCGCTGAAGCAGATGGACGGTTCAGTTGCAACTCCTGGATACAGCCCCTTAACGCATCTACCTCGGCCTCTATTTTATCTTGAAATTGTACAATTTTTGCATTTTGCACTTCTAGTTTCGCTGACACCTTGCTTCCTGTTCTTCCAACTGCGATGAGATATATGCCTTCTGTTCTTCCATTTGAGATCTCATGTATGCCTTCGTTTCATTTAGTTGAGCTGAAATGTGGGATGTAATACGTGTATCCTGTTCTTCAAGCTGAGATGCCACGTGTGCCTTCTGTTCTTCCAGCTGAGATACTATACAAGTTTTCTGTTCTTCCATTTTAGTCGACATCTGAGTTAATACAGCCAATATCATGTTTGTGTCCACGGTTGCCACTGGATTCGGAGACTCCTTTTTTCTTCCATTTTTGTCGGTGCCTCCTCCACAAGATGAAAAACATGATCATCAACGTTGATTCCTTCTGCTTCCATAGCCTCTCTCAATCGTGACTGTAACTCTGATTTATTGCCTGTAGTGTTTAGTCCGCATTGTTCCAACTCCTTTTTGAATCTGAATCTTCAATTCATTCAGCTTCGCCGTGTCCTTGTTATCCTTGAAATCACTGGTATTTCAACAATACCGCTTCTGACACCAATTGTGACGAATTCGATGATTCCTTAATTATCAATCCTGGGTTCGATCACTATAAAGTCAAATAAACACACGCACAGATATTGTAACTAATAGCTAGTTTTATTTACTAGTAATAAACGCAATACAAATTTAAGAGTTTGGTAACTTCACAGTAGTTCACTGTTAAACGCTTGAAAATAAACTGATCCACCTGCCTTGGTCACCGCCTTATATAGTCCGACAGGGTGCTTGCCTACGCACCGAGAACTTTCTTGGTTATTCGCTCTTCGTGTTCTCGAAGGATCGGTGTTATTTATTGGCATCTCCTCTTTGCATCGTATTCGTGAATACTCGCGCCATCTCTCTTCCTCTTCCTTGGTACACGCTTGCATGCATAAGCGTACCCAACGTTATCTCTGTTGTATTTGGTGGTGGGAGTGTTATTAAGTTAGGGGTGGTACATACTTGAGAATAATCGCCACAATATTGTAGCAAATATTCTAAAGTATTACCAACTCTAATGGCCCTAAGGGCCATTTTCATGGTGGCGAGTTAGATTAGGTTTCACAGTTAACTCTACCTTTTCAAGGTGAGTTAACTAGAGTTTAGCAGCTCTACATTAGTGAGTTAACCTCGGGTTAGAATTCATAAGGTTGTCCATTGTGTGTTTAGCAGTAAATGTTTATCAAAATAGCTAAAATAAAACTGTCAATCGATAGTTAACTGTTGAATGTAAGCTAACTAGCCACTGTGAAAATGGCCCTTAACATGTACCAGGTAAATGGTAAATCATATAACCCCTCTCCCTGACTTACGTTTGCGTTAGTTTTGATTATTTTTCTTAATTAGTTTCTGAAGAGCAGACTGCCAAATCAAACCATGTGTTTGCTGTCCGTGCGCACACGTACAGTAGCCGACGTCCCTTTCCAGCTCATTTGGAGGTTTCCGTGAGTTTACCTCACAAAACTCGTTAAAATTAATAGCGACGACGATTGCAGATTTTAATTGCTTTATTCTAATAATTATAATTTAAAATTTTGTTCAAAGTAAAGACTTATAGTTTATCAAAGTTGAATATATAAAAAGTCGCTTATAAGCAGGCAAGCACGTCCAGTTCGTTCCGATGACCGCAAGAAAAACGGTAGAGGAAAATTGGCAATGTTGCCAGATCATAATTTTTTATTTCGGCCTGGAACATTTGCGCAGGGTTGACTAAACTCGTTGGTAATCGAAGTGCTGCCACAATACTCCCCGCCTAGACGAAACTACCGGTATCGTGAAGGGAAATTTACATGCCTGCCACAACGTGTAGATTTCGTCGATACAGGAGGCGGTGTCTCCATTCGCTCATGTTCGGGAGGAACGTGCCTTGTCGTTGAGATGGGGTCGGGTATATCCGAAGGCTGTTCTGGCTGTGTACTACCCCTTGCCGTAGGAATTGGCTCGGGTGTATTCGTCGATGTTTCCGTCTCATGAGTATGGCTTGAATCTTCATAGTCGTCGCTGGCTAGGAATGCGGGCTTCAGGCGATCAATGCTTATGTTGCTGTGTCGTCCTCTTATGAGGAGTTTGTAAAATTTTAGCGATCTCTTAATGACTGGGAATGGCCCCTCATATGGATGCGTTAGTGATGGACGGATCGAGTCATTTCGAACAAAGACGTGAGACGCAGAATGTAATGCGGGAGACACAAACACTTTTGGCGACGAATGGTGTGTTGTTGTTGTCGGACGGATGTTTTGCATTGATGACCGAAATTGAGATACCATATGCTGAGTTACTCGTTTCGAATTAGTAGTTTGGAAAAATTCGCCTGGAAGTCGTAACGATGAACCATAAACAAGCATAGCTGGGCTTGCGTGTATGTCGGGCTTGTAAGCTGCACGAAGGCCTAGTAGAATCGATGGCAAGTGATGCACCCACTTGTTCGAGTCGTAGTATGGCAGCTTTAAAATTTCGGTGCCATCTTTCAATAATGCCGTTTGACTGCGGGTGGTACGGTGTTGTGCGAAGGTGAACGGCACCAATCGTACTCATCAACTCGGTAAAAACAGCTGAATCTACCTGCCGACCACGATCTGAAGTGATTCTTCCTGGAACACCAAATCGCGAAATCCATGTCGAAATGAGTGCTTTGGATACTGACTCAGCGTACATGTCGGGAATCGGCGCTGCTTCTGGCCAACGAGGGAAGCGGTCAATCATTGTTAGGCAATAGCGCTGTCCTTCGCATAGAGGGAACGGACCAACAATGTCTATGTTTACATACGCAAAACGGTCTTGTGGTGGTACGTAGCTCGCTGGTGCAGATGTCGTGTGTCGATGGATTTGCGATCTTTGGCATGATTCGCAGTCTCGAACGAATATTGCTGTATCTTTATTTATGCCTGGCGAAACAAACCTTTCAGTCATGAGATTGATGGTTGCGCGAATGCCTGGGTGCGATAAGCCGTGAATCTTCGCCAACAATGGCGTACGAAATTCGTGTGGTATGTAAGGGCGAATGTTCGATGTTGAGGTATCACATACAAGTTTCATCGTACTGTTAGGAATATCAAAATATTTTAATTTAAGTGAATTACTATTCGTACCTGGTTCGCTAAGAAGCGTTTGTAAATGTAAATCAGCTTGCTGCGCTGCTGCAACCTTTACAAAGTCAATTTCCTGGCCGATTGATTGCATGCTTTTCCTAGCTTTTGATGGAAGGCGTACACTAGCGGGCGATGATCGGTGACGATATGGCATTTGCGACCTTCAATCATGTGCCGGAAATGACAGACACCTTGATATGCTGCTGTGAGCTCGCGGTCGTATGTACTATATTTTCGTTGTGCGTTCGTCAGTTTTTTTGAATAAAACCCGAGAGGTTGAAGTTCTCCGTCTACGACTTGATGTAATGCAGCTCCCACGGCTGTATCCGATGCATCAACATGGAGCGCTAATTCTGCGCTGGATGACGGATGAACTAAAAGTGTCGCGTTCGCCAACTCGGATTTGCAACGATCAAATGCAGCTTCGGCCTCCTTGTTCCATTTGATAATTGTACGATCGTTTTTCTTACTGCCGGTAATAAGTTGTTGCAGATGTGACTGATACTCAATTGCGTTGGGTAAAAACTTTCGATAGAAGTTTACCATTGCGATGAAACTTTTTAGCTCTTTTGCTACTGTCGGGATAGTCGCGAATCACTATTATGCGCTCGGGAAGAGGACGGATGCCTTTGGCGTCGACGAGATGTCCCAAAAACTTGAGTTCTTTTTTACCAAATTCGCACTTTGAAACATTTATTGCCAGATTATTATCCCGAAGACGTTTGAAAACTTCACGTAAATCTTTTTTATGCTGTTCGAGCGACGAAGAACCGATACAGATGTCATCGATGTAAGGAAATACGTAGTAGAGGCCACGCAAGACTTCGTTTATTAACCTTTGGAAGGTCTGCGCGGCATTGCAGAGTCCGAAGGTCATAAATCTAAATTCGAACATCCCGAATGGCGTAGTGATAGCGGTCTTCGGTATATCATCCTCGTGAATCGGAACTTGATGGAACGCACGTTGTAGGTCAATCTTCGAGAAAACTGTCTTGCCTCGTAAATTGCACGTAAAATCAGTTAGGAACGGTTATGGGTACCTATGGGGTAACGTTTGAGCATTGAGCGCGCGATAGTCCCCGCAAGGCCTCCAGTAGGTCGATTCTGTAACTATTTTAACGCCAGGTGTTAGCGTTAACTTCGCTTAACACCATTTTTAACGCTTTTCCGTATTCACTAACTTTTAACCACACGAAAAGTGTTAGCTAACACTTTTTGTGTGGTTAGCTGTCGCGAATTATTTTCGAGGTGTTAACGATCGCGTTAATATATTTGCAAGTGTTTTAGCGTTTGGAAAAAGTAAACAAGTTAGTTTTGAGTTTTTTGCATGTAATTTAGGGCTAAATACGGTTGAACACCAGTATTTCCATATTTTATCACTATCAAGAGTCAGCTGTTTAGCGGCGTTAAAGGAGAGTTACAGAATCGCATTTTCGTTAAGAAAAAACGCCAAAATTTGGCGATAAGCTTAACGCTCGGCGAGTGGTTAAAAGTTACAGAATCGGGCTACAGATGCCATAATTTTTTCGCACCATATGCAGCGGGCTCGACCAGTTGCTACTGGATGGCTGACAAATGCCTGCCTTTAGCAGGAAGTTGAATTCGTTACATGCGGCTGCGAGCTTATCGGGAGCAAGACGTCGCGGTCTAGAAAAGACTGGCTGACCTGTAGTTAAAATGCGATGGACGACTGTTGATTTTGTTAAAGAAACGTGAGGTGCCAGCTTCGTAGTTTGAGAAAATTCGGGGAGAAGATCGGCGAATGGGTCTGTTGTGTCGAATGTCTTGATCTCAGTAGCCTTACACATCGCTGGAGCAGTTAAAGATGATTTTAATTTGGTGACATTGGTCGATTAGCAAGTCGTAAAATCGAATAAAGTCAGCGCCGATTATCGGTGTTGTTACGTTAGCGATAATAAAGGACCACGAAAAATCCCAACGTAGCCCAAGATCCAGGCTAATTCGCTTTTCTCCATAAACCTTGATGGCAGAACCATTTGCTGCGTACAATTTTGTGGCTGTTGGTCGGATATCGTACGATTTTGAGGTCATGGGAAGCACGGATACATCGGCACCAGTGTCAACGAGAAACTTTCTGCCGGTTCGTCGTTCGTGTACCTGTAGACGGAGTACGTTGCGCTCGATGACAGGACCTTCGTTGCAACCTGCCACGCACTTTGATAGTCAAAAAGATTCTGACGTTATTGATTGAGTGTGCTTGCCATGACGACAAGGACTACGGCATTTCTTGGCATTGCTTCCATATTTTTGGTGGTACCAAAAATCTTGAGTCGATGATGTTCGTGAGGTATCAGTATGGTCGCGAGCCTTTGAATTGTGTCGAGAGTTTGTTCGCTTGCGGCTACGGGATCGTGAACGCATTGTGAATTTGTCGAATTTCTTGCCAAGCTCCATGACGACAGCGCGCAATTCTTCAATTTCGCTGGATGGTGCTGATTTGATACGATTTAGCTGATGCGGAGCGATCGCATCTACGACGGTGTCTGCTATTTTTGTGAATTCGGAGTCTGAGCCGGAAGAAGCTGCGATTACTGGCTGTGCAAACTCAGGTACTCGCTTGATCCATAGACTTTTCAGAGCGGCATCGCCAAGAGTGTTGCCTGCGACGCGCCTCATCTCGAAGAAAAGCTCGGAAGGCTTTTTATCGCCGAGTGGTAGTTCAGATAAGACACGATTAAGCCGCCGCTGTTCACTGTCCGCAAAATGTTCGATGATTTTTTGCTTAACAAAGTCGAATCTGTCGTTTTGTGGTAGCGCTGTGATGACGTCACCCAATTGACTTAAAACATTTGGATCCAGAGCTGCTAATACTTTTGCAGTTCTCTGCTTATCAGCAGTAATGCCCGAAGCGGTGAACCAAAATTCCATAGAGGTAAACCATGCCATTGGTGTAATTGGCAGACGCGCCTATACTACTGCAACGGAATTCACCGGACCTGTTGTTTCTAACGCATTTTGTGCTGTAGCTGATGCATTCGCCGCTGGTAAGCCATTTCCCACCATTTTGTATTACTTACGATAGTAGAGGTTAAAGATGTCTTCTTGTGCTGCACGTGCTTGCCGATCACGTCGGGGTCCCCAGTTTGGAGGTTTCCGTGAGTTTACCTCACAAAACTCGTTAAAATTAATAGCGACGACGATTACAGACTTTAATTGCTTTATTCTAATAATTATAATTTAATATTTTGTTCAAAGTAAAGACTTATAGTCTATCAAAGTTGAATATAAAAAGTCGCTTATAAGCAGGCAAGCACGTCCAGTTCGTTCCGATGACCGCAAGAAAAACGGAAGAGGAAAATTGGCAATGTTGCCAGATCATAATTTTTTTGTTTCGGGCTGGAACATTTGCGCAGGGTTGACTAAACTCGTTGGTAATCGAAGTGCTGCCACACTCATGTAAAACCACATGATATGAAAGATATATCTGCACTCTTTACTCTCATTATCCATAATAAAAAGTTTGGCTACTTGGTTTGGTACTCCGAGTGAGTGGAATGAATCGACTTGAGAGTTGTTTTAAAGTAAAAATTACAACTAAAAACTTCAATTAAAACCGAAATTTAGATTCTGTAGTAACTTATAAGGTGGTATAACTGCTTTATATTTAATAATTTGGGAGTTTTATGTCGTCACGTTCAAATTTGCTGTATTTAGATTTGGGAACAAGTGCAGAATACATATATTTGTCAAATTTTAAAATTAAAATTTGGACATTATAGAGGATTTTATGCCAATTCTAAAAGTATCTTTTTTTTTGGTGCAACGCAAGGGTTAAAGCAATATTCAAGGTCAAAGGTCAAACCATGATTTTTTCAATTCAAAATATCTTTCAAAGTATGACTGGATTTTTAAAATTGAGGATTTATAAATAGCTCATAAAAATACTTTTCATTTATTAATTTGTACTCAAAATGCACAAAAATCATATTTTGTAAAAATTCTATGAAAATCTGATTTTTCTGGCAAAATGCCTATCTTACGTTAATTTAAAACTATGAAAAAAACCAATCTTGTAAAAATTCTATGAAATATTTATTTTCTTTGCAAAATGGCTATTTTCCGTTGTAAATACGTATTTATATAATACATATTGTGATTCGATGATTATTAATCCTGGGTTCGATCACTATGAAGTCAAATAAACACACGCACAGATATTGTAACTAATAGCTAGTTTTATTTACTAGTAATAAACGCAATACAAATTTAAGAGTTTGGTAACTTCACAGTAGTTCACTGTTAAACGCTTGAAAATAAACTGATCCACCTGCCTTGGTCACCGCCTTATATAGTTCGACAGGGTGCTTGCCTACGCACCGAGAACTTTCTTGGTTGCTCGCTCTTCGTGTTCTCGAAGGGCCGTTGTTATTTATTGACATTTCCTCTTTGCCTTGTATTCGCAAACACTCGCGCCTTTAATTGTGGAAATGACCAATTTCCATATAGAAATATGGGTATCAAATTAAAAGTAATTGTACCATCTACAATATTAATATTTACTAATACCGTTAATAACACATTTTTTGTTTTATAAACAGTTTTATTCATTTTTATTAAATTTTTTCCGTAAAAACAGTTTTCTTATAAATAGTTAACATAAAGATACAAGATATGCACGCCAAATGAAAGATATTCTGGTACCATTTTACAAGACAGTTAAATTACAAATTTTCATCAAAAATTCATTTTGATGATAGGGGTGTCAAAAGACGCGTCTTGACATCAGGATCAATGATCCGAAAGCGAAAATTCAAAATTTTATTTCTGTGAAAAGTTATCGGCAAAAAATTGCCTTAAATCGATCCAAAACCGGGAACTGATCCATGGTATTTATGTCCAGAACATCTTTCCGAGTTGGAGGCCTTCGGCCGCGCGCTAAAAAAAATAACCCTTAACCAATCCAGCACCAGCTACGCCATTCCTATTTTTTCTGCGCAGAACACAATCTGCACTTCTATTTGATATTACACATTTACATTTGCGACTTTGTTTGCAAATAACACCTAATACAAGGTGGCGCAAAAGTAATCCTCCTATCATAAAATGCTATAAATTTTGCGATTGGCCCCTAAAGTCAGTTCTGTTTTGACATTTGTGTAGCAAACACATGCGAAATATACGTTAATAAACAATGTTACGCTACACTGCTCCAGAACGCGGAATATTGCTGACTATTTATTTGACCAATAATCGGTCGGTGAAAAACGGTTACTGCGCAAAAGTAATCCTCCTATCAGAAAATGTTATAAATTTTGCGATTGGCCCCTAAAGTCAGTTCTGTTTTGACATTTGTGTAGTAAACACATGCGAAATACACGTTAATAAACAATGTTACGCTACACTGCTCCAGAACGCGGAATATTGCTGACTATTTATTTGACCAATACTCGGTCGGGGCCAAACTGTGAATGGTGAGCGCTACAGAGCAATGATCAACGAGTTCTTTTTGCCGCAACTTGATGAATTGGGATTGGAAAATATGTGGTTCCAACAAGACGGTGCAACAGCACACACTGCACGTGCCACAACCGATATGCTGAACATCGGAAGCTTACTTTTGCGCCACCTTGTATAAATAAAAATTTAATTTTAGCCTTCGGATCTTTTGATGACCCTATCGATAAAAAATTAGGCATTGAAACGTCTTGTAAAATAGTACCGCTATTTTTATTATCTACTTATCCGCAGGAATGATTTTTAAATCCTCCCATTAGTTTTGAAAATATTTTGATTTAGAGAAATTTAAAATTTACCTTTTGACATGGAATAACCCCAAAAGTTTTTATTTGCACCAAAAAAAGAATAAACGGTAACTGTTTCCTTTAGGAGACAACTGCTAAAACACGTCCAAAAATATCGGGAGAGGTATCAAACAACGCGTTTTGGCTTCGGTATCAACAATTTTGTTTCAGTGAAAAGTTATTCGCAAAAGACCCAAAAATTACCCAGGTCCGATCCCAAATAGGGGGCTTGATTCAAGGTATTTATGTGCAGAACACTTTTCTGCGAAGTCGGCCTTCGGCCGCGCTTCAAAAAAGTAACCCTTAGCCGACACCGGCTACGCAGTCCACAGTATTTCTGCGCAGAACACACTTTTTGCACTTTTCGGTACACCCTAATCTGTGATTACAACAACCACATGAAAATGACAGAAAATTTTCAACTTTGATTGCAAATATCTCTTTACTGAAAGAATAACTCGAAAATCCGCTTCCGCATTATTGTTACCGAGGTCAAAACGCGTCTTTTGATACCTTTCCCGATAATTTCGGACGTGTTTTAGCAGTTGTCTCCTATAGGAAGCAATTACCGAATAAACAGCTCAAACCACCACAAGTACTGCTATGGACTCCTGCATATACAGGGTGTTTTTTTTACAGGTTTGTTTTTCGAATAGAGATAAAACTGGCATTTTGTGGTCAAATCTGGCAACTCTAATGTCATTTATGTTCAGTTTGGTTTGCCATTTCATCATGAACAGGTTGACAAAAGAACAACGCTTGCAAATCGTGCAAATTTATTTCGAAAATAATGGTTCAGTTCGCGAAGTTTACCGTGAGCTCCGTCCATTTTATGGTCGACATAATCGTCCATCAGAGCAATTAATTCGGTTAACCATGGATCGTTTTCGCACTACGTTTACTCTATGTGATAATACGCATCCGCAGAGACGTCGAACAGTGCGCACCGAAGAAACAATTGCCGCTGTAGAGCAAAGTGTTGAAGAGGACCCGAATGAATCGATTCGCCACCGTGCACAGCAATTGGAGCTTTGTCCATCAACTTTATGGAAGATTTTGCGCAAAGATCTTGGCTTGCGACCTTACAAGATCCAGCTTGTGCAAGAATTAAAGCCGCGAGACCATGCAATGCGTCGTGATTTTGGTGTATGGGCCGAAAATGAGATTGATTTCGATGCTGATTTTCATCGCAAAATTTTGTTCAGTGATGAAGCTCATTTTTGGTTGAATGGCTACGTCAACAAGCAAAATTGCCGCATTTGGAGTGAAGAGAATCCACATGAGACCCTTGAAACGCCATTACATCCACAAAAACTGACTGTTTGGTGTGCTCTATGGGCTGGTGGAGTCATTGGGCCATACTTCTTCCGCAATAATGCTGGAGAGGCAGCTACCGTTAATGGAGACCGGTATAGAGCCATGATAACCGACTAT
Source organism: Merzomyia westermanni (assembly GCA_949987695.1). Lineage (NCBI taxonomy): Eukaryota > Metazoa > Arthropoda > Insecta > Diptera > Tephritidae > Merzomyia > Merzomyia westermanni. The sequence continues at coordinate 60,673,880 of OX465291.1, forward strand.
TTTGTTCCCGAATTGGATGGCATGAATGTGGATGAGTTGTGGTTCCAACAAGACGGCGCTACATGCCACACAGCGCACGTCACAATCGATTTATTGAAGGAAACATTCGATGAGCGCATAATTTCGCGGAATGGACCTGTCAATTGGCCACCAAGGTCGTGTGATTTGACACCATTGGATTATTTTCTTTGGGGATATGTGAAGTCGCTCGTCTACACCAACAAACCAGAAACGTTAGGGGAATTGGAAGCCAACATTCGTGGCGTTATTGCCGACATACGGCCCCATATGCTCGAAAAAGTGGTTGAAAATTGGACCTGTAGAATTGGCTTTATTCGAGCCAGCCGCGGCGGCCACATGCCCGAAATCATATTTAAACATTAATGACATAAAATTATCCTTCCAATAAAGCCAAATTGATGGACCTTAAAACGATTTTCTTGTGTTTTATTTCAATTCGAAGTTCTATACCCCTAAAAAAAACACCCTTTATTTCTTTGGTATCTATTTCCTTGACCTCGGTATCAATAAGCCAAAAGCGGATTTTCGATTTTTTGTTTCAGGGAAGAGTTATTGGCAAAAAACCACAAGATGACCCACAAGAGGTCCGATTGCAAATGGGGGGGCGTGATCCATAATATTTATGTACAGAACACCTTTTTGCGTAGGCGGCCTTCGGCAGCGGTCCAACACCGGCTACGTGATACCCAGTATTTTTGAGCAGAACACACTTTTGCACATTTCGTAACACCTGATATGTGTGATTACAACAACCATATGAAAATGACAGCAAATTTTCAACCTTGATTGCCGTAAAACATTACAGAGTTAAGCTTTGGTTTCCTGGAAAAGCGGTGCCGCAATATAACGTTCGCTATAAAGCGGTCGCTATACTCACTGGCATTAGCGGCACCGCTTTTTTGTAAAGTTTGATGAGCGTTGCGGTCAATATTCACGATTTTTTTAAAATTATTTTTCAGATCTTTGTGCTGTTTTTGTTTTTATTTTTTTCTAATATTTATTTTTAAAGCAACAGAAATGTCACAACTGTTGTTTTGTGTAAAAATATTTGACTGAATTCATACCGTTTTGAATATGACGGTGGAAAAAAACGTCGACGAAAGATTTACCACCGTCATGACGGCCGTAATATTTTATGCTTGCCGCTATATTACGTTACGGAGATTACTTTTACGTTGCAATGTTTTTGACAACCTACTCTACGGCTATGTGTCGGGCGCTATATAGCGGCACCGCTTTCGAGGAAACCACACCTTTAGGGCTGTTTTCTCAATATCCGGTTTACGCAAATCGGCACCTTGTTTGACAGATGACCGGGGAACTTCTGTCAATTAAACTTCCAATTAGCGTTAACCGGCCCTTAAAGTTACAAACAAAGTTTAATATAACGACCCTACAGGCCCGTCTAGTAAGGAATAGAGGAAATAATCGAAAAACACAATTGACAAACAGTGCTGCCAACATTAAGCATTTTCACTAAAAAAAAACCCGTGTTCGTGTCAATTTTTGGGTTTCCGCATAATTATTTATTTATTTTTGAAAGTAACATAATCAGTGTTTATTTTTATAATAGTATTCGTTAATGTTAACATTTGTCTTATTATATTTATGGAAAACGAAATGCGCGTGAATTGAATTGTTGCGATTACAATTGTGAAACTGAATTATAGTGGCGATGCTTTACATCAATGTATAAAATACAATAAAAGGCCGTATGTACATGGGCAACTTTTTCCAATTTGTTTTGTCTACTCCAAATCACTCTGCTCCAAATGTTGAGCTGGGATTAATGAATATTATTTCATTCTACGAGATTGGGGCAAAAGTACAATGTTTACGACGGTCCCTGCAGTGTGTCTACATACTGGAAAAAGGAGCAAACGAATAAACAATGGAACGTCGTGTTAAACTGAAGACTATTAATCCGCACATTACGTGCAAGATATGTGGGGGTTACTTCATTGATGCTACAACTGTAACGGAGTGTCTACATACATGTAAGTTGTGAAAAAGTAAAATAATGCATATATAGGCGATAACAATTCAGTATTTATTACCAAAAATAAAATATTTCTAGTTTGTAAAAGTTGCTTGGTAAAACATTTGGAAGAAAAGAAAACCTGCCCCACCTGTGACAATGTCATCCATCAGTCGCATCCGTTACAGTATATTAGCTTTGATCGCACTATGCAGGACATCGTTTATAAGCTAGTACCCAATCTTCAAGAAGGTAAGTACTAACATGCAGGGCTACATTTTGAGATAATATTTCACAAGACGTAAATTAGTATTATGTAGTTTCTTAATTTTCTGTTTTATTTTTACATTCCCTCTAGAATAGTTAGATAATACGCTAGTTTTCTATTTAGCCAATCAACAATTAGATATTTTATTCATTTAATAATGGTCCGGTTTATTGTCTAAAGTAGTTAAATAAGTTCCAGTTGGCATGTGGAGAGGATATATGGGTAAGAAAGAGTTTATTTTATTAGAGCCAGAGCGATTGTTGTTCGCAACGACAAAAATACTTGTGGAGTGTTGTTGAAGTCATAGTCCTTTGCCGGATATGAACCCGATACTCCTTTGCGGTACTATCCTACTGTCGTACCGATTTGAAATAAACGGTGCAACCTTCTAGGTCATGTCACCCCTATTACCGTAAGGAAGCAGGCATCATATCCGTAGATCAACCATCAAGTTGCGACGAAGTTGGGAAGCCTATTCAATCAAAAATATAGGTCTGGTAGAGAAGTGTGCTCGTGGGAAGCGGTTTCTCATATTCTCATCGACTACACAGCTCTAGGCAATATCCGTCACAAAAATCTAGGCTGATTTTTTGCTGTCCGACCTTAGAGAGGGATACAAATGCTTTATAAAGCACATCATCAGGTTTATTGACCTAACCAAATTAGGAATAACGGCAACCAAGCACATATTGTTGATTTTAGCGACAAAAACACTCGGTACTGCCCGACTGTGGTGGTACCGATTTGGTATAACCAGTAGAACCTTCTATGGCATGTCACACCTCCTTCCGTATTGAAGGATAAGATGGGTAATGAGAGGCATCATGTCCGTAGATCAATCATCGAGTTGCACGCCATTACCTTTGTGTATATTATTTTCTAACCCCCTAGCCCGCAGGGGTTGCAACCAAGCATATCACTCCATTTAGCAAACCCGGCCATAGTATATCTTTAATATATTGATGACGTGCGGACTTCAGCAATAGATCCCCACTATAACACTGTTGGCTTGCAATATTAATTGTAGGCAGAAATCAATAAAAATACAACTTGTATACATATGAATAAACTGAGTCTTTAAACTTTCTATCGTGGGTTAAACTCTGATTCTTTTTATTTTTTATAGATGAAATGAGGCGAGAACGTGATTTTTATAAGAGTCGAAATATTCCATGTCCCAAAGATATGCCGCAGAATCACGAAGATGACGAGAAAATGTTAGAAGCACATGCAGAATCTGATTTCCATCGTCTTGACGAGCAAGTGAATGTGAGCCTGGAATGTATGAGCAATAACTTCAAAAATCTACAGAGGCGCTTTATTCGCTGCAGTTCTCAGGCGACCATAACACATTTAAAAAAACTGGTTGCAAAAAAAATACTTAATGGTATTGATAAATACAGAGAGGTATGTGTTCTAACCTAACATACAAATTTTACATTTAAATTGGAGAATTCATGAGACCTCGCAAATGCAACGCTTGTAAACCTAGAAAGCTTCCATTCAAAACTTTTAGGGAAAATAATTCAATAAGAAAAAATGTCAATTAAAATAAAACGATTTGCATTACAACCAAGACGACACAAAGTCATGTCTCAGGGGAAGAATCACAATCTCTTTCCTGACATAATTGGCATCTTCCATCCAGGAGTTGTACTCCAAAAAAAAACTTTACCGTGAGCGTAAATTTGTAAATTACATTTACATACATAGTTTTAATTTCGGTTTTAACTTCAAACTCAGCAACTCAAAACTGGTTTCATGTACCTTCTTATCATACAATATATCATCCAAGTCTCGCACCCTCAGAAAATAAAAGATTGGATCCTGTGTCATGTAGTGTATAATCACTTCTTTCACTTAGGTGAGTCGGGGATAGCTTTCAAGTATGATGTGCTGTACCCTGTTGGCATGCTCGTTTAAAACTAATGGTGTGAGTCCATGTGATCATGCCAGGTTCCGGTCCGATGAGTTTTTCGGCAACTAGCTCCCTGGCAAAGCTATTCGCTTGCTGTTATTGTTGTTGTTGTGGTAATGACAAAAACATTCCCCGAAGGTTTTGGGGAGTGTTCTCGAATTAACAGTCCTTGGCCGGATTTGAAGCCAGTACGATCCGGTACTGCCCGACTGTCGTGGTAGCGATTCATGACCAGTGAAACCTTCTAGGTCATGTCACCCCTTCTTAGTAAAGAAGGATAAGATGGGTAATGAGAGGTGAGAGGCATCATATCCGTAGATCAACCATCGAGTTGCACGTCATTACCTTTGTGCATATTAGTCGCCTCTTACGACCCGTATGCCTACCTCGGGCATATTGTAAACCCTAACCCGCAGGGGTAGTGCAACGCCCTTTCTCAGAATGTGTTTCCAAAACGCCCTGTCTGGTCTTTAACTCTGCGATCGATATATTTATATATCTGTTTGGTCCATCACGTCCCAATCCATGAAGTACTGATACTTTGATTTGTATTTATATGAATAATATTTACAGAAAATCTTTTAATTTCCAGATCGATATATTGTGCAATGAGGAATTGTTGGGCAAGGACCATACACTAAAATTCGTGTATGTCACTCGTTGGCGATTCAGAGATCCACCACTGCGCTTACAATTTCGCCCTCGAGTTGACCTCGTATAAATACCTGGAAGCACAGCATGATCTAGAAAGTCAAACGAAAGGTTTTGTAAAATAAAATCAAAAGTAAATACTAACGCAGAAGATTTAATTTATAAAATTAAGAAAAAAGTCTACACATAGAAAGATTAGAAGAAACACTAGTTTTTTATAATGTTTAAAAATCAAACATATATAAACGAGTTTCCGAGCAGTAAAAACTATACAAGGTATTTGTAATTTTTATGTAAAAAAGGAATAACAACTAAATTCGTGCTGAGTAGATTTTAATGTTAACCAAAACTTTCCAAAAATTTGTCTCAACTCGGCATTATCTGTTAATCTGTATTACCCCTAGTTCATTCACAACTGAAGCTTATTAAAATATCATTGCAAGTATGTAGTAAGTGAGAAAAAATATCATTCAAATCAAAAGTTGTTCAAACCCAGACAACTTATAACGGTTTTATTAATTTCCAAACTTTGTATGTGTTTATGTTAAAATTAGTGTTCTAAAAAATCTAGTTTAATTTAAAACAAGCAAAATAGTTTTAATAGTTTAATATTTTTTGTTAGACCATAACTGTCCGTATTACAAAAAAATTTTGAGTCGAAACCAGATATATTTGTTGTATCCACATACAAAAACATATGTCGAAGAAATACAACATTTATCAATACCACCAAGACACAACGGAAATTGTACAGTGTACCAATTATAACTTACCCTCTTTTTAATTTTGATAACAAAAAACACCTCAAGCACTTAACGAGAACAACAACCACTAGCTTTACTATTTTTTTTTCATTTAAAGTATCACACAGAATCAATCCAATTAATTTATTAAATTCTGATAGAAGTTGTAAACCCAACTTTGTACTTTGTCAAAATAACATAATTTGTCCACTGGGAAGCCTCAATCGATTGAAGCGGTTATTATTTCTATTTATAATATCTAACATCTTTTTACCGCTATTTACAAGTTTTCTCAACCTGCGGATTAGGAGTTTAGAATATGCCCCAGGTAGGCATACTTGTCGTAAGAGTCTACTATGTACAAAGGTAATGACGTGCAATTTGATGTTTGATTTACAGATATGATGCCTCTCACCTTTCAATACCCATTACCCTTACGAAAGGAGGGGTGATATGACCTAGAAGGTTGCACTGGTCATACCAAATCGCTCCCGGGACGTCGGGAATGTACCGCAAGGGAGTCGTGGAGCGTACCGGGTTCATATTCGGCAAAGGACTTTAAATTTCGACAGCATTCCCCAAAAACTTCGGGGAGTGTTTTTGTCGTTAAAAACAAAAGCAACAACAACAGCTTACAATATCACTTCTTCTTCTTTAAATGGTCATCTAACCGCCTGGGCGATTTTGACCGTTCGTTGCGCCAACTGGCGCCAATTGGAAACACCGCGGGATCGCAAATCGTTCTCCACTTGGTCCTTCCATCGGAGTGCTGGTCTCCCTCTTCCTCTGCTTCCACCGGCGGGTGCCGATAAGAATACCTTCTGGGCTGGAGCATCTTCGCTCATTCGCACTACGTGGCCTAGCCAGCGAAGCCGCTTTGTTTTAATTCGCTGAACTATGTCGGCGTCTGCGTAAAGTTCATACAGCTCATCACTAAATCTTCTTCGGTACTCGCCGTCGCCAACGCTTAGAGCTCCACACATCTTTCGAAGAACCTTTCTCTCGAATACTCCCAAAGCCTCCTCATCAGATGTTGTTAGTGTCCACGCTTCTGCACCATATAGCAGGACGGGTGCGATGAGTGACTTGTAGAGCGTTATTTTTTATTTTTACAATATCACTGCTTGGTAAAAAATTGGGAGCGGCCGTAAAATGATTTTCAGAATTCTATTCCATTATATATTTAATAGAAAAAATAGCCCTGGTGCCTAATTTCGGCAATATTGCATCAGCGGATTTGGATTTATGGTTTGGGAAACGACAAAACATCTTATAAGACCAAAAATATCAACCAGCTTATCAAATTTCCTTAGCTTATTATTATTGATAATGATTAAAACGTTTTGATAATTTTGGAAATAAAAAAAAAAATTAGCTTAGCCTGGCATCAGTGAATACATTTGTATTTAAAGTTTTTATAAAATCCTAGAACCACAAGGTACGGCTTGACATACAAGTTTGAACCAAGTTTTGTACTAAGACATTGTTGGTACACTATACAATTTGTATCTTCCTACTTTTCAAATAATGTTCTCATTTTTATCACCTAATTATCATAAGTCATATTTTAAATAAAATCAGATCTTTTATTTCACATTTTTAAAAGTTTTCTATTTTGTATCAAAAGTCAAAATATGCAGATTTACAACCTTTTTATTTTATCTTATTTTTTAAAGCTTTATACACATATTGTAGTTTTTACTATACTATCATTCATCTTTTTTTCTAATAAGATACTATAGGAATATATAATTTGTTATTATTGTTCTATCAACTATACATATTATTTTTGTAAATAAAGAAATTTTAATTAATATTTTTTTAAAATGTGAATTAAGAAAAATCGCTTTTCCATAAAAAAAATAATATTTCAGAAATCTAATTAAAATTAAAAGTTTTTAAGTGGTGTTTCTAAGCTGATACCATCATTAATATATCTAAAGTTTTTCTTAATGTAATAACTTAAAAATATGCCGTAAATGAAACATGATCATCTATTTCCACCTATCAACATCTCCTACACGACATAAGCTTCCCCTACTTTTTTCGACAACGTCCAGCCCTGTACTACTATTGATCAGAGTAAAAATAGTAATGATAATACAATTTAAAGTGATTCTCACAATAGAGAGATAATGTAAAACTATTTAATGAAATAACTTTGGCGGTATAAACTTGTTGAAACAAGTCAAAAGGAGACTAAAAGTTTGTATATTAATGAAATTGGGTGGCATGGCTCACAACGGTTTTACAAAAATACGTTTTTTGAAATTCGAATTATTTTCAAAGTTATAACTATAAAAATCTTTTCGAAGATTCAAAGTTTTTGTTTAATTTCCCGCCATTGAGGAGTCCAATTTTGCTCATTTTTGAAATTTTATAAAATTTATAAAAATTGTATCCTCGCCGAACACAGCTTGTGTTGTATACCTTTATTTTTGTTAACTTCCCTACAAGACAGCTGACCATCATATGAGGCCTTATCTGAAAGGAAGCGCTGAACGTTCATCAGGGCATAGAACAAAGTGGCAATCCTATTTGAAGCAGCAATATGAAATATTTGATGCATCCATCAGCAGCGTTGTTGTTGTTGTGGTAACGTCTTGGAGGGTGCCCAGTTGAAATCAGTTTTGTGCATACAAGGAGCATGCAAACTACATGAGTGAAAAAGTATGTAAAATGCGGGTAATTGTTTCATTTAGGAGAATATCGGGAGGTATCAAACAACGCGTTTTGACTTCGGTATCAACAATCCGCAAGCGGATTTTCAATTTTTTGTTTCAGTGAAAAGTTATTCGCAAAAAACCCAAAAATTACCCTGGTCCGATCGCAAATAGGGGGCTTGATCCAAGGTCTTTATGTGCAGAACACCTTTCTGCGCTTCAAAAAAATAACCCTTAGCCGGTCCAACACCGGCTACGCGGTCCAGTATTTCTGCGCAGAACACACTTTTTGATCCACCCTAATTTGTGATTACAACAACCACATGAAAATTACAGAAAATTTTCAACTTTGATGGCAAATATCTCTTCACTGAAACAAAAACTCAAAATTTCGCTTCCGGATTATTGTTACCGAGGTCAAAACGCGTCTTTTGATAGCTTTCCCGATAATTTCCGACGTGTTTTAGCAGTTGTCTGCTAAAGGAAACAATTACCAGGATTAGATGGGTAATAAGAGGTGAGAGGCATCATATCCGTAGATCAACCATAGAGTTGCACGCCATTACCTTTGTGCATATTAGTCGCCTCTTACGACCGGTATGCCTACCTCGGGCATATTCTAAACCCCTAACCAGCAGGATTGACAGATTATACAGGGTTACACTGAAATAACAGCCCTTGGCCGGGTAAAAAAACCTGGCTCATTCCGGTACGGTAGAACCGGCTATTGTGGTAGTGTTTAGTTAGGGATGGTACATACATGGGCATATTCGCCACTTTTGTCTCAATCGATAGAATGTGCAAGAACCCAATCCAATAATCGGTTGTGATGCAACGATAAACTAAGTCCATTGCTATGTACCATGTGTTGGTAGCAATAGATAGGTCGTGAAATTAAATGCAATGGCTTTTCGGTTATTTCATGGAAAGACAATACATCAAATGTGGAGCATGAACAACCAATTGACAGAGAAATTTTGCAAGCAAAAGGGTCCTTGCGTTTTCGGAAATATATACAACTATTTAAGCTGTCCAAGATATAACGTGAACTATAACGTCAGATACCTGTACGTGAAAGTTTACGATAAAGATGCCGGGTTAGAAGAACAACGCCTTAACAGGGAATCTATAATTTCAAATAATATAAAACCTGAAAATAGGTTCAACCGTGACACAGAAAACCATAAAAGAGATAACCAATGCAATGATCCCGATAGCTTCGGAACGAATACATCAGCCGACAGCCCTGTTGATCCAGGTGATATCGAAGAAGAGGAATTTACTGAAAATCCACAAAGAAAATCTTTGCGTCTTATTGATTATGCCCGTCTTATAAAGTCTCATCTTCACCAGAAACGCCTTAAGGATGCTATTGCTGTGCTGGAGATACAAATGCTAAAAGAAGATCGAGCAAAACCAGATGTTTATATATATAACCTGCTAATAAGTGGTTGTGCCAAACATGGTTATACGCGAAAAGCCTTTAACTTGTTCACCAAAATGCGTCAAAGAGGATTTCAAGTGAAAGGTGGAACTTACAGCTCTCTTTTTAACGCATGTGCGAATTCACCATCTGCCGCATATGGGCTAGAACAGGCTAATAGATTACGTGAAATAATGTTGGAAAAGGGTTATGAGCCAAATGTAAAAAATTACAATGCTATGATCAAGGCTTATGGCCGTTGTGGTGATGTTAAAACTGCGTACTTGCTTGCTGATGAATTAATAGAGAAACGACTACCGTTGACAGTTGAGACGTTTAACTTTCTGTTGCAGGCATGTGCAAGTGACTTTGTATTTGGTTTTCGGTAAGAAAATATGCAAATTTTATACTTACTATAATATTATAGCTTTCAAAATGTTTATCAATAAATTTAAACTGTTTCTGTTACAGACATTGTCTTCTTACTTGGCACAAAATGCTACAAAATGGTTTAAAACCCGATTATTACACTTTTAATACTGTATTACGTTGTGTAAGAGATTGTGGCTTCGGTGATTTAGACACTATGGAAAAGTTACTACAGCAAATTTTTAACGAAAAAAAAGAGCTACAGAAACATCCAGAAGAGCAGAGCAGATTATTAAGACAGACACAATCAATCAAATTTTCAAACTTAGAACAAACATCACAAGCTGTAGAAATTAAAAACGATCCTTTGGGATTGGAGCTGCCAAACTTGTTAGCACGGCATCCTCATATGGGTAGTTTGGTCTCTTTGGCTGAAGTTAAGTGGCCGCATGAACGTTTCTTGCTTATTGGTGGCTTGACATGTTTTCTGCAACTTATGAAAGAAAATGGAGTCACACCCGATATTGAAACTTTCACAACCCTTTTGGAAGTCGTACCACCCACTTACGCAGCAGAAAAACAATTGTTATCATTTATTCGAAAGATCGGACTTAAAGCTGATATTGATTTTTTCAATATTCTCATAAAAAAACGGTCTATGCGGTTTGATTATGAAGGTGCAAAAGAAGTAATGTCAATGATACGTACAGCCGGACTACAACCTGATATTGTTACATATGGTGTATTGGCGTTGGGCTGCCAAACACAGAATGAGGCGAGAGAGTTGTTACAGCAAATGCATGAAAATGGCATACGGTTAGTTAATTTTAATAATTAATCTGAAAATATATACGTATTTTAGTAACTTTTTTATTACAGCATGAATGCCCCAATTTTGGGTGCAATGCTGCGTCAGGGTACCGCTCACAGAAACTTTCCATATATTATTGAAATTTTGCAAATAAGCTTGGACCAAAATATTAAGCCGAATGAAACTTTTCTTACACATCTGCATAAGTTTTACGATACCTGTGCGCGTTCAATTGATGCGAGGGTAAGTTTGAGAAAGAAATAAATGTATATACATATATATGCGCTTTGTATATATTTATGTGCCTTTTTTACCATACAGCATCCTTCAACAAAATCAAAATCTTTTAAAAATGGTCATGCAAAATTCTGTGATAAATTACGTCTCTACTACGAAGAACAAGGAATATCTGGCTTGAAACTCGCGGACGCAATTAAAAAAATTCGTGGACATCCATATAAACAATTTAAGGATGATGATATTGATGGCATCGAACCATTGAAGAATGAAAGTTTATCCAAAAAACAAAAAGTTCGCCAATATATTAAAAAGATCAAAATTGAAAATTTACGAAGTGATATACAGGATAAACAAATAAAATTAGAGTAATTGCAAATACTTCTGTGTTTTAAGTAGTAACTACTTAACACAAAATACATGCAAATGTGAATTCGACACAAATCTAAGCATAGATAGTGTAAGTGCAGATAAAGTTTTTTCTATCGAATTTTAGTCAGACCAAAATTATCATGGTCCGTTCTGACTTCCCGATAATCAAATTAAAAGTCTAAGCTTCCCTAAGAGTCGCATTGGAATATTTAGTGGTATTATGCTAAGCTTTAGTTATTTGACCTAAATGTAATATACAAACCAAAGTGCATCAGTACACTAGTCTTTCTATAACCTATAGTTTTTATTCTGCATGGTTAGTTTTAGCTGGAAATGTAGTTTTTTTATACATATATATATATATAATTATCCGATCATAGTACGCTTTCGCCCTCGGGCTCGCACTTCTTCAAACTTTGATACTATAGCATTCTCGTCTTTGCCACATTCCTGACGGTATGCTGCTAGAATATGCTCAAATAAATATGGATGTTCACTATGTGTACTAAGAAGTGCCCGCTCAAGCACATACAAATCGACACCTTTATCTTCTACACCTTGATTGTAATGACTTAGTCCAAAATCAATAAGCACAATATCGTAATGTTTGAAGTCAAAATCATCACCCTTCGGATTGAGAAGAATATTGGATGTTGTAAGATCGCCATGTATTATGTTATTTTCATGCAATTTCCCTATTATAGCTCCAATGTGTGCACATAACGCATACAGAACATCTTCCGAACCACCGTCTATAAGTTTATTATATACACGTCGAATATATTCTTTGGCAGTGATCGCATTTTCAAAATATTCCATATAAATATTGCGCGATGTTAGATCCGTATGTAGGATACGTGGGACCAATATACCTGCATTTTTACATCGTGTTGCTGCTTTTGTCTCAGCCTTAATCCGCTGCCTCGTAATTTGTGTGTCCAAGTCGACATGCCGATATTGTTTTACAAAACGTTCTTTTACTAAGCACTTTTCTCCATTGTACTCCGATAAGTACAGGCGACTTTCTGCACCTTGTTTTATAATTTCCAAATCCATTTTATTGACAAAAGGTAAATTGCATTATTTTGATATTAGAAATATCCCTCCAGACAGTCCTGATGCGCCCAACAAATCACAGCTGTCTGATCAGTGACTGGTCATCTGATATTCATGTCTAAGGTAGAGCTGCAAGCCCCTACTGGATAGCTGTTTTATCAATGACCATTAAGCTGATACTCAGGTATGAGGTAGTTAGACATCAGAACTAATTTAATTTCAAAGGCTCTTTAAAAAATCTGATCACAACATTCCTCATTGGCTCATGTATATCTGCGATGTATTTGTCGTCATAAATAAAGAATTATGTACTTTTGTTTGCTGTTACTTTTTTCATTGCCCTACTAGACAGAATCCAGTTAAATGGTAAGTCGATAACCTCTTGGCCTGACTTACGTTCACGGTATTTTTCTGAATAAGTTTCTGAAGAGCAGTGTGCCAAATCTAACCTGTGTTTGTTTTCCGTGTGCACATGTACAGTTATCGGCATTCCTTTCTACCGCATGTAAAACCACATAAATATGCACTCTTCGCTCTCAATATCCATACACTGCGGGTTAGGGGTTTAGAATATGCCCGAGGTAGGCATACCGGTCGTAAGAGGCGACTAATATGCCCAAAGGTAATGACGTGCAACTCGATAGTTGATCTACGGATATGATGCCTCTCACCTCCTATTACCCATCTTATCCTTTCTTCCGGAAGGAGGGATGACATCAGCTAAAAGGTTTCACTGGTCATAAATCGCTACCACGAAAGTCGGGCAGTACCGGAGCGTACCGGGTTCAAATCCGGCCAAGGACTGTTAATTCGACTACACTCCCCAAAACCTTCGGGTAGTGTTTTTGTCGTCACCACAACAACAACGGATTATTTCTACCGATGTCAATATGAGTCTTTTGATATTCATCCCGACAAATTATGGGTGTGTTTTAGCAGTTGTCTCTTAATGGCCCACGGCAACGCACAACAAATGCTTGCCTGTAACTATAGCAACCGGTGGTTGTGTGAGTGTCGGGTGATTGTCGCTTGCCCGGCAACGCACAATCAGAAAGCGTCAATCGTAATTTGCATTGAAAATTTGAAGCAATAGGTTGAAGGAATTTCGGTACCGAACGTTGTTTTTGTTCATATACTTTATTATTATTCCTTAATTACTCGACAATCTTTAAGACTTATTGGCAAATATTCGTGTACCTGTGATTTTGTCACAGCGATTGGAAGGTCACGGTAAATCGGAGCGACAGCTTCAAATAAAATGTCGTGACTGTGACAGCATCTGTTCCCCGCTACCGTTCCCAATCACGGTTGCCAATAAACGCAATTATAGCTGTCATAGGAGCAAATGGCTGCTCACATATGAATCTATGATTTCAGCTGCGACTAAGTATCAGTAGATGGCAGTCACAATTCGAGATCCATTGAAAATAGATGTGAAATGTTATTGGTAGACACAAATTCGTGATTAAAAAAATTGTGCTGCATATAGCCCTATGGTTATGAGACAATTTTGAATGGAGTTTTTCCACAAACAAATTACCCTGGCAATTTTAACAAGAAATTATTAATAAACTGTTGACTTCCTTAAAAAAATAAGTCGTGAGGGCTTAAGGACTCTAACTGCGGGAAAAGTTCCTTTTTCTAGAAAAAAAGTTCCTTTTTCGGAAAATTTTTTCCCAATTTATGTTATAATTTACTAAAAAAATTACTAAAACATTAATCTATTTGCAACCATTTGGAGACAATGGGGCATAGTCATAGTCAAATTTAAGTATGATTTGAATTTAGCTGTAGCTATTTAACCCAATTGGATATGGGATATCTCTCGAAAAAGCTTCATCTAAATTTCAGTCATACTCAGCTTTGACTAAGACTATGCAATAATATTTCAGACTACAAACGAAGATTTATAACCAAAACAAACGATAATTGCAATCAATGCTGGTGGCTTTTCTTTCCAAGGGGCAGTCACAGTCACGGATAAAAAGAGCTGTTGCTGAGAAGTCACAATCACAAATCACACTGTTCTGCAAAAATCACGGGATCTGCCAACTCTAGACTGAGCTTGTTTGCTTGTCAAACACTTTGGCCACTATCAAAAGACCAACAGTCCATGATCCAATAATTTATATGGTCGTCTCACATGACATAGCGTCTTCTTCTTCCTCATCCACACCTTATGTCAAACTATCATATCTTTGTTTTTTGCTTACATTCTTTGTTTACAGTTCTTGGAAAAGCTATTGAGTTCGCTTGGTGTTTTATTTGATTTTAATAAAAATTCGCTGTGAATTGATATTTAACGAATGCTTTGTGATAACATTTTAAGAAAATGTGTGATTTATATGTGTGTTATACGTGAAAAGCTTAGAAAATAGGCGAATCGTTTTTGCGCGTTCCCTCTGTTGTTGTTATTGTTGTTGTAGCGACTACTTAACCTGCCTAGGATGTCATCCCCAATCAAACATTGTCATCAGGCTCTTCTAACGGAAGTCCAAGAAACCTCGCGGCTTCAACAGGGGTGGACCAGAGTGAAATTGGTGTTAGAAGAGTGGGCTCAGTTGAGCAGATGAACAGATGGTTAGTATCGTGGGGAGACACGCCGCATGCCGGGCAGACATATGGCATGTCAGGGTTCAGTCTGGATAGGTAAGAATTTAGTCTGTTACAGTATCCAGAACGAAGTTGGGCCAGCGTGACTCTTGTCTCCCTGGGCAGTTCGCGTTCCTCGTCGGCAACAGGTGGAGCTTGTGCCTGTAGGACTGCATTCACTGGGCGTGACCCGACAAAGGAGTTTACCGACTCCGTGTGGATGAGGTTGAGGGCCCGCCGGTGAACCTTTGGATCAAACGGCGAGAAAATGTGATGCCGGATCTCGTCATAATGCTTACGGAGGTGACTCCTTATTCTCCTGGGAGGCGGATTTTCGTTGAGCAGGTTTCTGTTCGGTTGCTGCGGTTTATAGCAGTTGAACAGGAATTGTCTGGTCAACATCTCGCAATGCTCTTTGACATCGAGCATTTTTGCCTCATTATGAAGGTGGTGCTCAGGAGACATAAGGAGGCACCCCGTGGCAGTTCTGAGTGCGGTGTTTTGGCAGGCCTGCAACCTCCTCCAATGTGTGTCTGCTAATCCCGGCGACCATATTGGCGTCGCGTAGCTTAGAACCGGCTGGCCGATTGCCTTGTACGTTGCCATTAGCGTTTCTTTGTCTTTACCCCAAGTACTGCCAGCTAGTGACTTGAGAATTTTGTTACGGCTTTGTACTTTGGTGGCAATCGCGGCTACATGAGCACCGTATTTGAACATGTTATCAAACGTGACCCCTAAGATTTTGGGGTGTGTGACAGTCGGAAGCTTAATGCCGTCGACGTAGACGTCTAATTCCATGTTCGCCTGCGCTGTCCACGTCGTAAATGAGGTGGCCGAGGATTTGGTCGGTGACAATGTCAGGTTCCGTGCAGCGAAGAAACTGGAAAGGGTTGGCAGGTAAGAATTAATTCTCGAGCAGAGCTCATCGACGGAGGGTCCAGTCGCCAGGATGGTGCAGTCATCGGCGTAGGAGACGATCGAGACGCCTTCTGGTGGGGAAGGGAGCCTCGATATGTAATAATTAAACAGAAGCGGGGATAGGACACCACCCTGTGGCACCCCTTGCTTAATTATACGTGGTTTTGATCTTTCGCCTCTAAATTCCACCGATGACTGCCGGCCACTCAGGTAGTTGGCGGTCCAACCTTTTAGACAGGGGGGAAGGTTTGAATCTTCCAGGTCGTTAATGAGTTGCGCGTGATTAACAGTGTCAAAAGCTTTCGACAAGTCAAGCGCAACTAGCACGGTCCTGTCATTTGGGTGAGATTGGTTGAGACCGACACCTATCTGTGTGGTGATGGCGTTTAGCGCGGTGGTAGTGCTATGCATTTTGCGGAATCCATGCTGATGTTCGGCTAATCGTAGGTTTGCGGTGTAGTAAGGGAGCAAGGCCGAATCCAGGGTCTTCACTACTGGCGAGAGGAGTGATATCGGTCGATATGACTCACCCACGTTAGCCGGCTTGCCGGGCTTTAGTAGTGGCACCACCTTGGCCTGTTTCCATCTTTCTGGAATGACAAAGGTGGTCATGGACAGATTGAAGACGGTTGTTAGGTACCTTACTCCCTCCTCACCGAGATGTTTAGCATCAGCATGGATATACCGTCTGGGCCAATATATTTGGAGTTTTTGGACCCCCGTATGGCCTCCCGAACCTCTGTGGTGGTGATGGCAATGGGCGCTTGGTTGTTTTTGCGTTTGTGCGCTTCCCTGATGGCGCGCCTGATTTCCTTGTCAACCGGAGGATGCAGTACAAATTGCCGGCAGAAAGCGCTCGCGCATCTCTTTGGTTTCGACTGTACCTTATCACCAAAGGTGATGGATATTTTGTCGTTCGGTTTGGTCGGATTAGACAAGGATTTTACAATGGACCATATTTTGCCAACACCAGCAGAGAGGTTACAGGTCCTTAGGTGCTCCTCCCATTTGGCGCGTTTGTGTTGATCAACTAGCCGTCTGATTTCCGCATTGAGATCTTGAATTTGAGGATCCGTAGGGTTCAAGCGTCGCACGTGGTCACGTTCATTAGCCAGGGCAGCTGCCTCTGCGGGGAAGTACGGACGTATCTCCTTAATTCTACCTGACGGAATATATTGATTGGAGGCTGAAGCTATGACCAAGCGAAACGCGTTTTCCCTTCTCGTACGTCAGACGGGATGGGAAGAGCAGCGAAGGTGCTCTCAGTGAAATTAAGAAAACCAACCCAGTCAGCTTTACTGAAGTTAGTGAAGGTGCGCTTCTCAGAGGTAACGAAGTCATTGGGGCGATCGATTGAAAGGACTATCGGCAAATGGTCAGATGCAAGAGTAAGCATTGGTCGCCATTCAACGCAGTTTATGAGACCTGCGCTGACAATTGTGAGGTCTGGCGAACTGGAACAATTTACAGCAACTCTCGTGGGGGCGTCCCCGTTCACAGTGCAATACGTCGAATCGTCTATTTGTTCAGCCAATTCCTGTCCCCTGCCATCGGCCTGTAGGCTTGAGTGCCACAGATCGTGGTGTGCGTTGAAGTCTCCGAGGATTACACGATTATCGCCTCTGAGTAACGCACTTATGTCAGGGTGGTAATCTCTCGGACAGCAGGTGGCAGGAGGTATATAGATGTTAATGATTTCGAGGTCGACGTCGCCCGTCCGGACAACCAGTCCTTGACGTTCCAGGAGGTTGTCCCTCGGGTCGACGTCGGCTCAAATGGACGATATTGCACGAATTGGTGTGTGATGAAGGCGAGTCCGCCCCCAAGATCCCTCTCTCGGTCACGTCGGTGGATGTTATAGCCGTCACAAGTCCGAAGATTTGATCGGGCGTTTAACTTCGTCTCCTGAATGGCAGCGATCTTGATGTTCTGTCGCTTCATGAAGTTCACTATTTCACACGCTTTCCCGGTTAGGCCGTTGCAGTTTAATTGTAGGACGCGAAAGTGCGGAGGGGGAGAAGTGTTCACGCTGGGGGTCAGGGACTGGTGCGTATGCCTTGGTGGAAGCAGGCTGGGTCGCGTTCCCTCTCACATGTGCATTTTGACATAAGAATTAAACGACGTCAAACGGTAATTTCGTGTTGTTGGCCGATTGCGACGACCATATAAATTATTGGATCGTGCAACAGTCAAACGAAAAAATCTAAAATTTTTGATTTTCATCAACGCGAGCCGACAACAAGTACGATTGCTATGGTAACCACTGGTTGCTATGGCTACACGCAAGCATTTTTTGTGCGTTTTATACATATTAATAAAGGACATACAAGTAATTGTATCAACAGATTTTCAAAGTTTATTTCCAAGAAAATAATACAATTACATATATTAATTTGAGCTAAAACACATTTTTCATTCAAAATGTTCGTACAACGCAGTAAAAAATTTCTTAGTACATATGTATGTATTGAGAGAATGTCAGTACAAAACATAATCAACCAAAGCAATTCCTTTCCGTGTTTGAACAACATCGGAAATACTTGAGCAACACCAAAAGAGAATTGCCGATAAAAGCAACTCCGAGTTTCTCTGTTTGGACACGGACTATACGGATCCGAAATTGATCCACATAAATATAAAGATCACAACGTTGTTGTTGCATTTACATGCAAAATTTCTATCTGGATCTGGATCACTCCTGATTGGAGCACGCCTGTTGTTGTTGCGTTTACATACAAAATTTTTTTCTGGAACTGGATCACTCCTGATTGGAACACGCCGGTATGTATTGTGGCGATTATTCTCAAGCATGTACCATCCCTAACTCAATAACACTCCCAGCACTAGTTAAACACAGGTGAGATAACGATGGCTACGCTTATGCATGCAAGCGTGTAACTAGGAAGAGGAAGAGAGATGGCGCGAGTGTTTGCGAATACGATGCAAAGAGGAGATTCCAATAAATAACACCGACCCTTCCAGAACACGAAAAGCGAATAACCAAGAAAGTTCTCGGTGCGTAGGCAAGTACCCTGTTGGACTATATAAGGCGGTGACCAAGCAAGGCAGGTTGTTCAGTTTATTTTCAAGCGTTCAATAGTGAACTACTGTAAAGTTATCAAACTCTTAAAATTGTTTTGCGTTTATTACTAGTAAATAAAACTAGCTATTACTTACATTATTTGTGCGTGTGTTTATTCGACTTTATAGTGATCGAACCCAGGATTGATAATCAAGGAATAATCGAATTCGTCACAATTGGTGTCAGAAGCGGTATTGTTGAATAAATACCAGTGAATTTAAGGATAACAAGGACATGGCGAAGCTTAATGAATTAAAGATTCAGCAACTCAAAAATGAGTTGGAACAACGGGGACTGAACACTACAGGCAATAAATCAGAGTTACAGTCACGATTGCGAGAGGCTATGGAAGCAGAAGGAATCGACGTTGATGATCATGTTTTTCATCTTGTGGAGGAGGCACCAACAAAAATGGAAGAAAAAAAGGAGTCTCCGAATCCAGTAGCAACCGTCGACACAAACATGATATTGGCTGTATTGACTCAGATGTCATCTAGCATTTCAACACAGTTGGAAGAACAAAAGACACACATGGCATCTCAGCTGGAAGAACAAAAGACACACATGGCATCTCAGCTGGAAGAACAAAAGACACACATGGCGAGAATTGCATTGCAGCTGGAGGCACAGGAAGAACGAATGGCATCACAGCTAAGAATGCAGGACGCAAAAATAACTGAAGTGCAGGAGGTATTCAGAGAACGGCAGGACAAGATTGAGGCCGAAGTAGATGCTTTGAAGGGGCGTATCCAGGAGCTGCAACTGAACCGTCCATCTGCTTCAGCGAATACTCCCAAGGTAAAATCCCCGTCATTTGATGGTTCTGTTCCTTTCCAGGTATTTAAGCTACAGTTTGAGAAGACTGCAGCGGTGAATAATTGGGGCACTGAAGACAAAGTTGCTGCACTGTTCGTGGCATTGAAGGGTCCTGCAGCCGAAATCTTACAAACGATTCCCGACGGTGAACGCAATAATTATGAAGCATTGATGGGTGCAGTTGAGAGGCGCTATGGTAGCGAACATCGAAAACAGATATACCAAATAGAGCTACAGAATCGCTTCCAGAAACCCAATGAGACTTTGCAGGAATTTGCATCGGATATCGAGAGGTTGGCCCATCTAGCAAACGCAGACGCACCCGTAGAATACACAGAAAGGGTAAAAATCCAAAGCTTTATAAATGGAATACGTGACGTGGAGACGAAGCGAGCCACATATGCAAATCCCAAGAGATCATTTGCTGAGACGGTATCTCATGCTCTAACGCAGGAAACAGCCTCGCTATTAAGTAAGCCGGCGTACAAGGCTCAACGCGTGGAGGTAGAACGGCCAGACTGGGTAGACATAATTCTGGAAGCGTTGAACGGAGTACAGAAAAATAGTAATGGTGCCATTAAATGCTTTAAGTGCGGAAAACCAGGTCACATAGCACGTTATTGCGGCACTGGCTCCAGTAACCCCAGCAATTCAAGTGGACGAAAACGCAAAGCTGAAGGAGATGAGCAAACCTCCCAACCAAATCAGTCGTTAAACTAAATCGAGCCAGCCGAAAGGGGCGTGGACTGGCTCCCGCAACTGAATGCCCCATAATCTCTGTCTCACAGATCGGAAGGAAAGCTAGTAATGTTACTGTTGTTGCATATGTGGATGGAAAAGAGCACTTACTAACTGTGGATACAGGCGCATCGCATTCCATAATTCGATCTGATTTAGTCAACAAGGAGGTGAGACCATTGCATGGAGCAAAGTTACGTACGGCCACTGGTGAGGACACCCATGTCCTAGGAGAAGTAACATGTGAAATCGCAATTGGGAACGTGGCCGTTTTACACAATTTTATAGTAGCAGATATTGTTGACGAAATCATAGTTGGTGTGGACTTCTTAAGCGAGCAAGGCATCAAGATCGACATGCAAAACAGGATTATGAATTACCAGAACATGGATGTGCCATTAAATTTTGGTTACGAAAACAAATACGTTAGTAAGCGAGTGCTTGTGGAGGAGAGCCAACAAATTCCACCGAAGTCGGAAGCAATCATATGGGCAAAGATTGATGGAGATTATGGGACAAACAAGTTGTGGGTTGTCGAGGCAGCAAACAAATCAAGGACGAACATATTAGTAGGAAAAACCCTGGCTATGACAAAACAAGATGGACGTGTACCGGTAAGAGTACTTAATGAGTTCAAATCGCCGATTAAACTTTCCAAAGGAGCAATATTGGGACAATGCCAAGAGGTCGAGGTAGTTATCAATTGTGAACAGCTTCAGGAAAATGATTCCACCATCAAGATTAATCTTTCAGATGATATCACGTCGTGGACGGCAGGCCTCGAAAAAGATCATCAGAAAAAGGCAAAGGAACTTCTATCAAAGTACTCGAGCATATTTGACAAGGATGGTTCCAAACCAGGTCGAACCAAAGTTGTGAGGCATCAAATTGATACTGGTGATGCAAGACCAATCCGCCAAGCTCCTCGTAGTATTCCATTGGCCAAACGCCAAGTAGTAAGAGAAATTATACAGGAAATGAGTGACAGCGGCGTGATTGAACCATCAGCTAGTCCATGGAGCTCCCCGGTAGTACTAGTGAAAAAGAAAGATGGAAAAATGAGGTTCTGTGTGGATTACCGGAAATTGAACGACGTAACGAAGAAGGACAGTTATCCATTGCCAAGAATCGACGATACTCTGGACTCGTTATCTGGCACGAAATGGTTTTCCACACTGGACTTGAAAAGCGGCTACTGGCAAGTGGAGGTAAAGGATGAAGATAAAGAGAAGACGGCTTTCAGCGTTGGAGAAGGGCTTTGGCAGTTTACGGTAATGCCCTTCGGGCTATGCAATGCTCCAGCTACTTTTGAGAGACTCATGGACCAAATACTAAAAGGATTGCACTGGCAAACATGTTTGGTGTACCTCGACGACATCATCGTGCTGGGAAAAAGCTTTGAGGAACACCTAAAGAACTTGGATGAAGTTTTCCAAAGAATAGCTGGTGCTGGTCTGAAACTAAGTCCCAAGAAGTGTTCCTTGTTTAAAAAGGAAGTCAGTTATTTGGGTCACAAGGTAACTACGGAGGGAATCTGCACTGCTAAGGAAAAGATCGAAGCCGTAAAGGATTGGCCCAGACCGAGAAATTTGCATGAGTTACGGAGCTTCCTTGGGCTGTGCACGTATTATCGCCGATTTGTACCGAATTTTTCCAGCGTAGCTAGTAGTCTCCACGACCTTACAAGGAAGAATATGAGTTTTGAATGGAAGAAGGAACAGGAGGTGGCTTTTCAAACATTGAAGGAACGACTATGCACTGCCCCGATGTTAGCATATCCAATTCCAGGTTCAAAGTTTATTCTGGATACAGATGCGAGTGGTTATGCTATAGGAGGTGTTTTGTCTCAGATTGTTGATGGACAGGAGAGGGTAGTTGCATACTATAGCCGAACAATTGGGAAGCCTGAAAGGAACTATTGTGTAACCCGGAGAGAATTGTTGGCATTGGTAGAGTGCGTTAAGCATTTCCATAAGTATCTCTATGGGCAGCGATTCCACGTCAGGACAGACCACGCAGCGTTGAAATGGCTCTTACAGTTCCGTAATCCGGAAGGTCAATTGGCACGGTGGATAGAGCGACTGCAAAGTTATGACTTTTCCATAGAGCATCGCAAAGGTAGCACCCACGGAAATGCTGATGCAATGTCACGAAGACCATGTAACTTGGAATGCAAGCATTGTTCCAAAGCTGAGGCCAAGGAAGACATTATAGATGTGCGGCTCATGACTATAACATCTTCGGACGAATGGGAAATGGATCAATTAAGGAGGTTTCAGCACGAAGATTCAGATCTTACTCGTGTAATGCAAGGAATCGAACAAAACGAGCGACCATCAAGAGAGGAGATGTCAGCAGAAAGTCCTGTTGCCAAGTCATATTGGGCACAGTGGAATAGTTTGCAATTAGAATCCGGTTGTTTGCATCGAATATGGGAGAGTGAGGATGGTCAATGTGTTCGAAAGCTGATAGTCGTCCCAAGGAAGAAAATCCCTGATGTACTCAATCAATTACATAACGGTCCAAGCGGAGGTCATCTTGGAGTCACCAAGACCTTGGAGAAAGTCAAGCAAAGATTCTATTGGGTTGGTTGCCGTCAATCGGTCGCGGAGTGGATTGCCAACTGTGAAGTATGCATCAAAGCTAAAGGACCGAAATCAAGGAGCCATGGCCAAATGAAACAGTATAACTCAGGTGCGCCATTTGAGAGGATAGCTATTGATGTAGCTGGTCCGTTTCCTACTAGCAAACTCGGAAACAAATATGTACTGGTGGTTATGGACTATTTCAGCAAATGGCCAGAAGTGTACCCTATTCCAAATCAAGAGGCAGAAACAATAGCAGAGGTGTTTACTAACAATTGGGTAGCTCGTTTTGGTGCACCGATGGAGATACATTCTGACCAAGGCAGAAATTTCGAATCAGCTGTGTTCCAGGAAATGTGCAAGACATTGAGCATTCGGAAAACTCGAACAACTGCACTACATCCTCAATCAGATGGCATGGTGGAACGATTCAATAGAACCTTGGAAGAGCACCTGAGGAAAGTAGTGGATAAGTTCCAGAAGGATTGGGATACTCACATCTCCTTATTCCTAATGGCATATCGCTCTGCAGTCCATGAAACAACTGGTCAGACTCCTGCAAAGGTAGTTTTCGGGAATGATCTTCGATTGCCAGCTGACTTAAAGTTTGGGATAAACGCTGATGCAGGAGTGAATGCTCGGAAATCTACTAGCGTATTGGAAGAAGAAATGAGAGAAATTCACGACCTTGTGAGAAAACGGACTAAGATCATGAGCGATAAAATGAAGGCCAGGTACGACAAAGCAATAAATTCGGAAGGTTTTATAGAAGGAGATTTAGTGCTGCTATACAACCCACAGCGTAGGAAAGGTTTGTCCCCAAAGCTACAATGTAACTGGGAAGGCCCATACAAAGTCATAAAACGGATCAACGATGTGGTATATCGCATACAAACTATGGGAAGGCCAAGGAATAAGATGAAGGTGGTCCATTTGGAAAGGCTAGCTGCGTTTGGTTCCGACAATGTGTCTGATCGGGACGATCAGACTTAGGTGGAGGGCAGTGTGGCGATTATTCTCAAGCATGTACCATCCCTAACTCAATAACACTCCCAGCACTAGTTAAACACAGGTGAGATAACGATGGCTACGCTTATGCATGCAAGCGTGTAACTAGGAAGAGGAAGAGAGATGGCGCGAGTGTTTGCGAATACGATGCAAAGAGGAGATTCCAATAAATAACACCGACCCTTCCAGAACACGAAAAGCGAATAACCAAGAAAGTTCTCGGTGCGTAGGCAAGTACCCTGTTGGACTATATAAGGCGGTGACCAAGCAAGGCAGGTTGTTCAGTTTATTTTCAAGCGTTCAATAGTGAACTACTGTAAAGTTATCAAACTCTTAAAATTGTTTTGCGTTTATTACTAGTAAATAAAACTAGCTATTACTTACATTATTTGTGCGTGTGTTTATTCGACTTTATAGTGATCGAACCCAGGATTGATAATCAAGGAATAATCGAATTCGTCACAGTATTGTAAAATAATATTGAAGTTTAATTGAAGAAAGAACTTTGGTAATTGTTTCCTTTAAGAGACAACTGCTAAAACACGTCCAAAATAATCGGGAGGGGTATCAAACAACGCGTTTTGATTTCGGTATCAACAATCCGCGGATTTTCAATTTTTTGTTTCAGTAAGTTATTCGCGAAGAACCCAAAAATTACCCAGGTCCGATTCAAAATAGGGGGCTTGATCCAAGGTATTTATGTGCAGAACACCTTTCTGCTTAGGCACTTCAAAAAAATAACCCTTAGCCGGCCCAACACAGGCTACGCAGTCCACAGTATTTCTGCGCAGAACACACTTCTTGCACTTTTCGGTACACCCTAATCTGTGATTACAACAACCACATGAAAATGACAGAAACTTTTCAACTTTGATTGCAAATATCTCTTCACTGAAACAAAATCTCGAAAATCCGCTTGCGGATTATTGTTACTGAGGTCAAAACGCGTCTTTCCCGATCATTTCGGACGTGTTTTAGCAGTTGTCTTCTAAAGGAAACAATTACCCTAAATTGAATAAAATCAATCGATAAAGACATGGATTAAATAATTATAGTTTTTATACATATTTTGGTAGTAATTGATGCGTTTTCTTATCAATCTCTGGGCAACACTGGTCGTTATCATAAAGAAAAACAATTGATTTTTCTTGGTTCAAAGTTAGTGAGCTTCATATTAATTGCGGCTGACTTTACAATATATGTAAGTTAAATCAGTCAGTCTGCTTAATATATTAACATATATCCTGATTTATTTACTTATAAGTCGCCCCTAATTATCTGTAATTTTTTCCAGTATACCGGAATGATTTAATGTCGATGTCATGTTTCTTATTAGACCCCATTTGCCAACCAAAGCAGCAACTTTTATAGCGGCATGCACTTCGTGTAAGTTTTCGCATTTAAGGTTCAAAGGCCATAAATAATTGATTGATAATCAATTATTTTAACATAGCCAATAAACCTAGTGTTACTCTGGAATTTTGCCGGACACGGTTGTTAAGCAGTAATTACACAAGTGTTACCCCTAGCAAAATAATGACACGTCTTCAAGGTAAAGTTGCAGTTGTTACGGCTTCCACAGATGGGTAAGCAATATACAAGGCTATGCATAATACATTGAAAATTACTGCATACATCTGTAATATATGTTATTGGGGTCACTACCTATAACAACCTAAGTGCACTTATGAAAGGTTGACGAACGATGGCCTTGTACAAAGTGCATACTTTCGCTGCCGAATTTTTAATACAAAATTCGAATAATTTTTGTTAAAATCGTATTGTCTTAAAAAATCAAGTTCTGAATTATATACACTATTATTATAATTTTAATCAAAAAACGGTTGCAAACTATGCAATTTACCATATTCCTAAGAGCACTAAGGTGTGCTATACCTAATCTCTTAACCATTTTCCTACTAAGTACAATTTGAATTATCATACTAACATATAGCATTGGATTTGCTATTGCTAAACGTCTGGCAGAAGATGGCGCCTCTGTGGTAATTAGCAGTCGCAAGGAGCGCAACGTTGAAAATGCCGTGAAGAAACTAAGACAGTTAAATCTAAATGCTATAGGCTTAAAGTGTCACGTCGGCGATATGCAAGATCGCAAACGGCTCTTCGAAGAAACAATTTCAAAATATGGAAAGTTAAATATTTTGGTATCAAATGCCGCTACAAATCCAAGCGTGGGGGGAGTGCTGGATTGTGAAGAGATGGTTTGGGACAAAATATTTGATATAAATGTTAAATCTTCGTATTTATTAGCGAAGGAGGCTTTGCCTTACCTACGGCAAGAAAAAAATTCGAATATAGTATTTGTGTCTTCCATAGCTGGGTACGATGCTTTCGAGGTAAGCACTGAAAAAATCATCTAGCTGTGTTATTACAAGTAATAAAAGTCCACTTTTCGATGTATTTAGTAACTAGCTTCCAAACCAAGCGAGCTTATATCACTTTAAAAATTTGGCGTGGTGAATAATTACTTTTAGGAATATATTACTTATTAATATTTTTTTTTCAGCTACTTGGGGCATATTCTGTTAGTAAGACGGCATTAATTGGTCTAACCAAAGCTGCTGCTAAACAATTGGCACCCGAAGGCATACGTGTAAATTGTTTAGCACCTGGAATTATAAAGACGAGATTTTCTAAGGCGGTAAGTTGTTATTCAAAGACAAACAAACATTTCTCAACTGCATTCTATTTTTATAAAAGCTGTACGAAAGTGAAGCAGCAAATGAAGCAGCGCTATCTAAAATACCAATGAATCGTTTAGGTGCACCAGAAGAAATGGCTGGAGTGGTATCATTTTTGGTATCTGATGATGCATCTTATATAACCGGCGAATCCATAATAGCGTCTGGTGGTATGTCTGGACGGTTGTAAATAATGAAAAGCTTTTGAGTATACTTAGTGTGAATTTCTGTACTATCTAAGATAACATTATTTATGTCAAAGTGGCTGTATTTGAAATTATAATTCCCTAAATAAAGCATTGATCATATAAAATTTTTCAACTCATATTATGGTCAGAACTGGAGTTTTTAATTGACTGCCAAATCAGTTTAAACGGTTAAGCGGTGAGTAATTAAAGCAAGTAAAAATAATGTGACTTTACATACAAATATTTATTATTTAAATTTTTTCAAATGATTATAATAGTTACATTTATTCAATAAAAAACCTCAGTGTTAATATTAAGAAGATCGTAGTTTCGCCAGCTGTGCTTCAATATCTTTTTCGTTACGTGAAATACTTTCCAAACCGCCTGAGCCTGTAGAAGGAATGTTTGCCATTTTCCCGGAGATTTCAATGCCTATTTCATCCAAAACCTTGTTTACAATTGCGTTACTCTCTTCCTCATCCCCCGACTCATCGAGCATATCATCCAATGTATCGTTTATCATTTCATCAGTCATTTCCATACGCATATTCGCTTGCTGGAAGTCACGTACATTTGCCGCTATACTTTCAGGACGCATTATTTTGTTCATATCCCCCATTGTTTTCGCAGTTGTACTCATGGCATCTGCAAGTGCAATATTTGTACCAATAGTTTTATTCTGATAACCAATTGATGTAATTTTGCTGGTAGCAGCAAATGTTCGTGATTTTTGTTTACGAATCTCAATCAGTTGTTTTGCTAGTATACGACAAACATCGTTGTTGCCCTGAGCTGCAGCCTTTTTGATTTCTTGCTGCAGCTTCCTTTCTTCATCATCAAGTTTCCGACGCTCGCGTTCTATATCCCGTGTTGCTTTCCGTAGACCCCTGTCATTTTCCCTTTGTTGCTCCTTGACTGTTGGTTTTTTGCCAAACAAATTATTAAACATGTTTCGTTCTATGCGTTTTTAATAAAGGAGTAATAAATGAGTCACCAGTTGAATTTTGCAAATGAAAACGTCTATAGCAAAACAAACAAATCAAAACAACTTTACGTTTATTAATCAATTGGCAGGGTTGCTTTGTTTTGAGACTGTTCGCTTGCTCGCCTTGCCTTCACATACATTCCTTCACCGAAAACCAATTTTATGATCGTGTATAAAACGCAAGAGGAATTTTCAATTTCGTTAACTCGGTCTCGTGACCCCCAATTTTGGAACTATTTCCGGGTAATACCAACCATTCCCCCTGTGGGTAAGGGGCTTAGAATATGCCAGAGGTAGGCAGACAAGTCGTAAGAGGTGACTAATATGCACAAAGGTAATGACGTGCAATTCGATGGTTGATCTACGGTTATGATGAGTCTCACCTCTCATTACCCATCCTTTCCCTTACGGAAGAAGGGGTGACATGACCTAGAAAGTTGCACTGGTCATACCAAATCGCTACACCGACAGTTGTTGTTGTTGTAGAGACAAAAACACTCCCCGAAGGTTTTTCGGAGTGCTGTCGAATTAACAGTCCTTGGCCGGATATAAATCCGGTATTTCCTTGCGGTACTGTCCGACTGTCGTGGTAGCGACACTCCTTCGGGGAGTGTTTTTGTCGTTACAAAAAGCAACACTAACAATTAATTCGTAACAACGTAAATAAACACAACGCGAAAACATACAATGAAGATGGCGGATCGCCGAAACCGGTTTGTAACAAAACAAAAATTGCCAACGGATGAAGAAAAATCGTTCCAATACACAAACATTCGTTTTACCTGTAAAAATGTTCGGTAATTCTTTTCAAAGCATTTCTATATAGAATATTGACAAATAGCAAATGGGGCGACTCTAAATAGAAGCGTGAGTTAAAAGCCCCTATTACGGCTTATAGTTCAATTACCCGCCGACGTGTGTAACGTACGTTTACTTATCCCGTACGTACGTACGTTTGAGGGAATCTTGTGCCCGTGGCGCCAACGGAGAAATCAGCCATTTCCGTTGCTTACATTTAGTACAATGTTGCCATTGATCAGTTTTTATGCATGCTAACGCAAACGCGTGCTTTTGAAACAATTATTTTTCATTTTATGAGTGTCCGAAATTAATATTAAATAATTATAGCCAGTCAATTTATTTAAAAGCAACAACTTAATATCGTAATTTCAGGTTATTTCAACATTATTACGAAAATTTAAAAGATGTTTTGAGGTATTTTTGTAAAGCAACTCCAAACGATCCATAACCAGCATACACACGTATGAATAGGCAACACTGTCATATGAGAGAGCAATCAGCTGACACGTTCTTACGGAAAAAATCAAAATTTCTTTGATTTCTACGCTACGTACTACGTATACGGAAAAATTGAACGTCGGTGAGTGTTCGTTTACATGGCACTCTCATAAGACAGGTCGTGTCAGCTGACACGTACTACGTACGTGCGTCGGTGGGTAATTGGACTATTACAACTCAACTAAGTTGAGTTGTTTTAATTACAACTCCCCTTTTTTTTGGCAACATGTTACAGAAAAACTGGATTCCCAGGAGTAGTGGGCTGTATTGATGGTCACGTTCGCATCATTTCACCAAAAAAAGAACTGCAACATTTGTATCTCCACAGAAAAGTTAACAAGTACCAAATTAAAAAGCAAGTTAGTACCCTACTAGACGGGCCTAACCACACTCACCAATACATGTGAACGAAAATTGTAAATTACTAACACACACAAAGCCTTTTGTCAAGTTTTTACTTTTCTTTGTGTATTTTCTTTTTTGATATTGTGAGCAAACCCTACTAGACGGACCTAACCACACTCACTAATACATGCAAGCGAAAATTGCCCTACTAGACAGGTACCAGTTAAATGGTTGGTCAGATAACCCCTCGGCCTGACTTGCGTTTGCGTTATTTTTGCTTATTTTTCTCAATTAGTTTCTGAAGAGCAGTGTGCCAAATCTAACCATGTGTTTGCTGTCCGTGTGCACACGTACAGTATAAGGCATCCCTTTCTTGCGCATGTAAAACCACATCTGTCTGCACTCTTCACTCTCATTATCCGTAATGAAAAGTTGGGTTAGCGCTAACAGTCAGGTATAATGCAAACACATGCCACCGCTAATGCTTATGAGTAAGGCAAACATGCGGCAGGCCTAATGGTTATGAATGACGGAAACTTCATATACGAGTATAGCTACCAATGAAAACCCTACTAGACGGACCTAACCACACTCACTAATACATGCAAGCGAAAATTGTAAATTACTAACACACACAAAGCCTTCTGTCAAGTTTTGTTTTTTCTTTGTGTATCTTCTTTTTTGGTATTGTGAGGGAAATGTTAGTGCGTCGTAAAAAAATGTATAAAATATTTAATAAGGAGTTTTGCAAAGAAATTGCAAGTAATACGCCTAGATAAGGCAAGTATATAGTGCTTATTATTGTTATTAAACACAAATTTTCATATTTTCAGGTGGACGAGCAAAGGAATTTTCAACTTGCGGCAAATGGAGTGAAATTATATTTTGTAAATGTTTAGTGGTATAAATATGTATTTATAGATCTAATTGACTGTTGTGAACGTGAAAATTGTGTAATTTTAAATTATATTAAACATTAAAAACCACATCTAATAATAAATCCAATTGTATTTTCATTGTTAGCTATATATGAAGTTTCCGTCATTCATAACCATTAGGCCTGGCGCATGTTTGCCGTACTCATAACCATTAGCGATTGCGTGCGTTTGCATTATACCTGACTGTTAGCGCTAACCCAACTTTTCATTACGGATAATGAGAGTGAGTGCAGACAGATGTGGTTTTACATGCGCAAGAAAGGGATGCCGTATACTGTACGTGTGCACACGGACAGCAAAGACATGGTTAGATTTGGCACACTGCTCTTCAGAAACTAATTGAGAAAAATAAGCAAAAATAACGCAAACGCAAGTCAGGCCGAGGGGTTATCTGACCAACCATTTAACTGGTACCTGGCTAGTAGGGAAGTGTAAGTGCGTCGTTAAAAAATTTATAAAATGTTTAACTAGGAGTTTTGCAGTGAAATTGCAACTAATACGCCAAGAAAAGGCAAGTATATAGTGCAAAATATTGTTATTTACCAATTCAAGTCCTGGTTTTATGCACACAAAATTTGATATTTCCAGATGGACGAGCAAGGAACTTTAAATTTGAGGAAAATGTAGTAAAATTATAGTTTTGTAAATGTTTAGTGATATAAATATGTATTTATAGATGTTATTGACTATTGTGAACGTGAAAATTGTGTAATTTTAAATTTTATTAAACATTAAAACCTAAATCTAATAATACAAGCAATTGTCTTCCCTACTAGACAGGTACCAGTTAAATGGTTGGTCAGATCACCCCTCGGCCTGACTTGCATTTGCGTTATTTTTGCTTATTTTTCTCAATTAGTTTCTGAAGAGCAGTGTGCCAAATCTAACCATGTCTTTGCTGTCCGTGTGCACACGTACAGTATACGGCATCCCTTTCTTGCGCATGTAAAACCACATCTGTCTGCACTCACTCTCATTATCCGTAATGAAAAGTTGGGTTAGCGCTAACAGTCAGGTATAATGCAAACGCACGCAATCGCTAATGGTTATGAGTACGGCAAACATGCGCCAGGCCTAATGGTTATGAATGACGGAAACTTCATATATAGCTAACAATGAAAATACAATTGGATTTATTATTAGATGTGGTTTTTAATGTTTAATATAATTTAAAATTACACAATTTTCACGTTCACAACAGTCAATTAGATCTATAAATACATATTTATACCACTAAACATTTACAAAATATAATTTCACTCCATTTGCCGCAAGTTGAAAATTCCTTTGCTCGTCCACCTGAAAATATGAAAATTTTTGTTTAATAACAATAATAAGCACTATATACTTGCCTTATCTAGGCGTATTACTTGCAATTTCTTTGCAAAACTCCTTATTAAATATTTTATACATTTTTTTACGACGCACTAACATTTCCCTCACAATACCAAAAAAGAAGATACACAAAGAAAAAACAACACTTGACAGAAGGCTTTGTGTGTGTTAGTAATTTACAATTTTCGCTTGCATGTATTAGTGAGTGTGGTTAGGTCCGTCTAGTAGGGTTTTCATTGGTAGCTATACTCGTATATGAAGTTTCCGTCATTCATAACCATTAGGCCTGGCGCATGTTTGCCTTACTTATAAGCATTAGCGGTGGCATGTGTTTGCATTATACCTGACTGTTAGCGCTAATCAAACTTTTCATAATGGATAATGAGAGTGAAGAGTGCAGAAATATGTGGTTTTACATGCGCTAGAAAGGGTTGCCGTATACTGTACGTGCCCTACTAGACGGACCTAACCACACTCACTAATACATGCAAGCGAAAATTGTAAATTATTAACACACACAAAGCCTTCTGTCAAGTTTTTGTTTTTCTTTGTATATCTTCTTCTTTGGTTTTGTGAGCGAAATGTTAGTGCGTCTTTAAAATACTTATAAAATATTTAATAAGGAGTTTTGCAGAGAAATTGCAACTAATACGTATAGATAAGGCAAGTATATAGTGCTAATTATTGTTATTAAACAAGTCAAGTCCTGGTTTATATATTTATGCGCCAAAAACTTCATATTTTCTTGCAATTTCAAGTTTCTGCGAGGATTTCGGGCTCGTGATCTTGAGGAGCTGTTTTGTTTTGTTGTTGTAGCGACTACTTAACCTGCCTAGGATGTTACCCCCCATCCAACATTGTCATCAGGCTCTTCTAACGGAAGTCCAAGAAACCTCGCGGCTTCAACAGGGGTGGACCAGAGTGAAATTGGTGTTAGAAGAGTGGGCTCAGTTGAGCAGATGAACAGATGGTTGGTATCGTGGGGAGACACGCCGCATGCCGGGCAAACATTTGGCATGTCAGGGTTCAGTCTGGATAGGTAAGAGTTTAGTCTGTTACAGTATCCAGACCGAAGTTGGGCCAGCGTGACTCTTGTCTCCCTGGGCAGTGCGCGTTCCTCGTCGGCAACAGGTGGAGCTTGTGCCTGTAGGACTGCATTCACTGGGCGTGACCTGACAAAGGAGTTTACCGACTCCGTGTGGATGAGGTTGAGGGCCCGCCGGTGCACCTTTGGATCAAATGGCGAGAAGATGTGATGCCGGATCTCGTCATAGTGCTTACGGAGGTGACTCCTTATTCTCCTGGGAGGCGGATTTTCGTTGAACAGGTTCCTGTTCGGGTGCTGCGGTTTATAGCAGTTGAACAGGAATTGTCTGGTCAACATCTCGCAATGCTCTTTGACATCGAGCATTTTTGCCTCATTATGAAGATGGTGTTCAGGAGACATAAGGAGGCACCCCGTGGCAGTTCTGAGTGCGGTGTTTTGGCAGGCCTGCAACCTCCTCCAATGTGTGTCTGCTAACCCCGGCGACCATATTGGCGTCGCGTAGCTCAGAACCGGCTGGCCGTTTGCCTTGTACGTTGCCAGTAACGTTTCTTTGCCTTTACCCCAAGTACTGCCAGCTAGTGACTTGAGGATTTTGTTACGGCTTTGTACTTTGGTGGCAATCGCGGCTACATGAGCACCGTATTTGAACATGTTATCAAACGTGACCCCTAAGATTTTGGGGTGTGTGACAGTCGGAAGCTTAATGCCGTCGACGTAGACGTCTAATTCCATGTTCGCCTGCACTGTCCACGTCGTAAATAAGGTGGCCGAGGATTTGGTCGGTGACAATGTCAGGTTCCGTGCAGCGAAGAAACTGGAAAGGGTTGGCAGGTAAGAATTAATTCTCGAGCAGAGCTCATCGACGGAGGGTCCAGTCGCCAGGATCGTGCAGTCATCGGCGTAGGAGACGATCGAGACGCCTTCTGGTGGGGAAGGGAGCCTCGATATGTAATAATTAAACAAAAGCGGGGATAGGACACCACCCTGTGGCACCCCTTGCTTAATTATACGTGGTTTTGATCTTTCGCCTCTAAATTCCACCGATGACTGCCGACCACTCAGGTAGTTGGCGGTCCAACGTTTTAGACAGGGGGGAAGGTTTGAATCTTCCAGGTCGTTAATGAGTTGCGCGTGATTAACAGTGTCAAAAGCTTTCGACAAGTCAAGCGCAACTAGCACGGTAATGTCATTTGGGCGAGATTGGTTGAGACCGACACCTATCTGTGTGGTGATGGCGTTTAGCGCGGTGGTAGTGCTATGCCTTTTGCGGAATCCATGCTGATGTTCGGCTAATCGTAGGTTAGCGGTGTAGTAAGGGAGCAAGACCGACTCCAGGGTCTTCACTACTGGCGAGAGGAGTGATATCGGTCGATATGACTCCCCCACGTTAGCCGGCTTGCCGGGCTTTAGTAGTGGCACCACCTTGGCCTGTTTCCATCTTTCTGGAATGACAAAGGTGGTCATGGACAGATTGAAGACGGTTGTTAAGTACCTTACTCCCTCATCATCGAGATGTTTTAGCATCAGCATGGATATACCGTCTGGGCCAATAGATTTGGAGTTTTTGGACCCCCGTATGGCCTCCCGAACCTCTGTGGTGGTGATGGCAATGGGCGCTTGGTTGTTTTTGCGTTTGTGCGCTTCCCTGATAGCTCGCCTGATTTCCTTGTCAACCGGAGGATGCAGTACAAATTGCCGGCAGAAAGCGCTCGCGCATCCCTTTGGTTTCGACTGTACCTTATCACCAAAGGTGATGGATATTTTGTCGTTCGGTTTGGTCGGATTAGACAAGGATTTTACAGTGGACCATAGTTTGCCAACACCAGCAGAGAGGTTACAGGTCCTTAGGTGCTCCTCCCACTTGGCGCGTTTGTGTTGATCAACTAGTCGTCTGATTTCCGCATTGAGACCTTGAATTTGAGGATCCGTAGGTTACAAGTGTCGCACGTGGTCACGTTCATTAGCCAGGGCCGCTGCCTCTGCGGGGAAGTACGGACGTATCTCCTTAATTCTACCTGACGGAATATATTGATTGGAGGCTGAAGCTATGACCAAGCGAAACGCTTTTTCCCCTTCTCGTACGTCAGACGGGATGGGAAGAGCAGCGAAGGTGCTCTCAGTGAAATTAAGAAAACCAACCCAGTCAGCTTTACTGAAGTTAGTGAAGGTGCGTTTCTCAGAGGTAACGAAGTCATTGGGGCGATCGATTGAGAGGATTATCGGTAAATGGTCAGATGCAAGAGTAAGCATTGGTCGCCATTCAACGCAGTTTATGAGACCTGCGCTGACAATTGTGAGGTCTGGCGAACTGGAACAATTTACCGCAACTCTCGTGGGGGCGTCCCCGTTCACAGTGCAGAACGTCGAATCGTCTATTTGTTCCGCCAATTCCTGTCCCCTGCCATCGGCCTGTAGGCTTGAGTGCCACAGATCGTGGTGTGCGTTGAAGTCTCCGAGGATTACACGATTATCGCCTCTGAGTAACGCACTGATGTCAGGGTGGTAATCTCTCGGACAGCAGGTGGCAGGAGGTATATAGATGTTAATGATTTCGAGGTCGACGTCGCCCGTCCGGACTACCATTCCTTAACGTTCCAGGAGGTTGTCCCTCGGTTCGACGTCGGGCTCAAATGGACGATATTGCACGGATTGGTGTGTGATGAAGGCGAGTCCGCCCCCAAGACCTCTCTCTCGATCACGTCGGTGGATGTTGTAGCCGTCACAAGTCCGAAGATTTGATCGGGCGTTTAACTTCGTCTCCTGAATGGCAGCGATCTTGATGTTCTGTCGCTTCATGAAGTTCACTATTTCACTCACTTTCCCGGTTAGGCCGTTGCAGTTTAACTGTAGGACGCGAAAGTGCGAAGGGGGAGAAGTGTTCACGCTGGGGGTCAGGGACTGGTGCGTATGCCTAGGTGGAAGCAGGCTGGGTCGCACACTGCGTCGCACTCTAGAAGACGAGGGATCCGGGGCACCAGAGGGTGGCGAATCGGTCGACGTTGTAGGTTGCGTAGCTCGACAACATGGTGCAACGTACGTATCAGTCCATAGGTTCCTGTTTCCAAGTTGAGAACATATAAGCAAGTGACACAGGCCATGGCAGGAATTGCATTTGACTGATGTCGCAGGTGTATATAGTCTCAGCCGACAAACAGAGCACAAGGTGTAAGGGACCAGGAGCTGGTGGCTTTGACTTACATTTGTGCTAGTGCTGGAAGAAGAAGGGGAAGTTGAAAGTGGGAGGGGGGTTGGCTGTCGCTCGGCATTGCTCACATCTGAGACGGAGGAGCTACGTAAGAAGTAGCTGTGAGCGGCTGTGTGAGGTGTTGGCGCCTGCGGGCGTGAGCGGCAGCGGGTGTTACACACTTCTTGCTGGGCGTTAGTGGTGCTATTAGTCGTGGAGACTACTTCAGAAGCTTGTGACGGTGCGATACGGGACGTCCTAGGGCGTGAGCAGCAAGGGGCCACGAAAGTTTTGTAGAAACTAGGAGGCCTATGTGTGGAGGGATTTAGCCCGGAGCACCTGGTTTTGTGCAGCCATCTTTTACAAGACTTGCATTGGACGGAATGTGAACGCTTAACGTAAATCTTCTTCCAGCAGACGCAGCAGATCCATTCTCCTGGACCCGGGTTGGGTTCAACCCCAGCCCGGAGCAGGAGAGTTTTGAGCAGCCCTGCTGCAAGGAGCTGCTCGGAGGATGACAGTATTTGTGGAAAAGGTGACAGGTCAGACAGGGTAGAGTCGAAATAACAGCCCTTGGTCGGATGTAAAAATCCGAGTCATTCCGGTACGTAGAACCGGCTGTTGTGGGAATGATCTTGAGGAGCTGGGACGTTCTTCCTCAAGTGGGGTATTTATTTGACTAGGCATGGAAGCGGCAGCGGCTGCATCCTCACTGCTCTCAATTTCTTCGCTCGCCGGTGCTATATTCTGAGTCCCTAAAGCTTGGCCACTAGGAGCAACTTGACTCCTCATTTGTATCAATTTCGCTACACTTTCCTCCAAAGGATTTAGTGACTGCTCTGGCGACGGACCACCAGTTGCAAGCTGGTTTGCGCGATTGTAAGCAAGCTTTCTTTTCAAGTTTGCCTTATAATGTATCCATACCTGCAAGATAAATTTATAAATTATCATTGCACATTCACTGCATTGGAATTTGTACAAAACTGCTGATTAAAAACTAGTTTAAAATAATTTTAAAATGTTTACTCACCCGCTATCCATTTTTTCTTAATATAATTTCAAAGACAACTTCAACAATATTCTAATACTATGTACACACTAGAGCTGAAAACAAGTAATTTCGTATAAATTACTCCACACAAAACAAGTGCGTTCATACTTGCGATTTCTAATTTAACTTGACAGCGATCTAGCAACCCTGCATAAAAAATAATTCAACCAACGGAGAGCGCAGATGTATGTAAATTTAAGAAATGGAAATATTTCTATTTAAATTACATTTTATTTAATTAAAGATGGGTGAACAAGCTAAAAAACTTTTGGAGCTGGTAATGGTAAGAAGGCAATCGCATGGATTGTCAATCATGGACCATGCAACGTCCAACATACATTTTTTACATAAATTGCAACGGCGACGTTCCATAATAATAAAAAAGATGATATGGTTGAGAAAACAGTATTTTATGTTGTTGGCGGCTTCACAAGATCTTTCCAAGCAATCTCGGATATGTTGGACAAAAGTGAGTATGATTGCGCACCTATATACTAAGCTAACAACTTTTAAGTTCCAAAGGATCGTTCCCAAACATTTTGCGAAATAGACTGCCAAGTCAACGATGATAACTTCTTTAAAAGTAATTTTCGCATGAAAAGGAGTACATTTCTTGAGCTCTGTGAATATTTACGAGATTTGGAAAAAGCAGACACACCTTTACGGAAAGCAATATCGTTGCACAAGCGGGTAGCTATTGCATTGTATGCATTAGGATCATCATCGGAATATCGTACTGTTGGGAGTATGTTTGGAGTTGAAAATTCCACGGTATGCGGAATAGTTCTTGAGTTTTGTACTCTGGTTCGGAACGTTTCGGGTCCTTTATACATGACAAGTTTTCCGTTAACGAAGCAAAATATTGCGAAATTAGTCCATGGATTTGAAATTCTTGGATTTCCCCAGTGCATGGGAGCGATGGTCCGATTTGTTTCTTCTACTTTCTATATTAATACAATATCGAATAGTTCAAAAATATGTATTAGTTCAACAATAAATTATGGAAAACTCACCTATATCTCGACGACAGGTTGTGCATCTTCGTTGTAATTTCGTCTGCGAGTGCACGAAACTCCATTCTTCTCCAATTCCACCGCCATTGTTTGGATAATGTGGCTATTTTTGCGCGCACCTCGCAATTCATCAATTTTCGAGCTCCAAATATCAATAAGAAGGCGGTCACTTCCTTCTCCCCATGAATTACGTTTTTTGTAATTTCTTTTTGCTATTTTGGCCATTTTTATTTTTTGTTTATTTGCGACAATTAGATGACACATCAGTTATGTGACAACATGCTTTTCGATTATTATCGATAAAATTTAGTGCCGACACTCATTGAAACTTGTTTTCGCTCTTGATTTCGGTTAAATTAAGTGTTTTCATCTTGTTTTCGGTGACAGATTTTACAAGGCGAAATTACTTGTTTTCAACATGATTTGCTTCGAAATTAAGAATGAACTCGAAATTAAGCTAGTGTGTACATAGTATAAGACAACTGCTATTAAGGAGTTGTCAGTTTTTAATATTCCTGACAACCGCACTAGCACAGGGTTGTAAATGGTAATACCACAAAAAAAGTTGTTAGACTTTACAACTCACTTAAATTTTTAGACAGGTTGGGTTGTAATCGATAATACCAAATTGCGAAATTTCAACTGAAGTAGAGTTGAGTTGTAAACCGTAATAGGGCTTATAGTTTTATATATGCCAGCCAACTATGGACACGCGACGATACTACATGACATGGCAAAGGGACTAAACGGGGTCAGAACCGACCCAATAGAATACACGGACTATAAAGGAGGTCTTGACTTCCTCTCTCGAGGGAGGAATGGGAACAGGGCTTAGTCACTGGTAGAGGGATTACAATCTACACGGACGGCTCAAAAATGGAACGGGGGCTGGGCTATACTTTGGAGATTTGCAAGCCAGGCAGTCATACCGATCCCTGACTAGTGCAGTGTCTTTCAAGCAGAAATATGCGCCATAATAAAGACAGCTGGATTGATGCGCGAGAATATTGTACCAGCGACAAATGTAACTGAGCAAGAAACCAGAGAAGATGCCGAACCCGAGCCCACAATCGAAGATGGTGGAATTGACGTTCCAAAACCCGACTATAATGAGGTGCAAATAGCAATATCCCGATTGAAAAACAATAAAGCAGCTGGCGCTGATGGTTTGCCCGCTGAGCTATTCAAACACGGAGGCGAGGAGCTGGTAAGGCGCATGCATCAGCTTCTATGCAGAATATGGTCGGATGCATGCATGCCTGAAGATTGGAATCTAAGTGTTCTCTGCCCAATCCACAAGAAGGGAGATCCTGCAAACTGCGCCAACTACCGCGGAATCAGCCTTTTGAATATCGCATATAAGGTCCTATCAAGCGTATTGTGCGAAAGACTGAAGCCTGATGTGAACAGACTGATTGGATTTATTTTGTTTTGTTGTTTTTCCGACAGGGTGAATGATTGATGTATATTGGAACGATTTTTCGTCATCCCTTGTCAAATTTGGTTTTGAGACAAACCGGTTTCGGCGTTGTGCCATCATCAGTGTCGATTTTCGTTCTGATCTGTTGTGGTCGTTTGTCTTGTATTTATAGTAGGTAGCAGGTAACGTCAGCATGGGTATCTGTTTGTGTACGTGTGTGCATGTGTTGTGTGTGTACATTCAGAAACGGGGGTGGTTTGCATCGATCGGTTTTTTTGTGGTTGACTGAGGCAGGTAAAAGTTGGTGATTTTTGTTGTTTGACCTTTTTTGCTTGTTTGTTGTTTTTGATCTTTTGTTGTTTTGTGCTTATTTGTCGGTGCGTGTGTGTTTGTTGTACCTGAGTGGTTGCTTTGTTTTTTGTAAACCAATTTTAAAGGTTCGAATATTGTGTCGGAAAAAGTGTTTGTCTGTTCGTTTATTATTCTACCGTCGAATGTTTCTTGTTTGTAGATTTCCATGTTTTCGAGTACGTTCAGACGTCTACCTTTTGCTTGTACATGTAGGACCTTGACTGTTTTTTTGATGTTTCCGGGGGGGCATTTATTCTCCGCCATGTGATTCGCAAAGTTGGACTCTGGTATGATGGTTGGATTCCTTATCTTTTTGTTGTAATCTCTAATGTGTTCTCTGAACCTCGTTCTTACTTGTCGTCCGGTTTGTCCTATGTAACTGTGCTGGCATTCACAAGTGAGCTTGTATACACCATGGCTGCTAAATGGATCTTCTGAGTTAGTTTTGGTTCTTAGCTTCCGTCCTAAATTGTTCGATGTTTTGAACGCTGTGTTGATGTTGTATTTTCTAAGGAAATTTGCTAATTTATATGTTGCCCTTCCAGTATATGTCATTGTCGTCCAGGTTTGTGTACTTTCTTCTCCATTGTTTCTTTTTTGTTCTCTAAGGTCTCTCCTGAGTTTATCTACTAGTGCTTTTTTATATCCGTTGTTTGTAGCGATGTTATATATTATTCCAAGCTCTCTTCTATATGCTTCTTGTGTAAGAGGTGTTCTTTCCAATCTTTGTACTAAGTGCCTTAGCGCTGCATTTTTATGTTGTTGTGGGTGGTTCGAGGTATTATGTATTATGGTGTCGGTGGCCGTTGGTTTCCTATATATGTCGTAGTTGAATTTATTGCTAGCTTTATCAATACTTATTGTGAGGTCCAGATAATTGATTCCTCCGTCTTTTTCGGTTTCCATTGTGAATTTTATGTTCCCGTGCTGCTTGTTGAGGTACTCCAGTACTTGCTCTTCGTTGTTGGTAGTTAAAACGCATATGATATCATCCACGTACCTTGCGTAAAATAACACTCCTAATTTGGAATTTAATTTCTGTATATACTCTTTTTCCAGGTTTTGCATAAACGCTTCCATAAGAATAGCCGATGTTGGGTTTCCCATCGCAAGTCCGTTTGTTTGTCTGTATATTTTATTGTTGAATTGAAAATAGTTTTGACGTAGTGTGGTTCTTACCGTGTTCGTGATTTGCGTACTTTTTACTTTATCTTTTGTTTTACGTAGTATTATAGAGTTTACTATGTTCAATGTCTCTGCTAGTGGTATTGATGTGTATAGATCTTTTATGTCGAAAGATACCAATTTGCTGTCCTTTATCACTTCAACGGTCCTAAGTTTGTTTATTAGTTCAGATGTATTAGTTATGGTGTGTTCGTTGCTAAGTTCCAGTGTGTCCTTCAATACTGTTTTTAAATATTTAGATAGCTTATAGCATGGTGCTGATTTAAAATTAATGATTGGTCTCATTGGATTGCCTGGCTTGTGGATTTTTGGTAGCGCAATCAGTGGTGGAGTTGATGGGTTCATTTGGACTAATGTATATGCCGAGTGTGTATCTATTATATTTGTTGCAGTTTTTATAGCCACTTTGATTTCTTTCTAGTATTCATCCGTGGGGTTCACTCTTATTCTACGACATTCCATATCCTCGATGAGTTTTTCGGTTTTTGTTATATACTCATCTTTTTCAATTAGCACAGTTGTGTTGCCTTTGTCCGCCTTCGTTGCGACAATGTTGTTTATCCTGAGTTTATGTTGTAGGTTCTTGACTGTTTTTTGCTCCGTGTTTCTCTTCTGTCCTTCCTTTGCTTTCACTTCCTTGTTTATTATTTCTCTGCACATGTGTCTTGCGTGCTCTTGTTCCTCAACTGGTATTAATGATATTGCGACCTCTGCGATCGCCTGTTCCGTTTTTCTTCACACCACGGCGGCCGCCTCGAACCACCCACAACAACATAAAAATGCAGCGCTAAGGCACTTAGTACAAAGATTGGAAAGAACACCTCTTACACAAGAAGCATATAGAAGAGAGCTTGGAATAATATATAACATCGCTGCAAACAACGGATATAAAAAAGCACTAGTAGATAAACTCAGGAGAGACCTTAGAGAACAAAAAAGAAACAATGGAGAAGAAAGTACACAAACCTGGACGACAATGACATATACTGGAAGGGCAACATATAAATTAGCAAATTTCCTTAGAAAATACAACATCAACACAGCGTTCAAAACATCGAACAATTTAGGACGGAAGCTAAGAACCAAAACTAACTCAGAAGATCCATTTAGCAGCCATGGTGTATACAAGCTCACTTGTGAATGCCAGCACAGTTACATAGGACAAACCGGACGACAAGTAAGAACGGGGTTCAGAGAACACATTAGAGATTACAACAAAAAGATACGGAATCCAACCATCATACCAGAGTCCAACTGTCAAGGTCCCACATGTACAAGCAAAAGGCAGACGTCTGAACGTACTCGAAAACATAGAAATCTACAGACAAAAAACATTCGACGGTAGAATAATAAACGAACAGACAAACACTGTTTCCGACACAATATTCGAACCTTTAAAATTGGTTTACAAAAAACAAAGCAACCACTCAGGTACAACAAACACACACGCACCGACAAATAAGCACAAAACAGCAAAAGATCAAAAACAACAAACAAGCAAAAAAGGTCAAACAACAAAAATCACCAACTTTTACCTGCCTCAGTCAACCACAAAAAAACCGATCGATGCAAACCACCCCCGTTTCTGAATGTATACACACAACACATGCACACACGTACACAAACAGATACCCATGCTGACGTTACCTGCTACCTACTATAAATACAAGACAAACGACCACAACAGATCAGAACGAAAATCGACACTGATGATGGCACAACGCTGAAACCGGTTTGTCTCAAAACCAAATTCGACAAGGGATGACGAAAAATAGTTCCAATATACATCAGACTGATTGGACCTTATCAGTGTGGCTTCAGACCTGGTAAATCTACAATCGACCAGATTTTTACAATACGCCAAATCTTGGAAAAAACCCGTGAAAAGAGAATCGACACACATCATCTCTTTGTTGATTTTAAAGCCGCTTTCGATAGCACGAAAAGGAGCTGCCTATATGCCGCTATGTGTGAATTTGGTTTCCCCGCAAAACTTATACGGCTATGCAAAATGACCTTGAGCAACACCGCCAGCTCGGTCAGAATTGGGAAGTACCTCTCCGAGCCGTTCGAAACTAAACGAGGTTTCAGACAGGGTGACCCCCTATCGTGCGATTTCTTTAATTTAATGCTGGAGAAAATAATACAAGCTGCAGAACTTAACCGCGCTGGAACAATATTTTATAAAAGCGTGCAACTGTTGGCATATGCTGACGATATTGATATTGTGACGATTTCGACGATTCCTTGATTATCAATCCTGGGTTCGATCACTATAAAGTCGAATAAACACACGCACAGATAATGTAAGTAATAGCTAGTTTTATTTACTAGTAATAAACGCAAAACAATTTTAAGAGCTTGGTAACTTTACAGTAGTTCACTATTGAACGCTTGAAAATAAACTGATCAACCTGCAATGCTTGGTCACCGCCTTATATAGTCCAACAGGGTACTTGCCTACGCACCGAGAACTTTCTTGGTTATTCGCTTTTCGTGTTCTGGAAGGGTCGGTGTTATTTATTGGAATCTCCTCTTTGCATCGTATTCGCAAACACTCGCGCTATCTCTCTTCCTCTTCCTAGTTACACGCTTGCATGCATAAGCGTAGCCATCGTTATCTCAGTTGTGTGTTAACTAGTGGTGAGAGTGTTATTGAGTTAGGGATGGTACATGCTTGAGAATAATCGCCACACTGCCCT
Source organism: Merzomyia westermanni (assembly GCA_949987695.1). Classification (NCBI taxonomy): domain Eukaryota; kingdom Metazoa; phylum Arthropoda; class Insecta; order Diptera; family Tephritidae; genus Merzomyia; species Merzomyia westermanni. The sequence goes on from OX465291.1 coordinate 60,717,875, forward strand.
CCACCTAAGTCTGATCGTCCCGATCAGACACATTTCCCAAACCAAACGCTGCTAGACGCTCAATGGTTGGCACTGCTTTACTAAACCTCATTTCCTCCAGGGATTGAAACTCCGACATCAATCCTCTCCTGCAGAGATTCCCACAATGCATTGCAGTGTCACATATTCCAACCACTTTGTCCGTTCTTAATCTCGAATAAATTTGTGCCTTCACTTTCGTTCCCAATGGTACCCGGCAAACATTCCTGCAACTCGTTTCTTCAGGATTCTGTTCCGTTCTCTCATGCCCATTGCACTGTTTCACATTATCCACTAAGTTGCGTTGCCTCCTCGTAACATGACCACCAGATGTTCGTCTTTTATTCTCAGCACACTCTGCACACTTAGTAATCCATTTCGTCACAGTTTGCTTGCAACCGATCCAATAGAACCGCCGCTTTACCTCTTGCAGCGTTTTCTTTATTCCCACGTGCCTTCCATCTGGGCACCTATGCGACGCTTTGATAACATCTGGAATTCTTGCCTTGGGAACAACAATAAGTGATCGATGATTCTGGCCATCTTCACTTTCCCATATCCGATGCAAACAACCAGATATTAGCTTCAAACTACTCCATTGTGCCCAGTATGCTCTTGCAATACGACTCGCTGCTACCATCTCTTCTCTTCCTGGCTGTTTGTTTTTCTTTATTCCTTTCAACACACGTGCCAAATCTGGATCTTCCTCCTGGTCTTGCCGAATCTTCTTCAGGAGGTACTTGTCCGCGAAAGCCTTTGGTCGAGGATCTACCTCTGCTTTACGAGGCTCCTGTTGCTTCATCTTCAAGATCACTCCCTTGGTAGTATAGCCTTTATTGTGTCCAAAAACCAGAGGAACTTCTTGGCCGTTGTAAGTCATAACCCTGTTCCTTACGTTGATGTGAATGTCTCTCTCAGCCAAGAAATCGACGCCAATGATGACTTCGTCGACAATACTCGCTACCAAGAAGTTGTGATACGTGGCCACATTCCCAATCACAACCTTGCATTTCACTTCTCCCAGGACTTGCTTGCTGTCACCAGTTACTGTCCACAACTTAGCTTTCCGCAATGGTCTCACCTTTCCCCTGACCAAGTCAGTCCGAATGATGGAATGTGATGCACCAGTATCGACAGTCAGCAAGCGCTCTTTCCCGTCCACGTAGCCTTCAACAGTAACATTACTCGCTTTCCGTTCGAGTTGTGACACAGAGATTATGGGACATTCATCTTGCTCATCTTCTCCAGTTTTGCGTTTACGTCCACTTAAATTGCCAGGATTACTGGAGCCAGTGCCGCAATAACGTGCTATGTGACCTGGTTTTCCGCACTTAAAGCATTTAATGGCACCATCACTTTTTTTCTGTACTCCGTTCAACGCTTCCAAAATTTTGTCTACCCAAGCCGGAGTGTCCACTTCTACGCGATGAGCCTTGTATGTAGGTTTACTCAAAAGCGAGGCTGTTTCCTGCGTCAGAGCATGCGATACCGTTTCAGCGAATGTTCTTTTGGGGCTTGCATATGTGGCCCGCTTCGTCTCCACATCGCGTATTCCATTTATGAAACACTGGATTTTCACCCTCTCCGTATATTCTACAGGTGCGTCCGCATTTGCTAGATGGGCCAACCTCTCGATATCCGATGCAAATTCCTGTAAAGTCTCATTAGGTTTCTGGAAGCGATTCTGTAGCTCTATTTGGTATATCTGCTTCCGATGTTCGCTACCATAGCGTCTCTCAACTGCACCCATCAATGCATCATAACTGTTCCTTTCGGACTCGGGAATAGTCTGTAAGATTTCTGCTGCAGGTCCCTTCAATGCCACGAATAGTGCTGCAACTTTATCTTCAGTGCACCAATTATTCACCGCAGCCGTCTTCTCAATTTGCAGCTTAAATACCTGGAATGGAACAGAACCATCAAAGGAAGGTGATTTTACCTTGGGAGTATTCGCTAAAGCAGTTGTGCGATTTAGTTGCAATTCCTGGATACGGCCCTTCAAAGCATCCACTTCGGCCTCAATTTTGTCCTGCCGTTCTCTGAATATCTCTTGCACTTCTGTTATTTTTGCATCTTGTGTTTCCAGCCGCGATGACATATAAGTCCTTTGTTCTTCTAGTTGAGCAGAGATTTGTGATGAAACCTGGGTAGAAATTTCCGTCGACATTTCCAAAAACCGAGTCTCTTGTTCTTCCATTTTAGTCGACATCTGAGTTAATACAGCCAATATCATGTTTGTGTCGACGGTTGCTATTGGACTCGAAGACTCCTTTCTTTCTTCCATTTTTGTCGGTGCCTCCTCGACAAGATGAAAAACATGATCATCAACGTTGATTCCTTCTGCTTCCATAGCCTCTCGCAATCGTGACTGTAACTGTGATTTATTGCCTGTAGTGTTTAGACCCCGTTGTTCCAACTCATTTTTGAGTTGCTGAATCTTTAATTCATTCAGCTTCGCCATGTCCTTGTTATCCTTAAATTCACTGGTATTTATTCAACAATACCGCTTCTGACACCAATTGTGACGATTTCGACGATTCCTTGATTATCAATCCTGGGTTCGATCACTATAAAGTCGAATAAACACACGCACAGATAATGTAAGTAATAGCTAGTTTTATTTACTAGTAATAAACGCAAAACAATTTTAAGAGCTTGGTAACTTTACAGTAGTTCACTATTGAACGCTTGAAAATAAACTGATCAACCTGCAATGCTTGGTCACCGCCTTATATAGTCCAACAGGGTACTTGCCTACGCACCGAGAACTTTCTTGGTTATTCGCTTTTCGTGTTCTGGAAGGGTCGGTGTTATTTATTGGAATCTCCTCTTTGCATCGTATTCGCAAACACTCGCGCTATCTCTATTCCTCTTCCTAGTTACACGCTTGCATGCGTAAGCGTAGCCATCGTTATCTCAGTTGTGTGTTAACTAGTGGTGGGAGTGTTATTGAGTTAGGGATGGTACATGCTTGAGAATAATCGCCACAATATCATTGGCCTTAACAACCGCGCCGTAACTTCTGCTTACTCCAAATTAGAAAAGAAGCGGAGAAAATGGGATTGGTGGTGAACGAGGGCAAAGCGAAGTACCTTCTGTCATCATGCAAAGAGTCAGCGCATTCGCGCCTTGCCAACCAAGCCACTGTTGGCAGCAATAATTTCGAAATAGTAAAGGACTTCGTTTACCTGGGGACCAGCATTAACACCAAGAACAATGTTAGCCTAGAAATCCGACGAAGAATTACTCTTGCAAACAAATGCTACTTCGGACTGAGTAGGCAATTGAAAAGTAAAGTCCTCTCTCGACGAACGAAAATAACACTACAAGTCACTCATCGCACCCGTCCTGCTATATGGTGCAGAAGTGTGGACACTAACATCTGATGAGGCGGCTCTGGGAGTATTCGAGAGAAAGGTTCTTCGAAAGATTTGTGGACCTCTACGCGTTGGCGACGGCGAGTACCGAAGAAGATTTAATGATAAGCTGTATGAACTTTACACAGACGCCGACATAGTTCAGCGAATTAAAACACAGCGGCTTCGCTGGCTAGGCCACGTAGTGCGAATGAGCGAAGATGCTCCAGCCCAGAAGGTATTCTTATCGGCACCCGCCGGTTGAAGCAGAGGAAGAGGGAGACCACCACTCCGATGGAAGGACCAAGTGGAGACCGATTTGCGATCCCGCGGTGTTTCCAATTGGCGCCAGTTGGCGCAACGAAGAAACAACTAGCGAGCTATGTTGGACGGTCAAAATCGCCCAGGCGGTGAGATGACCATTTAAAGAAGAAGAAGAAAGACAAATGTATCGATCTTTGTTGACAGCCAGGCTGTTTTGAATGCATTAGAATCGAACGTGATAAAATCTGATATGGTTCAAAGGCGACGAACCTCGCTGAAAGTTCTGGATCATCTCAACATTTGGCCTTTGCTAGGTCCCCGGACTACTAAGGAAAATCGATGAGCATTATTTTGAAACAACAACGAATTTACTATGGACCCTCTTGGATGACTGCGAAGTCTCAAGGTCCATATGGCCATTTTAAGACAGAAAACGAACTAGCTTCCTTCTCAAGTTTTACAAATCTGCGGTAAGGGTACTTACAAGGATATTGTGCTATCGCACCAATGCTTCGACGATGGTGTATGCTAACGAGTTCCCTATGTAGAAGCTGTCAGCATGAGGAGGAAGAGGAGTCCATACATCACTTTCTTCGTAGATGCCCAGGACTACAGTCAAGGGGTGTCGGATTTCTAGGAGCACGCTTTTCGATAGTCTGATCTTTCGCTCCTTCTCAAGTTCATATGGGAAAGTAAATGGTCTAAAAAGGATTGAGTAATACCTGGTAGGACACATGTGCCCCCTTCCTGCACGCAATGAAATCATTCACAATGGACATAAGTGGCTCCGAGTGGAAGTTAGGGATATCCCATGCTCTCTTAACCTAACCTATTTTATGGTTTTTATGTGCAGAACACATTTATTTATACTTAAACTTTTTTATATTGTTGTGGTGTGTTTGTGGTAACGACAAAAACACTCCCCGACGGTTTTGGGGAGTGTTGTCGAATTAACGGTCTTTGGCTGAATTTGAACCCGGTACTGCCCGACTGTCATGGTAGCGATTTATGACCAGTGAAACCTTCTAGGTCATGTCACCCCTCCTTCCGTAAGGAAGGAAGATCAACATAACAAAATAAAAGGATAAGATGGGTAATGAGAGGTGAGAGGTATCATGTCCGTAGACCAACCATCGAGTTGCACGTCATTACCTTTGTGCATATTAGTCGCTTCTTACGACCGCTATGCCTAACTCGGGCATATTCTAAACCCCTAACCAGCAGGCTACCTTTTTATATTCCTGACTTGCACTGTAAGAACAATTTTGGTATTTGTTTCCCTGAGGAGACAACTGCTAAAATACGTCCAAAAATGTCGGTAGAGGTACTAAAAAAAATTACCCAGGTCCGATCCCAAATGGGGGGCGTGATCCGCCATGTTGGACCGTAACTCGCGTTGCCATCTGGCAACCCCAGGGTGTTGCGGGTTAAGAACCAAAACCTCTTTAACGAATCTAGACCCTGTAATAAGCTGTTGTTGTTGTTGTTAACAGTGCTTCGCCCTGCCCAATGGGCTCGATCACTTTAAATTGTCATCAGGCTCTTCTAACGGAAGTCCGAGGAAATGCGCAGTTTCCACAGGGGGTTGGACCAGAGTGATGTGGGTGTTAGAAGAGTGGGTTCAACTGAACAGGAAAAGAGATGTATGGTATCATGAGGGGTCATACCACATGCAGGGCATGTATTTGGTATGTTGGGGTTCAGTCTGCATAAGTAAGAGTTTAACCTATTACAATATCCAGAGCGAAGTTGTGCTAGTATGACTCTAGTCTCCCTCGGAAGTACACGCTCCTCTTCAGCCAATTCAGGTGGTTGAGTATTAATAACGGGATTCACCGGCCGAGATCTGAGGGATCTGTCTACCGACTCTGTGTGGAGGTCATTTAGAGCCCGTCTATGGTTCCGCAGATCAAACGGCAAAGAGATATGATGCCGGATCTCATCGTAATGCTTACGGAGATGTCTCTGGGGGGCGGTGCTACATCCAAAAGATGTCGGTTTGGATGACTAGGTTTGTGACAGTTCAGAAGGAACTGTCTACTCAAGAGTTCCGCGTGCTCTTGAACATTGAGCAATTTCGCCTCTTGATGGAGGTGAGACTCAGATGACATAAGCAGGCATCCCGTAGCGGTTCTGATGGCGGTGTTTTGGCAGACTTGCAATTTCCTCCAATTGGTGTCAGAAAGGTTGGGCGACCATATAGGCGCAGCATAGTCAATAACCGGCCGGCCAATAGCCTTATATGTAGCAAGCAATGTTTCTTTGTCTTTTCCCCAAGTACTGCCGGCCAGTGACTTGAGGATCTTATTGCGGCTCTGTGCCTTTGAGGCTATTGCGGTGGCATGACCAGCGAAGGTGAGGCCGTTGTCAAATGTCACGCCCAAGATTTTTGGGTGGTTGACAGTAGGTAGAGGTACTCCATCTACGTGGACATTTAACTCTTGCCCCATCTGCGCATTCCATGTCATAAACAGGGTCGCCGTCGATTTAGTGCAAGATAGGGTCAGATTTCGCTCGGTGAAGAAGCTGGAAAGGTCACGGAGGTAACTGTTGATTCTAGTACAGAGTTCGTTAATGGAGGGACCCTTGCCCAAGGCCACTATCGTGCAGTCGTCAGCGTAGGAAACAATGGAGACGCCCTCTGGTGGGGGGCGGAAGAGAGAACACCACCTTGCGGCACCCCTTGTTTTATTCTTCGTGGTCTAGATTTCTTGTTCCTAAATTTGACTGTTGCCTGTCGACCATTGAGGTAATTAGCGGTCCACCTCTTAAGGCCGGCAGGGAGCGGTGTCTCATCCAGGTCTCGGAGGAGAGTGGCGTGATTGACCGTGTCGAATGCATTTGACAGATCAAGTGCCACGAGAACCGTCCTATGGTTTGGTGGATTTTGATTCAAACCGTTGTTAATCTGCGTTGTAATGGCGTTCAAAGCGGATGTTGTGCTGTGATTTTTGCGAAAACCATGTTGATGATCGGCCAATTTTAGATTTGTAACGAAGTAAGGAAGCAGAATGGACTCTAGCAATTTCGCTACCGGCGAAAGGAGGGATAACGGACGATAGGACTCTCCTAGGTTCGCCGGCTTCCCTGGTTTTAATAGGGGAACTACAATCGCTTGTTTCCATATCTCAGGTAGTTAGAGAGAGATTGAAGAGAGCCGCTAAATAATTCTGTCCTTCATGGCCAAGGTGTTTGATCATCTTCATGGCAATTCCGTCGGGTCCGATGGATTTTGAGGGTTTGGCCTTCATTATGGCTTCCTTAACCTCTGCGGCTGAGACGGCAATTGGCGCAGTAGAGTGTTTGTGTTTGCGCGCACGTCGGAAGGCTCTTCTCTTAGTCCTATCCGCAGGTGGATGCATTATAAACAGGCGGCAAAAGGAGCTCGCGCATTTCCTGGCGTCCGATTTGACTCTGTCGCCGAAAGCAATGACGACCTTGTCTTTGTGTTTGGTCGGATTGGATAGGGCCTTGACAGTCGACCATAGTTTGCCGACTCCGCCGGAGAGGTTGCATGTCTCAAGGTGTTGTTTCCACTTGGTCAGCTTGTGTTCGTTGACAATCCTACGGATTTCCGCATTGAGATCTTTTATTCTGGGATCTGCGGGATTGATAAGTCTCACTTGGTCACGTTCTCTTGCCATCGCCGCAGCTTCTGCCGGGAAATTCGGACGAATTTCTGGTATTCTGCCAGCAGGAATAAAGCGGCATGAGGCTGAATCGATGATCTTGCGAAACTATCGTTCGCCTTTGCGTACGTCCGTTGGAGTGGGTAAGGCAGCGAAGGAGCGCTCTGTATATTCAGTAAAGCGGTCCCAGTCCGCTTTGGTGAAGTTGATGTATGTTATTTTATCAGTCGTTATGAAGTCGGTCGGTCGTTCAACAGAGAGTAAGATGGGTAGGTGGTCTGAAGCTAATGTAAGCATCGGTCGCCAGATGACAAAGTTAATAAGGCCCGCGCTCGTTATGGAGATGTCTGGCGAGCTGTGACAGTTACCTGCCACCCTGGTGGGGGCATCTCCATTGACTGTACAGAATGCTGAGTTATCTATTTGGTCTGCAATTGCCTGTCCTCTACTGTCTGCTGGCAAGTTGGAGTGCCAGAGATCGTGATGTGCGTTGAAGTCGCCTAGGATTAGGCGGTTATCGCCCCTTAGCAACGCACTAATGTCGGGATGATAATCTCTAGGACAACACGTGACAGGAGGAATATAGATGTTTATGATTTGCAGGTCGGCGTCTCCTGACCGGACTGCTATGCCTTGGCATTCTAAGATAGAGTCCCTGGGGGCGACGTCAGGGGAAAATAGATTGTATTGTACAGAGTGATGTGTAATGAACGCAAGGCCACCCCCAAGACCGCTGGGACGGTCTTTACGATGTACATTATACCCATCACAAGTTCGTAAGTCCGATCTCGTGTTCAGTTTTGTCTCTTGTATCGCGGCGATTTTGATGTTGTGCGTCTTCATAAAGTCAGTTATCTCCGCGATCTTTCCAGCGAATCCGTTACAGTTCAGCTGCAGAATTTTGAAGTGTGTAGGAGGGGAGGCGGGGGACATACTAGGCGTGAGGGACGGATGCGTTTGCCTAGGTGGAGGTAGGCTAAGGCCTAAACTATGTCGCAGTCTAGAGTTGACAGCCCCATGGCCGATGTTGTCTGGCGTGGAGGGCGGCTGTGTACTGCAACAGGGGGCTATGAACGAATCCGTCCAAAGGTTGCCGTTTGCGAGCCCAGAGCACATAAGGGTGTGACACAGGCCAAGGCAACTGTTGCACTTGACCGATGTCGCAGGCGTATACAATCTTTGTCGACAAACGGTGCACGTAGTGAAAGGTACTAGGAGGTGGTGTTCCTGACCCACGTGCAGGCTGGAAGCAGGGGGGGGCATTAGGGGCAGAGACAGAGGGGACTGACGCTCGGCGATGCTCATATCTGACCTATTCCGGTGGGGATAGGAGTGTTGAGCGGCCGTGTGAGATGGAGACGCTGGCGTGCGTGAGCGACAGTCGGGAGTGGGTGAGGCAGGGATGGCAGCGGTGCTGCCAGTCGTGTAGACTGAGCCACTATTGTGACTATTGGAGGTAGTTAAAGGCGGTAAGGGAGTGCCAGAGCGGCGGCTACCGCGGGACTTCCTAGGACGTGTACAGCCAGGTGCCTCAAAAGTACTAAAGAAAGTACGGGGTATGTGGATGGCAGGGTTAAGCCCTGAACATCCAGATTTATGTAACCATCTCTTACACTTGGCGCATTGTACCGAATACGACCGTTTAATATAAATTTTCTTCCAGCAAACGCAGCAGATCCAGTCTCTTGGTCCAGGGTTGGGTTCGACCCCAGCCCGTAACAAGAGACAATGGAGCAACCCAGCTGCAAGGGTTTGCTCCGAGGACGACAATTTAAGGGTGGGACGGGACAGATTGGACAGGGTTACACTGAAATAACAGCCCTTGGCCGGGTAAGAAAACCCGGGTCATTCCGGTGCGATAGAACCGGCTGTTGTGGGAATGCTGTAATAAGCTAGTTTTCGTCAATCACAAAACGAAAGTGTTAGCTTTCGTCAGACGCCAGTCTAGAGCATTGTAAAGGTCTAAAAGTAAGTTATGTTTCAGCTTACTTGTAGAGTGGTACAATGGTAGAGTGTTAGTTTTCTTACCAAATTTTGAAGTTGTTAGTTTTCGTATGGGGCGTCGCTATGTAAATGCAGCAAGAATCACTAAATCACAATTAATTTTGAACCAATATTTCACCAAAAATTTGTTAACGCAGTGAAAGTTTTAATGAGCGACGCTTGATAGAAATGTATTTTAAAACGAACACCAGAAGATTTTAGCTGGTTTGAATAAAGAAATTCTACGCTTTTGGATTTCACATTTATTTGCTTGTTATTGAAATGGTGTTATGATGATGATGTTGATGAGTTTAGTATGGTTTTTTTAAATGGTATGGAAATACTGATGTAAATGTTAAAGTTTCACAAAAATATATACATACACACATAGTATCAAACGAAACGAAATTTGTTAAGATTGTTAGCAGCGCCAAATAGAATTTTTACTTGGCGTAAATTTTTTAATGTGAAATAAAAACGCATCTGCAAGAAAGTAATTTAAAGAGCGAAAAAAGTCCAACCTAAGTATTAAATACATTGGTGCATGCATACAGCAAAAGTTGATGAGTATAACTTAGGGGTAGAAGAACCGAGCTATTAAGGTTGCTCTGGCGTCTTTAAATTATATTTCGATTTTATATTATTTAGCTCTTCCTGCTTTTTGTCCACATCTACACGTTTAAATGCCTTGTTTGATTGGTAGTACAACACAACAAGGTAACGATTACAAACATTAAATCCAGACAAATGATCACAAGCGTTCTTAGCGTCGAATATATCCTCGTAGACAACAAAAGCAGTTCCTCGTGTCTCTGGTGTATTTCCACTGTAGAGTATAAAACAGAGTATAAATAAGATATATACATATGCAAGGTACGAGTATAGAAACTGGCTTTCCAATATGAGAAGACTGTTTTTTAAACAAAAGAATTGTTATATTGAAATTTGGTTGGAATGCTAGCGTTTATCAAACTAGACATTTGTTCTACCTTGGGCTGGAGATGGTAGTTTAGGTAAATGAGGAAGGCTCTGGGCGCGTATGAAGCGGATCCTCTCCATGGTTGGTGATAGACACTCACATTTCCATCACCCCCAAAGTCCAGGCCCCGTATGGAAAGGCTAGTTTTATTAACAAGGCGCTAACATATACATATACTTACACGCGGATCTGCCTTATTGCTCCGAACTTTCCAAAGATATCATACATCTCATCCGATGTAATTTTATAGGGCAAATTGCGAACATAGAGCAATCTATTTACCTCAGGTGGCAAGCGAATCTACAATTTATTGCTAATGCTTCTTTAACAAGACTAATTGTTTATAATTTTAATACTTACATTATTGCGTTTGTTCATAGTTTCTTTGTTCGATTACACTAGGTTGGTTCTCTCAAGTAACTTTTTTTTAAAGAAAGTCTTTTGTTATGTACAGACTTTTCACCAAATGAAACTAGGGAGATGTCTGGTCAACACCAAATTCATCCTTTAGTAAATTACTAATGGTCAACATGTGTCGACTGTGTGTCGATATATCGATTGCGCTTTCGGGTACTCTGCTGCAAATTGCGGGGAACATTTCCAAGTATAGTCATCACTAGCTCAATAACACTAGCACCACTAGTTAGACAACAAAGACAGTGTGACCAGGTTACCCTTTTTCGCGGCTATATTTAGCCTTTTTTTGTCCTTTAGCATTATAATTTTGGTTTTAGCTTCGTGGATTTTTCTAGCCTTTTTTTACACCAAACCTTATCTGGTCCCAACACCATATTTGTCATATAAAATTAAAGTTAAAAGAAGGTAGTATTGATGACGAAATACGGAAACCCCTGCGGGTTAGGGGCTTAGAATATGCCCGAGGTAGGCATACCGGTCGTAAGAGGAGACTAATATTCACAAAGGTAATGACGTGCAACTCGATGGTTGATCTACGGATATGATGCCTCTCACCTCTCATTACCCATCTTATCCTTCCTTACGGATATGGGTGTGATATGACCTAGAAGGTTTCACTGGTCATAAATCGCTACCACGACAGTCGGGCAGTACCGCAAGGGAGCGATAACACAATTGCGACATCGCCTACCTGATAATATGAACTCTTTACAAGAGATAAGATTTTTTTCAGTTGATAATTCTTTGAAAGTTACAAAGCCGGATGTATTTTCTCACTTTCAAAAGAAAAATATAGGTATTCTCCAAGTCAAGTAGCATTGATTTATCCGCAGTGCCGAAAGCTAATAACCGTACAGTGGACAAGTGGGACCTCTACCATTGAATTTTGGGCGGAAGTCCAAGAACATAAAAATTCATTAAACGAACCCCCTTTTTTAGAACTGGTCGAATTCGTATTTAACTTTTTAGTATTACCTTTCATTAGTGCGGAGGTTGAAAGAATTTTTAGTGCCATGATCATTTTAAATGATGTATATTGGAACGATTTTTCGTCATCCCTTGTCAAATTTGGTTTTGAGAAAAACCGGTTTCGGCGTTGTGCCATCATCAGTGTCGATTTTTGTTCTGATCTGTTGTGGTCGTTTGTCTTGTATTTATAGTAGGTAGCAGGTAACGTCAGCATGGGTGTCTGTTTGTGTACGTGTGTGCATGTGTTGTGTGTGTACATTCAGAAACGGGTGTGGTTTGCATCGATCGGTTTTTTTGTGGTTGACTGAGGCAGGTAAAAGTTGGTGATTTTTGTTGTTTGACCTTTTTTGCTTGTTTGTTGTTTTTGATCTTTTGCTGTTTTGTGCTTATTTTTCGGTGCGTGTGTGTTTGTTGTACCTGAGTGGTTGCTTTGTTTTTTGTAAACCAATTTTAAAGGTTCGAATATTGTGTCGGAAACAGTGTTTGTCTGTTCGTTTATTATTCTACCGTCGAATGTCTTTTGTTTGTAGATTTCCATGTTTTCGAGTACGTTCAGACGTCGGCCTTTTGCTTGTACATGTAGGACCTTGACTGTTTTTTTGATGTTTCCGGGGTGGCATTTATTCTCCGCCATGTGATTCGCAAAGTTGGACTCTGGTATGATGGTTGGATTTCGTATCTTTTTGTTGTAATCTCTAATGTGTTCTCTGAACCTCGTTCTTACTTGTCGTCCGGTTTGTCCTATGTAACTGTGCTGGCATTCACAAGTGAGCTTGTATACACCATGGCTGCTAAATGGATCTTCTGAGTTAGTTTTGGTTCTTAGCTTCCGTCCTAAATTGTTCGATGTTTTGAACGCTGTGTTGATTCGATGTTTTGAACGCTGTGTTGATCCAGTATATGTCATTGTCGTCCAGGTTTGTGTACTTTCTTCTCCATTGTTTCTTTTTTGTTCTCTAAGGTCTCTCCTGAGTTTATCTACTAGTGCTTTTTTATATCCGTTGTTTGTAACGATGTTATATATTATTCCAAGCTCTCTTCTATATGCTTCTTGTGTAAGAGGTGTTCTTTCCAATCTTTGTACTAAGTGCCTTAGCGCTGCATGTTTATGTTGTTGTGGGTGGTTCGAGGTATTATGTGTTATTGTGTCGGTGGCCGTTGGTTTCCTATATATGTCGTAGTTGAATTTATTGCTAGCTTTATCAATACTTATTGTGAGGTCCAGATAACCGAAAAACTCATCGAGCATACGGAATGTCGTAGAATAAGAGTGAACCCCACGGATGAATACCAGAAAGAAATCAAAGAGGCTATAAAAACTGCAACAAATATAATAGATACAAACTCGGCACATACATTAGTCCAAATGAACCCGTCAGCTCCACCACTGATTGCGCTACCAAAAATCCACAAGCCAGGCAATCCAATGAGACCAATCATTAATTTTAAATCGGCACCATGCTATAAGCTATCTAAATATTTAAAAACAGTATTGAAGGACACACTGGAACTTAGCAACGAACACACCATAACTAATACATCTGAACTAATAAACAAACTTAGGATCGTTGAAGTGACAAAGGACAGCAAATTGGTATCTTTCGACATAAAAGATCTATACACATCAATACCACTAGCACAGACATTGAACATAGTAAACTCTATAATACTACGTAAAACAAAAGATAAAGTAAAAAGTACGCAAATCACGAACACGGTAAGAACCACACTACGTCAAAACTATTTTCAATTCAACAATAAAATATACAGACAAACAAACGGACTTGCGATGGGAAACCCAACATCGGCTATTCTTATGGAAGCGTTTATGCAAAACCTGGAAAAAGAGTATATACAGGAATTAAATTCCAAATTAGGAGTGTTATTTTACGCAAGGTACGTGGATGATATCATATGCGTTTTAACTACCAACAACGAAGAGCAAGTACTGGAGTACCTCAACAAGCAGGAATCAATTATCTGGACCTCACAATAAGTATTGATAAAGCTAGCAATAAATTCAACTATGACATATATACATGATACCTCGAACCACCCACAACAACATAAAAATGCAGCGCTAAGGCACTTAGTACAAAGATTGGAAAGAACACCTCTTACACAAGAAGCATATAGAAGAGAGCTTGGAATATTATATAACATCGCTACAAACAACGGATATAAAACAGCACTAGTAGATAAACTCAGGAGAGACCTTAGAGAACAAAAAAGAAACAATGGAGAAGAAAGTACACAAACCTGGACGACAATGACATATACTGGAAGGGCAACATATAAGTTAGCAAATTTCCTTAGAAAATACAACATCAACACAGCGTTCAAAACATCGAACAATTTAGGACGGAAGCTAAGAACCAAAACTAACTCAGAAGATCCGTTTAGCAGCCATGGTGTATACAAGCTCACTTGTGAATGCCAGCACAGTTACATAGGACAAGCCGGACGACAAGTAAGAACGAGGTTCAGAGAACACATTAGAGATTACAACAAAAAGATACGGAATCCAACCATCATACCAGAGTCCAACTTTGCGAATCACATGGCGGAGAATAAATGCCCCCCCGGAAACATCAAAAAAACAGTCAAGGTCCTACATGTACAAGCAAAAGGCAGACGTCTGAACGTACTCGAAAACATGGAAATCTACAAACAAAAAACATTCGACGGTAGAATAATAAACGAACAGACAAACACTGTTTCCGACACAATATTCGAACCTTTAAAATTGGTTTACAAAAAACAAAGCAACCACTCAGGTACAACAAACACACACGCACCGACAAATAAGCACAAAACAGCAAAAGATCAAAAACAACAAACAAGCAAAAAAGGGCAAACAACAAAAATCACCAACTTTTACCTGCCTCAGTCAACCACACAAAAAACCGATCGATGCAAACCACCCCCGTTTCTGAATGTACACACACAACACATGCACACACGTACACAAACAGACACCCATGCTGACGTTACCTGCTACCTACTATAAATACAAGACAAACGACCACAACAGATCAGAACGAAAATCGACACTGATGATGGCACAACGCCGAAACCGGTTTGTCTCAAAACCAAATTTGACAAGGGATGACGAAAAATCGTTCCAATATACATCAATCATTCACCCTGTCGGAAAAACAACAAAACAAAATAAAACAACATTTTAAATACTAAATTAAAGAACAGATTAAAAATTAGAATGATTAACTTGCTGCCTGATATAACATGTTCGTTGAAACGCTTATTCAAATATTGCACTAATTTTGAAATAACCGTGATCTCATCTCTAAGATAAATACTCAAACTTTGTACGGAGATTCAAGCTCTTCTGAACCATCAGACGAAGAAAATATTATAAAATTAATAAGTTTGTGGTGAGTTTTCTACAGTATGTGTTTCTTTGAAAAAATCCCTAGTCAAGGAAAATGTGCCTGATATGTGTTGAAACAAGAATAGTTCCTTTAAGTTATGTCTACAGTTTTATATACAAACTAGCAGACCCGGCAGACGTTGTCCTGCCTAAAACTTTACTTGCTTACATTTAACCAATTGTACTCTTTTCCCTCCCCACTTAGCGCTTCTTCAACATTTATCCTTCTCTCCTCCGTTTTCTTTGAACTTTTGCCTTCTCTTCTCTTCTTTACCTTCTTAATTTTCCTCTAATACCACCTCTATATCTCAAATTTCTATTCCTACTACCCTTCTTCTCCGATTTCCTCTGCGGGTACTGATATGTACATACTTTCAAAGATATATCGAATTACCTTTTTATGAGCCTGGTACTACTTTTTTTTTCCAAGGTTTTTTGATATACAGAACACATATCTACATATAAAATATCATTAACTTGAACCAAATAAATTCCTAGCTATGCCGAATTGCTACTTTAAATAGCCTGGAGGCTTTGCCAAAAACTAAATAAAATCTCGTTTCAGAGAGATAGAAAATAAAATTTGGACATTAATGAAGCACAGACAAAACATAAAAAATTTGACTGTGGCAACTCCCACTTTTCCAAAATTATGTAAATCTTGACTAAGGGAAACATATATCCAAATATCATTGATTTAGACCAAATACGGTCAGAGTTATGACGAATTGAAATTTATATAGCCTGGAGCCGTAGCATCGCCCACTTTTCCAAAATTACGTATATTCTATGTCGTACCCACCGAACATCTAAACCTATCGTGAAAGTTTCATAAAGATCGACCATAAACTTTGGACAATAATGAAGAACAAACAAAATAGAAAAAATTTGGGTGTAGTACCGCCCACTTTTCCAAAATTATGTAAATCTTGACTAAGGGAAACATATATCCAAACATCATTGATTTAGACCAAAAAAGTTCAGTAGGTCGATTCACTTCGATATACTTTGACACCTAACTTCGCTTAACACCATTTTAGCGCTCTTCCGTATTCGCTACCTTTTAACCACACAAAAAGTGTTAGCTAACACTTAGCTGTCGCGAATTATTTTCGAGGTGTTAACGATAACGTTAATATATTTACAAGTGTTTTAGCGTTTGGAAAAGTAAAAAAGTTAGTTTTGAGTTTTTTGCATGTAATTTAGGACTAAATACGTCTAAACACAAGTATTTCCATATTTTATCATTATCAAGAGTCAGCTGTTTAGTGGCGTTAAAGGACAGTTACAGAATCGCATTTTCGTTAAGAACAAACGCCAAAATTTGCGATAAGCTTAACGCTCGGCGAGTGGTTAAAAGTTACAGAATCGGGCTACAGAGTTATGCCGAATTGAAATTTTATATAGCCTGGCGGCCTGGCACCGCCCACTTTTTTAAAACTATATAGCCTATGATTTAACCAGTGATCCCAAGAATATACTGTGAAAATTTCATTAAAATCGGTTGAGTACTTTGGACGCCTATGGATTTCGTGAAAAAAATTTCTTACTTTTTTTAGCTTCTTTTTTTTCTTAATTTTAACCTTTTCTAACCTTTTTTTTTGGCGACTTAACCTCTTTTTCTTCTAACACCTGGTCACACTGAATAGCGATGACGATAGCTACACCATGATCCAATAATTTATATGGTCGTTTCACATGACATAGCGTCTTCTTCTTCCTCATCCACACCTTATGTCAAACGTTCATATCTTTGTTTTTTGTTTACATTCTTTGTTTACAGTTCTTGGAAAAGCTATTGAGTTCGCTTCGTGTTTTATTTATTTTTAATAAAAATTCGCTGTGAATTGATATTTAACGAGTGCTTTGTGATAACATTTTAAGAAAATGTGTGATTTATGTGTGTGTTATACGTGAAAAGCTTAGAAAATAGGCGAATCGTTTTTGCGCGTTCCCTCTCACATGTGCATTTTGACATAAGAATTCACCGACGTCAAACGGTAATTTCGTGGTGTTGGCCGATTGCGGCGACCATATAAATTATGGGATCATGAGCTACACTTAGCACATGGCAGAAAAAAGAAGGTAGTTCCATTGTCAAATTTCGGTCGCCATGTTAGCCACCTGACAATTAAAGAGATTATGACATTGCATGCTACCAATTAATATTGACGAAAATCCCCCTTTTCTGTCATATTCAAACAAGCTTTGACAAATAAAAATATTTTTGAAAGCTAAAAACCGAAAAAAATTAAAAAACTTAATACGTAGTGGTTCAATTTAGAAATAAATGTAGATTAAATCTAAGTACTTTGAAGTAACATATAGAGGTTGTAAATTAATAAAAGATTTGGCTTAAATGGCTAATGGCTTCAACCTTTCGAAGGATTTAGAAAAAAAATTTGTTTTGGGCCTTGATTTTTATTTAAAAAACAATTTAAAAATGTAGATAGAATGCTAAGTACTATACTTTGATACCTAGTCTTCTCTCCTGGCTTTGAAAAAAATCGTATATGCATGTTCAAAGCAATATACTTCACAAATCAGTACACAAGGCAGAAATTTGTAAAAAGGGCCAATTTATTATTATTTCAAAATACCTTCTTCTAAATATATCTGATTGGGCAACGCTATTCTGAATGATGACACCAAAGGGAATGTCAATAACCTCTTTTTTAATCAAAAATGAAAGTAGAGTGACAACCATTTTTTGACAATGGAACTACTTTCTTTTTTAAACCATAACTTAGCATGTAAGCAAGAGATAGCCAGATAGCATGCGTGTTTACAAATACGTGGCAGAGAGTAAATGCTGATAAGCAACCAGTGTTCTAGAATGCAAGTACAAGAGCAAATTAGAACTGTGGAGACGCTTGTAGGTGATGAAAGTGGCGCTCGAGCAGACAATAAAAGTGGTATTACTTTACATCCAACATCAACTGTAAAAACTGCACTAAAAATGCCGATATTGATACCCAGAGATGCGTTTCCGTCCCAGAAACCCTAATCCGGTGGGGGAAACCCATTATTTTTAGTAATTTAAAAGTTATTGGCAAAAAACCAAAAAAATACCTAGGTTCGATCCCAAAGGGGGGACCTGTTCCATAGTATTTATGGGCAGAAATAAAATAACCCTTAGCCGGTCCAACACCGGCTACGCGATCCCCAGTATTTCTGCGCAGAACACACTTTTGCACATTTGAAAACACCCTATATCTTTGTCTACAACAACCACATGAAAATGACATAAAATTGTTAACTTTGCTTGCAAGTATCTTGCAAACTACTAAAAATATTGGGTTTCCCCCACCGGATTAGGGTTCCTGGGACCGAAACGCGTCTCTGGGTACCAATATCGACATTTTAAATGCAGTTTTTACAGTTGACGTTGGATGTAAAGTATTACCATAAAAGGCAGCATACAAGCAAGGCAGGATGATAGTTCAATTTTAAGTGTTGTACAGTGAATTTACTGTGGAGATACCTAACTCGTGAAATTGTATTGCGTTTATTACCAGTAAATAAAACTAGCCTTTATAGACAGTAATAGTGTGTATTTTTTTACTTTACAGTGTTTAAACCCAGGAGTAATAATGGAGGAATCATCGAATTTGTCACAATTGGAGCCAGAAGTGGTATTGTGACGAATTTGATGAGTCTTCGATTATCCTGAGTTCGATCACTATAAAGCCAAATAAATAAACGTACAAATACTTTAATAACTAGTTTTATTTACCAGTATAAACGCAATACAACACATTCGCGACATTCAAGGTCTTCATCGCTTGTACCTATAAGCATGCATTCACGTTTTGTATTGTGGCGATAATTCTCAAGCATGTACCATCCCTAACTCAATAACACTCCCACCACTAGTTAAACCACAACAGAGATAACGATGGCTACGCTTATGCATGCAAGCGTGTAACTAGGAAGAGGAAGAGAGATGGCGCGAGTGTTTGCGAATACGATGCAAAGAGGAGATTCCAATAAATAACACCGACCCTTCCAGAACACGAAAAGCGAATAACCAAGAAAGTTCTCGGTGCGTAGGCAAGTACCCTGTTGGACTATATAAGGCGGTGACCAAGCATTGCAGGTTGATCAGTTTATTTTCAAGCGTTCAATAGTGAACTACTGTAAAGTTATCAAACTCTTAAAATTGTTTTGCGTTTATTACTAGTAAATAAAACTAGCTATTACTTACATTATCTGTGTGTGTGTTTATTCGACTTTATAGTGATCGAACCCAGGATTGATAATCAAGGAATCATCGAATTCGTCACAATTGGTGTCAGAAGCGGTATTGTTGAATAAATACCAGTGATTTCAAGAATAACAAGCACATGGCGAAGCTGAATGAATTAAAGATTCAGCAACTCAAAAATGAGTTGGAACAACGCGGACTAAACACTACAGGCAATAAATCAGAGTTACAGTCACGATTGCGAGAGGCTATGGAAGCAGAAGGAATCAACGTTGATGATCATGTTTTTCATCTTGTGGAGGAGGCATCGACAAAAATGGAAGAAAAAAAGGAGTCGCCGAATCCAGTAGCAACCGTGGACACAAACATGATATTGGCTGTATTAACTCAGATGTCGACTAAGATGGAAGAACAGAAAACTTGTATAGTATCTCAGCTGGAAGAACAGAAGGCACACATGGCATCTCAGCTTGAAGAACAGAAGGCACACATGGCATCTCAGCTTGAAGAACAGAAGGCACACATGGCATCTCAGCTTGAAGAACAGGATACACGTATTACATCTCGAATGGCATCTCAGCTCGAGGAACAGAAGACACATATGACATCCCAGATTTCAGCTCAGCTAGATGAAACGAAGGCATACATGAGATCTCAAATGGAAGAACAGAAGGCATATATCTCATCGCAGTTGGAAGAACAGGAAGCAAAGGTGTCATCAAAACTAGAAGTGCAAGATGCAAAAATTGCACAATTGCAGGAGAAAATCGATGCTGATGTAGATGCATTGAGAGGTCGTATCCAGGAATTGCAACTAAATCGTCAATCTGCTTTAGGGAATACGCCCAAGGTAAAATCACCTTCCTTTGATGGTTCTGTTCCATTCCACGTATTTAAGCTACAATTTGAGAAGACGGCTGCGGTGAATAATTGGTGCACTGAAGATAAAGTTGCAGCACTATTCGTGGCATTGAAGGGACCTGCAGCAGAAATCTTACAGACTATTCCCGAGTCCGAAAGGAACAGTTATGATGCATTGATGGGTGCGGTTGAGAGACGCTATGGTAGCGAACATCGAAAGCAGATATACCAAATAGAGCTACAGCATCGATCCCAGAAACCTAATGAGACTTTGCAGGAATTTGCATCGGACATCGAGAGATTGGCCCATCTGGCAAATGCGGACGCACCTGTGGACTACACTGAGAGGGTAAAAATCCAAAGTTTTATAAATGGAATACGCGATGTAGAGACGAAGCGGGCCACATATGCAAACCCGAAAAGGACATTTGCTGAAACGGTATCGCATGCTCTGACGCAGGAAACAGCCTCGCTTCTGACACTCCGGCTTGGGTAGACAAAATTTTGGAAGCGTTGAACGGAGTACAGAAAAAAAGTGATGGTGCCATTAAATGCTTTAAGTGCGGAAAACCAGGTCACATAGCACGTTATTGCGGCACTGGCTCCAGTAATCCTGGCAATTTAAGTGGAAGTAAACGCAAAGCTGGAGAAGATAAGCAAGATGAATGCCCTATAATCTCTGTGTCACAACTCGAACGGAAAGCGAGTAATGTTACTGTTGAAGGCAACGTTTACGGGAAAGAGCGCTTGCTGACTGTGGATACGGGTGCATCACATTCCATCATTCGGAGTGACTTGGTCAGCGGGAAGGTGAGACTATTGCGGAAAGCTAAGTTGTGGACAGTAACTGGTGACAGCAAGCAAGTCCTGGGAGAAGTGAAATGCAAGGTTGTGATTGGGAATGTGGCCACGTATCACAACTTTTTGGTAGCGAATATTGTCGACGAAGTCATCATTGGCGTCGATTTCTTGGCTGAGAGAGACATTCACATCAACGTAAGGAACATGGTTATGACCTACAACGGCCAAGAAGTTCCTCTGGTTTTTGGACACAATAAAGGCTATACTACCAAAGGAGTGATCTTGAAGCTGAAGCAACAGGAGCCTCGTAAAGCAGAGGTAGATCCTCGACCAAAGGCTTTCGCGGACAAGTACCTCCTGAAGAAGATTCGGCAAGGCCAGGAGGAAGATCCAGATTTGGCACGTGTGTTGAAAGGAATAAAGAAAAACAAACAGCCAGGAAGAGAAGAGATGGTAGCAGAGAGTCGTATTGCAAAAGCATACTGGGCACAATGGAGTAGTTTGAAGCTAATATCTGGTTGTTTGCATCGGATATGGGAAAGTGAAGATGGCCAGAATCATCGATCACTTATTGTTGTTCCCAAGGCAAGAATTCCAGATGTTATCAAAGCGTCGCATAGGTGCCCAGATGGAAGGCACGTGGGAATAAAGAAAACGCTGCAAGAGGTAAAGCGGCGGTTCTATTGGATCGGTTGCAAGCAAACTGTGAGGAAATGGATTACTAAGTATGCAGAGTGTGCTGAGAATAAAAGACGAACATCTGGTGGTCATGTTACGAGGAGGCAACGCAACTTAGTGGATAATGTGAAACAGTGCAATGGGCATGAGAGAACGGAACAGAATCCTGAAGAAACGAGTTGCAGGAATGTTTGCCGGGTACCATTGGGAACGAAAGTGAAGGCACAAATCTATTCGAGATTAAGAACGGACAAAGTGGTTGGAATATGTGACACTGCAATGCATTGTGGGAATCTCTGCAGGAGAGGATTGATGTCGGAGTTTCAATCCCTGGAGGAAATGAGGTTTAGTAAAGCAGTGCCAACCATTGAGCGTCTAGCAGCGTTTGGTTTGGGAAATGTGTCTGATCGGGACGATCAGACTTAGGTCGAGGGCAGTGTGGCGATTATTCTCAAGCATGTACCATCCCTAACTCAATAACACTCCCACCACTAGTTAAACCACAACAGAGATAACGATGGCTACGCTTATGCATGCAAGCGTGTAACTAGGAAGAGGAAGAGAGATGGCGCGAGTGTTTGCGAATACGATGCAAAGAGGAGATTCCAATAAATAACACCGACCCTTCCAGAACACGAAAAGCGAATAACCAAGAAAGTTCTCGGTGCGTAGGCAAGTACCCTGTTGGACTATATAAGGCGGTGACCAAGCATTGCAGGTTGATCAGTTTATTTTCAAGCGTTCAATAGTGAACTACTGTAAAGTTATCAAACTCTTAAAATTGTTTTGCGTTTATTACTAGTAAATAAAACTAGCTATTACTTACATTATCTGTGTGTGTGTTTATTCGACTTTATAGTGATCGAACCCAGGATTGATAATCAAGGAATCATCGAATTCGTCACAGTATGTATGTATTGTGGCGATTCTTCTCAAGCATGTACCATCGCTAACTCAATAACACTCCCATCACTAGTTAAACACAACAGAGATAACGATGGCTACGCATATGCATGCAAGCGTGTATCAAGGAAGAGGAAGAGAGATGGCGCTAGTGTGTGCGAATACAAGGCAAAGAGATGTCAATAAATAAGACCGGCCCTTCGAGAACACGAAGAACGAACAACCAAGAAAGTTCTCGGTGCGTTGGGAAGCACCCTGTTGGACTATATAAGGCAGTGACCAAACAAGGCAAGTTGAGCAGTTTATTTTCAAGCGTTGAACAGTGAACTACTGTGAAGTTACCAAACTATTAAATTTGTATTGCGTTTATTACTAGTAAATGAAGCTGGCTATTAGTTACAATATCTGTGAGTGTGTTTATTTGACTTTATAGTGAGCGAACCCAGAATTAATAATTGAAGGAATCATCGAATTCGACACAGTATGTATATTTGCGTGTACAAATGAGTGCATAAGCTGTAGCGATATTTGCTTAACTATTCGAATACCTATTATTCGAATACTTGTCATTTATTCGAATAAAAGTATAAATTATTCGAGTAAATATTTATAGCCTTCGAATAATTTTTCCATGCATCGTTATCTCTGTTGTGTTTAACTAGTGGTGGGAGTGTTATGGAGTTAAGGATGGTACATGCTTGAGAATATTCGCCACACTGCCCTCCACCTAAGTCTGATCGTCCTTATCAGGCACATTTTCCGAACCAAACGCTTCTAGACACTCAATGGTTGGCACTGCTTTATTAAACCCCATCTCCTCCAGGGATTGAAACTCCGACATCAATCCTGTCTTGCAGAGATTCCCACATTTTGGCAGTCCTTAATCCCGCATGGCTTTGTGCCTTCGTCGGCAAACATTCCTACAACTCATTTCTTCAGAATTCTGTTCCGTTCTCTTATACCTATCGCACTGTTTCACTTTATCCACTAAGTTGCGTTGCTTCCTCGGAACATGACCACCAGATGTTCGGCTTTTATCCTCAGCACACTTAGTTATCCATTCCCTTACAGATTGTTTGGAACCAATCCAATAGAACCGCCACTTTACCTCCTGCAGCGTTTTCTTTATTTCCATGTGCCTTCCATCTGTGCAACTATGTGACGCTTTGATAACATCTGGCATTCTTGCCTGGGGAACAACAATAAGTGCTCGATGATTATGGCCATCTTCATTTTCCCATATCCGAGGCAAACAACCAGATATTAGCTTCAAACTACTCCATTGTGCCCAATATGCTTTTGCAATGCGACTCCCTCTAATAATCTCTCCTCTTCTTGGCTGTGTGTTCTCCTTCAGTCCTTTCAACACACGTGCCAAATCTGAATCTTCCTCCTGGCATTGCCGAGTCTTCTTTAGGAGGCACCTGTCCATGAAAGCCAATGGTCGAGCAAGCTCCTCTGCCTTACGAGGCTCCTGCTGTTCCATCTCCTAGACCACTCCCTTAGTGCTATAGCCACTATTGTGTCCAAAGATCAGAGGTACGTCTTGGCCGTTGTAAGTCATAACCCTGTTCCTTAAGTTGATGTGAATGTCTCTCTCAGCCAAGAAATCTACGCCAATGATGACTTCGTCGACCATATTCGCTACCAAGAAGTCGTGTTACGCAGCCGGATTCCCAATCACAACCTTATATGTCACTTCTCCCAGGACGTTCTTGCCTTCACCAGTTAAGGCTCCGTTTGCTCGAGAAACGGTGACTTTATATGACGGCCGTTAAATAACCACCGCTTTGCTTACCGTCATTAGCGGCACCGATTTGCTGTAAACTCAGGCAATGTATGAGGTCGACTTGCCCTAAGCTATTTGTACAATTTTGACTGCGTTTAGTTTACGTTGCGGTGAACTTCACCGTCTTCTCCACCACTATGTGACGGCAGCTACGAGGTGTGTTCAAAAAGTATCGCGAATTTTGTGTTTTTTCAAAAATTATTTATTTATTCATGAATATCTATTTTGTCCCCTTCAAAGTAATCCCTATGAGATATTATACACTTGTGCCAACGGTTTTTCCAATCTTCGAAGCACTTCAAAAAATCATTTTTTTGTATCTTGTTCAGCTCCTCCTTCGATGCCGACTTTATCTCGTCAAGAGAAGCGTAACGTCGTCCTTTCATGGGCCTCTTCAGTTTAGGGAACAAGAAAAAGTCACAGGGGGCCAGATCTGGGGAATACGGTGGCTGCGGCATCATTAGTGTGTTATTTTTGGCCAAAAAGTCGCGCACAAGCAACGATGCGTGAGCAGGGGCGTTATCGTGGTGCAAAAGCCAATTTTTGTTCTTCCACAAATCCGGGCGTTTCTAGCAGATTGCTTCGCGCAAATTGCGCATAACTTGCAGGTAATATTCCTTATTGACCGTTCTTCCCTGTGGCAAGAACTCATGATGCACCACGCCCCTGCAATCGAAGAAAACTGTCAGCAAAACTTTCACATTCGACCGAACTTGGCGCGCTTTTTTCGGTCTTGGTTCGTGCGGCAGCTTCCATTGAGATGATTGAGCTTTGGTTTCCACGTCATAACCGTAAACCCACGATTCGTCACCAGTTATGACCCTCTGGAGCAAATTTGGGTCGTCGCGGACAGAGTTTAACATCTCATTAGCAATGTTCATGCGATGCTGTTTTTGGTCACAATTGAGCAATTTTGGTAAAAAAATAGGTAAAAATCGAAGACGATCCAAAACACGTGCAAGCAAAGCAGCTGTCAACAATTAACTGAACATTCAAAATGGCCGAGCTTGTCGGCATAAGTGAGAGACATGAGTACCAACATAACGCCACAAAAAATTCGAAATTCAAATATACGTAACCAGCGAAAATTCAAAATTCGCGATACTTTTTGAACACACCTCGTATATAATGGCACCGCTTTCGAGGAAACCAAAGCTTTACTGTCCACAACTTAGCTTTCTGCAATGGTCTCACCTTCCCGCTGACCAAGTCACTCCGAATGATGGACTGTGATGCACCAGTATCGACAGTCAGCAAGCCACAACAACAGCAAAAACAGCCAGCAAACCCTCTTTCCCGTCCACGGAGCCTTCAACATTAACATTACTCGCTTTCCGTCCGAGTTGTGACACAGATATTATGGGGCATTCATCTTGCTCATCTTCTCTAGCTTTGCGATTACACCCACCCTAATTGCTGGGATTACTGGAGCCGATGCTGCAATAACGCGCAATATGACCAGCTTCCTTACACTTAAAGCATTTGATGACTCCATCATTTTTCTGATGCTTTCCACTCAATGCTTTCAGAATTGTGTCTACCCAGTCTGGCCGTTCTACCTCCACGCGGTGAGCTTTGTAAGCGGCTTACTTAATAACGAGGCTGCTTACTGCGTCAGAGCATGTGATACCTTCTCAGCTAATGATCTCTTTGGATTTGCATATGTGGCTCGCTTCGTCTCCACATCACGTCATTTATAAAGCTTTGGATTTTACCCCTTTCTGTGTACTCTACAAGTGCGTCTGCGTTTGCTTGATGAGCCAACCTCTCGATGTCCCATGCGAATTCCTGCAATGTCTCATTAGGTCTCTGGAAGCGATTCTGTAGCTCTATTTGGTATATCTGCTTCCGATGTTGCGTCTCTCAACTTCACCCATCAATGCTTCATAATTGTATTGTAATAATTGCAAAATTTCAGCTGCTGGTCCCTTCAATGCCACGAACAGTGCAGCAACTTTGTCCACAGTGCCCCAATTATCCACACCTGTCGTCTTCTCAAATTGTAGCTTAGATACCTGAAAAGGAACAGAACCATCAAAGGAAGGGGATTTTACCTTAGGAGTATTCGCTGAGGCAGCTGGATGGTTCAGTTGCAGCCTCAATTTTGTCCTGTGTTCTCTAAATACCTCTTGCACTTGTGTTATCTTTGCATCTTGCACTTCGAGTTTCGATGACACCCTTGCCTTCCAACTGCGATGAGATATATGCTTTCTGTTCTTCCATTTGAGATCTCATGTATGCCTTCGTTTCGTCTAGTTGAGCTAAAACCTGGGATGTCATGTGTGTCTTCTGTTTCTCCAGCTGAGATGCCATGCAAGTTTTCTGTTCTTCCAGTTGAGATGACACTCGAGATGTAATACGTGTCTCTTGTTCTTCCAATTTAGTCGACATCTGAGTCAATACAGTCAATCTTTTGAAAATGAGCTACCGTATTCTTGTACCAAAAACGAACTGATTTTTACTTCAAACGGAAACAATTGTGAAATTGAATAAAACAATTGATATTTCTGAATTTAGTTTTTTATATGTTCGTGAAATAAAAAGTAAAATATTGGTCTACTTTTTGCACGGACATAAATAAAGTATTTATTTACCTTAATCTTAGAAATTGCACAAACAGCAGATCTTCGTGCAAAGAAGGCCAAGTAAAGTTTTTCCGACTTCCAGCGGTATCGTTTATGAGGGAGAAATGGCTAAACGCATGCATGATAACTGCAGATGCGGTACCAAAAGAACCATTTGTATGTTCAGACCAATTTTCGCTGAATATTGTAAGCCGAGGAACCGATGTGCTCAATTGGACCGCAACGCAAAAAAATGAATTACAAAACTATGGGTACAGAAATTTCGAAGAAGTCAATCAAAATTATACTTATGGTAATCTTTTATCTGAAGGGCCTTTTGGAAACCCCATTAAGCATTAAACTCAATTTTTAATAAAATGAACGGCCGTCGTGGTGTGAAGGTAGTGTTGCCGGCCTACCACACCGAAGGTCCATGGTTCGAGCCCTGGTACAGGTAACATCAAAAGTGATTTGAAAAAAGTTTTTCAAAACGGGGTCGCCCCTCGGCAGTGGTTTGGCAAACTCTCCGAGTGTATTTCTGCCATGACAGGCTTCTCAGCAAAAATTCGTCTCCTTTGTAAATGCCGTTCGGAGTCGGCAAAAAACTGTAGGTCCCACCAATTTGTAGGGAAAATTCAAATCGGCACACCACAAATTGGAAGAGAAGCTTGGCGCAAAAATCTCTTAGGAGGTTTATGATGATATACCTGTTGTAT
This sequence comes from Merzomyia westermanni, assembly GCA_949987695.1. Lineage (NCBI taxonomy): Eukaryota > Metazoa > Arthropoda > Insecta > Diptera > Tephritidae > Merzomyia > Merzomyia westermanni. Next base: position 60,745,400 of record OX465291.1, read on the forward strand.
ATCGCGCCATAGAAAATAAGAATGATTTGAACGATTCCCCTGGATATATGGAAAATTTAATTTCTCTTGCTAAAAACTTTGTAAATTTAGAAGATATAATTTTGAAAAGATTTCTTTTGTGTAGGAAAATAGCCTTAATGTCCTCAATCTAGCCGCCCTCGGATGAGGAACTTTTCAATGTAGTTTTTAAAAATATTTCATGATTATTCATTCATTAAAAACTTATTTATACGCTGTGGCAACGCGTGTTCTCACCACATGAACCGTAAATATAAAGCTAAAAATCGCGTTGCAAACTTTGATTGCAAATATCTCTTCACTGAAACAAAAACTCGAAATTCCGCGGATTATTGTTACCGAGGTCAAAACGCGTCTTTTGATACCTTTCCCGAAATTTTCGGACGTGTTTTAGCAGTTGTCTCCTAAAGGAAACAATAACCTTTTATTTGAGTAATAACGAAATACAAATATATATGTTGACTTGAAAGCAGCGATATAAAATTTGTACCATTTACAAATTTTAAATCAGTTGTATGAATCTGTAAGTGTTTTTATTTTTCTTATATTCAAAACATCCCCTTGATTATTACAAAAATTACCAAAAAAAAAATATTTCTGAGGTGGCAACGCTCTTTGCACAACTGACAAAAGGTGCGAATGGCAACCAACACAGTCTACGTCAAAAAGGAAATACCTTGATTTTCTTGTACCTACTAGTTTGGCATCTTGTTTTGTGAATCGGAGTGGAAGGGAGTGGATGAAGGTACTCCAAGAGAGTGGAATGAAGGAAATCGCGTTCAAAGTTGATTCAAAGTAAAAATTACAACTAGAAACTTTAATTTAAACTGAAATTAACATTTCATAGTAACTGATAAGGTGTTATAACTATTTTATATTCAATAATTTTGGTGATTTATGTCTTCATGTAAATTTTATTGTTTTATTATTGCATACAACTCACCCTGTGAGGTTTGTGTGTGTCATTGTTTACCCCTACTAGTTTGGCATCTTCTTTTGCGAATAGGAGTGGAAGGTGGTGGATGAAGGTACTCCGAGTAAGTGGAATGAAGGAAATGGCGTTCAGAGTTGTTTCAAAGTAAAAATTACAACTAAAAACTTTTATTTAAATTGAAATTAACATTTTATAGTAACTGATAAGGTGTTATAACTACCCTATGTTCAATAATTAGTGAGTTTTATGCCCTCACGGTTCAATATTGCAGTATTTAAATTTGATTGTTTTATTATTGCACACAACACACCCTGTGTGGTTTGTGTGTGTGCAGATTGGGAGTAAGTTGCGCTACTACCGGGTTCATATCCGACAAAGGACTGTTGCTTTCGACAACAATCCTTACGGAAGGAAGGGTGACATGACCTAGAAGGTTTCACTGGTCATAAATCGCTACCACGACAGCGTACCGGGTTCAAATCCGGTCAAGGACTGTTAATTCGACAACACTCCGCAAAACCTTCGGGGAGTGTTTTTGTCGCTACCACAACAACAACAACAATCCCCAAAACCTTCGGGGAGCATTTTTTGTCGTAAGAGGCGACTAAAATATACATCGACCCTGTTTCCGTGGTCAACGAATTCGCTACCACGGCAGTCGGGCTGGTGCCGCAAGTTGCTTGTACCAGAGCATACCGGATACATATCTAGAAAAGGTCTGTCAACATCAGTATAACCCTGCTTGGTCCCTCACGTCCCAAACTTTGAATGGATGCGTCGACTAGGCAGGGCGAATTATTGCTACAATAATGATAATACCTATGAGCAACGCACTAATATCAGATTAATTATCCCTCGGGTAACAGGTGACTGGTGTTGATAATTTTTTTTTGGCATTCTAAGGCAGTGTTCCTTAGGTCGATATGAGCATTGTAGAGTTGTACAATGGTTATGAGGGAAACAAGGGTTATACGAGTGCCATGAGAAGTCCTGTAGCGAAGGATTTATTTGTACATACTGTGGCGATTATTCTCAAGCATGTACCATCCCTAACTCAATAACACTCCCACCACTAGTTAAACCACAACAGAGATAACGATGGCTACGCTTATGCATGCAAGCGTGTAACTAGGGAGAGGAAGAGAGATGGCGCGAGTGTTTGCGAATACGATGCAAAGAGGAGATTCCAATAAATAACACCGACCCTTCCAGAACACGAAAAGCGAATAACCAAGACAGTTCTCGGTGCGTAGGCAAGCACCCTGTTGGACTATATAAGGCGGTGACCAAGCAAGGCAGGTTGATCAGTTTATTTTCAAGCGTTCAATAGTGAACTACTGTAAAGTTATCAAACTCTTAAAATTGTTTTGCGTTTATTACTAGTAAATAAAACTAGCTATTACTTACATTATCTGTGCTTGTGTTTATTCGACTTTATAGTGATCGAACCCAGGATTGATAATCAAGGAATCATCGAATTCGTCACAATTGGTGTCAGAAGCGGTATTGTTGAATAAATACCAGTGAATTTAAGGATAACAAGGACATGGCGAAGCTGAATGAATTAAAGATTCAGCAACTCAAAAATGAGTTGGAACAACGGGGACTGAACACTACAGGCAATAAATCAGAGTTACAGTCACGATTGCGAGAGGCTATGGAAGCAGAAGGAATCAACGTTGATGATCATGTTTTTCATCTTGTCGAGGAGGCACCGACAAAAATGGAAGAAAGAAAGGAGTCTTCGAATCCAGTAGCAACCGTCGACACAAACATGATATTGGCTGTATTAACTCAGATGTCGACTAAAATGGAAGAACAGAAAACTTACATGGCATCTCAGCTCGAAGAACAGAAAACTTGCATGGCATCTCAGCTGGAAGAACAGAAAACACACATTGCATGTCGAATGGAGGCCCAAGAGACTCGTATTATAGAAATGTCGTCTCAAATTTCGGCCAATATTTCATCACAGCTCTCCGCTCAACTGGAAGAACAAAAGGCGTATATGTCATCGCAGTTGGAAGCACAAGATGCAAAAATTGCACAATTTCAAGATAAAATAGAGACCGAGGTAGATGCGTTAAGGGGCCGTATCCAGGAGTTGCAACTGAACCGTCCATCTGCTTCAGCGAATACTCCCAAGGTAAAATCCCCGTCATTTGATGGTTCTGTTCCATTCCAGGTATTTAAGCTACAATTTGAGAAGACGGCTGCGGTGAATAATTGGTGCACTGAAGATAAAGTTGCAGCACTATTCGTGGCATTGAAGGGACCTGCAGCAGAAATCTTACAGACTATTCCCGAGTCCGAAAGGAACAGTTATGATGCATTGATGGGTGCGGTTGAAAGACGCTATGGTAGCGAACATCGAAAGCAGATATACCAAATAGAGCTACAGAATCGATCCCAGAAACCTAATGAGACTTTGCAGGAATTTGCATCGGACATCGAGAGATTGGCCCATTTGGCAAATGCGGACGCACCTGTGGAGTACACTGAGAGGGTAAAAATCCAAAGTTTTATAAATGGAATACGCGATGTAGAGACGAAGCGGGCCACATATGCAAACCCCAAACGGACATTCTCTGAAACGGTATCACATGCTCTAACGCAGGAAACAGCCTCGCTATTAAGTAAACCTGCGTACAAGGCTCATCGTGTAGAAGTGGAAACTCCGGCTTGGGTAGACAAAATTTTGGAAGCGTTGAACGGAGTACAGAAAAAAAGTGATGGTGCCATTAAATGCTTTAAGTGCGGAAAACCTGGTCACATAGCACGTTATTGCGGCACTGGGTCCAGTAATCCTGGCAATTTAAGTGGACGTAAACGCAAAACTGGAGAAGATGAGCAAGATGAATGTCCCATAATCTCTGTGTCACAACTCGAACGTAAAGCGAGTAATGTTACTGTTGAAGGCTACGTGGACGGGAAAGAGCGCTTGCTGACTGTCGATACTGGTGCATCACATTCCATCATTCGGACTGACTTGGTCAGGGGAAAGGTGAGATCATTGCGGCAAGCTAAGTTGTGGACAGTAACTGGTGACAGCAAGCAAGTCCTGGGAAAAGTGAAATGCAAGGTTGTGATTGGGAATGTGGCCACGTATCACAACTTTTTGGTAGCGAATATTGTCGACGAAGTCATCATTGGCGTCGATTTCTTGGCTGAGAGAGACATTCACATCAACGTAAGGAACAGGGTTATGACTTACAACGGCCAAGAAGTTCCTCTGGTTTTTGGACACAATAAAGGCTATACTACCAAAGGAGTGATCTTGAAGATGAAGCAACAGGAGCCTCGTAAAGCAGAGGTAGATCCTCGACCAAAGGCTTTCGCGGACAAGTACCTCCTGAAGAAGATTCGGCAAGACCAGGAGGAAGATCCAGATTTGGCACGTGTGTTGAAAGGAATAAAGAAAAACAAACAGCCAGGAAGAGAAGAGATGGTAGCAGAGAGTCGTATTGCAAAAGCATACTGGGCACAATGGAGTAGTTTGAAGCTAATATCTGGTTGTTTGCATCGGATATGGGAAAGTGAAGATGGCCGGAATCATCGATCACTTATTGTTGTTCCCAAGGCAAGAATTCCAGATGTTATCAAAGCGTCGCATAGGTGCCCAGATGGAAGGCACGTGGGAATAAAGAAAACGCTGCAAGAGGTAAAGCGGCGGTTCTATTGGATCGGTTGCAAGCAGACTGTGAGGAAATGGATTACTAAGTGTGCAGAGTGTGCTGAGAATAAAAGACGAACATCTGGTGGTCATGTTACGAGGAGGCAACGCAACTTAGTGGATAATGTGAAACAGTGCAATGGGCATGAGAGAACGGAACAGAATCCTGAAGAAACGAGTTGCAGGAATGTTTGCCGGGTACCATTGGGAACGAAAGTAAAGGCACAAATCTATTCGAGATTAAGAACGGACAAAGTGGTTGGAATATGTGACACTGCAATGCATTGTGGGAATCTCTGCAGGAGAGGATTGATGTCGGAGTTTCAATCCCTGGAGGAAATGAGGTTTAGTAAAGCAGTGCCAACCATTGAGCGTCTAGCAGCGTTTGGTTTGGGAAATGTGTCTGATCGGGACGATCAGACTTAGGTGGAGGGCAGTGTGGCGATTATTCTCAAGCATGTACCATCCCTAACTCAATAACACTCCCACCACTAGTTAAACCACAACAGAGATAACGATGGCTACGCTTATGCATGCAAGCGTGTAACTAGGGAGAGGAAGAGAGATGGCGCGAGTGTTTGCGAATACGATGCAAAGAGGAGATTCCAATAAATAACACCGACCCTTCCAGAACACGAAAAGCGAATAACCAAGACAGTTCTCGGTGCGTAGGCAAGCACCCTGTTGGACTATATAAGGCGGTGACCAAGCAAGGCAGGTTGATCAGTTTATTTTCAAGCGTTCAATAGTGAACTACTGTAAAGTTATCAAACTCTTAAAATTGTTTTGCGTTTATTACTAGTAAATAAAACTAGCTATTACTTACATTATCTGTGCTTGTGTTTATTCGACTTTATAGTGATCGAACCCAGGATTGATAATCAAGGAATCATCGAATTCGTCACAATACCGTATTTATATACAGACATTACGATGCCCATTTGTTGTTTCAATACAATTTCTTTCGATGTGTTGGTGCATCGGCAAGTCGGATTTTATAGGGTGGGCTGCGATAAAAACAGAATTTCCCTGTATAATTTACGTGTAGTTATTTGCAGTCCCTGCAGCTAACATAACTTTCATTCTTTACAGGGCCATTAGCTTTTTTCAATTATTACTGTATAAATTGAACGTGTATATAGATACATTCATATCTATCTGCATTACAAAAAGCAGTAAAGCAAGTATTAGCTTACGATTGTACCGACCTCCTTGCTCTTGATTCCGACAAAATACCTTTCATAAAGCAATTCACAACATTCAGTGTGATATTTTCTAATGCACATTTAAGTTTCACGAATGCGAGACTTTCAGTTGCTGCTATAATCTATCTGTGTTCACAGCCAAGAAGGGTGTTTCGGTAAACAATTTCATAAATATGCTTGGTCGAGTTTTAATCTATGGTGGTAAAGGTGCTTTGGGAGCTGCATGTGTGTCACATTATAAATCCAACAACTATGTGAGTATTTGCTTGTTACCATAAAAATGTAGTCCAATTTCAGAAATTTGTTTTTAGTGGGTAGGTAGTATTGATCTAAATGTAAACGAAGAAGCTGATGCTAGCATTGTAATACCTCGTGATCTTGGTTGGGAAGAGCAGGAGGCTGCAGTGCTAACAAAGGTGGATGAAGTATTAGGCGGTGAGAAATTGGATGCGGTAATATGCGTGGCCGGTGGTTGGGCAGGTGGTAACGCAGCAAAGGGTATGTACATACTTCCAGCAAATAAATCAAGCAAACATGTGGTTTGTGTATGCATACTTGGTATACCTTTCATGAACATGAAATGGTATTATAACTTTGGTCCGATGTTTGTAAGTATGAGAAGCAGAAGAGATAGACCCACCAATAAGTATACCGAAATGGTCAGGGCGGTGAGCTGAGTCGATTTAGCCATGTCCGTCTGTCCGTCTGTCTGTCTGTCTGTCTGAACGCAAACTAGACTCAGTTTTAGAGTTATCTGGCTGAAATTTGGTGTGGGGCCGCCATTTTGTAATGTATTAATCATTTATCGGGACCAACAAAATCAATACAATCTATTGTTCCGATAAACGTGTTTTAGGCTATAACTCTTGCAACTTAACAGCTAGGAACATGCAACTTTTTGCAGCTTCTGTCAATATGTCAAATTGGGCAATACCTCTTGCAATTTATTAGCTAGGAACGTAAAATTGTTCAGCTACTGTACATATTACATATGTAATGTGTATAGTGAAAATTATTAAGATCGGAACAATATATCGTATAGACCCCATACAACTCATTTTTCCGATAAACGGATTTTGGGCTATGTATATTTCAATTAACGGGGTAAGACCGTCAAATTTTGCACAGTTGGTTCTTATTGTAAATAAAGATTAGACACTGAAACCCGTGATGCATTTTCATGAAAGGTATAAAGCCTTCGGCACAGTCGAAGACAGCGCTTTCCTAACTTGTTTTTTTCTTTAATATAGATTTGGCTAAAAATGCTAACTTAATGTGGCGCCAAAGTGTATGGACTTCTAGCATATCGGCGACAGTTGCTTCCAAATATTTGAAAAATGGTGGTTTATTGGCACTTACCGGTGCACAACCCGCATTGCAAGGAACACCCGGAATGATTGGTTATGGCATGGCCAAGGCAGCTGTACATCAGTTAACACGATCATTGTGTGGTAAAAACTCTGGGCTACCCAGTGAAGCCGTTGCTGTTTCCATATTACCGGTCACTTTAGATACACCAATGAATCGTAAATGGATGCCACATGCTGATTTTAGCACATGGACTCCTTTAACTGAAGTAGCTGGGTAAGAATGTATGACAAACATACAAACAAATCATTGTGCATGCACGCATTTCCAACATGTTCGTTCTTAAATTTGTTTTCTTTTACCTACTGTAGACTTCTTTTCAAATGGACCAAAGGTCAAGAGCGACCAAACTCGGGAGATTTGCTGCAGTTAATAACCAAGGACAGCGTGACTCAGTTGGTAGCAGCTAATTAATTTTAGACGTTTGCTTGCAAAGGCTTCGAATTTCGACTCTCGACCGTTAGGGAAACGTACATATTTATGTGTACATATAAAATAAAAATACTCAGTTTAAGATAGTCAAAAATTCTATTGCTCTAAATGTTGTAAATACTCCACTAATACATAAAATCTGTTACTGTTAAAAGATATATATATAAAATGTTCATTGCAGAAACCGATAATATAAATATTTATAAGTAGCACACTTTGTCTAAGCTATGTGCACAAGAGAAGGTATGTACCATTAAAAGTTCAATAAAACTCTGATAACCTTTCTTGTATTATCGGTATTTACTACACATGTGTGTGTAGATATATATATAGTATATATAAATATATATCATATATATATGTATCATATATATATATGTATATCATATATATATGTATCATATATATATATGTATATCATATATATATGTATCATATATATATATGTATATCATATATATATATATATCATATATATATATATATCATATATGTATATGAAATGGCATTACAAAAATGAATATATTTTATTACAATGAGGTCTTGGCACTACTGAGTAGTTTTTAAGTTTGGTGCTTTGTTTCTTTGTTTTCTAACGACAAAAACACTCCACGGAGGAGCTGGCTGAACAAATAGACGCTTCGAGGTTTTGCACAGTGACTGGGGATGCCCCCACAAGAGTCGTGGTAAACTGCGTTGCCCTGGGACCGCTGTTGACTCTTGCATCAGATAATTTACCGATTGTCAATCTCGGGGCGATCGATTTTGTTACCTCTGAAAACCGTACCTTCACTTATTTCACTAAAGCTGACTGGGTTGGTTTTCTTAACTTTACTGAGAGCCCCTTCGCTGCTCTTTCCACCCCGTCTGACGTACTAGAAGGGAAAGAGTGTTTCGCATGGTCGTATATTCAGCTCCAAATCAAAAAATTCCGTCAGGGAGAATTAAGGAGGTATGTACGTCCGCACTTCCCCGCAGAGGCAGCGTACTTGGGAAATGAACGTGATCATGTGCGACGCTTGGAAGCTACGGATCCTCAGATGACGGCTGGTTGATCAATACCTAAGATCCTGCAACCTCTCTGCTGGTGTTGGCAAATTTGGTCCACTGTCAAATTCTTGTCTAATCCGACTAAACCTAATGACAAAATATCCTTCGTCTTTGGCAATAAGGTTCAGTCTAAACCGAATTTGTATTACAATCTCAGGTGGACAAGGAAATCAGACCCGCCACCAGGGAATCGCACAAACGAAAAAATAGTCAAGCGCCAATTTCCATTCCCACAACAGCCGGTTCTATCGCACCGGAATGACCCGGGTTTTTTCACCCGGCCAAGGGCTGTTATTTCAGTGTAACCCTGTCCAATCTGGGGCAGGGCGAAGCTCTGTTAACAACAACAACAACAACAACCACCACAGAGGTTCAGGAGGATATTCGGAGGTCAAAAGGTTCAAAAATCCATAGGCTCAGACGAATTTTTCATGCTGATGTTCAAATATCTCGAGAGGAGTAAGATATATAGCAACTGTCTTCAACCTGTATGACCAACTTTATCATTCCAGAATAATGGAAGCACGCAAAGGTGGTGCCACTACTAAAGCCTGGCAAACCAGCTAACGTGGGGGAGTAGTATCGACCGATATCGCTCCTCTCGCCAGTAGTGAAGACCTTAGAGACAGTCTTGCTTCCTTACGACAATGCTAACTTGCGACTCGCCGAACATCAGCATGGTTTCCGCAAAATGCATAGCCAGATCACCGCGCCATCACCACTTAGCTAAATGTCGGTCTCAACCACGACTGACAACGACATGACTGTGCTGGTTGCGCTTGACCTCTCGAAAGCATTCGGAAGGAGGCGGTGACATAGGCCCCTGCGGGTTAGGGGTTTAGAATATGCCCGAGGTAGGCATACCGGTCGTAAGAGGCGACTAATATGCACAAAGGTAATGACGTGCAACTCGATGGTTGATCTACGGATATCACGCCTCTCACCTCTCATTACCCATCTTATCCTTCCTTACGGAAGGAGGGGTGACATGGCCTGGAAGGTTTCACTGATCATAAATCGCTACCACGACAGTCGGGCAGTACCGCAAGGGAGTACCGGAGCGTACTGGGTTCAAATCAGGCCAAGGACTGTTAATTCGACAACACTCCCTAAAACTTTCGGGGAGTGTTTTTGTCGTTACCACAACAACAACAACAGGGGGTGACATGGCCTAGAAGGTTCCACTGGTCATACCAAATCGCTACCAATACAGTCGAGCAGTACCGCAAGGGAATACCGGAGCGTACTGGGTTCATATCAGTCAAAGAACTATCACTTTCGACAACACTCCCCAACTAGAATCAACAGTTACCTCCGTGACCTTTCCAGCTTCTTCCACGAGCGAAATATGACCCTATCTCCGACTAAATCGACGGCGACCCTGTTTACGACATGGAATGCGCAGATGGGGCAAGAGTTAAATGTCCACGTAGACGGAGTACCTCTACCTACTGTCAACCACCCAAAAATCTTGGGTGTGACATTTGACAACGGCCTCACCTTCGCCACGTCATGCCACCGCAATAGCTTCAAAGGTACAGAGCCGCAATAAGATTCTCAAGACACTGTCCGGCAGTACTTGGGGAAAATACAAAGAAACATTGCTTGCTACATATAAGGCTATTGGCCGGCCGGTTATTGACTATGCTGCGCCCATATGGTCGCCCAATCTCGCTGACACCAATTGGAGGAAATTGCAAGTCTGCCAAAACACCGCCATCAGAACTGCTACGGGATGTCTGCTTATATCATCTGAGTCTCACCTCAAGAGGCGAAATTGCTCAATGTTCAAGAGCACGCGGAACTCTTGAGTAAACAGTTCCTTCTGAGCTGTCATACACCCAGTCATCCAAATCGACATCTATGGGATGTAGTCCCGCCCCCCAGAGACATAAGGAGACATCGTCGTAAGCACTACGATGATATCCCGCACCATATCTCTTTGCTGTTTGATCTGCGAACCATAGACGGGCTCTAAATGACCTCCACACCGAGTCGGTAGACAGATCCCTCAGATCTCGGCCTGTGGAGCCCGTTATCAATACTCAGCCACTTGAATTGGCTGAAGGGGAGCGTGTACTTCCGAGGGAGACTAGAGTCATGCTAGCACAACTTCGCTCTGGATATTGTAATAGGTTAAACTCTTACTTATCCAGACTGAACCCAACATACCAAACACATGCCCTGCATGTGGTATGTCCCCTCATGATACCACACATCTCTCCTCCTGTTCAGTCGAACCCATTCTTCTAACACCTACATCACTCTGGTCCAACCCTGTGGAAACTGCGCATTTCCTCGGACTTCCGTTAGAATAGCCTGACCTTTGGGGAGTGTTTGTGTCACTAAAAACAACAACAGTCTGGATAATAATATCCAGAACGAAGTTGTTTGACTCTAGTCTCCCTCTGTAGGACGTACTCCCCTTCAGCTATTTCAGGTAGCTGAATATAAAAAAGGAGTTTACTGCCCGAGATCTGAGGGGTCTGTCTACCGACTCGGTGTGGAGGTCATTTAGAGCCCGCCTATGGTTACGCAGATCAAACGGAAAAGTAATGTGGTGTCGGATCTCATCATAGTGCTTATGGAGATGTTTCCTTATGTCTCTAGGAGGCCGAGCTTCATCGAATGATGTCGATTTGAGAATTTTAGCATCTTGATGGAGGTGACACTAAGATGACATAGGCAGACATCCCGTAGCAGTTCTGATGGCGGTCACTTCCGACAATCCACGAGACCTTCGGGGGGTGTTTTTGTCACTAAACATAAGGAAACGGATAGACAAATCTCAGAACGAAACTAAACACTGAGGATGGCGGAACGCCGAACCCTGTTTGTTACAAAACCAAATTTGACAAGGGATGACGAAAAATCGTTCCAATATACATCAACTTTTTGTGAAAGTTTTCTCTTTGCTTATTGAAGCCTACACCCTACTAGTAAAGATAAATGTTGTCAATTCAAAGTACATTTTTCCTTTTCTTAATGATTTCGGTTGCATTTGCATTTGTAAAGTGTCAAAAACCCTTTTTTATGGAATAGTATTTTCCTGTGGAAAGCAGATATATTTAATTCAATATAGAATTTGGTAAATAAAGTGTTTTGGATTGGAATAAGATTATTGAACTTTGCACTATGGCTCACATGCATGCACATACGTGTACGAGGAATTAGACAGTGTTACACTGAAATAACAACCCTTGGCCGGGTAAAAAAAACCCAGGTATTTCCGGTACTATAGAACCGGCTGTTGTGGGAATGCACATAGGTGCACGATCGCGCTAAGCTAAAAAGTTTAAAGGAAAAAATCCGGCAATGGTTAGTACACATTGTGTTATTCATAAGCAATCTTCCACTTCCAAAACATTGCCACAGGGATAAAGCAGGAAAGATTGTAAACTAAATCAAGAGCAGCGCTTCAAAAATTCGGTTATTGTGGTTACCAGTGCTTCGCCCTGCTTAGTGGGCACAATTACTCTGAGAATCGTCAATCAAATTTAAGAACAAGAGATCCAGACCACGAAGAAACAATCAAGGGGTGCCGCAGGGCAGTGTGCTATCCACCTTTTGTTTAATTTCTACATTTCTAGGCTTTCTCTCCCAACGTCCACGCAGATGGAGTACCTCTGCATGTTGTTGTTGTAACGACAAAAACACTCCCCGAACGTTTTGGGGAGTGCTGTCGAACTGACAGTCCTTGGCCGGATAAGAGCCCGGTACGCTCCGGTGCTCCCTTGCGGTTCATGCCCGACTGTCGTGGTAGCGATTTGGTATGACCAGTGGAAGCTTCTAGGTCATGTCACCGGAGAGATGGGTAATGAGAGGTGAGAGGCATCATATCCGTGGATCAACCATCGAGTTGCACGTCATTACCTTGGTACATATTAGTCACCTCTTACGACCGGTATGCCTGCCGCGGTCATATTCTAAACCCCTAACCCGAAGGTATAGAGCCGCAACAAGATCCTCAAGTCGCTAGCTTGGGGTGAAGATAAAGAAACTTTGCCTGCTACATATAAGGCTATTGGCCCACCGGTGATTGATTACGCTGCCCCGTATGGTCGCCCAACCTTGCTGACACCAACTGGGGGAAGTTGCAAGTCTGCCAAAACACCGCCATCAGAACTGCCAGGGGATGTCTGCTTATGTCATCCGAGTCTCACCTTCACCAAGAGGCCACGCGAAAGTGCGGAACTTGTGAGCAGACAGTTTTAACTGAACTGCTACAAACCTAGTCATCCAAGCCGTCATCTATTGGATGAAGCTCCGCTCCCTAGAGACATACGGAAATATCTCCGTAAGCACGATGATGAGATCCGGCAACTTATTACCTTGCTCTTTGATCTGCGAAACCATTGGAGGGCTCTAAACGACCTCCATACCGAGTCGGTAGACAGATTCCTTAGATCTCGGCATGTGAACACTAATTGACATAGAACCACCTGAAATAGCTGATGAGGAGCGTATTCTTCCGAGGGAGACTGGAGTCATGCTAGCACAACTTTGTTCTGGATATTGTAAAAGGTTAAACTCTTACTTATCCAGACTGAACCCCACCTTACCAAATACGTTCCCTGCGTGTGGTATGTCCCCTCATGACACTAAAAATCCCTTTTCCTGTTCAATTGAACCTACTCTTCAAACACCAATATCACTCTGGGTAATTGTTTACGACAGCCACCGAGTGCGTCCAAAATGTCGGGAGAGGTATCAAAAGAGCATTAATTTTTAATAGTTTGCAAGCATAGTTAACTATTTTCTATCATTTCTATGTGGTTGTTGTAGACGCATATATAGGGTGTGCCGAAAATTGCATTGTTCTCCGGAGGCAGATTCTTATTACTGGGACCGAAACGCGTCTTTTGATACCGATATCGCCATTTTTGGATAAATATTTGCACTCGGTGGCTGTCGTAAACAATTACCTCACTCTGGTCCAACCCTGTTGAAACTGCGCCTTTCGTTGGACTCCCGTTAGAAGAGTTTGCTGACAATTCGTGCCCATTAGGCATGGTGAAGTACTATTAATAACAACAACAACATTGTACATTCTACACGCATTTTTGGACGAATAAATCGGCCGAATGAGGGTGAATTGGTGACAAGGCCTCCAACGGTAATTCTTTTCATCCAACGTCAACTGCTAAAACACGTCCAAAAATGTCGGGAGAGGTATCAAAAAACGCGTTTTGACCTCGGTAACAATAATCCGATGTCGGAAAAACGATCATGAACAGAAATTTTTTGGGAGATTTCTCCCATTTCCCTTTCCCGCAATCATGAACGCACAGTTTTTGGGAATTGTTTATCTTTTCCCATCTCCCCGTATCATGAACAAACTTCGAAAAGGTTAAAAATTATCTGTCATTTTCATGTGGTTGTTGTAAACACAGATGTAGGGTGTTCGGAAAAGTGCAAAAGTGTGTTCCGCGCAGAAATACTGGGGATCGCGTAGCCGGTGTTGGACTGGCTATGGGTTATTTGGTAATTGTTTCCTTTAGGAGACAACTGCTAAAATACGTCCAAAAATGTCGGGAGAGGTATCAAACAACGCGTTTTGACTTCGGTATCAACAATCCGAAAGCGGATTTTCAATTTTTTGTTTCAGTGAAAAGTTATTCGAAAAAAACCCAAAAATGACCCGGGTCCGATCCCAAATAGGGGGCTTGATCCAAGGTATCTATGTGCAGAACACCTTTCTGCGTAGGCGGCCTTCGGCCGCGCTTCAAAAAAATAACCCTTAGCCGGTCCAACACCGGCTACGCGGTCCACAGTATTTCTGCGCAGAACACACTTTTTGCACTTTTCGATCCACCCTAATCTGTGATTACAACAACCACATGAAAATGACAGAAAATTTTCAAATTTGATGGCAAATATCTCTTCACTGAAACTAAAACTCGAAAATTCGCTTCTGGATTATTGTTACCGAGGTCAAAACGCGTCTTTTGATACCTTTCCCGATAATTTCCGACGTGTTTTAGCAGTTGTCTCCTAAAGGAAACAATTACCGATATTTATTTTCCGTCTTCTGATTATTAATACCGAGGTCAAAACGCGTCTTTTGATACCTTCACCAAAGAACGTAAAAACCAAAGGTTCAACGCGAGGAATAGTGGGAAGCAGTAAACCATTATTTCGCGGATGGATAATTCACCACTGGGGAAACTTGCATTTAAATCGCGAGTTTTAAGGCTATTTGCACACTTATGTTTATGTAATATTTACAATAAACCGTTTTTGTAACACCGACTATAGCTTTTTGTGTAAATATTTAGCTAAAACACAGTGAAATCAAGCATTTTACACGCAGGTACAGTGGTGAATTGCCACCATCGATTTGACAGCGGCATTCCCACAACAGCCGGTTCTATCGCACCGGAATGACCCGGGTTTTTTCACCCGGCCAAGGGCTGTTATTTCAGTGTAACCCTGTCCAATCTGGGGCAGGGCGAAGCACTGTTAACAACAACAACAACAACATTTGACAGCGTCCACTTGCATTCGCTGTTGGGCCTTCTTATAGTTATATGTTCTTTGGGGTAATTGTTTCCTTTAGGAGACCGGAAGCGAATTTTCGAGTTTTTGTTTCAGTGAAGAGATATTTGCCATCAAAGTTGAAAATTTTCTGTCATTTTCATGTGGTTGTTGTAATTACAGATTAGGGTGGATCGAAAAGTGCAAAAAGTGTGTTCTGCGCAGAAATACTGTCGACCGCGTAGCCGGTGTTGGACCGGCTAAGGGTTATTTTTTTGAAGTGCGGCCGAAGGCCTCCTACGCAGAAAGCTGTTCTGCACATAGATACCTTGGATCAAGCCCCCTATTTGGGATCGGATCCGGGTCATTTTTGGGTTTTTGGCGGATAACTTTTCACTGAAACACAAAACTGAAAATCCGCTTTCGGATTGTTGATACCGAATTCAAAATGCGTTGTTTGATACCTCTCCCGACATTTTTGGACGTATTTTAGCAGTTGTCTCCTAAAGGAAACAATTACTTTCTTTGGTTTTATATATTTAATATTATATTATGTTTTGTAATACCATGTTTTATATTTTCAATAGTCGACCACTTTGTTTTGCGTCGACTTAAAATAAATAAATAAATAAAATAACATCTGTAAGGTGTGGTGAGAAATGGATACAAGTCTGCATTCAATGTAAATATACGTTTTCTCAGGGTGGCAACTTAACAGTGTTAACTAAATTAACGTAAGTGATTAACGTATTGTCATAGTATTTTGTAAATAAATGGAAGCAGAAATTAGTAAATAATTATGGACGAAAGTTTGTTGAGTATAAATATGATTTGTCGAATTTGCTTGAAGAAGCTGCAGACTGAGAATACTTTCGGTTTGTTTGTAATACCGGGATTAGCTCAAAGGCTGAGCGAATATACAACTCTTGCTGTGGAGCCTGATGATGGATTTCCACAAAATATCTGCAGTGTATGTTATAATCGTCTGAATGATATGCAGGAATTCCAAAAGATGTGCGGGGAGTCAATACATAAGCTACAAGAGATGTTGGACAAGAATTTAATTATCGGTCTAGCAAGTGAACTAGCCGTCCTGGAAACTTGTGAGGAGGACCCCGAAAAAGCAGGCATAGATGAAGATGAGCCACAAGGTTTCGATCCGCTTTCGAATTATAAACTTGAACTGATTGAGAATTCGGAAGATGTTTTTAAAATGATTGAAAATGTGGACAAGGAAGTCGGTGGTAAAAGGGCAGATACCGCGGATAGTGGATGCCTAGCCACTGATGTAAAAAGAGCATTACAAAGCGATGATTCGAATACAACTGATTTTGATCCATTTGCAATTGTAGAAGGAGTGAAGGCGAGCAGTGACGATAGTGAAGATGAAAAACCTTTGGCAGCGCGTTTATTGAAATCTCGCCAATCGAAAAAAGCTTTACGGCAGCAAAACATTATTGAGGATGGATTAGATACAGATACTTTTGATGCTATGTTAAAAAAGAAGAGGACAATCTCGAAGAAACCGCGACGTGCCCATGAAGTTGGTGGCGATCAAAGCGGCAATGGTATTGAATGCCATATTTGCCAGAAAAAATTTCGAAAAACAGAACGATATGACGAGCATATGCGCCACCACAACGACAAGTTACCACACCAGTGCTCGGTGCAATCATGTCTCAAAGGTTTTACTACGGCAAATGGGCTTCGCTTGCACATGGAACATTGCCACGCCGAAACATGTGATAGTCACCCCTGCCCTGAAGAGGGCTGTGGTCGTACATTTCCCAGGACGCGTCTCCTTAATTGGCATTTAAGGAAAGTACATAAAATTGCAAAAGATCTGCGTGAGCAAAAATTCTATAAATGTAGCCAATGCGATAAGGTGTTTCGTTGTCCCATGGCACTCAAAAAGCATATGTACAAACACGATGGCAAAGAGCTACCCTTTCCATGTAATATATGCGGTAAACGCTTTGTAATCAATAGTGCACTTAAAGATCATCTTATGCGGCATGCAGGAATTAAGAATTATGTATGTCCTTATTGTGGCGTTGGTAAAACGACCCGACAAGAATGGAACACACATATTAATACCCATACACAAGAAAAAAAATTCAATTGCCCACAATGCACTTATGCATCACACAATAAACAAAATTTACGTATGCATGTTAAAATTGTACATGAAAAGATCAAGGACTATGCATGCCAGTACTGTGGGAAAACGTTTGGTAAATCGAATGCATGTAAAATGCATGAAATGACACATACCGGCGAAAAGCGCTGCGAATGTAAGGTGTGTGGAAAGCGATTTCTTTACGCCAAAGCTCTAACCAAACACCTGAAAACACATGAAAAGCGTGTCCTACGAGCCATTGAAGTTTATCGTAAACGTCAAATCGAAAATGGTTTTATGACGGTTGATGCGCCTGACGTACCAACACCTGGGTTGACATCTACGGCAGAGTCACACACACAGGAAGCCCATCAAAAAGTTGCCGATGAGATACTTAAAGTCTGCGCAGAATCAACAGCAACAATACCCAGAAATCCACGACGGGTTGAACGCGTTGATATTGCAGAATTAGCAGGTACATGAACAATCAAAACAAGGACGGTCGTTTATTATTAGATGTCGGTGAATTCTTTTGCTAGATAATACTTTAAAGATGGGTTTCTGTAATTCTGAGAAACCATTTAATCATTAATTAAGGAATACCCTTAAAATAATTTTAATGTTTGTTTAAGAGATGTTTTTTTTTTATCAAGTTGGTGACATAAACACCCTCCAAAGGTTGTGGGAAGTGTTGTCCAGATTTTTAGGAAAATAGATTCGTTAGGCTTCATGACTCCCACCTTTTGGTTTTTACTCGACTGCAGCGATAGCGATTTCTCTGACTCCTCGATTCTTCTGGTCAGTAATATGCATAGGTCACGTTTATAGTTTCTAGTGGTTTCGGCACCATTTTCATATGTTAAAAAAATATACCATGTTGTTGTTGTAACGACAAAAACACTCCCCGAAGGTTTTGGGGGGTGCTGTCGAACTGACAGTCCTTGGCCGGATATGAATCCGGTACGCTCCGGTACTCCCTTGCGGTACTGCCCGACTGTCGTGGTAGCGATTTTGTATGACCAGTGGAACCTTCTAGGTCATGTCACCCCTCCTTCTGTAAGGAAGGAGGGATGGGTAATGAGAGGTGAGAGGCATCATATCCGTAGATCAATCATCGAGTTGCACGTCATTACCTTTGTGCATATTAGTCGCCTCGTCTTCAGTGGAAAACCTCAAAATTCGTAAAATCAATAAAACTAATTTGATATCTTTGCATATTTCTAACTTTCATAAAATAATAACTGGAATGATTTTATGAAACAAAACCAACTGATAATTATCATTCTGGGTTCTTGCACAGGTACGGCTGTAAATCCTATACCATCTGTAGCTGTGCCATCATGGTCTCCGCAAATTAACTTTATGATGAAAGAGGGTCCTTATATTTGCCCTGATTGCGGCCAAGGATTTAACGGCCAAGGAAACCTTAAACGACATCATCGCATTGTACATGAAGGCGTTAAAGATTTTGCATGCAGATTCTGTCATAAACGTTTCGCCAAAGCGCAAACATTGAAACACCATGAGATGACCCATACGGGTGAAAAGCCCCATGTATGCAGTAATTGTGGTAAACGTTTCATTCAATTTGTGGCATTAAAACGACACATGAAAATACATATGAACAAACCACCGCCTGTCATACCACCAAGTGTTTATGAAGCGCGCGAGGAGTTAGAGCTACAAAAACGCGAAAAGTTAGAAACAAAGCGTAAAAAGCAAGAAGAACGTGCAGTTATAGCTGAATTGGCCAAGGAGCAACTTAATGAAATAATTGAATCACAAGTGCCTGAACAAGATAAAGAGCAGTCATTACAGATCTCAACAAAATCACAAATAAGGCATATAACAAAGTATGATGAAGAATTTATAAAAATTGATACGGAATCAGAACTACGAACAGAAGAAACGACGATCAATGATGGATTAGGCGAAATTGCTCCATTAAAAACTATCACAATCGTCACATGAACAGTAAAGGTATTAATTACCTTATGTGGATAGTTTGTTTGAATTCATTGTTTCAGCTCGAAACAGTCACAACAATGTGAGGGCACATAATATATGTTTTTGTATTTTAAAATATATACTGTCCAAATATTTATCGTACGCCCAACACTTTGAAATTTAAATTTTTTTTTAATTTTACTAGATAACGGCTACAATTCGACTAAGTTGAGCTTCAGTGAAGTAACACCGCAATCATCCGTTCAATGTTTAGGTCTTTAGACTAATAAACTAATTAATGGCGATATGTCCGCTCCAAACCCATCTGATGTCTTTGCGCCCTCTGCATACCATACAGAAACCATTTTTTTGTTGTGTTCATCATGATTCGTTTGTTTATGTAATTACCATGTGCCGGCGGGGAGCAAGTGTAATAGAGTTTTGTGATCTCTATCGGCTTCATTGAAATTCACAGGCAAATTCCGATTAAATCAATTACTTTCTCTCATGATCTATTACATTTCTCCCGTCGGCAGCTCCGTCGGAATAGCTTATACACCCCAAGATTTATTTCTGATTGGAAAATTGTTCTAAATCAAAGATACTTTTTATGTGTTATTTGATTTTTAAATCAAACAAAAGATACGTCTCCTTTTTTGAATTGATTCGTGCAAAGTGGGAGAAAGCGAAAATAAATGTTAACCGACCAAATATGTTTTATTAACATCTATTAATAATAGTTTTAATTGTTGGGCCAAAAGTACTAGTAAATTGTTTACTGGGTTGGAGCTTTGCGGCCGGTAAATTAGAAGGCAAAAAACTAAATTTTCCTTTACCCTCCTACGCGTTTCGATGCTTCAGCATCTTCCTCAGGGAGTCTGAATTTTATTTAAAGAAACAGTTAATAAAAACAATTAATAAAAACAACCATAAATAACATAAATATCCCACTCAATGGTAATAATTATACACTTACTTTATATGGTATGTATGCAAAACAAAAATACTAAATTTAAAATAACATTCTATTTTGTTTTTGATTTTATTGGCGCCCTGTATAATTTTGCTTCCTACTGTTTTTTCCACCATCACCGTACTGTATCACAGCTGTGTATGCGTTGTTTATTTTGTCCAAGTCTTCCTTAAAATTCATCACACTGTGTAATTGTTGTTGTATACGAAGGCTTTCCATCGTCATTCTCTTGTTTGTTCTGTTTTCAATGTCTAATATTCTAGTGTTATCGAAATCAGCTGTATGATTTTTGTTGGTTAGATGTTGTGCTAGTGCTGTTGTTGTTTTTTTGTTTTTTGCATCAGCCATATGTTCGTTGACTCGTACTTGTAGACAGCGCTTGGTAGTACCAATATAGCGCTGCTCGCAGATTTCATTCCCGTTCCCTTTACACCTAATTTCGTAGACCACATTATGTTGTTTTTCCTTTTTAATTGGGTCCTTTGTTTTTGTAAATATTCTGTTTAAGGTGTTGTGTGTTTTGTGTGCATATTTAATTTTATCAGTTTTTATAATTTTGCTGAGCGCCTGGTTATCGGTTAGGCCCGGTATATATTTTAACCCAATATATTTTTTATCCGGATTTTCTCTACTATTTAAATTATTTGGTTCCGTAGGCTTCATTTTTTCCAAAGCTTCTTTTATTATTGCATCAATTATTTGTGTTGGATAACTATTTTTTGTAAGTAAATTTCTGATTTTGAGTTTGTTATTTTCCATGAAAATATTATCACATAGTGAAAAAACTTTTCTTGCAAGACTGGTCGCAGTATTCTTCTTTTGATACCAAGGGTGGTTTGAGTGGTAGTTAATTATTCTACCAGAGGCAACTTCTTTTGCATGCCAGTCAAATGATAAATTACTATTACGATTTTTATGTATTTTTAAATCTAGGAAGGCTATTTGGCTTTTTTCCTCTTTTTCGACTGTAAATTTAATTTTAGTGTGTTGCGAGTTCAACACTTTTAAAATGTCTTCCACGTCTTTAGTTTTAATTATTGCAAATACATCATCTACATATTTGGCTATGTATTTTATGTATATGTATGACATATACATAAAATACATAGCCAAATATGTAGATGATGTATTTGCAATAATTAAAACTAAAGACGTGGAAGACATTTTAAAAGTGTTGAACTCGCAACACACTAAAATTAAATTTACAGTCGAAAAAGAGGAAAAAAGCCAAATAGCCTTCCTAGATTTAAAAATACATAAAAATCGTAATAGTAATTTATCATTTGACTGGCATGCAAAAGAAGTTGCCTCTGGTAGAATAATTAACTACCACTCAAACCACCCTTGGTATCAAAAGAAGAATACTGCGACCAGTCTTGCAAGAAAAGTTTTTTCACTATGTGATAATATTTTCATGGAAAATAACAAACTCAAAATCAGAAATTTACTTACAAAAAATAGTTATCCAACACAAATAATTGATGCAATAATAAAAGAAGCTTTGGAAAAAATGAAGCCTACGGAACCAAATAATTTAAATAGTAGAGAAAATCCGGATAAAAAATATATTGGGTTAAAATATATACCGGGCCTAACCGATAACCAGGCGCTCAGCAAAATTATAAAAACTGATAAAATTAAATATGCACACAAAACACACAACACCTTAAACAGAATATTTACAAAAACAAAGGACCCAATTAAAAAGGAAAAACAACATAATGTGGTCTACGAAATTAGGTGTAAAGGGAACGGGAATGAAATCTGCGAGCAGCGCTATATTGGTACTACCAAGCGCTGTCTACAAGTACGAGTCAACGAACATATGGCTGATGCAAAAAACAAAAAAACAACAACAGCACTAGCACAACATCTAACCAACAAAAATCATACAGCTGATTTCGATAACACTAGAATATTAGACATTGAAAACAGAACAAACAAGAGAATGACGATGGAAAGCCTTCGTATACAACAACAATTACACAGTGTGATGAATTTTAAGGAAGACTTGGACAAAATAAACAACGCATACACAGCTGTGATACAGTACGGTGATGGTGGAAAAAACAGTAGGAAGCAAAATTATACAGGGCGCCAATAAAATCAAAAACAAAATAGAATGTTATTTTAAATTTAGTATTTTTGTTTTGCATACATACCATATAAAGTAAGTGTATAATTATTACCATTGAGTGGGATATTTATGTTATTTATGGTTGTTTTTATTAATTGTTTTTATTAACTGTTTCTTTAAATAAAATTCAGACTCCCTGAGGAAGATGCTGAAGCATCGAAACGCGTAGGAGGGTAAAGGAAAATTTAGTTTTTTGCCTTCTAATTTACCGGCCGCAAAGCTCCAACCCAGTAAACAATCTATTAATAATATCCAACAAAATATTCAAATACATTTTAACATCTGAAACGCAGTATATAAAATAGAGCGAATATTATTTAATTTTGGGTTCGTAATTTTGTAATTCAGGATTTCCCAAACAGTTTTGAATTAGCTTTAAATAACACTCTTTTTCCAAATTGTTCATCAGTCATGCGATTATACTTCAGTAAATCAATTAAACCGCAAACGAGAATAAACGTTCAACCGGTGCTAAGGAAGGCAAAGCTGTTGTATTTCAAAACAATTTATTTTACTGTAAAACATTAAACGAAGTTGAGCTTTGATTAAAAAATGTCGAAACTCAGACTCTTTTTTCAATAACAAAGGAAAGACTACATCAAGTAGATTATTAACTGTATCGTTGCCAATATAAAAAAATCCTCGTTTTGATTTGTTGGAAACTCGACGTTTGTTTTTTTATGCGCAAACAACCTTGATACCTCCTTCGTCAACTTCTTCAATACCTTCAGTACTTAATGCTGCAAACCTGAAGGTCGTCCATTACTTTTTGTACTAAAATCTTAATTTTTATGTTAATATTTCGTTTATTTAAAATTACTTGATACTTCTTTCTCACACTTAGCAGTGTTTGTAGTAAATATCCATAAAGGCATTCCTTTCCCCTCGCAGGATATCTATAGCTCAAACCAGGGGGCCATACCATTATAAATATTCTGCTATGCATTAGAAATCCATAGTTCTCTAAAAGAGGTCACTTCATATTTACAACTTTTAACGCTTCTCGTTTTTCCGGAGATTTCGTAGATTCCCATAAAATCTCACATTTTATATCATTTCGTAATGGAGATCTTTTAACGACGATTTTTTAATTATCTAAAGTATCTGCTGTTGCAATCAAACTTAAGAAATGTCTAGCGCAACGCAAATGTAGAAATAAAATTATTTGCATTAGGGAGAGATTTAGTGATTGTTCTCTCTATCTCTATGGCGCGATATACAACAGGAATATCATCATAAACCTCCTAAGAGATTTTTGCGCCAAGCTTCTCTTCCAATTTGTGGTGTGCCGATTTGAATTTTCCCTGCAAATTGGTGGGACCTACAGTTTTTTGCCGACTCCGAACGGCATCTACAAAGGAGACGAATTTTTTGCTGAGAAGCCTGTCATGGCAGAAATACACTCCGAGAGTTTGCCAAACCACTGCCGAGGGGCGACCCCGTTTTGAAAAACTTTTTTCAAATCACTTTTGATGTTACCTGTACCAGGGCTCGAACCATGGACCTTCGGTGTGGTAGGCCGGCAACACTACCTTCACACCACGGCGGCCGCCAGTGATTGTTAAGAAAAACAATTCTCGTGAAAAGCAGACGCTGTAGCTTAACTGTAGAAGGCCGCTTTTTGTATTTGAAGTTAAGCTAAAGCGATTGCTTTTCGCAATACCACCCCAGCAGTCAATTCTACTAGTTTTATACTAGTTTGCCAAACATGCTCAACAAGTTCGAGTTCTGTAATTTTTCCATATTAGCAACTGGTATTTTTAATACGGCGATGTCCTACGAGATGGCAATTTGCCACTTCTGCAGCACCATACCAGTTGACATACTAGGTAGTACATACACCAGTAAGCCGTAAGCCTATCCATCAGTGTCAAACCAGTTGCTGTACCACTTCAGAGTAGGTTAGTCCATTCTGGGTTGCAAAATACAATAAAATTTGCAAAATTACATAACAAACCATTTTATTGAAAATTCAGTCATCAGATATAAAATATGTGTCTTTCAAAATAAATATTACTTCACTATGTTTAATAATTGAAACAAATTTCAACAAAAATATAGTCGCTATTCATAGCAATTTTACCCTTGGAAAACATTTATAAAAAGTAATTTTCCTCTTTTTTCATAAGTTCTTTTGGTTTATCTAACTAGTGGACATGAAAGGGTAAAAAATAATCCAAAAATTTGCAAAGCATATTTTTCTGCACCCATTTAAAGTGCTCTTTTTGTTTTTGTTTTAATTATTTCGGTAATTGTAACATCTGTAAAAAATGTTTCTTCCACAGTTTGCTGGTGAGGCGATTCTCCATCTAAAGTGTCTTTACACTTTTTCTTGTAAATGCTATAGTTTTCCCCGCTATACTCACTTTTTCCCTGTGCATTATTACCAAAAACATGCAAGCAAGTAGATTTTTGTGATGCATTTTGTATGGGACAAACAAATTTTTGTTTGCAAAATTAAATTTGTTTTGCTGATTTCGGTAGAATGTTAAATTGCTATGAATGTTTGTTCTAGGTTTCTTGCTAAAGGTGACTAACCCCTCGAAAATGGGCGTGGCAGCCACCCTACCTACGCTCAAAATTTTATAATTTGTTAAGTTATTCCGTCAAAATGACTATTATTTGCTAACGCATATTAGGCTATGAAGCTGTAAAAAAAAAAGAAAAATTTTTGACAGATGTTACAATTACCGAAATAATTAAATGCACTTTAAATGGCTGCAGAAAAGTATGCTCTGTATATTTTTGGATTATTTTGTTACCCTTTCATGTCCACTAGTAGGAAAGTTAGATAAACCAAAAAAACCTATGGTACGCGCCACTTCCGAATTAAATCCCTGTCGCCTTGACTAGGCAATTCACAAAGTCTCATATTCGTCGTATGTGCTTTGATTTATTTTCTTTGTTTTGTTTCTCATACAAAATTTGAATAGCACAATACAATTGAGCAGTCTGTGTATATTAAGTGTGCTATTTTAATTTTCAAAGTTTATTTAAAATTTTCTATCAACAAGTGACAAGTTTTCATATGAATTCAACTTGGTGTAAATGAATACGACATACAACTCAATTTAGTGTTCACAAGAAAGTGGGCCACCTTTTTCAAAATTCACCTTTCTTTCTGAAACTTGTTCATATAGTTCACAACAACAAAAAACAAAAACGTTTGGTGGCAGTTTCTCGAAATTCGAATTATTTTCAAAGTTATAGCTATAATTATATTTTCAAAGCTCCCTAGTTTTTGACAATTTTTCTCGATGGGCTAGTCCGATTTTTTAAATATATATACACGATGGAATCTTCTACCAAACTGAATTTCTTTTTTGGCATTTTTTAAAAATATTTTTACATACAGAAATCCCAAATTTTAAAAAAGTAAATAACTGCCATCCCATTGTTGGGTCCCAAATAGTTTTTTCTTCTAAAAGTGTGTAATGGAATGGGCACTCCACATTATACTAAAGTGCAATCTGGACGCGATGAAGAAGTCAAAAATAGTTAAAAATTTGCAAAAAAATTTTGCATACAAATAAATATGCCAAAAAAAGAAATGCAGTTTGGTAGAAGAGACCATTTAGTAAATATATTTAAAAAATTAGCAAAATCGGGTTGACCAATCGGGAAAAAATTGACAAAACCTAGTGAACTTCGAAAATATGTGTATATCTATAACTTAGAAAAGAATTCGAATTCCGAAAAATTGTGAAATACATATTTTTCTTTTATCCTTGTGAGCCATACCACCGAATTTCATTAAAATACATGACTTTCGAACAAATTTTAGGTGGCTCACTTCACAAATTTCTACCTTTATTCTGCAAAATGGTTCCATTCAGTTTACTTAAAGCTGTTTAACACATTTCGGTTTTGGCTGAGCCAGATCACATCAATTAGCTTAAGGTGTATTTAGTACAATACATTATATTACTAATGCTACACATGGAAAAAAATTTTAACCTAATATAATTTAACGCAAATTTCTCCAGTGGTCAATAACCTACCCGCGAAATGATGGTTTACCGTTTCCCACTATTCGTCGCGTTGAATCTTCTTTATGTTTTACGTTCTTTCTCAGAAATGAATATTTTCGTTCGCTAACTACAGCCAGTTGATTTTGCCAATCTTTACGCCAGTATGTTGCTGCTGTAAAGTTGTCCTATACAACTGTCAGGTGTGTGCGTTAAGAGAAAAACCAACATGCAATTGGTCGGGTTACTTTACTTTACGTATAGGGAGTTACGATACAGCACCAATAATCGATTGCATTGTTTTTCATAAGGTTGGTCGAATCAGCTGTTTTAAATATAAGGTTACCGATAAAGCACCAATAACTTGAGCTTTAATCGCTGTTCTCGTTGTAGTAACAGTACTTCGCCCGAATAGTCGCATGTCCACTCATGTATTCGGATTAACTAGAATTATGAGCCCCGTTAATGGTGACTTATCCATATCCATATAAAACAGCTATTCCAACCAACCTTATGAAAATCAATGCAATCGATTAATGTTGCCATACCATAACGCTAACGCCATAACGCCATATCCATAACCTATACATTTTTGAGCTGGTAATTTTATTAACTAAGTGGAACTTTTATGTTTCGCTCTTGATACACTTTGATTAAGTAATTTATTAACTTTGTAAATCACTAGCAGTTTTTTGAATTTTCTTACTGTAATGAAATTGCCATCTTTTTTAGGTTCAAGCACCAATAATCGAAGACAATAGATATAGTTAACTACGTGGTATGGTTATGACTATTGATTTATGGATAAGGAAGTTTGTCTGCAGCTTATATTCCTTTCAGATAGTTAAGCTGCAGTGTATTAACTCTTTATGAATCAAAGTAAAAAATAATAGTACCCCTTCTTGGGATGAGTTTGTTTTATTAAAACATAGCCGGGGATGTTGAGCTTCAGCCGAGCTTTGGAATTTACTTATTCACTATTGATTTTTTTAATAGATTATATTTTCGAAGCTCCCTAGTTTTTGACAATTTTTCTCGATGGGCTAGTCCGATTTTTTAAATATATATACACGATGGAATCTTCTACCAAACTGAATTTCTTTTTTGGCATTTTTTAAAAATATTTTTACATACAGAAATCCCAAATTTTAAAAAAGTAAATAACTGCCATCCCATTGTTGGGTCCCAAATAGTTTTTTCTTCTAAAAGTGTGTAATGGAATGGGCACTCCACATTATACTAAAGTGCAATCTGGACGCGATGAAGAAGTCAAAAATAGTTAAAAATTTGCAAAAAAATTTTGCATACAAATAAATATGCCAAAAAAAGAAATGCAGTTTGGTAGAAGAGACCATTTAGTAAATATATTTAAAAAATTAGCAAAATCGGGTTGACCAATCGGGAAAAAATTGACAAAACCTAGTGAACTTCGAAAATATGTGTATATCTATAACTTAGAAAAGAATTCGAATTCCGAAAAATTGTGAAATACATATTTTTCTTTTATCCTTGTGAGCCATACCACCGAATTTCATTAAAATACATGACTTTCGAACAAATTTTAGGTGGCTCACTTCACAAATTTCTACCTTTATTCTGCAAAATGGTTCCATTCAGTTTACTTAAAGCTGTTTAACACATTTCGGTTTTGGCTGAGCCAGATCACATCAATTAGCTTAAGGTGTATTTAGTACAATACATTATATTACTAATGCTACACATGGAAAAAAATTTTAACCTAATATAATTTAACGCAAATTTCTCCAGTGGTCAATAACCTACCCGCGAAATGATGGTTTACCGTTTCCCACTATTCGTCGCGTTGAATCTTCTTTATGTTTTACGTTCTTTCTCAGAAATGAATATTTTCGTTCGCTAACTACAGCCAGTTGATTTTGCCAATCTTTACGCCAGTATGTTGCTGCTGTAAAGTTGTCCTATACAACTGTCAGGTGTGTGCGTTAAGAGAAAAACCAACATGCAATTGGTCGGGTTACTTTACTTTACGTATAGGGAGTTACGATACAGCACCAATAATCGATTGCATTGTTTTTCATAAGGTTGGTCGAATCAGCTGTTTTAAATATAAGGTTACCGATAAAGCACCAATAACTTGAGCTTTAATCGCTGTTCTCGTTGTAGTAACAGTACTTCGCCCGAATAGTCGCATGTCCACTCATGTATTCGGATTAACTAGAATTATGAGCCCCGTTAATGGTGACTTATCCATATCCATATAAAACAGCTATTCCAACCAACCTTATGAAAATCAATGCAATCGATTAATGTTGCCATACCATAACGCTAACGCCATAACGCCATATCCATAACCTATACATTTTTGAGCTGGTAATTTTATTAACTAAGTGGAACTTTTATGTTTCGCTCTTGATACACTTTGATTAAGTAATTTATTAACTTTGTAAATCACTAGCAGTTTTTTGAATTTTCTTACTGTAATGAAA
Organism: Merzomyia westermanni; assembly: GCA_949987695.1. Classification (NCBI taxonomy): domain Eukaryota; kingdom Metazoa; phylum Arthropoda; class Insecta; order Diptera; family Tephritidae; genus Merzomyia; species Merzomyia westermanni. The sequence continues at coordinate 60,774,166 of OX465291.1, forward strand.
TTGCCATCTTTTTTAGGTTCAAGCACCAATAATCGAAGACAATAGATATAGTTAACTACGTGGTATGGTTATGACTATTGATTTATGGATAAGGAAGTTTGTCTGCAGCTTATATTCCTTTCAGATAGTTAAGCTGCAGTGTATTAACTCTTTATGAATCAAAGTAAAAAATAATAGTACCCCTTCTTGGGATGAGTTTGTTTTATTAAAACATAGCCGGGGATGTTGAGCTTCAGCCGAGCTTTGGAATTTACTTATTCACTATTGATTTTTTTAATAGATTGAAGTTGTTACAACGTTTAAAAAAAACATTGTTATCATTTGTAGCCTATATACCAACATTAAAATATTTTTTAATACATTACAATTTGAAAGAAAAAGACGACTAATCCTTGCTGTTCAAGTAATAACTTTTCTAATACCAATTACCAAAACGTTCCATTGCCTTCATCCAATTTTTCATACATTTTAAAATTTGTGGATGAAACTTTGAACGTGGCCTAAACGTGCGTTCAATTTTACGATACTGCCGCAATTCCTCAAAACTACTCCACACACCAACATTAAAGCCGACCATATATGAAGCACCCATTACACTGGATTCAATGTTGATTGCCCGCTCAACGCATTTACCTGTAGCATCGGCCAAAAGCTGGCATACAAAGTCATTGCGTGAAACTCCTCCATCAACTCTGAAATAACAAAAACAACTTGATATATGTATGTATGCACATGTGAGTAAGTCAAAACAGAAATGAACTATATTTGTGTCCGGTATTTGCAAAATTTTAACATGATTAAAGTGTATACTCGTATTTGAGTGAGTCGAGGTTCGAAAGCAATTTCAAGAATTCACCGAGTCTTGAGATCAATACCTAGAAAACTACAAAAGAGAAAGAAATCTACGACTGATTATATAAGTTACCGTGACAAATTCGACTAGCAACTCCCGTTTAACGGCAGACCTTGAAGGGAGTGAACGCTTTTATCTCATACGAATTTTTCTGAAACGGGAAGATGTGACGCGTGGCGTCGCTTTGCGTTTTACATAATGACGCCGTAAATTCAAATGATTTTTCATCGATTTGTTTTAATTTTGGTTTTTTAAAGTCAAATTTTATAAAACGCGACGCACCTCAAGGAATCCCGTTTTTTTCGTGAGAAACAAAATTCACATTTCATTGATCTAAACCTGAGATAGTTAATTTTTTTATGTATTTTGTAGTGGTGACTGAATGAGTGACGGTTATGATATACATACAATTTTTAAAAATTTTATAAAACTTTTACTTAATAGTGTTCGGCGAGTCAACATTTCGCGAACATGTAAAGTTGGGCTAAAGAGTCCATCATGGGGTGCAAATGCATTGCGGGCAAAACGTGAACAAACAAAAGATGGATGTACACTATGATAATGGAACCTACTATTACCCATGGCTCGGTAGCATGGACATCAACACATCACGCTCGACAGTGAGGAAAGCAATCAACAAGATTCAGCGCCGGGCGTGTGTCTGCATCACAGGGACAATGCGTACATGTCCCACCGCGGCGCTGGAGGCTATTCTTGATCTACATATGGTCCGTATTTCTATTGCCCATTCGGATTCCAGAAAAATTAATTTTTCGGCTCAGCCTAATATGCGTGCATGCTTTATAATAAAACACTTGAGAAATGTTAGTTTGCTGTAATGATTTTTATCGCACGTGAGGTTATATTCGCCATAAGAGACAACCTTGTAAAAATATGGCTATGCTTTTTGAAAAACGACCTTATCGTAAAACATTTACTGAATATAAGCATTATTCTGTACTTAAGCCATTGCGACAAACAGCGTTGCCGCCGATTCCTTTATTTCCTACAATCGACTACACGATTTCAGCGTTCACGTGCTACTATAACATACGAGTATGTATGTATGTACTTTATATATTCTTAATTTGATCAAAACTTGTATAAACACAAACTTTATACATCGCTCATACATATTTCCATGTTTGTCTGCAACAATACCAAAAGTAATCAAAAACAATCAAAGATAATCGAAAGTAATCAAATAATCAAAAACAATCAAAAATAATCAAAAGTAATAAAAAAAAATATTTTTTTATTGTTTTTGATTATTTTTGATTTTTCTTGATTTTTTTCTTAAATAAAATATTAAAATAATCATTAAAACCCGAAAACAATGGGTAATCAATCATTAATATGCTTTCCAAAAAGTAATCAATCAAACCGGTAATCATTATGATTATTAATCATTACTTAACAGGTCTGGTTAGAATATAAGCAAGATAAGTATACCGCTCGCAAGAGGCGACTAAATTCCCCAATGGGTAATGACGTGCAACTTGATGGTTAATCTAAGGATATGATAACTCTCACCTCTGATTACCAACCTTCTTCTTCCTTACGGTGAGATGACCTAGAAGGTTTCACTGGCCACACCAAACCACTCCCACGACAGTTGGGCATGTACCGCAAGGGAGTACCGGAGCGTACAGGGTTCATATCCGGCAAAGGACTATTACTTCCGACAACACTTCCCAAAACCTTCGGGTAGTGTTTTTGTCGCTAAAAACAACAACAAAAACAAAGTAGCGCAACTTAATCTGAACTGTATACTAGAGTTGGGCAATTTTGTTCAATTTAAAGATCGAACGAACTAGTTCTTTTTTCAAAAGTAAACTAGGTCGTTCACTTCGTTCAGTCGATCAGCAGTTCAATACTAAGTTTTCCTTTCAGTCAGTTTGTATAGCCATCACAGGGTTGGGAAATAACAATTCAGATATTGTACTGTGCCCACTAACACATACATTCACACAAAATCTTGACAGGTACAAACAAGGCAAATTAAATAAGGTAGAATTGACAACTGAAATATTTTGTTTTTGTAGGAGTTCTTACTTCAAAAAAATATAAACAAGCGTATTAACACGTTGTGGACCGAGCACAATGTTGGGTCCGATAATATTTTTTTTTTTAAATTAGCTCGGATCTGCTGAATTCGCAAAATGATTTGGGAACCATCATTATCAACCAAAACAAAAAAGCTCCAACCCAGAAATAAAATAGCGTTACTTTTGTCACCAAGTGCTACTTTGGCATCTACGTCTTTAAGGACCATTGCATTATGACGATGGCGAGCATAGAATATTTGTCGACTCCCGCCTGTGGCACCTCAGGAAGGAGGCCCCACTATGTTGAAAAAACTGTTGGATAAGGTCTTGGTTTCTCAAAGATTTTTTTTTATCGGCATCAGTGATTGAAAAAACTTTACTTATGGCCTTTGTTATTTTTATTAGAAATATCCAGCATATATAAAACGATTTCAAATGTTCTTCCAAGTTTACACATGTATTTACATAGTTCTCACAGTTTTGGAACTACATACCTTTTTATGGTCGGAAATTTCTTAGCCATTTTATTCGGTGAATACCATTTCTAAAGATACTATTTTATTGAAAAATGCGTGGTTAGGCTGTTTTTAATGCCATCGTAAAACGATGAGTTTTCTTCTTGATAGTGGGTAAGATCCAGTTTTCGGTTATATATTAGTTTCGCGACATTTCTTGCTAACATATAATGAAGAGTCTTGGAACAAATATACATCAATATTATTATTTCTTCTCTTGATAACAAATTTTTAAACATAATCTCTACATATAATAAAATTGTAAAAGTCGATGTCTGTACATTGGAGATATTTAAGCAAAATCGATAGCAGGGATCATTATGAAGCCCATGGAAGCCAAATCAGATTTTAGAATTTTTGTCTGTCTGTATGTGTGGGCGCATCACTGAAAAACTGCTGAATGGAATTGAGTGGAACTTTCATCGTTGTTTTACTAGACGTTTAACTTAAAATTTAAGATATCATTCCAGTTTATATCTCGACCAGAGATATCGACCGATATTTGGACCAAGGTGACCAAAAATGTTTTGTTTTTTTAATATACTTTGGGTAAAATAAGATGCAATGTACATGTGAGCATTAGGATAAAACAAAATAATGTTGCAAAATTAATATAACAGTTGTTTTAAAAAAATGTCCACCTGCAAAAACTAAAAGTTCATTGATGTGGCAACACATGATTGATGAAAATTGGAATTTTGGGTTCTGTCGCGCGATCATCATAAAACGTAAAAGTTTTTGTTAATTGATATTAGAAAAAAATTACAACATTTTGCCGAGCGATGGTATGGGATGATATGCTTCGAAGTCACCAACCTCTCATCAGACCCCTTCTCGGACACTGGGATGCGAACCCAAGTGCATTGTTTATTCCTACTAGTTTGGTAGAGGATGAAGGTACTCCGAGTAAGGGGAATGAAGGAAATCGCGTTCAGAGTTGATTCAAAGTTAAAATTAAAAACTTTAATTTAAACTAAAATTAACATTTCATAGTAACTGATAAGGTGTTATAACTACTTTATATTCAATAATTTGGGAGTTTTATGTCTTCACGTTCAATATTGCAGTATTTAAATTTGATTGTTTTATTATTGAGTACAACGCACCCTGTGTAGTTTGTGTGTGTATGCAGATTCGGAGGAAGTTGCGCTACTAGTAGACATATACGAGTACTAGCCCAAGAGACTGCATCAGAGTATTCTAACCGCGGCTTTAATTTGTAATTTTTCTCTAATTTCAATTCACAAACAATAAAACTCAGCACTGCTCTAACAACAATTACCTCAATTTATTGGACCTTTAGCAAATTGTTAAATGCTGGTAAGTAAAAGTAAAAATATTATGCTGGTAATGGTCCACTACCACGTTCAGACCGATAATTGGAATGGAAGTCACTTCACAGCTATTGCTATAGCCCAGATCTGTTACATTTGATTAGTAATTAGTAATACCTTGATTAGATGGCTCTTTTACTTGGGAATGATTATTTTAATTTTTTCTTTCAAGAAAAGGCAATTTTGAATTGATTACGATTAAACAAAATAGAATAAAACTATAAGGATTTGTCAAATTAATAAATAAGTGCATGTTCGTGTACAGTAGGCTGGACCGAAATTTATTTAATTTTTGATTTTTTTTAATAATGTACCATGACTAAAAACGAGCCCAAGGCCAATGATAATAATTTTTCTTTTTATTTATGAAAATTATTGTTTTTAGTTTTTATGATTTTTTAAATTAATTTGAAAATAATCATAAACAATTTAAAGTAATGGTAAGCAATCATTAAATAGATACTCAAGAAAATAATTAATCAAACCGACGATTAGTAATCATTATTTAAAAGGTCTGATATAGCCATCGTTATTTGTTGTTAAAATTTCTGTACTTCATTCACAAAACATGTATATTATATATTGTTACATGTTGGTGTAAAAAAAAATTAGAAAAATGGATTGAATTTATTTATCATGTTTTATTTACATATGTGGCGGCTTAGTATAATAAATTTGCAGTTAAAATTCAAGTATAATGACGGTTATAACCATGTTAAACCGATGGTCCTTGTATTGGTAACACGTCGGTTATGATGACGTGAAGCTATGGTGAAAATGCTTGTAAATTTACTAGCACGTATCTGCTAAAATTACGCCTATTTCACTAGCACAAGACAAACGCGTGTATGCAGTGCAGCGTTATAACTCAACATATTAGTAATAACGGTATGCCCAATCACATAAATTTAAACGAAACGGAAATGATGGTCACAAAAATTCTTAATCTCATACAATATTCACCAAATAAATTACCGACGGCCGGTGGTGACCGTCAGATGACGTGGATCGTTTTTGCAGAGGAACGTATGGGACTATTCTACAATTGTTTGCATTTAGTTGCAAATTGTGTCTAATCGAAATTAAAAGTGTATCTAACTCCTCCCTACAAACTGTCAACACAAACAAAAAAATGCTGATTGCTACCGGTACACTACTCATATTGGCTTACCTTAGTAATTTTAAAGAGTGTTTGCTTTCATTTTCCACTGTTTCACATAGTTGCACTGTTCGAAAGACTATACTCTCCAATATTGCGCGAACCAAATGCGCACGCTGAGTGGATGGTGTAATGCCAATGAAACCCGATGCAGCTTTCTGATCATTGATAGGAGGCTGAAACACGAATATGTTTAATAAATGAATGTAGTGAACCGCCATCAGTACTCACTCCTAAACCGCTAAAAGCAGGTATAAAATAAACTCCGTTCGTATCAGCTACTGATTCAGCAATACTTGTAGTCTCCATGGGATCATTAAAAAAGCCACACTGCATTGCCCATTCGATTACAGTACCTATGTCATTTGATGCTCCTTCAACACAATAAATTGTACGATCTTGTTCTCGATTGTCTCTGAATTGCCAAGCAACTAATGGATACATTCCCATTAGCGAGGCATGACATTCATATCCAGTTATCATGTTAAGGAAAGCACCTGTACCTAAGGTAATTTTTACTTCGCCACGATCAAAACAATGTGATCCCCACATAGAAGCAGTTTGGTCGCTTGCCGATGCGCTTATTCGTATGCGAGAGTTGCTCCAATTTGGACCCAATCCCTTCCCATCTATGTAGCCAAAATCCTTGTAGCCATTGTCCACAACTTTAGGAAGTAATGAAGACTGGAATTGTGTAGAATTAATATATATCTGTATATGTATTTATAAAGGGTTTTGGTCCCGAGATTGCTCGAGATGAAATTTCTGCGAATAACACATCCTAGCGAGATTTTTGTGTACGGAAAGCGTGCCAAGCTCTCGAACTTTTCGTTACTTTAAATATGTTCATACAAAACACATTACTGTGAAAAGCTCAGTACGATTTTCAAGAGAAAATTACATAAGATTCAAAAAATTACATAAGATACTTTTTGAATTTTTTTGCGAGAACAGAGATACCCGAGATTATATCAAGAGCTCGGGCTATCCCTGTCCTCGACATACTCGAAAACGCAACCACTGGTATTACCATGATATCTAGACACCGATTACATAGGTATGTAGAGTTATGTACAAGGTGGCGCAAAAGTAAGCTTCCGATGTTTAGCATATCGGTTGTGGCACGTGCAGTGTGTGCTGTTGCACCGTCTTGTTGGAACCACATGTTTTCCAATCCCAATTCATCAAGTTGCGGCAAAAAGAACTCGTTGATCATTGCTCTGTAGCGCTCACCATTTACAGTAACCGTTTGGCCCCGACCGATTATTGGTCAAATAAATAGTCAGCAATATTCCGCGTTCTGGAGCAGTGTAGCGTAACATTGTTTATTAACGTGTATTTCGCATGTGTTTACTACACAAATGTCAAAACAGAACTGACTTTAGGGGCCAATCGCAAAATTTATAGCATTTTCTGATAGGAGGATTACTTTTGCGCAGTAACCGTTTTTCACCGACCGATTATTGGTCAAATAAATAGTCAGCAATATTCCGCGTTCTGGAGCAGTGTAGCGTAACATTGTTTATTAACGTGTATTTCGCATGTGTTTACTACACAAATGTCAAAACAGAACTGACTTTAGGGGCCAATCGCAAAACTTATAGCATTTTCTCATAGGAGGATTACTTTTGCGCCACCTTGTATTTGTTGTTTATCTTACATCAATGCCAAATAAAGTCTTCAAAAGAGGTGACCAACTGAGTGTAAATGGATCGAACATTCCTGTGGCAGTAGCAGAAGTGATATCACTGATATGCTCAATATTTTTTCCTAATCCATTTCCCGATCTGTAAATTTAAGTAGATATATAATAGTTTTCTAAATAACGGATGTATAAGTTTCCAATTGACATGGGCTTAAGAATATAAATATAAGCTTCAAACACAATACCGAAATAAACGCCGGGTGCTGTCATTGCTCAAATTACGCTTAACTACTACGCTCACTTTAAACACAATAAAAGCTTTTTTTTTGCTTAATATCACTGGTTTACAGCTAAAAACCACCAAAAACGCCGTTACGAAATTCGTATGTAAAACCAAGCATTGATTCCGAAAATCGAGGTTATTTTTGAATCTATGGTAACGTTTTAGAGATATTTACGATTTACCGTTATTCAAAAAAAAAAAAAAAGATGACCACACACAATATCTCATGAACAAATTTGCTATAAACGGTGCATACATTACTAGGCCTTATAGTTTTTGAGAAAATGTTCAACCATTACGGATTTTTATCTCTTTTTATGGAAAACCCGTTAAGCTCTGTTAGAAATAAAATAAGCTCTCTCTTTATGGCGCGATATACAACAGGTATATCATCATAAACCTCCTAAGAGATTTTTGCGCCAAGCTTCTCTTCCAATTTGTGGTGTGCCGATTTGAATTTTCCCTACAAATTGGTGGGACCTACAGTTTTTTGCCGACTCCGAACGGCATCTACAAAGGAGACGAATTTTTGCTGAGAAGCCTGTCATGGCAGAAATACACTCGGAGAGTTTTCCAAACCACTGCCGAGGGGCGACCCCGTTTTGAAAAACTTTTTTCAAATCACTTTTGATGTTACCTGTACCAGGGCTCGAACCATGGACCTTCGGTGTGGTAGGCCGGCAACACTACCTCCACACCAAGCTATCATCCAAAAAAATCGATGGATTAATACAAAACTTATAAATGATCAAAATGGGTATATACAAAAACATATTTAATAGAATTACATACACATTTTTCACTTATTTATCTAATTAATTTTTTTGTTTTCTTTTCAGGCGTCAATATGTCTTTACAAATTCATTTTCTGCACTCCCATTCAGGTTTTTTTCCGCCAAATCTTGGTGACGAAAGTGACAAGCATGGCGAAAGGTTTCATCAGCAACTGAAATTAATTGAGTGTCGGGATCCTGGGATGTCGCAAAGATGGTTTCTCTCAAAAGAAACCGATCCTTATCTAAATAAACTGCAAAATTAAACACATAACTATTTTAAGTACAAAATAATGTAATAAAGTTTAATAATTTTCTCAGAAACTACAAAGCCTAGCAAAAAGTAGTGTATGCTTTGTTTATGGCAAATTTTATTAGCTTTTGCATCTTTTAAATTGTTTTGGAATTACTAAATTTGTCTATGAGATATACATGATTAAGTGGAGCTTTTTTATTTTTTGATTAACTGTAAATCTTAAATATCCCAAAAACGTTACCATAGAATCAGAAATAACCTTGATTTTCAGAACCAGGGTTTGGTTTTTATACGAATTTTATAAGGGCGTCTCTGGTGGAGAAAAAAAGTTTGAACTTTATGATCCAGTGAGACATAGAGAGAAAAGAATAAAACAATAAAAAAAGAACAGACTATGCATACAGAACTAAGATACGATCTTGTACGAATTGAATACAGGTGTTGCAAATATATGCATATGAATTCTAAAGAGCAACAAAGAAAAATGGTTTTTGTTTTTTGTGAACTCGGAAGCCGCCGGTGACAATAGAAATAAATCTATCATCGGAAAATGCCGTAGGAAGAATTTTCGTTTTGATGTTGATTGTGTTCAATTTTATGTAATTACAGTGTTTCTATTTTGACAACGCGAATTTGGCTGCGGTTATTTCTCAACTTTTCGGTATTTTGTGTAAAGATATATTTTTAATTCGGCGTCAAATGTGCTAGGCAATTCATCATTTATACTTTGATAAAATATAAAATTTATTTATGCACCTGAGATGGGTAAAGTTCACGCCTATACCTTACCATGTCTGCCCTAATGTATGGCTCTCAATACTGGATACTGTGGAAAGAGTGTTCCAAAGATTAGTTTTTATGGTTCTTTCAGTTGGTTGGTTAGTTGGTTGGAGTGGCGAGTCCCATGTAACTCCAATTAGCGCAAATACGCCGTTTTGATACCACATCTCTTGAACTAACCAATGAAAATTGTTACAGAAAGCTGGCGTGGTGGGATTCCCATTACTCTATATCCATGCCGTTGAGTCCAAAAATTTTTGAAGCTTCCCGGGCTCCCGAACAAGGGTTTCCCTAGGAATTGTATTCTGCTCCTGCAGTGCGCTGGACAAACGTGCCGCGTGCGTCGCGATAGCCCAGTGCCCAGTGAGACCCGCAACTAATCTGAAAAGGTCCCTTCTATCCGCCCTCAGAAGGGTCGAAGAATGTGCTTCAATCTAGGAGGGCCACAAACTACTTGACACTCTGCAGGATTGCAAACGCTTCCACCTCTCCGCAGCGTCACTAAGCCAGTGCTGAGAGATCCGACCCTTGAAGAGTCCCAGGGGTGCAAGGACCTCCTTCCCTCTGAGACGTCAAGAGCCGACCCATGCCGCGGCAGCTCATCGGCAATCTCGTTTCCCTGTATGTTGCGATGTCCCGGCACCCATATTAGATAAACGGTATGTCGACTTGCCAGGTTCATGGTCCACTCTGCACTGACCAACAAGGTTCGATGTAATCGTTGCTGATCCGAGAGCCCGAACGCCTGGCTGTCAGAGAACATTGGCATCCGTTTACCGGTAATGTCCGCACACAGTAATGTCCTGCATGCCTACTGGATAGCGTAAATTTCCGATTGAAATACACTCGCTGAGTATGGAAGACGCATAGATAAGGATACGCTTGGGAGAATTGCGAAAATACCCGCTCCTACTCCACAGACCAGTTTGGATCCGTCCATGAAAACTGAGATGTCGAATTTTTGGGTGAGTTCCATTTCTGTCCAGTCCTTTCTGGAAGGGAAAATAACCTCTTTCAGTTAGTCCAGCGGTAAGTATCGATGAAAATATATTGCGAATTGATAAAGACACCACTTCCAAGAAGGTATTCATATCATCATCCCACTTTAGCAGCAGAGGAAGGTGGACACTCCCACTAAGTGAATAAAACGTGACTAATAGTGCCCATTAGGTAGGGCTAAGATACTAATTGTACTCTTTTATGTACTTTTCTACCCCTACACAAATAAAAAGTTACCTACGACAACTGAACCCGGGTTGAGTCACGAGATTAGTTTAAGGAGAATTTGGGATAAATCAGAGAACCGAGTACGGAAGTGATTTCCCGAAGCTTGCAACTAATAAAACACATTAATTCTATCTTACCTGTGTAAACATACAGATATAAAGAACTAACCGTAATTTGTAGAGTATCCATGAATCTAATAGTTCCACACGAACTTTTTTTAACTTTATTGCTTCTTGCAATCGTTTATTTGTCTGCATCTCATGCAGTAACCGTAAAGTAACCTGTGGAATAAGAAAAATGCTTTAAAAAGTCTTATTCTGCTTTTTACAGGTAACATAATTTTGGTTGTGAATTTTTATAAACTAGTATGGAACCATAATACCCCTGCAAAAAGGATACGGGTAACATGATTAGTCAATTTACCCGGAGCCATATCGAAAGTTTCCGTATTTCTCCCATCACGTTTTTAAGAGCATCGGTAGACCTTTTGACCGTTTCTTTCCTCGCGTTCCTGTGTGTGCGGTTTTACATCTCGCTCTTTCTCATTAGTTTTTTGACTTAAGATAAACATATAGCTGTACTTCTCACGCCTGTGTCACAGCTACTAGTCATTGACTCGTATATAACAAGTAAAATTACGGGGTATTTTACCGACATGAATACCAATTGGAGTTTCAGTCATTCGATTTTTGGAGGGACTCTTATCACAAAAATTTTCACCTAAAATCTGTAGTTTTGCGTGGCAATAAGCTACTCGGTAACTTTTGCTAGAAGAACAAGAAAAATTTGTAAAAATATCTTGTATTTTCGTTAAAGAATATAAAAGCATTGATTCCAGCTCAGAAGAGAACCTTTGACTTTTTTAGTACCTTAAAAATATAGGATACTAAATGAAGAGATCTGCTACATCTACATGAACGGACGCTGTCTAGAGTGCCAATTTGAGATTAGATGCGAGAAGTTGAGGGCGAGCCATACCGTGAATCGTAAAGGAAAGAGAGATGGCTTTTTAAAATGAATAAAAGCGACGACCGAGATATATCAGAAAATTCGCTAATGACAAAAAGATTCTACACCGGCGTTCTTAACACGAGTCCGCCCTCCTCTACTTGTGTCTGTTGTTAAATAAAGAAGGAGATGATAAGCCCGATTAGCAAACGCTAAGCTTCGCATAAGCAGCCCCAGCTGTAAGTAGGAGTTGGTAACAACTCTTATGCCCCATAAAATCCGACGAGCGCATGCCTTCCGCTCCAAATGGATATATATTGTGCCTTATCAGTTTCAGACCTGCTAGCTCTTATGTGAACCTTATGAAACACACTATATGTTCATTTTCTCTTACCTGACTATTCATCATTTTTACAACGCTTGCCGCTAGAAATCGTTTACTTCTCGTTATTAAATGTAGAATATAGGAGATGGCATTTAATGATTTAATAGCAATTCCAGCGTTCCATTGGTTTACTAATTCATTCGCACGTAAATCTTTCCATGTAATAAAGTTATGATAATACTCTTGTGTCTCATGATTCCATGTTAAAAATGTGCAGCGTTGTGTAGATAACCCGAAATAAGTTATCTCACGGGGCTTCAGTCGAGCATCTAAAAATATTTTATTTTATTTTAATAGAATAAAGTCGCTTCCTGAAGATACTTAGCATGTATCATGCGAAGAATAACCATCAAGGTTAGATACCCTAATTCTGATTTATTTCGTTTCGGTAATTCACAAAACCAAATTATCGAAATGCAACCGTTAACTTTGAAACGAATTAAATTTAAACTGTGCTGGCAATACCTTCACTAGGCGCATACATCGCTGACAGTAACTAGCTAATAAATAATTTTAATATTTACTAACTTTTGTCATGTGTTTTTTAGAAGTACTCGCTTATTAAAAATAAATTGTCGAAGACCCTGAGTTCGAACCACCGACGAACACGTTGTAATAGAGATGCTTATAACCTATGCGTACATAGTCTTAAAGCTGTCGTAGGGGACATCCATAAATGACGTGAGCTGTTTTTCAAGAATTTTTGACCTCCACCCTCCCTTCGGTGAGACTTAGTGAGATTTGGTTAGGCCCCTCCTCCCATTAAGTGAGATTTACGCTTAACATGTTCGATCGATGCAAGGATACTCGTGTACAGTTTCGATTGAAATAATCCAACACATGTCATCTGTGGTTGCGGTAGTTCAAGAAGACTGCGTTTGGAAGTGTATACCCTCCATTCAAACGACAAAGCAGCTCCTTAGAACGGCGAGTCACCACACGCGTTGGTTGAATCCTGATAACAGATTCTCGGTTCTCGGCAAAAAAAATTGGTTTCATATTGGACCCAGTTCATATTTTTGTAAATTGACGTGAGATTTTCGACGTTTAAATGATATTTTGTTGGGGGCTCCCCTCCATTTTAAGCTCACGTAATTTATGGATGTTCCCTTAGGATTTAATGACATGCTAACAGGGCTCTCTTTTAATAAACTGTGCAGTGTGACCAGGTTAGCCTTTTCGAGGCTAGATTTAGCCTTTTTTTTGTCCTTTAGCCTCATCATTTTGGTTTTAGCTTCGTTTGGTTCTAGCCTTTTTTACTCCAAACCTTTCCTGGTCCCAACACCATATTTTTCATACAAACTGAAGAAATATATAAAACTTAAGTTGAATTGATGACGAAATACAAAAAATTATTCGTAAAAATTGTCAACTATTTTTAATGGAGTTGATAACCCAATTGCGCCATCACCTACCTGATAATATGAACTCTTTCCAAAACATACATTTTTTTTCAGTTGATAATTCTTTGAAAGTTACAAAGCCCGATGTATTTTCTCACTTTCAAAAAGAAAAGTCTAGGTATTCTCCAAGTTAAGTAGCATTGACTGAGCTGCAGTGACGAAAGCTAATAACCGTACGGTGGACAAGTGTGACCTCTACCATTGAATTTTGGGCGGAACTCCGGGAACATAAAAATGCATTAAACGAACCCCCTTTTTTAGAACTGGTCGAATTCGTATTTAACTTTTTGGCATTACCTTTCAGTAATGCGGAGGTTGAAAGAATTTTTAGTGCCATGAACATTTTAAAAACTAAGTTAAAGAACAGATTAAAAATTAAAATGCTTAATTCGGTGCTTAATATTAGATGTTCGTTAAAACGCCTATCCAAATGTTGCACTGATTTTGAAATTACCGATGATCTCATCTCTATGATAAATACCCAAACTTTGTACGCAGACTCAAGCTTTTCTGATTCATCAGACGAAGAAAATATTACAAAACTAATTAGTTTTTAGTGCGTTTTCTATGGTATGTGTTTCTTTGAAAAAATTCCTAGTCAAGGAAAATGTGCCTGATGTGTGTTGAAACCAGAATTGTTCCTTCAAGTTATGTATACAGCTTTATATACAAATAGTGTAAACTAAAATAAAAAATTTGAAATGGATTTCGTAAAAAAATGTCTGACTTTTTTTAGCCTCTTTTTTTCTTAATTTTAGCCTTTTCTAACCTTTTTTTTTGCCGATTTAGCCTCTTTTTTCTCTAACATCTGGTCACACTGAAACTGTGTTAGAATAATTGAAAAAGAATCAATATACTATTCTGAGAAATGTATATTTTAACTCTTTACATTCGAATGTCGTGGTTACACTTATCGGAATGCAACCGTTAACTTTGAAACCAATTAAATTTAAACTGTGCTGGCAATACCTTTACTAGGCGCATATATAAAGTATTCAATTGATTCCTTGTGAAATAAAGATACTACCGTTTATATTCTATTCAGTATTTATTGAGTTTCAAACAATTAACTTTTAGTATTTCAGAAAGAATAAAGAGTGCCAAACGTGTGTCTAAAAATCAGTTCTCGGAATAGTTATTTGCTTCCTTCTGCTTTGACAGGTCACGGTAGAATTATTTGAATTGCTTCGTTGCTCTGCAACAGGGCTGTTACAAGCCGGAGACGGAGTTGCCACAGCCACTCCCCCCCTAGAGACCTTCGTGGGTTGCGAAGGGAACGAAACTCTTTTGTTTGGTATGCGTAGATGTAGGCTTGTCTGTGTTAGCTGGAGTCTGAAATCCCGAAAGGTTTGACTCATTAACTCTTTGAGACTGTTGCTGGTCTTTTCGTTTATCCACTTCTCGAGGAATCGCCTGACTTTGATTCGATTCCTCCTGATCATCTTGCTTCGCGATATAGGCTGGTTTGAGTCGACTTATGGACACCACTTTTTCGACGCCGTCAATATTGATTTTAAAAACGTAGTCATCTAACCGCTCTACAACTTCGTGCGGGCCAGAGTAGGGATGCTCCAGTGGCCGTTTGATTGCATCGATTCGGAGGAATACATGCGAACAGGTGTACAAATTTTTAAGAACGAACATATTAGATTTTGTATGGTGAGCTGTTGGAGTAGGCCTCAGACTTCTGATATGTCCTCGAAACTTTTGCAGAAAGTTAGGTGGGTCGACTGGCGTATCTTCGGAGCCGAAAAATTCCCCAGGGAGGCGTAACGACGTACCGTATACCAGGTCCGCAGGTGAGGTGTTCAAATCTTCTTTGAAGCAAGTGCGAAGACCAAGGAGGACTGTTGGAAGCATTTCCATCCACGGAGCATGAGAATTACACATCAGCGCTGCTTTGAGAGTCCTATGCCATCTCTCGACAAGGCCATTTGATTCCGGGTGATAAGGCGTGGTCCGTATACGATTGGCTCCCACCATCTTCATCATAGCTGTGAACAGGGCTGACTCAAACTGTGCACCCTCATCAGTGGTAATAGTGAGTGGTGTGCCAAACTGAGTTATCCAGCCTGAGTAGAACGCATTACATACAGAAAGAGCTGTCATGTCCTTTAGAGGAATCGCAACTGGCCACCTAGAAAATCTATCAATTATAGTGAGACAATACCTGAATTGGTTAACCACTGGAAGCTCAATCAGATCGAGATGCACATGGCTAAATCGGGTATCTGGAACGTCAATGTTTTTCGGTGCTACACGATTGTGACGCTGGATTTTTGAACGCTGGCAAGGTATACAGTTGCGGGACCAGTCTAGTGCGTCCTTCTTGATGGCAGGCCATATGAATTTCTGCTTGAGTGAACGTGCTGTGATTCGACCGCTCGGATGAGAAAGTCCGTGGATAGTATCAAAGGCTATGCGGCGCAAATTTTTGGGAATAAAAGGTCTCACCATACCCGATGATATGTCGCAATATATGGTGAATTTTCCATCGATTGATAAACGTTGAAGCTTTAACGAAGTATTGTTGTTGTTGATGTGCTTTTGGAGCTCTTCATCATCTTGATGCTCTTGCTCGATCCTTTCAGCGCTCAAAACGGTAGGCATGTTAATCGCATTAATTCTCGACAGGGCGTCGGCAACTACGTTCACTTCTCCCTTGAGGTACACGATCTCCGTGGTAAATTGAGATATAAAATCAAGTTGATTAAGTTGTCGCGGAGAGGCTTTGCTGGCTTTCTGGGCAAAGGCGTAGACGAGAGGCTTGTGATCTGTTTTTATTATGAACTGGCGGCCCTCCAAAATATGACGAAAGAACTTAATGGCTGCAAAGATTGCTAACAGTTCCCTGTCATATGTGCTGTATTTGGTTTCGGTGGGACTAAGCTTCCTGGAGAAAAACCCCACTGGTTTCCAAACTTCCTCCTCAAACTGCTCCAGTGATGCGCCTATGGCGGAATTAGATGCATCAGTTGTGACAGAGAGGGGTGCGGTTGCTGAAAGGAATGCTGTACGCTGTACCATGCTTGCAAGCTTCTTCGGACTCCTTCGTCCAAGGCACTTTACTTTTGTCTTTTTTCTTGGCTTTTTTTAAAAATTCATTTAGAGACGCTTGAAGCTCTGAAGCATTTGGAACACATTTGCGGTAATAATTGATCATTCCTAAAAACCGGCGAAGTTCCATAATTGTCTCTGGTTTGGAATATGCTAGAATTGCCTCTACACGTTCGGCCGGAGGTTGGTACCCCCGCTGGTTGATCGTATAACCCAAGTATACCATTTCCTCTTTGCCAAACTGGCACTTGCTCGGGTTTATTGTGAGATTGTTTTCACGCAGGATTGCAAAAATTTGTTCCAAGTGGTTGATGTGTCCCTCAGGAGTCTCAGAAGCTACTATTAAGTCATCAATGAAACATCCAACAAAATCAAGACCTCTCAAGATATTATCCATGTGGCGTTGGAACGTTTGCGTGGCGTTGCGGACTCCTGGAGGCATCCCCAGGAACTCGAAGAGCCCAAAAGGAGCTGTAACAGCTGTCTTCTCAATGTCCTCTGGAGCCATCGGGATTTGGTGGTACGCGCGAACCAAGTCAATAGTGGAGAAGATACTCTTGCCATGGAGTCGTTGAAATATGTCATCAGGAACAGGCACAGGGTACCGATCCGTGACAGTCTGCGCATTGAGTCGTCGGAAATCACCAGTAGTACACCAACCTCCTAGTTTTTTAGGAACCATGTGTATTGGACTGGCCCACTTGCTACTAGCAAAAGGTTGATGTCATCTTTAGCTGCCTTCAGCTTTTCGCCGTACTCGTTCAACCACAGGTGGTCCCGTTGTACCAATGTAATGTGCCATACCGATGTCTTTATACGTTGCTGCAGTAACACTGGGCTTGGTGATTTCGCTGAATTTGTGGAGAAGTTCGATGTACTTATGGTCGACATGTATTTTGGAGAGGCCTTGCTGATCCATTGTTGATATATTATACTCAATCGCTTCAACAAGTTCTCCAGTCGTCGACAGTGATGTGTGCGGATCGATTAGTCGTTGTTTTTTTTAGATCTATCAGCAGACCAAAATGTGCAATGAAGTCAGCACCTATTATCGCTGTTTTGACGTCGGCTATAATGAACGGCCATGTAAATGCTCGACGGAGACCAAGATTAATTGTTAGTGGTTGATGACCATAAGTGTTAATGGCTGTGGAATTTGCTGCGTAGAGTGTGAATCCCGTTGATTGAAGCTTTTCCTTAACCAGCGCTCGCGGTAGCACTGAGACTGCAGAACCGGAGTCGATGAGGAACTTCAGATGAGACGATTTGTCATAAATGTGTAGTCGAAATTCTTTAATAGGTGGTATATGGCTGTCCTTGCTGTCGCCAACCTTTCTAGCTATTGACGACAGCTCGCTTAGTTTCCCTGACCGGCTGGTGGCTTGTAACTGCAGGGCTGTAAACAACGATTTGCTCTGTCACCAAACCGGCTGTGGTAAAAACAGTGTTCTGACGGACCTGGAGTTCGTGTTCTAGATCGTGATCGTCTCTCACCGTTCTTGTTGAGCTTTCCAGAAAGTTCAGCCAATGAAAGTGTCATGGTCTCAATGGCCTTTTCCAGGTTGCTGAGCCTGCGCTCTACGGAGCTCTTAGAATCCAAACTGGAGTGCGGCTTGGTCTGCCCTCCAGCTGTCATGGCCTGAACTTCAACATGCTGACCTTGCAAACTTGTTGACATTACGCAAGAATTTGTGTGGTTCTCCATGGCACTGTCTGCAGCTTCAGCTAGTTCGTAAAGTGTGCTGTTGTTTTGAACGGCTTTAAGGATCTTGCACACGATATCAGGCAGTAAAGCCAACCATCTGCTGCGAAGAAGTTCCTCTGATGCTCTGTTGCTTGCAAGTGTACGCATCTCTCTGAGAAGCTGGCTGGGCTTCCGATTTCCAAGTTCGAGTTCTGTTAATAATTTATACAACTGGCGATCAACTGAGTCGGTAAAACGTTTTATAAGATTTAACTTTAAATGATTATACTTATCTTGAATGGCCGGTGCCCTGAGGATGTCGGAAACTTCCTTTAGAACTTCAGGCTTCAGGGCACCCACGACGGCCTGATACATGCTGTTGTCATTCCTGATGTTGCGAGTGGAAAACTGTGCTTCAATATGTATAAACCACATTTCGGGGTCGTTGATCCAAAATTCGGGTAACTTAAAGTGCGTTATTGCAATGACGTGTGCATCATTGTTCAGTTGCGGATTTATGTATGAATAACCCGGTGAGAACCCTTGATAGTTGCCTGTTATCATATTGTTGACTGCTTGTTGCGGATCAGGAGGTGGCACTGAATATTGATGTGGTTGTTGAAGTGGTTGCTTCGGTGGTTGTTGTGGTGGTTGTTGCGGTGGTTGTTGCTCAAGGAGGCTCGATGATGATGGGTCGTGTTGTTCCTGACCACCGCGAACTAGTGAACGACCGAGAGGCATCGTTGAAAGCGTTTGATTTTTTCTCAAAAGGTTAGAAAATTTTTTTTTTAGTAAATATCGCAAGGAATCACGTCGGGGTCACCAATTGTAAAGTATTCAATTGATTCCTTGTGAAATAAAGATACTACCGTTTATATTCTATTCAGTATTTATTGAGTTTCAAACAATTAACTTTTAGTATTTCAGAAAGAATAAAGAGTGCCAAACGTTTGTCTAAAAATCAGTTCTCTGAATAATTATTTGCTTCCTTCTGCTTTGACAGGTCACGGTAGAATTATTTGAATTGCTTTTTCGTTGCTCTGCAACAGGGCTGTTACAAGCCGGAGACGGAGTTGCCACACATACATCGCTGACAGTAACTAGCTAATTAATAATTTAAACAATTTTAATATTTACTAACTTTTGTCATCTGTCCTCCCCCCATTAAGTGAGATTTACGCTTAACATGTTCGATCGATGCAAGGATACTCGTGTACAATTTCGATTGAAATAATCCAACACATGTCATCTGTCTCGGTTCTCGGTAAAAAAAATTGGTTTCATATTGGAACCAGTTCATATTTTTGTAAATTGACGTGAGATTTTCGATGTTTAAGTGAGGTTTGGTGAGATTTTGTTGGGGTCTCCCCCCATTTTAAGCTCACGTAATTTATAGATGTTCCCTTAGGATTTAATGACATGCTAACATGGCTTTTCTTTTAATAAACTGCGTTAGAATAATTGAAAGAGAATCAATTCATTCGAATGTCGTGGTTACAATTAAAACGTTGGAAAATTTTTGAGTGAAATGTGATAGATGTGGCATGGAATACGTAAATAAGTATGAAAAGTTGATGTATATTAGAACGATTTCCCGTCATCCCTTGTCTAAATGCCAGAAAATAATTCCAATATACGAGGTGTGTTCAAAACGTATCGCGAATTTTGAATTTTCGCTGGTTACGTATATTCGAATTTCGAATTTTTTGTGGCGTTATGTTGGTACTCATGTCTCTCACTTATGCCGACAAGCTCGGCCATTTTGAATGTTCAGTTAATTGTTGACAGCTGCTTTGCTTGCACGTGTTTTGGATCGTCTACGATTTTTACCTATTCAAAAAAATGGATCAAAGAACCTGTATCAAATTTTTTCTGAAAAACGAAATTAAGTGCGCAGATGCATTCCGAATGTTGACTGTGGCATACGGAGAAGCTACCTTGGACCGAAGCAACGTTTATCGGTGGTACAAAATGTTCTCAGAAGGCCGAGAAGATATGCAAAGAAGAACAAAAATTGGCTTTTGCACCACGATAACGCCCCTGCTCACGCATCGTTGCTTGTGCGCGACTTTTTGGCCAAAAACGACACACTAATGATGCCGCAGCCACTGTATTCCCCAGATCTGGCCCCCTGTGACTTTTTCTTGTTCTCTAAACTGAAGAGGCCCATGAAAGGACGACGTTACGCTTCTCTTGACGAGATAAAGACGGCATCGAAGGAGGAGCTGAACAAGATACAAAAAAATGATTTTTTGAAGTGCTTCGAAGATTGGAAAAACCGTTGGCACAAGTGTATAATATCTCATGGGGATTACTTTGAAGGGGACAAAATAGATATTCATGAATAAATAAATAATTTTTGAAAAAACACAAAATTCGCGATACTTTTTGAACACACCTCGTATGTTTAAAAATCAACACAAAAAAAACATACCTTTCACGTTTGTCTTTACGACATGTCTCTATTCGTATTACTATAAATAAATATATGCTTGTTATAATTCGAAAAAGATATTTTATTAATAGTTTCTATCCTTATGTGATGTGTAAACTAAGAAACTGCATCTTCGAGTGCATGTGATGGTGGCCGCATTTGTTTAACGCATTTGCCATATGGCAGGGTATTTCGGTTAAAGAGTGCAGTCTCAACTTCGAAGTGTTTGATTTTATCTAAGTTCATTTCGCTCCTTTTCATAGAATTCCTCCGGGTGTATTCAAATATCATACAAAGATATTTTTCTATCAGCCTTTTTGAATTGAAATTTCGAAAATAACTGTTAAATTCGATATCTGATTTTTATATATCAATTGACTCAATAAACAGCGAGCAATTATTTATCCAATCTTTAAGAGATCCATAATTCTCATGGTAATAAGCAACATCATTGTGCAATTATTCTCGAACTTTTGAGAAATGGTTCCTAAGCTAAGTTGACATCCAGCATAGTTTTCAAAACAGCAAAAAATCAATGAAAGTGTGCGAATTAAATTTAAATAAACAATAATAAAATTTATATCGATTTATTATGTCGTCTTAAATTTAATATCATGTATATATGCTTCATTTTATTTTCAGTATCACAATCATCCATTTAAATCCAATTAGAGAACGACATTTGAGTAAAACTTGAGAACTAACTTTTTCTTAACTGGAGAAGCAACATTTTGGCCACACAAAAAAGAACGCCATGGTTCTCAAGCTCAGGTGGTGTTGAAAAACAACCTTTGAGATTTGGGAAGTACGTTAGTTTGCAACTTGACTTGACTTAATATACAGTAATACCGTGAAGAAATATGTTAAAGGATTGTTTTGGTTTACACAAAAAACCCCAATTAAAAAAGCTAACAAAATAGCAAAAAAAACGCCAAATTAAGGTTTCTGAAGGTTTTGAGTTCTTAGTTTTACTTTTTAGTAAATTTGAAATTTGTGCTTGCAGAATCTCTTTTTTAACAAATTTTAAGCGTGTCTTATTTTCTTTTTTTCCTATAGCAGGGTATGTAATGGTTGGGTCTATCAAACTTAGACCTTTATTACTTGTTGTCCATGAAACTTCCTTTGCATTTAAAAAAAAAAAATAAAGGATGTAATTTAACAGCTTTCGTATCGCATTTCCTTTCGCATCGCGACTCTGAACATTAAACACACAATTTTCTTTAAAAACCAAGTTTAGAAATATCCCATTTGTCAAACAGTAAGAAAAAGCCGGTTTGATTGAAATATGGACTTGGTACCTTTTATCGCGAGGTGACGATATTATATCTTTCAATAAGTTATATATTATATGCATACGCATGTATGTATGTACATACGTCCCAATTGCTTTTGATTTTAAATCTCTCATTCAATAGTTCATGTTTGGTACACCATTTTTAAATCTAGTAGCATATTTATGAGCTTCAGTACATGTATTCCAAAGTCCGATAGGAAAATTTTAAATCACTGTTTCTAATGCTGAGCACTAAGCTTTAACTGCGGTTCAAGTATATTTAATTTAATTGTATAAAATATTTACTTTTGACCAAATGCTAACTTATATCCTATTTTCGTAAAAAGGACAACTTAGGCCCATATTACCCTGCTAACCAGTCAAATTTAGGAACAAGAAATCTAGGCCACGAAGAATCAAACAAAGGGTGCCGCAGGGTGGTGTTCTATCCCCCCTTTTGTTTAATTTCTGTATTTTGAGGCTTTCTACCCCACCAGACGGAGCCTCCATTATATACTAAGCTGACAACTGCACGATTATGGCTTCGGGTAAGTGCCTCTCCATTGACGAACTCTGTACGAGGATTAACTGTTACCTCGGAGACCTTTCCGGCTTCTTCACCGAGCGAGACCTGACCCTATCTCCGACTAAGTCGACGGCGACGCTTTTTACGACGTGGAATTCGCAGATGGGACAAGAGTTAAACGTCCACGTAGATGGAGTACCTCTACCTACTGTCAACCACCCTAAAATCCTGGGTGTGCCGTTTGACGACAGCCTCACCTTCGCTATTCATGCCACCGCAATAGCATCTAAGGTACAGAGCCGCAACAAGATCCTCAAGTCGCTGGCCGGAAGTACTTGGGGAAAAAATAAAGAAACGTTGCTAGCCACATATAAGGCTATTGGCCGACCGGTTCTTGATTACGCTACGCTCATATGGTCGCCCAACACTGACACCAACTGGAGGAAGTCTGCCAAAACACCGCCATCAAAACTGCCACGGGATGTCTGCTTATGTCATCGGAGTCTCACCTTCACCAAGAGGCCACGCGAACGTGCGGAACTTGTGAGCAGACAGTTTTTACTGAACTGCTACAAACCTAGTCATCCAAGCCGTCATCTATTGGATAAAACTCCGCCCCCGAGAGACATAAGGAAACATCTCCGTAAGAACTATGATGAGAGAGGCACCAGATTACCTTGCGGGCTCTAAACGACCTCCATACCGAGCGAGAGACAGATCCCTCAGATCTCGGCCTGTGAACTCCGTAATCGACATCAAACCACCTGAAATAGCTGATGAGGAGCGTATTCTTCCGAGGGAGACTAGATTCATGCTAGCACAACTTCGTTCTGGATATTGTAACAGGTTAAACTCTTACTTATGCAGACTGAACCTCACCACACCAAATACGTGCCCTGCATGTGGTATGTCCCCTCATGATATTAATCATCTCTTTCCCTGTTCAATTGAACCTACTCTTTTAACCCCAATATCACTCTGGTCCAACCCTGTTGAAACTGTGCGTTTCCTTGGACTCCCGTTAGAAAAGCTTGATGGCGATTCTCAGAGCGATCGTGCCCATTAGGCAGGGTGAAGCACTGTTAATAACAACAACAACAGCATAGGCCGGTTGGCCCATTGTGATAATACTGAAAAGAGGTCTAGTCCTCAGAGTCTTACGAAACTGACATAGCCCAC
The DNA here is from genome assembly GCA_949987695.1 of Merzomyia westermanni. NCBI lineage: Eukaryota > Metazoa > Arthropoda > Insecta > Diptera > Tephritidae > Merzomyia > Merzomyia westermanni. Next base: position 60,797,928 of record OX465291.1, read on the forward strand.
TATGTCCTCCATTTTCGTAAAAGCAAGCTCTGCTAGGCAATCGAGAAGCAGTGACAAAGAAAGTGCAAGAGACATTTTCTATCCTATCTCCACATCTAGGAAAGAAAGCATGTATGGGAGTTCCATACATGCTTCATGTATCCCCATTAGGCAGTTCAATTATGATCAGCTACAGCCTGTGCTCTTCGGTTTAATTAGACGATTTCGTCCGACTCCAAATAAGTCTGACAGTTTCTATGTAGTGGTAGCTTTCTCCGTTAACATACAACTTCTGAAAAGCTTTTCGGTATAACCAAGCTCACTACGATTACAGAAACTCGTCAAAGTTCTATCGTATTCTTTTAAATGGCTTAATAGCTGCACGTAAAATACATTTCAAAATATTAAATAAGTACTATGAAGTCGAACAGCAAGTCTGTCAGAACAACGCAGTGTGAACTGCTACGTTATGTCTGCATAAGTGGAATGTTTCCTAGGACTATTATTACATAAATAACAAAAACAACACCGCTCATCAACTGAAAGTTTGAAGCTCACAATCTCAAAATAAAGGGCGAAAGAAGGAACAGTGTTTCCGACCCTATATTTTCCTTCATATTTATATATATTCAAGTCTGTCTTGTCCAGGCTTTGCTTTACCAGAACTAGATGCAAACTTTTTTCACTTACCCGAAACTGCGTTATTGATAACTCTAACGATCTTTCTCCAAAGCGACTCTGGCTCAATTTCAAAGTACCCTGGCAGAGGATTCAATAGGTCCACCTGTTGTCATATATACATTTGTACATACATACACAAATATATTTAGATCTTCAAATACAATTGACACGACAACCCTTACTTACCCGTTCAGTAGATGAACCCAGAATTTCACAATTGGCGTTTGTAACAAAGCAGCGCACCGTAGTGGTACCAACATCCAACGTTGCAATATGTAGCATCTCTAATCAGTTAATATTTATAAAAGACGACTTCCAAACAGTTACTGTTGTCAATTTTGTAATACTATATTGAATAAACTACTAGCGTATAATATACCGAAACTGGGCTTGGAACCAAGAATCTGCTCCAAAATAGCAGAGAACGGAAGAGCGCCTTGACCCGGGTGTTATAAAACCGATACATGGATAAGAACAGAAAACGGATATAAGGGCACCTGATCTGAGAGCAATAAAACGGGGCAAAATCATTCAACACCAGGTCGTGTTTGATGAAACCAAAACTCAGTAAAACAAGTAAGGAAAGCGCTCTCTTCGGCTGTGCCGAAGGCTTTATACCTTTAATGAATGCGCATCACGGTTTTAAATGCCCGATCCTTACTTACAATAAGTACAAACTCTGCAAAATTTGATGGCCTTACCCGGATAATTTAAAGATACATAGACCAAACCCCGTTTATCGGAAAAATGTGTTGAATAGGGGATATACGATATATTGGTCCAATCTTGATGATTTTCCCTGCACACATTACATATGTAATAAGTACTGCAGCTGCCAAATGTTGTGTTCCTCGCCATTAAATTGCAATAGTTATAGCCCAAATGCCATTTATCGGAACAATCGAGTGTATGGGAGCTATCTGATCTGATCCGATCTGGCTGATTTAAATTTTTCACGTTACGTATATATTATTTACCAAATCTGCAAAATTTTATGTTCGTAGCTTTTTAATTGCAAGAGTTATAGGCCAAACCCCGTTTATCGGAAAAATTTACTGTATGGGAGCTATATGACATGTGTCCGCTGTGGCTTATTTTCACTAGTCACATTACGTATATAAAGTATGTATATGAAACCTGCAAAAGTTTAAGTTCCTAGCTCTTTAATTGCAAAAGTTATAGGTCAAACCTCGTTTATAGGAACAATCGATTGTATGGAAACTATGCGTTGTATTGGTCCCATCTTGTTGATTCCGAAAAATGATTAAAATATTACAAAATGGCGGCCACATACCAAATTTCATCAAGATATCTCAAAAACTGAGGGACTAGTTTGCGTTCAAACAGACGGACTTGACTATATCGACTCAGCTCATCGCCCTGATCATTTCGGTATACTAATTGGTGCGTCTGTCTCTTCTTCTAATGCTTACAAACATCGGACCAAAGTTATAACACATGTTCATTAAAGGTATAAGAAGAACAGAAAACGGATCGAATGGAACCGACAGTTGCTTACAAAACATGAACATAACCACCTCCTTGCCCGGAAGCCGCATTGAATTCAATAATTCAGTTTAACTCTATCGATTTGAATTTTTGTTTCGAAATCCAATTTGGTTTATACTTGAAATAAAGGTTCCTTAATTTTATGATACTTAAGTTAGTTAAGTTCCACACCCGAGAATTCAAAATCGGTTAATCTTATTTTACTGACTTATCTCCTCTTACTGATATTTTAAATGCGAATGTTTGTATGTATGTATGTGTGCTGGTTACTCAGTCACGCATAAACGACAGAACGGATTTGAACGAAATTTCGTGCATGTTCATATTTGAATTTCGTTGACGGTAATAAGGAAGTTGTTACCAGGCCGGAATATTGGCCTAGGTCACGCTATCAATACGAAGACTGTTACAAACTTGTTACAGAATATTGGGAATTGTCAATAGCAGTGTGGCCAGTTAGCCTTTTCGAGGCTAGATTTAGCCTTTTTTTTGTCCTTTAGCCTCATAATTTTGGTTTTAGCTTCGTGGCTTTTCTGGTCCAACACCATATTTTTTATACAACTTCGATAAAGATATAAAATTAGAGTTGAGTGAAGGTAGTATTGATGACGAAATACAGAAAATTATTATTGGTAAGAATTGTCAAGTATTTTTAATGGAGTTGATAACCCAGATCCGAGATCGCCCAGCTGATAATATGAACTCTTTACAAAAGATACATTTTTTTTTCAGTTGATAATTCTTTGAAAGTTACAAAGCCGGATGTATTTTCTTACTTTCAAAAAGAAAAGTCTAGGTATTCTTCAAGTCAAGTAGCATTGATTGATCTGCAGTGCCGAAAGCTAATAACCGTAAAGTGGACAAGTGTGACCTCTACCATAGAATTTTGGGCAGAAGTCCGAGAATATAAAAATTCATTAAACGAACCCCCTTCTTTAGAACTAGTCGAATTCGTATTTAACTTTTTGGTATTACTTTTCAGAATTTTTAGTGCCATGAACATTTTAAAATCTAAGTTAAGGAACAGATTAAAAATTAAAATGCTTATGCGCCAAGCAGATAACGTAATTCACCGTCGACGTGTCCGTCATACGTCAAAATTTAGAGCAAAATCTACTTTGTCGTATCCGTCGAATCTGTTGTTACGCACATAAACACCCGCATTCTACTTAGCTGTCAGTTTTTTCAACGTATTGCCGTATTGTATTTGCTTAACGCATTAACTCGCTGCTTAATATTAGATGTTCGCTAAAACACTTATCCAAATGTTGCACTAATTTTGAAATTACCGTGATCTCATCTCTATGATAAATACCCAAACTTTGTACGAGGACCCAAGGTCTTCTGATTCATCAAGCGAAGAAAATATTATAAAATTAATTAGTTTGTAGTGATTTTTCTATTATATGTGTTTCTTTGAAAAAAATCCAAGTCAAGGAAAATGTGCCTCACATGTGTTAAAACAATAATAGTTCCTTTAAGTTATGTCTACAGCCTTATATACAAATAGTTTAAACTAAAATAAAAAATTTGAAATGGATTTCGTAAAAAAATTTCTGACTTTTTTTTCTTAATTTTAGCCTTTTCTAACCTTTTTTTTGCCGATTTAGCCTCTTTTTTTCTAACACCTAGTCACACTGGTCAATAGTTGTGTTCGGTGAGGATATAATGATTAAAAATTCGAGAAAGTTTTACGTCATTCTCACTTTACTGACACTTCTTTGCAAGTGTTGTTACCGAACACAGCTAATAACAGGGCTTTTGTTAAAATATTTCCTAGAGGGTAGTGGGTAGCGTTTCTATGAGTGAGCATACAGTGGTATCAATTATCTTTTGTTTCTTATCATTTTTATTAAGTCGATTATTGTTCATTGCATTTTTTTTTAAGTTTGCACTTTCATTATATTCATACATGTGAGGTTTTTTAAAATTTGCAGCATTTATTATTTTTACACTTTGATCTCAAACACAAAAATCGCGTTTTACTCATTCATGAAAAATATTCACAAACAATGAAATAAACTTCCAACAGCTGCACGCGCAAGAGAACCAACTACAACTAAATAAACAAACGTGGAGCATGAACGGTTGCACCCCTACGATGTTTTCTCGCTGTAGTTAACGCTTTTTGGCTGAGCTCAAAGTGTGTACTATACTGTTGAGTTCGTGCTAGGGTATTCAATCTCTTAACATTTTAACAAACCGAGATTTCGGGATTCAAAAAACAATTTTTCTGGAATATATAAAGGATGTATGGAAAAAAAAATAAATGAAAAATTGTTATTAAGCACAGTGAAACCCCCCCTAATGAGCATTGTCTTCAACATAGGCCACATAACGTCGCCAATATATTATTTAACTATTACAAATGGAGATCCCCCACCCGAAGGGAGCCTCTCTGATTTCCTAAGTCACAAGGAAGAAACTATTGGTCGCCCACGCGGCTCCAACATGGTCTGCCAAAACACCGTACTCAAACCGGCTACACGTTATGTTCTTATGGCGTCTGAATCTTTCTTTCATCAAGTGCTAAAACACTCACTGTTAAGGAGCATATTGAAATGTCAAGCAGACAGTTTCTACTCAACTGTCATAAACCTAGACCTCCAAAAAACATCTGTTGGACGCAGATCCGCCGCTCAGGGACAATAAGGAAACGGCCTGTAAGCTTCATTATTAACATCCACCTGAAATAGCTTTAGAAGAGAGTGTCCTTCCCAATGAGACTCGAGTCAGTCTGGTTCAACTTCGATCTTATATTGTAACAGGTTAAACCTACCTATCCAGACTCAATGCCACCGTACCCTGAAAGTGTAATGTCCCCTCGTGACATCAATTTGCAGGGAGAGCAGTGTTAATAACAACAAAATTACTTCAAATCAAAACTGGATGAAATTATCTATTTATTATTCAAGAGAACAGTTCTGCGAAATATTTTTAAAATGTGATGATGAGTTGTACGAATTCCACGCAGATATTAACCTAGTGCAGTTTATAAATGACCAACGTCTTCCCTGTTAAGTTAATTTACACTAATGAGCTCACCTTCCTATCGAAACATAAAAACTGTTTGAAGACGACTAGGAAGTTGGACGATGAATTCGTCTACCTTGATGTTTCCAATTGGGGTTAGTTATTGCTAAAAACGGATAATTGGCGTGCTTTGACAACTTAAAACGACCTATTCTTGTATATCCATACTAGAGATGCCACGAATATTTATTTGACCGAATAATATTGTTGTTTTCACGGGCTACAAGTTACAGCTCGTAATCTCTCCATATCGCCGGTGACACTGCGTAAGTGGTATCTGTGTTTGGCTGTTTTTCAACTACAAATTGCTGAATTTTAAAATTAATAGTGACTATGGAAGAAGTTCCCATCAAGATCGATTCTTTAAATTATTCTCCAAATCAACATGTAGTATTTTTGGGAATAAATGAATAGATCTTAATCACAAATGTCACTTAAAAGCTGTTTACATTAGTCAATTTCACAGTCAACTTCCTGTTGATTCATGCAAGTCAGAGGTTTAAATACAAAATTAACTGATCTCTATTTGAAATCTTTTCATTGTACCTATAACGTAATTGCTTTTACCGAAACTTGGCTAAAACCTCATGTTTTCAATTCTGAGTTTTTATGTAACGAATATCAAGTATATCGCTTGAACGGAGTCGGAGGTGGAGTTCCACTTGCCGTTCATTCCTCCATACCTTTAGAAGAGCTTAATATACCTATCTTAGATTCCATTGAGTAGCAATGCAGTCACATTCAGCTAGAGAACGTCTATATGTACTTATCTGTTTGCTACATCCCTCCAGCATCAGATTTTTTCGTATACATGCAACATGTCTCTCTGCTCAAAACTGTTAACTTATTGACTAAAGCTTCTGACTCAGTGATTGTTTGGGTCATTTTAAACTACCTCATCAGTGTGACCAGGTGATAGAAAAAACAGAGGCTAAATCGGCAAAAAAAAGGTTCAAAAAGGCTAAAATCAGGAAAAAAAGAAGCTAAAAAAAAAGTCAGAAATTTTTTTCCTAAATCCATTTCAAATTTTTTATTTTAGTTTCAACTTTTTGCATATAAAGCTGTAGACATAACTTAAAGAAACACATCTCGGGCATATTTTCTTTGACTAGGAATTTTCCCAAAGAAATACATACTATAGAAAAATCACTACAAACTAATAAATGTTATAATATTTTCTTCGTCTGATGAATCAGAAGAGCTTGAGTCTGCGTACAAAGTTTGGGTATTTATTTATTTAATTTCAAAATCTGTGCAACATTTGGATAAGCGTTTTAACGAACATCTAATATAAAGCAGCGAGTTAAGCATTTTAATTTTTAATCTGTTCCTTAACTTAGTTTTTAAAATGTTCATGGCACTAAAAATTCTTTTAACTTCCCCATTACTGAAAGGTAATACCAAAAAGTTAAATACGAATTCGACTAGTCTAAAAAAGGGGGTTCGTTTAATGAATTTTTATGTTCTCGGACTTCCGCCCAAAATTCTATGGTAGAGGTCATACTTATCCACTGTACGGTTATTAGCTTTCGGCACTGCAGATCAATCAATGCTACTTGACTTGAAGAATACCTAGACTTTTCTTTTTGAAAGTGAGAAAATACATCCGGCTTTGTAACTTTTAAAGAATTATCAACTGAAAAAATATTGATCTTTTGTACAGTTCATATTATCAGGTAGAAGATGTCGCAATTCAAAATAGTTGACAGTTTTTACGAATAATTTTCTGTATTTCGTCATCAATACTACCTTCATTCAACTTTAATTTTATATATTCCTCGAAGTTGTATGAAAAATATATTGTTGGGACCAGAAAAGGTTTGGAGTAAAAAAGGCTAGAAAAAAGCCACCAAGCTAAAACCAAAATTATGAGGCTAAAGGACAAAAAAAAAGGCTTAATCTAGCCTCGAATAGGCTAACCTGGTCACACTGTATCTCATATATCGTGGAACATATCTGATGGAAGAATTATTCCAAATCAATTCAAACTGGGCTACAATGACTTTTTAGATGTAATTTTTGATCTCTGCCTTAATCAAATAAAGGTTACCGTTAACAAGTTTGAAAAAGCCTTAGATTTAGTGTATGTTGATGATATAAACAAATTTTCTGTAAATAGTTGTGATCCGTTTATTTTACCAGAAGACCTTTACCACCCTTCTACGGAAGTAGTCTACGAAAGCATAAATATTGGCCAAGGTACACAATGCTACTCAAGTAGTAGCTTTGATGTTAACTTTTCCAAAGCCAACTACAACAAATGAAATAAAGAACTGTCTAAATTAACTTGGCCTGAATTTAGTAGTAATATCGATCTAAACGTCTCACATTTCAATCAAACTATTTACTGCCTATTTGAGAAATTTATTCCTATACGTAAATTAACTTATGATCATCCTACGCAAGCTTGGTTTACTAAAGAGCTTAAGACTCTGAAAAAGAGGAAAACGCGACCATTTAATTTATAAAAGAAGTCCGGATTAAACAAATATTACTTACTGTATTCCATTCTTCGTCAGAAGTACATCGATTTAAATAAAAAGTGCCATAAAGCTTATATCTCTAAAACAAAAAGAGGCATTATTCTCAATCCAAAGGCATTAAATTCTAAACGTAAAGTAGCGGAGTTTCCCTCAGCCATGAAATATCAAGACATTGTATCTAGCGATAATTTTTGCTCAATTTTTCACTTCTAACTATTCTGCCGTCACCAATTCAGACCCTCCCTATAATCTACACGCGAAAAATTTTATTGATTCACCAATTATATGCGCCAAAGATGTTCTAATTTACCTTACAAGAATATTTTCAACTCGGTCCTAATAGGATTCCTACATGTTTCTTGAAAAAGTGTGCGAGCCATGTTTACCAGCCCCTTACCAATTTGTTCAATCTATCACTAAGGTGTGGTGTTTTTCCAATAGCGTGGAAAGAATCTTTTCTTCTACCGCTGCATAAAAGCGGGATTAGGTCTTCTATAGAGAACTATCGTGGCATAGCAAAGCTTTCTGCCATTCCTAAGGGAAAGTCCACAGTTACGAATTTACTTGAGTTTACAAGTCATGTCTCAAATGGCTTTAGAAAAAATCTGCACACCGACGTTATTTATACGGATTTAAGCAAAGCTTTTGACAAAGTGTGTCACTCATTACTTATTCATAAGCTCGATCAGTTGGGCTTCCAGCCGGGTCTCAATCACTGGATCTCTTCTTACCTTAGTGACAGGACACAAAGAGTAGTGTTTACAAATTTAGTATCCGATGTTGCTTATGTCTCTTCAGGAGTTCCCCAAGGAAGCCATCTTCCATAAATGACATTTCTACATTAACAAAATTTTCAAAAATGTTAATGTATGCTGACGACGTAAAGTTTTTTATGTCATTGGCGTCATTTGAAGGTAGAAATAAGCTACAATCAGATCTAGATACACTAGTTACTTGGTGCGATTTAAATTATATGCCACTTAACCTTAAAAAATGTAAAAACATACGGTTTTCGCGTGGAACTTCTCAGCCGGCTTCCCATACAATTAAAAATTAAAATCTCGAGCAAGTGTATGATTTTGCTGACCTGGGGGTTACTACGGACTACAAGCTCAGTTTCAAACGCCATATTAACGCAACAGTCAATAAGGCTAGAGGTGTTCTAGCATTCGTTAAACAATGGCCTAAAGAATTTAGCGATCTTTATGCAACTAAAGCTCTTTTTACCACATTAGTCAGACCAATACTTGAATACGGGTCTATAATTTGGAACCCGCATTACCAAGTCCATGTAGATCGCCTATAGAATCAGTTCAAAAACAATTTTTACTATTTGCCTTAAAAGATTTTCATTGGGATCCCTTGTATAATCTGCCACCCTATCAGAATCGTTTAAAACTCATTAATCTTCACACCCTTTCTGGCGGAGGGAAATGCTTGGAATTGTTGTTATGATTAAATTACTTAATGGTTCACTCTCAAGCCTGTTTCTCCTGAGTGAAGTGAACTTTAATATACCCTCTCGTCCATCAAGGCATTTTAATCTAGTAGTCTTAAAATGAACCAATTTTGAGTTAAATCAGCCTTTTCGCTGTTTGTGCCAAGATTATAACTCTCTTTCTGGTACATTAGATATTTCGGACTCTCTTTTCAGCATAAAAAAATTAATTCTTTCTATCCTAAATACATAGCAACTAATGGTTTCTTATTCTTTGACTTTTATATTAACTTTTAACAATAATTTTATTCTGTTAGCTAATTATTTCTTAATGTGTAATCTATCTTATATCTACAGGGTGGCTGATGAATTTTGCTACATTAAGAAACTCAAATAATTTTTTTTTCAGTGTATGGAATTCATTTTTCTTTTATTCATGTTAAAGCTCATTAAATTTTATTAAATATAGCTTAATTAGTTTTAAAAATAATGGAATTTAAATGCCCCCCCTGCTCGTCGATGCATGTGCGGCATCTTACCAAAAAGTTGTTCATTACTGCTTGGAGAGTTGAGACAGGAATAGCCGCAATTGTTTCTCGAATGGATTGCCTTAGTTCATTCAAATTTGTTGGTTTTGCTTTGAAGACTTCCTGTTTGCAATAACCCCACAAGAAAAAGTCAGGTGCAGTAAGGTCAGGCGACCTGGGTGGCCAACGGAATGTGGAGTTTTTGGATATCAGCTTATTGGGAAATTTTCGTCGCAATTCTGTCATAACAGGTTGGGCTATATGAGGAGCTGCACCATCTTGCTGAAACCACACAGAGTTGAAAGAAATTCTCATTCGGCGTGATTCTGGATAGAAAAACTCTCTCAACATGCTCAAGTAACGGTCTCCAGTAACCGTAACGGTGTGACCGTTTTCTTCGAAGAAGTAGGGCCCGACAATGCAGCGTGATGAAACTGCACACCACACTGTGACACGAAGTGGATACAATTCCGTCTCATGGAGTATCTGTGGGTTGGAAGCACTCCATATTCGACAATTTTGTTTGTTTATGTTGCCGTTTAAATCGAAATGGGCCTCGTCAGACATGAAAAGACAGTTCAACATGTTTCCATCCGGCTTTCATTAGCCACCCTGTACTTTACTTAGCTGATAAGGTTTTCTCTGTAGCTGAACAGTTTTAGATCTCGACGATTAACAAACCAAAGCCTTTCAACGATTCAGCACGAATGAACAATCCGCGCGTTATGCGGATGCGCCCCTCGCGCCGGTCGGGCGGGATATGGTGACTAATCCGTTTGGGAATTATTATTATTACTAAAAGTTGAGTGCTGTAAACGGGTCGTATAGCAATTGCTTGTAATAAGTTCGTAGGCAGCCAACTTTGAATCAACATCCCGTGCAACTGAAATTGATTCCAAAGTTGACTAATGTAAACAGCTCTTTACTCGGTTTTGCAGTGTCAACGACGATATAATAAAATTGTACCAGATCGATGTCCGTACATTGCAGATATTTAAGAAAATTTGATAGGAATTCACAGCTGCATTACTTTACGCCTAACTTAAAATTTAAGATACCCTTATTTCTATTTTGGCTGACCCAAAATGTGTTAGTACAATATAGTTATCAAACGAAAGGTGCTAAATAAAATGTGATTAATTTCAATATATCAACTGGTTTCGGAAATATCTCCTAAAATGTGACAGGGAAATGGACAAGGATGGGTAGATGGGTTCAAATTTGCGCAGGTCTACCTTTGGGCGAGATAACTTCTGCCGGGTCTGCTAGTTTATGAAAAAACAAACTTACGCCTGGTCGATTTTAAATAATAATATGTTAATTTGCTGGTTAAGTAAGGATCTTTGTGAGTAATATTTTCAGTTATTTTTTTCATAATTTGCTGTTCTTAATAATAGTTGCCAAATATTCGTGGCACCTCTAAGCCATATCATGGCGGATAACCTGCGAAAAATACACCACACAAAATAAAAACACAGACAATCATTAAGTTTCTATGATTAAGGATTTATATTTTATTTGCTTTCTTGCGTACACATATACATACATCTACTGCTAATTTTTTTTGTATTTTTTTTTTTTTAAGTTTATCATATTGTACGAGTATATATGTACATACCTATATTCATACGTAAATACGTAATATAGTTTTAATTATACGTGTTTTTTGTTATATGGGATAATGTAGTATTTGTATGTCCCATAAAACTGAGAAGAATTTGTGAACAAGAAAAAAAATTACATAAGTACCATTCGTTTGAAGTAAGGTTTAGTTTATTGTAACATGTGCTAGGGTTAAAAAAATGTTTGACCGAATTCAGAAATTTATTTGTCTTTTTTTTCAAAATATCTTTATTTTGCTTTATTCTAAAAAATTATGATAATTTAAATTAATGGCTATAGCAATATACAGGGTTATTGCAGTAATTGAATAGATTTAATAATTGGAAACAATAACCGTAACACAAATATTTGCAAAATTCAGAGGGATTTATAAGAATCATAACAGAAAGATATTTTCTTATATAATATATGGACATTAGTAATTAGTACACATGTGTGTGTATATAGTTGCCAGAAGCACGAATGCAAAATGTTTTCCGATTTTGAGATAATGGGTGTAAGGGTGGGTATTGGTGCATTATTCCGTGTTCTGATGCCGCGCATCCCTATTAATCGGATTCGTTTTTCTAGATTATCTTCTGCCACCATTTTAAACAATCGGCCTGGTGTGGAACTCAGCATTGAGCATGCATTTCGTGTTTGTTTTTGTTTATGTTAAAGACTATGCATGCTATGGGAAGTATAAACAGGTCGATGTATATGGAATCCATTTTCCGTCATCCCTTGTCAAACTTGGTTTTGTGACAAACCGGTTTAACAGAAAAAATTTTAAAAGGTATTACGAAAAGTCGTTCGAATACGCATCCAGGAATTAATGTTAGTGTCATTAATACGCATTTCAAAAGCGAATTAGTGTCACTGACATTAATTCGCTTTTCCAAAGAGAACTAATGTCAATGACGTTAAATCTCATAATAATTTGTCATTAATTCGCATTTGCAAATAGAATTAATGTCAGAAAAGCTAAATACCATATATGCTTTATTTATTTCCTTAATAACAACGCAACTGCTATTTCAGGTGCAGTTATGTACATGGATAATGGACTGAGCAGGGTTTACTCCAAATTTTCATTTTATGCTATTTTACAAAATCAAACAACTTTGTTACAAATTTGGAATATAAAATCATGCGATTTTTTATTCTAAATTGTCGACTGCGGCGCTTTTCTTAAAATTATCAAAATTCAATAAACACAATTTTTTTTATTTCATATACATACATGTATAATATATAAAATGAAAATTTGGCATAAAAGCTGCTTAGCTGCACCTTAAATAGCACTTGCGCTGTGTAAAACATTTATGATATAAAGTGGTTCTGACATTAATTCGCTTTTACAAATAGAATTTATGTCAATGACGTTAGTTCTCAAAATAATTTGACATTAATTCCCTTTACAAAAGCGAATTAACGTCACTGACATAAGTTTGCTTTGAAATGCGAATTAATATCACTGACATTATGACACGTCACCTGCTTTTCACACGGCAAGCCCTGGGGTCAATGCTGATTTTGCCTTAGCGTGACGTAAAAAGTGAATGACCCATTTCACCACGATTTTTGATCCGTATTTTACTTCAGACCTTCGATTTCAAGTAGTGTGAAAGAATTTACGCCTATTTTAATTTGCTGTTAATGTCGACATTTCAAAAAATTCAACCATTGCCTTTTTTTTAATTTCAAAGTTTCAGTCGTGCAAATTATTTTTCCTGTTCCGTTCTGTAATAAATTATGATTTATGGCCGAATTAGCCTAGACTTAGATTTAACTTGACTTGACTTAGTTTACAAAAGAAGTGAGAGTCAATTATTCAACGTATCTTTTTAAAAATTTTTTTTATTTGACGTATTGCTTTCTAATTATCATATGAATTTAATTCATCCAAAAATTTAGTTGCCATACAATGCATGTATGAAGGAATTTTATTAAAAATATTGAAAAAATATGGTAGCGCAGTTCTCTCACGCCTCTCTTTGAACTTAGAAATTTAACGCGGAAATCAAAAATCTGTAGTTTTCCAAGTTTCTAAGTTATTTTCTGGGTAACTACGTACACGTGCTGCTGATTTCTTTGATTTACGGTTTTCAAGTCAAGTTAAGTCTAAGTCTAGGCTAATTCGGCCATTAGCAAGAACAACTAGTGTCATGGCAAACATTTTTCACCGCAAGCAGAATTGCATTTTAGAACCATTTGATAACTAAGTGAAAACATTTTTTTTACTTCACGCAAAACCGGAAGTTACCCACTGCTCTGTCCTGAGCATTGTAAATTCCTACAAGTGGCGAATGCCTAATACACTGTTGGCATCAATTTCTGCTAACGGAATTTCGAACAGTTTCAATAGGGTTGGACCAAAGTTAAATTGGTGTTAGAAGAGTTTGCTCCGTCTAGCGGTTAAAAACCTGGTTGGTGTCATGAGGGGACACAAACAGTCAACGTGTCTGGGTGAATCTTACTGTTCTGTGTTCTTGACAAATTGTCAACCTTGATAAAAAGCCAAGAAAAAAATAAATTGTATAGTGTTTTTTGAATTTTGATAATTGATACAAATATATTTTTTTCCGAATATTTATCAATATTGACAATTTGTTAAGAACACAGAATCGGGGGGTTGGTATCGGAAGTAGTCGTTCCTCTGCAGCGACTGGTGGTAGTTGTGTATGCATGACGACATTCATCGGGCGGGAACTGGCAAAGCAGCTCTACCATGTGCGGATACGATGCACCCTTGGTTCAAACGGCTTTGGAGTGTGCCAGAAAAAGGTGAGAAATAAAGAAATTCTATTGCTCTTTCCATCCCTGGCCTCCATATATTTTGCCATAATTTTTGACAGGTAGGATGGCGAGGAATGCCGAAGAATTTTCACTTGTAGGAATTCTTAATAAACTTGAGCTTTGTTTTCTTATTTTTATTTTTTTTTCAAAATCTTTCTTCTTTTCTAGCATTTTGGCTTTTGTACATTAGGCGCATTCTAATCGAAGGGAGTGTGAAAATAATACTCGCTTATTCACGAATTACCTTCAAAGTAACAACAGAGCTCGGCTAGTTTAAGCACTCGCTAATGAAGTCGGCTATTCAATACGCGACTTAAAACGTATTGTTGGACGGTGAAAAAATGCTCCATTGCGAATGAGCTCTTAAAATATACCAGGGAAATATTTTGACAGATTAAATTATCGCAGGCAACTTCACTCAAACTGTGCTATGAAAATAAAGAAAAAGTAACCAAAAAACAATTTCGTTTGGTCCAACCCTGCTTCCTTGGACTTCCTGACAATTTTCAGTAATAAGTAGTATTTTAAGCTCTCTGCGTCGGAGGCCTTTTGCCGCGCTTCAAAAGAATAGCCCTGGACCGATCAAACACCTTTAAATAATAATTAAAATTAACAATTTTAGTGAAATGAATTCTTCCTGAACATTTATGCCAAATTCGTAAAAAATCATAATAATAATAAACAAGAAAACTGCATTTCACAAAGCCTACCCTGATGGATACCGTGGTTTTGACAAGAGTACTACTATGCCAGTATGTATGTATGTACATACATATAAGTAAATAATTTTTATGTACATACTATATATTTTAGCAAATATTTGGGTTTTTCAACATGCAAAAATTATTTGATACACATTATGTAATCATAACATACATACATATGTTAATTATGAATAAACGTAAATAATTAGGAACAATTGCCATTATTTTTTGTAATACGAGAATATAAAATGATTGCTTCTTCGAAAAGGTTATTATGCCTCGAACTATTTTTCAAAATCTTATAAGTGATTTATACGCTAATTAGTATCTTATAACTTAGGAAACATACACAAAATAATTCAGTTATCTCCTAATATTTATGTAGTATGCTTGATTTCTATGCAAAAATAATGTATATAAATTAGGGCGGAGCGAAAAATTGGCATCAATACCCAGCCTTATACTAAAGTGTCTGTCATTACCACATGATTTTCTCTTTTTTGAGATTTTGTATTAAGAGATGGAAGGCGCAGATCTAGAAGGGTACTTGAGTGGTACAAACCCCTCCACTCTTAATGAATGATGTGGTCAAATAAATAACAAAAAAGTCCTTGTATAGTACGAGTGCGTAGATAATTGTTTTTCGTTCCACCCTAATATTCATGTTAACTGAAGATAATTTTTTTTTTTTAAAAACTTACTAAAGGAAACAAGCATTCACACATGTATACATATGTATTTGAGCTGTAAAAGTGCACTGCTAAAAATTTGAGGCTAAATTTTAAAGTTTTTTGGACTACATATATCGAGCCCTAACAGCAATTTGAGTGTAACCAACAAAAATAAAATTTTACAGGAGAAAGGGGTTTAAGTTCACAAATATAAAAAAATCTAAAGCAAAATGTTTCTTACATCATAATTGCATTTGCTTTATTTTTGTAATGGTACATATTAGAGTTGTAATATTTTGTGAGATGGTTTAAAACAAACAGAATTATCGATATCTGTCAAAATACGGATTTTTAGAATTTTGTTTGGTTACGCCAACATAGCGGTTAGGGCTCGATATGTCCACACCAAATTTGGTTTAAAATTAAAACTATGCCGATTTTCGAAAAGTTTGAGAGATGAAAAGGGTTTACATTTTAAACCAGGAATGATTAAAAAATAATAAAAGTTGACAGGACTCAAACCGACACGTCCCGCATCAGAACTGAGTGCTCTACCTACTGAGCTACCGCGCACACATGAATAGTGTGAGAAAAGTTTACATTTGTACTATGTATACGGGTGTTGTTATGTATGCGTTTTTTCCAGTCAAGTTTTAAATCAAAACCGAAAGAAATTGAAAGAAAGTGTAGGTAATTGAAAGGTTTGGAATCTAGTACAAAAAAGGTAGGCTCAAATATGTAGCCGTGTATCGATATTCAATGTACCAAACCATATGAATCGATACAAAGCAATGTGTCACGGACACAACAAATAGCTGTTAATTTAAGAAATGTTTTGCAAGTTATGTAAATTTTTTTAAAAATCATTTTCATTGCAACCATAACAGAAATCAATTAAGGCATGTTTCAAACCTTGCAGTAAAACAACTAATTTCAAACTTTTCAGTTACAAGCCTCTTTAATTTAGGCACAACAAATTTTAGTCCTTTAAACAGATGCATTTTTAAATTTTTTCGTCGAAAATGGTTTTAAAAAAAAATCGGTATCGATATAAAAAACCAGTCGCTCGCTATATCGATGATTTTACAGCTCTAATGTATATGTAGATATACAGCTCTGTTCTGATGACCTGGCAATACTTTTCAGCAGGGCTAGGATTCTGTTGATTTTATTTTTTTCTCATATGACTCGCCCACATTTCCTGTGTGTGTACAATCTTTGTTAACTTGGCCTAGATTGGAAAATTTAAAAGGTTTTAGGTTAACTGATTTTTTTTTACACAAGTATACATTTTTTACCATTCCTACTTATAAAATACTTTTGTGAATTAAAATTTTTTTGGAAATTCGCTTTACAACGCTGAATTTATTTTTATTGAACGTTTTGCCAAAAAAAAATTTTGAATTGAAAGCAAAAAAATAAGAAGAGAAAATTTAGGTTGGAGGAAGATTAGAAAACGACTCGAATTTTAATGTATTTCTCTAAGGTAAAAGGTTAGAGAACGGGTTGAGAAGTAATTGAATCAGTTTGAAACTGTTGTGATGTGACTAATTTTGTAGGTTTGTATGTCATAAAAGTTCAATTGTTAATTAAGTGAATCCGAATATTTGATAACTTTCAATTCTTGTGTAATTTGTAAGGATTTTAAGGCAGTGTGTAATGTACTTTTTACTGTTTATTGGGTGAACAAAATGCGAGCACTGCTTTTCAGGTTTCGGGAATCATGACTTTTGACGGAAAACGGTTCAAGTTCTTGCTTCCGTAAACCGTACAAGTCTTGCCAAATCTTCAGAACAGACTAAACTTGCAATGCTTGTAAAATAAATACGTTTAATTTAAGTAAAAGTAGCTACATACATACATATGTACATACTAAATCTTGAAAAATTTCCTAGTAATTTCACTTTTGTTGGTTTTATTTCCGCATTTGTTGTTTGCAAATAATCCTAGTATGTATTTTTTTCTTTTATTTCATATTTGTTAGTTTTATTTTTACTTAAACGTTAAGTTAAAATCACCCGAGATATATACGCGAACGCGACCAAATTCCGCGATGAATTTGGCTTAGGTACATACGAAATCACGATTATTTACGTTTTTTATAAATTTGTTTTTTTTTAGATATTACGATTATTAGTGGTTGATGTTTTCCAATATTTATAATTTTTATGAATTTTTTGGTACATTTAATTTTTATTTAATACTTTTTCTATGCATATGTTAGGGTAGGTCGAAATATTTGGTTTTATAACGACCGTTGTCAGACGTTTTCTAAATTGTTACAGTCGTGTGATATCTTCTGCTGCCAAGAAAAGCTTCAATTATTGAAATTTTAATTTAATTATGAACATTCCAGAAAATAGAACAGTGATGAAATTTCTCCCTTTGAGTATGGTGTCGAAGTATAGCTTTAAACAGTCTGAATTCAATTATACAGTATCGATTTTATAGTTTTACATTTTAATAGCTCTTCATATCCATTATGAATATCGAACTCGCTTTGAGAATAGGCTGGGTATCAAATTTGAAGAATAAATAATACATAATAAAGATAAGAACGGCGTTTGTCGCGAACCAAATGACAACCTATTTCAAAGTTTATGATCGGAACTCAGACTAAAGAGAGGTAATAATTTTCTTTCAAGGTGTATTGGTATTAAATCGTGTATGTTGAACTCAATATATTATACTGGACAATAAGCCAAATTGCAATTCGAAAAAAATACTTTTCTCAAATATTTTCAACGACCATGAGCGTGGAAATAGGTTTATTGTCGATTCAAGAATTTAAAAAGTAGGCTTTTTTTATACAGCTTTCGGTAACAAGTTGAATATGTCAAGGCATCCCTACAATGCCACCAAGAAATCTGAAAATTCTGTCTGCTCACTGGAGCACTATTTTAGTAGCCATTATATTAAAAAAATTACGATTGCATCGAAAATTCCATCACTTTAGGAAATGAAAATAAAAATGTCAATAATTGAGGCTGTTTATTTGAATAAGATGAGATGTTGCGCGCGCAGTTAGCTTTTGTAAAATTTTTATATCTGTGATAGTTGCAACGACAAAAAACCCAACCCACCCTAGTGTATATGTAAATATATATTTTTATGGGATATTTATTTACTATATAAACATATATGTATATTTCAAAATGTTAATCATATTAGAAATTATTTTCAAACTGATATATATGAAAAAAGGAATATTTAGTTTTTCTTTTCTATATAAATATTTATAGCGGTCGATATTTCGACTTAAATTTGAATATAACAGTATATACAGTGGCGGGTATAAGTGTACATACAGTCCTTTTCTGCGATTTTCACAAATGTTGGGCTTAATAAAATTATTTTAACAAAGCTTGACTAAAAATATGTGTCAGGGTCTAATACAACAACTATACATTTTGTTTTAAAAATATACACAAAATTAGTGGAAATTCAAAGAAATTTTATTAAAATTTAGAATTTTTTTTTCCAGAATTTTTAGAATCTTTTGGAGTATGCAGTTTTAAATTTTAGTATAACAAGGTATTAATCTTAAGTTCGTAACAGATTTCGCTGATTTTTGTAAATTTTTTTTTCCGACGAGCTAAAGTATTTTCTTTCATACAAAAAAAAAAAAATGCGTTCATAAACTTGTATGAAGGAAAATACAGAAGCCTTCAAGAAAAAAATGAAAAAAAATCAGGGAAATGTGTCGCGAACTTAAGATTCAAACCTTGTAATACTAAAATTTAATGGGCTACAAAAGTGCATACTCCAAAAAATTCTGAAAAAAAAATTCAAAATTTTAGTAAAATTTCTTTGAATTTCCACTCATTTTGTGCACATTTTTAAAACAAAATTTATAGTAGTTGTGTTAGACCTTGACACATGTTTTTACTCAAGCTTTGTTAAAATAATTTTATTAAGCCCAACATTTGTGAAAATCGCAGAAAAGGACTGTATGTACACTTATGTCCGCCACTGTATATATAAATTTAAAATATACATACATATGTATAGAAAAAAAAACTCTAAATTTGCCTTTTTCAATAAATATGGCCTTGAGCTCGAATCAAAAAAAAAAGAAAAAAAAAACCGAATTAAAGTGAGAAAAAAAAATAAAACAAATTTTCAAACTTTGAATTCTGAAATTGGCAAGCTATTCTGTAGCCAGAGTTGGCCAAATTTTAATGACGAATCAAAAAAAACATTTCACTGTCTGCTAACAGTGAATTCGAATTTTTTTCAAAAGGAAATGAGTTTATTATGATTATCGAAACAAATTTTGAGTAATTTCCAACAAAACTCATTAATGTATTAAAAATAAAATTGTTACTTGTTTATATCGTGATTATTTTATAATTTATTCATTCAACCTTAAATTTTTTGTTGCTATATGAGAGAAATTGGCACAATTTTGAATAACTTTTGGAGAATATAATTTGTTATTTCTTCGCTATGTTTCAGTGTACAGAATAGCTTCCGTTTGTTGTTATTTACGTGAAAGCTGCTTACTTTATAGTCATGAAAATTAAATGCCCAAAAATTTCATTTTATTTTATAAAAAGATAATTTTTCTCATGTGATAAAGCAGGTAAAGGAATAAAGTTGTAATGCTTTTTTGTATCCCTAGTTATTTCGAGCGTCAAAACCCATAAAAGGCTATTGAATTTATAGCAAAAATCCCGAGTATATGCCGAGTAAGTCAAAGTAAAGGCAGGGCACGCGTAGCTTGAATTTTATGAAAAAAATGTTTCATACCTAACTAAAGAGCATAGATTAATCTATGCAAAGACAACCTGCCTATACAACTTTTATGACAGCAACCAGAATTGAATTCTGTGTTAAAAGCTATCTCAAAATTTACGAAATTTTTTTGCGTCACATTTTTTATTGAGGCTATGTTATTGTAATGAATTGTTGTAAAAAAAAGTATTTAAAACTTGTACAATGCGAATTAGTTATAAATTACAACTTCCACTTATATAAAATCCATTGATTTTTGGACTCAAAACGTCCATGCACAGACTTAAGATTGCAGATCTATCTGAGTATAGGCTGTGTGTTTATATGTACTTGATCTGTAAGCGCTTTGAAATAAAAACAAAATTTATATTAAAATTTTTCAGTTCCAAATATTCGCCTCCTCGAAAAAAAAAGAAGTTATTTCTTGCGTTATTCTGAAGTTTCGCAACGCTTTTATTACGCATTAGGTTAAAGGTTGGAAATTGCATTTAGTTTGAGCGCATCGTGGCGCAACAATAGGGTGACTTACATACATTTACCATGTTTTAGTGTCAAAAATGCACTGATAAATGAGCGTACTGTTTAAATACGAGAAAAAGTTTTAAAAATAGCTTTAAAAGATATTTTAGCTGGAGTAATATTCGTTCCTTGACCTTCTCTATTACTTGAGAAAACATTTTTTTGATTGTTTCATTTTGTTTATTAACATTATAATGTGTTTACTAAGTTTGAATCCGGGGGCGGGGATCCTTGAACGAATGAATGCACCGATCGATTGGTTAACTTACGACGACAACGAAAGAGTATTATTTATGACGCGACATTTACATTTTTAAATTCCCCCATTTAACCGAAACTATTTATTAAAAATGTTTTTTTATTATTAATTTTTTTTTCATTTTAAATATTTTATTATGCTTCTACAACAAATGTACATTTTTATGATTTTCTTGTCACTTTTAGTTTCAAAATGAAAACATTGTAAAACTTATAAAAATTCAAACACTAAAGAGTCTTTAAAATATATTTTTCTATTTTGTAATGTCCATTTTGTACGTTAGTAGCGTGGTGGTTTCGTTCGATATTAGAATCTTTTTAAGAGTAAAAGAAACTGAGTAAAAAAAAAGGTTATTTAATTAAAATTGCAATTAATAAGTGAAAATCTGTTTAAAAATAAAAACGAAAATGTGTATAATGGATAATTGGATAGCGGATTTAAGTTTTCAAACTTGAAGAGATCAATTTTTATACGAGTTCTAATTTTTATACGAGTTCTAAAAATGAGCACAGTTCATTCAATTTGTATTTAAAAAAAAATCTTTAGTTTTTTCCTTCTACAGCAGAGGTTTTCGCAGTGTCTAATTTTAACAATGTTTAGGTTTGAATTCAAATAAATTTGAAAATTTCTTTCACTAAAAAAATTTTCCACTGACATTAAAAAGTTAATGCACTTTGCCCAACTCTGAAACAATGTAAAATTTTTGGATAAATTCGAACATGAAGCCAAATTTTGAAGTTTACTGTATTTCAAAATAGTTAATTTAATTTTAAAACACGTCGATTAGATTTTAATGCAGTCAACCGAATTTTAGAAACCGCAAATTACATCTTTTTCAATGACTCAAAAGTTGTATGCTATTTTGTGTTTTTACTATTGACTATTGTTCTGCTCTGAACATGAATAGAGCACAGAGCAGATCCAAGGGCTATGCTCTACTCATGTTCAGAGATGGAGAAGTAGCAAAGCATATTCAACATTGATACTGCTGTTCTGGAGTAGCTTTGCAAAGACAGATTTCTTTAAGATTTCTTAAATCTAATTTATATTTTCTTAAATCAAAATGTCTGTTCCAAGATCTAGTTGACGGGTTTTAAAATATAGTTGACTATTCTAAAATCAAATATCTGGTATGAGCTTTCTTAAATTGAAATTATAATTATAAAATCCAACTGCAAATAGTGTAGTGCTTAAATTTAAAATTTCACTTGTCCGGGTCAGTTTTATATATCCTAGGAATCTCTGGTACAAGCAAGCGGATTATTTTGGTACGAGCTGTAGGGCAGTGCCATTATTTTACCCTACAAGAGCTTTCACCCGTTTTAAAAGTAAACAGACAAGAGTAGGTTTGGTAAGATTTATATGTATATATTAAAGCAAATTTGGCAACGATACGTTTTTATTATCGGTTTATCACCATCAGATCTTCAATACCTGATATTCGGATTTATCTCCAAATTTGGACTTTATATTCAAATTCTGCAGAACATAGTACAGTGCCTTTAGTTATTGCAATAGAATAAAAACTGAAACAATATTATATTTTTGGAAATGGCCTGAATAGAATTTTGGCAGGATTAACAAGGTAATTTTGTGAATTACTTGGTACAATGTTTTCCAATAATTGTAATGTTTTTGAACTGGCTACCGTTTTGTCTTTGTACTTCTTTAATGAACTTTAATATAAAAATATTTGTGATAATTGTTTTAGAAAATATTTTATTTAGAGAACTGGAGATTTACTTCTGAATAAGCCGCAAAAGTCAAAGGTCAGAGTTCTTTTCAATTAGTGCAATTTAATAAGTGTATACATTAAAATAAACAAAAACCTGGAGATGCAGTTCAAAATACCAGTTTTCATAATTCTACTAGTTAAATAAATTATGTTTAATAATACTATTGTTAGCATAGGTTTTATATCGACAGCCCCACTGCAAAACCCTGTAAGTCACTATTTTTCCAAAAATAAGGTTCTGAGCCTTTCCCATAGATCGTGGACTTGCGCGCATTAAAATGCAGCCAAAATCGGGATGCAACTTCCCGTTGCATCGTTGCTTTTAGTATGGCATTAAAATGGATTGAAAAAAGTCCGGTTCATATGATAAAATTATCATAGTTTTTCTCTCTCCTGAAAACTTTTTGGTTTTGAACATACAGGGTTTTGCAGTGTGGCTGTCGATATGTTTTATTAATTTTCTTGTTGGATTATATATGTACGAGTATGTTTTATTTCAATTTTATATGCACCTTATGTGTAGAACCGATATTCTTTACCGTTAAACCAATACGCGACATAACGACGATTAAGGGCATGCACGTGCATACCATCCTACGGACGAATAGTTAAATATAACCGAGTGAGCGAACGAACGAACGACGATTAATACGCGAACCACGAAACCGATAAAACCCGAAACGCGCGCGATTAAAATAGTTGATTAATTGAAAGTGTGTGAAAGGCATATGTGAAAGTTATTTATTGCCGTACTCAACAACTCTGTAAAAAACGATGGAGTTACAGAGTACTCCAACACTTATCCTCATTCATATAAAAAAAGGTGGTGCAATTTGCATGGCGATGTCCGGTGATTAGATCACCTAATCCATATCGAAGACACTGTACTTTGCTTTTGAATATTCTATGGAGCACCTACGTGAGAGTACTTTCAAAATGCTGCCAAAAGATTACTCCATGGAGTATTCTACACTAAAGCGAGAGAGTAGGTGTACCACGTAGCCACGTAGGTACTCTATGGAGTATTCAAAAGCAAAGAGATGGAGTACTCCAAGATGGATTAGATGATCCAGCGCGGACATCGCCATGTAAATTGGAACACCTTTTTTTATATGAACGAGGATAAGTGTTGGAGTACTCTGATACTCCTTAAGGAGTATTCTTTGGATGATGTACCGGAGTATTTCCGTTTTTTGCAGGGAAGTTTTAATAATAAAGTGTTTTTGTTGATAATTTTAGTATCCTTAAAAAATGTTTCAAACAAAATAACTGTAAGTGGAACTGAACAAATAAATATTGTTTTTTTTTTTTTAAATCGGGTGGATGGATGATGAGGGATAGTAAAGGGATGACTCCCGCATGCTGTTATTGAGAAAAGAAAATTCAAGGACATTATTTCCACCGGTTTGGTGTAATTATAGCGTTGCTAGCTTTCAGTCTTCCGTTAAATGTAAAAAAAAAATAAATATATTTGGCAATCTTACACGTTGCATTTGACAGCAATTTTCACAAATGCCTTTACCCGTTCATTAAATTTTTTTTCTCTTTTTTTAAATAATTATATAATAATTAAGTATATCACGACAGTGTTTAGTTTACGCGACGCGACGACACGACGACCCGAACAAACGAACGGATGATTTTAAATCGACCATATATTTGCTCGATATAGTAAATTTCCTTATACACTACTTAAATTAGAACTTGGAAACTTTAGAGTTTATAAAATCCTACTTATAATAACCACACCTAATAAGGAGCAAAGAATATAAAGAAACATGTGGATTAATAGTAAAGTTTAGCGCATACTACCAAATAGTTTGTGCCTATTTGTATTTTTGTTTTTAGATTATGTAAAAATAATGTACATACTGTAAAATATAAAATACACACAAAACTTTTACATTAAATTTTTATGTTAATGACAAATTAGTACTTTTAAGTACAATTCAATGTTGCGATCAAATTCTAATTTCAATAGCTTTTTCATTTAATATGGTTGTATAAGGTTTATATACTGCTGATAATAGATGTTAGTAGTATTCATATAAAATTAGTTATGATCAGAATATGTTTTGATTTTTAACATATTATGCCCTATTAGTTATCCTATACATACGATTATTGGTAGATTTTATGTTAGCATTTAAAGAAAAACATTTTATCATAATTTTGCTAATGATTTCTTTTCTTCAACCTCAGTTTTCTTGTATGCTTTTCTTTCCATAAAGTTTCTCCCAAAGTATTAATTATTCATTTAATTTGCGGTATGAGCGCTATCATTACTATTATAAAGTAAAGTAAATATGTACTTATTAGTACACCAAAATTCACATATACTTAGATAGACGCACCCTATGTCAAATGATTTTGCAAACGTTGGTTTTGAGTGCCAAAGTTAGTGCAAAGCTTACATTGATTACCTATTGAAGTACGCCTTCAGTTTCTTTTTGTCTTTTTACACTTCTCCCCCCATTATTCATCAGCATTCTTACTGTTATTACTTTCCAACTGTAGCAGTATTTGCAAGTTTAAATCATAACTGATTCCCCCGGTTGAATATTTCAATTGTTTAAATATTGTACATGGCAACTAGACGCTCTGAAAGATTGGGTGGAAACTGGTCGACAAAACGACGCCAATTTTCCTCGCCCACTTGAGTTTTAAATCCGTGTAATATCTGAAAAAAAATTTCAGTTATTTTGATTACTACTGCAAAAATGTACATAAATGCTTTTTAACAGTTCCATACCTTTTGAATCATTTGATGCAAATCTTGTGGTGGATTTACCCATGAAGCCACAGCATCACAAAAGAATATAAAATCGGGTACCACACCTCCCGGATTTACGGTTATCATGTGACACATCCCACGAAAAGCAGAATCTTTTTCATCATTATCTCGTATATGACGAAGAGACGTACACCTGAATAAATAAAAATTAATCAATGATTATGTAGCATTAAAGTTACTAGAATAATGATCATTCGATTTAAAAAAATAAAAAATAAGGTTTTAGATCTTCGATGACTATTGCGAATTTCGTATGCTTGATTAAAATATGTCACCTGCCCCATAATACGCTTTAAGAACTTCAATTTACAGTTCTCTACCGGTACTTTAAGTTTCCACAAATCGCCATTCTCAAAATTCGTATAAAATTTAAAACATTTTTCTGAGGACTTATCGCACGATTTATTATACACAGCTGTAACTCAAAATTTGTATTTTTTTGGAAAAAGCAAAGAAAGTATTGTCATTTTGAATAGTAAAATCCTACGGCTAAGTACGACTGCACTGAGGAGAGAAAGCAAACTTCTTTATAGGCTAGTTTCGATTTATATTAAAAAATCTAAGCAATTTGAATCAGCGAAGCTGGTGTAACTGTCAATAAAATCACTTAACTAGAAAACAGTTAAGCGTAGAAATTTCATAAAATTAATCTGACTAACCCGCAAAGAAATAGTGGTTTACCTTCTTTATCTCTGTGTATTATATAAGAATGAACCTACTGTCATAGACCAGTTAGTACAATATATCATAATATCTCAAAAAAGAAAATTTTAAGTTACATCTGTTTACGATAAAACGTCCGATATTTTTGTTCAGAAACTTAATTAGAGTTCTTTGTAAAAATTTAATGCTGAGCACGTTGCACGTTTCAATAGCCATGTGCAGGTAAAAAACATTGAATTGAAGTTTGCGAGACTATCCGGAGCAGATCAAATATACGCAACCTCAACGGTTGTCAGAGATCTAAATTTTTCTTGAAACACTGTAATTAACATACATAGATCTAGACAACCAATTACTTTTGCATTAAACCAAATACGCTATTATTTATGCAAATAATATTAAGTAAAAAATATATAAATTTTCTTACATATGCATTTTAACAATGAAAACGTAAAAAAACAAATAATATTATAATTTGTATATGGATATGATAAACGTATTGGCAAGTTTTTGGATTAAAATAGTTTAACATATAAAAATCATATATAAAGTGTTACACACCACTGTCGTACAAATTCTGGCAAATAAGGAGCCACTTCAACTGGGCACACATAACCTAGACGACCGATTGTTATTGCTAAAAAACGGAAAAAACAGAAATAAATAAAAAAAAAACAATAAATTATAGTACATTTGCGTTTTACCATACAATATAGTTACATAAACGTTGAATCATTAAAATGTTTAATAAAATTCTTAAACATGAAATTTGCCATTCAACTGAAACCATCTGTTCATACCATTAATCTACAGTTCTTGCACATGTGCCATGATTGCTAACTTAAATACATATAATATACACCTTCAAATCGTTTGTGTTAAGAGACAAATATAAAAGCAATTTGGTGCATACGAGATAAAGAAAAAGTTTAAAATGGACATTAAAAACTTTTATTTGTTGCAGGTAAGTAAAAAGGCTTTTTGTAAAATAAAATAAAATATATAAAAATTACAACGTTAAATACGAAAGATTTTACCGCTTGCTGTAGTTAAACTTTATGAGGAACTTGTAAATTACCATTTATATATTGAACAAGGTGTATAGCAATTCAAAAGCGTATCTCATATTTCTGCCTAAAAACTGGGGTGAGGGGCAAGGCAATGTGACGCTGAAATGACATCACACGGGCACATCTTCACTTTGCAAAAGCTAACTTTAATATCGGTTTCGTTACTGAATATCAATGAATTTTACAGTATCGCACTCAGAACTGCTTCTATGCACGTGTTTTAACCGAAATAAATAGTCTCCGAAGGTTCAGACAGTGGTACGGATATGGATTCATACATGTTAATGTTGTAGTAGCCCTTCTTAGTCAGATTTATGGAATGTGACTGATATTGGCAGTCCTATGCCAGATATATATCCGGTACTAGCACCTTGTGGTATTAGTCCGACTATTTAGTCGCCTCTTGCGACAGGCTTACCTACCTCGGTTATATTCTACGCCCCCACGGATATTGGCACTGACTCAAGGCTTACTATCCACGTTATTATATTTACATCTATAGTTTCAAATTAAAACGATGATTCAATCATTGCAAATCTTTCAAGATAACACAGTGCTTGTGAAGTTATCGACGCCTGAGTGGAAGATAATCATATTTTAAAAATGCCCGAAGGACACTGCACGCAATTTAGTACTTAACTTCCATAACTAAAGGCTTCGAAAAAAACAGAGTTTAAATTTAAAAATTAACAATTTGTTTTGATCAGGCTCTAAATCGACCGTGTTGCGCAGAAAGTTTACAAAAAGCAAGTAAGGAAGTCTAAGTTCGGGTGGAACCGAGCATTATAAACCTAGTAGTGATCTATTACGTCACCCCAATTTACGCAGGTCTATTTTAATACTTTCAGTTCGTATTTGCGTTCAAAAAGACAGACGGACAGACAGATAGACGTATCGAGAGACGGATATGGCTACATCGACTCAGCTTATCCTCCCGACCACTTCAGTATACTTTTTGATGGGACTATCTCTTTTTCTTCTCATACCTTCAAACATTTCATGTTCATGAAAGGTATGAAAATCAAAAAAGATATAAACTTCGCTTTTGCAGTGGAGTATTAACTACTTGCCCGGATATTTTACTTTTCATCCTGAACGTTTTGATATACATTAATAAATATATATCCCGATTCTTTTATGCCGAATTAAGTAATATACCTTGTGTGCGTAACAAAAATAGATATAAAAAAGGGTGTCTGTCATAGGCGCCAAAGAACTCAACCGATCTTTATGAAATTTTCACAATATATACTTGGGTTAACTGGGTACAGCATATACAGTATATAGGTTTCAGAAAAGTAGGCGGAGCCACGCCCCCAGGCTATATAAAGTTTTAATTCGTCATAACTCTGAACTTTTTTGGTCCAAATTAATGACATTTGGATATATGTCACTTAGTCAATATCTACATAATTTTTCAAAAGTGGGCCGTGCCACGCCCACATATTTTGTGTTTTGGTTTGCTCTTGAACTTTCACGATAGGTTCAGGAGTTCGCTTGGCACGACACAGTCTGTATATAGCTTTTGGAAAAGCCCCCAGGTTATATAAAGCTGCAGTAGCTTTTTAAATTTTACAAACAAATTTTTCAGAACTATGTTAAAAATCTGGGCATGGACATTAACCGATTTCGCCCATTTTTACAGCAAACAGTTACCTTTATTTATAGAACATTATCACCAAATTTCGTTTAAAAGTGAAATATAAATGATGTAAAGCTATTTTACGCAAAGTTATTGCCTATTTAATATATCTACGATCCTCTTCAAAATCTTTCATATAAAAGTGGGCGTAGACCTTAACCGATCCCGCCCATTTTTTCCTGGAACATTCCTTGCATGCCTGGAAACCTGCGTGCTGAATTTCGTAATATTAATTCTAAATTTGACTTAATCAAAAATGGGAGGTGCCACGCCCATTTTCAAAAATGCTTGAAAAATGTATTTTGTTGTTGTTGTAGCGACTACTTAACCTGCCTAGGATGTCACCCCTCATCCAACACTGTCATCAGGCTCTTCTAACGGAAGTCCAAGAAACCTCGCGGCTTCGACAGGGGTGGACCAGAGTGAAATTGGTGTTAGAAGAGTGGGCTCAGTTGAGCAGATGAACAGATGGTTAGTATCGTGGGGAGACACGCAGCATGCCGGGCAGACATTTGGCATGTCAGGGTTCAGTCTGGATAGGTAAGAGTTTAGTCTGTTACAGTATCCAGAACGAAGTTGAGCCAGCGTGACTCTTGTTCGCATTCCTCGTCGGCAACAGGTGGGGCTTGTGCCTGTAGGACTGCATTCACTGGACGAGACCTGACAAAGGATCTCGTCATAGTGCTTACGGAGGTGACTCCTTATTCTCCTGGGAGGCGGATTTTCGTTGAGCAGGTTCCCGTTCGGGTGCTGCGGTTTATGGCAGTTGAACAGGGATTGTCTGGTCAACATCTCACAGTGCTCTTTGACATCGAGCATTTTTGCCTCATTATGAAGATGGTGCTGAGGAGACATAAGGAAGCACCCCGTGGCAGTTATGAGTGCGGTGTTTTGGCAGGCCTGCAACCTCCTCCAATGTGTGTGTGCTAACCCCCGCGACCATATTGGCGTCGCGTAGCTCAGAACCGGCTGGCCGATTGCCTTGTACGTTGCCAGTAACGTTTCTTTGTCTCTCCCCCAAGTACTGCCAGCTAGTGACTTGAGGATTTTGTTACGGCTTTGTACTTTGGTGGCAATCGCGGCTACATGAGCACCGTATTTGAACATGTAATCAAACGTAACCCCTAAGATGTGGCCGAGGATTTGGTCGGTGACAATGTCAGGTTCCGTGCAGCGAAGAAACTGAAAAGGGTTGGAAGGTAGGAATTAATTCTCGAGCAGAGCTCATCGACGGAGGGTCCAGTCGCCAGGATCGTACAGTCATCGGCGTAGGAGACGATCGAGACGCCTTCTGGTGGGGAAGGGAGCCTCGATATGTAGTAATTAAACAGAAGCGGGGATAGGACACCACCCTGTGGCACCCCCTGCTTAATTATACGTGGTTTTAATCTTTCGCCTCTAAATTCAACCGATGACTGCCGGCCACTCAGACAGTTGGCGATCCAACGCTTTAGACAGGGGGAAAGGTTTGAATCCTCCAGATCGTTAATGAGTTGTGCATGCTTAACAGTGTAAAAAGCTTTCGACAGATCAAGCGCAACTAGCACGGCCCTGTCATTTGGGCGAGATTGGTTGAGAATCTGTGTGGTGATGGCGTTTAGCGCGGTGGTAGTGGTATGCATTTTGCGGAATCCATGCTGATGTTCGGCTAATCGCAGGTTAGCGGTATAATAAGGGAGCAGGACCGTCTCCAGGGTCTTCACTACTGGCGAGAGGAGTGATATCGGTCGATATGACTCCCCCACGTTGGAAGGCTTGCCGGGCTTTAGTAGTGGCACCACCTTTGCCTGTTTCCATCTTTCTGGAATGACAAAGGTGGTCATGGACAGATTGAAGACGGTTGTTAGGTACCTTACTCCCTCATCACCGAGATGTTTTTGTATCAGCATGGATATACCGTCTGGGCCAATAGATTTGGAGTTTTCGGACCCCCGTATGACCTCCCGAACCTCTGTGGTGGTGATGGCAATGGGCGCTTGGTTGTTTTTGCGTTTGTGCGCTTTCCTGATGGCGCGCCTGATTTCCTTGTCAACCGGAGGATGCAGTACAAATTGCCGGCAGAAAGCGCTCGCGCATCTCTTTGGTTTCGACTGAACCTTAACACCGAAGGTGATGGATATTTTGTTGTTGTTGTTGTTGTTGTTGTAGCGACTACTTAACCTGTCCAGGGTGTCACCCCCAACCAACATTGTCATCAGGCTCTTCTAACGGAAGTCCAAGAAACCTCGCGGCTTCAACAGGGGTGGACCAGAGTGAGATTGGAGTTAGAAGAGTGGGCTCGGTTGAGCAGAGGAACAGATGGTTAGTATCGTGGGGAGACACGCCGCATGCCGGGCAGACATTTGGCATGTCGGGGTTCAGTCTGGATAAGTAAGAGTTTAGTCTGTTACAATATCCAGAACGAAGTTGAGCCAGCGTGACTCTTGTCTCCCTGGGCAGTTCGCGTTCCTCGGCGGCAACAGGTGGCGCTTGTGCCTGTAGGACCACATTCACTGGACGAGACCTGACAAAGGAGTTTACCGACTCCGTGTGGATGAGGTTGAGAGCCCGCCGGTGCACCTCTGGATCAAACGGCGAGGAGATGTGATGCCGGATCTCATCATAGTGCTTGCGGAGGTGACTCCTTATTCTCCTGGGAGGCGGATTTGCGTTGACCAGGTTCCTGTTCGGATGCTGCTGATTATGGCAGTTGAACAGGAATTGTCTGGACAACATCTCGCGGTTTGGTCGGATCAGACAAGGATTTAACAGTGGACCATAATTTGCCAACACCAGCAGAGAGGTTACAGGACCTTAGGTGCTCCTCCCATTTGGCGCGTTTGTGTTGATCAACTAGCCGTGTGATTTCCGCATTGAGATCTTGAATTTGGGGATCCGTAGGGTTCAAGCGTCGCACGTGGTCACGTTCATTAGCCAGGGCCGCTGCCTCTGCGGGGAAATACGGACGTATCTCTTTAATTCTACCTGACGGAATATATTGATTGGAGGCTGAAGCTATGACCATGCGAAACGCTTTTTCCCCTTCTCGTACATCAGACGGAATGGGAAGAGCAGCGAAGGTGCTCTCAGTGAAATTAAGAAAAGCAACCCAATCAGCTTTACTGAAGTTAGTGACGGTGCGCTTCTCAGAAGTAACGAAGTCATTGGGGCGATCGATTGAGAGGACTATCGGCAAATGGTCAGATGCAAGAGTAAGCATTGGTCGCCATTCAACGCAGTTTATGAGACCTGCGCTGACAATTGTGAGGTCTGGCGAACTGGAACAATTTACCGTAACTCTCGGGGGGGGGCGTCCCCGTTCACAGTGCAAAACGTCGAATCGTCTATTTGTTCAGCCAATTCCTGTCCCCTACCATCGACCTGTAGGTTTGAGTGCCACAGATCGTGGTGTGCGTTGAAGTATCCGAGGATTACACGATTATCGCCTCTGAGTAACGCACTGATGTCAGGGTGGTAATCTCTCGGACAGCAGGTGGCAGGAGGTATATAAATGTTAATGATTTCAAGGTCGACGTCGCCTGTCCGGACAACCATTCCTTGACGTTCCATGAGGTTGTCCCTCGGGTCGACGTCAGGCTCAAATGGACGATATTGCACAGATTGGAGAGTGATGAACGCGAGTCCGCCCCCAAGTCCTCTCTCTCGGTCACGTCGGTGGATGTTGTACCCGTTACAAGTCCGAATATTTGATCGGGCGTTTAACTTCGTCTCCTGAATGGCAGCGATCTTGATGTTCTGTCGCTTCATGAAGTTCACTATTTCACACACTTTCCCGGTTAGGCCGTTGCAGTTTAATTGTAGGACGCGAAAGTGCGAAGGGGGAGAAGTATTCACGCTGGGAGTCAGGGACTGGTGCGTATGCCTTGGTGGAAGCAGGCTGGGTCGCACACTGCATCGCACTCTAGAAGACGAGAGATCCGAAGCACCAGAAGGTGGCGAATCGGTCGACGTTGTAGGTTGCGTAGCTCGGCAACATTGCGCAACGTACGTATCAGTCCATAGGTTCCTGTTTCCAAGTTGAGAACATATAAGCAGGTGACACAGGCCAAGGCACAGCCCTGTGGAAACTGCGCGTTTCCCCGGACTTCCGTTAGAAGAGCCTGATGACAATTTGGAGTGATCGAGCCCATTGGGTAGGGCGAAGCACTGTTAACAACAACAACAACAACAAGGCAAGAATTGCATTTGACTGATGTCGCAGGTGTATATAGTCTCAGCCGACAAACAGAGCACATGGTGTAAGGGACCAGGAGCTGGTGGCTTTGACTTACATTTGTGCTAGTGCTGGAAGAAGAAGGGGAAGTTGAAAGTGGGAGGGGGGTAGGCTGTCGCTCGGCATTGCTCACATCTGAAACAGAGGTGCTACGTAGAAAGTAGCTGTGAGCGGCTGTGTGAGGTGTTGGCGCCTGTGGGCGTGAGCGGCAGCGGGTGTTACACACTACTTGCTGGGCGTTATTGGTGCTGTTAGTCGTGGAGACTATTTCAGAAGCTTGTGACGGTGCGATACTGGATCGTCGTTGGCCACGGGACGTCCTAGGGCGTGAACAGCAAGGGACCACGAAAGTGTTGTAGAAACTAGGGGGCCTGTGTGTGGAGGGATTTAGCCCGGAGCACCTGGTTTTGTGCAACCATCTTTTGCAAGAATTGCATTGGACGGAGTGTGAACGCTTAAAGTAAATCTTCTTCCAGCAGTATGTGTATTTGTTCCTCAATCTCAATGTATTCACCAAATTTTATCCTTATAGGTGTATTATGTACTGTGTAATCGCTTTTTTTGTGTTTTCGAAAATATTCTATGTATAAAAAGTGGGCGTGGCTATCATCCGATTTCGCCCATTTTAAATAGTGCTCGGAGATGAGTGCCAAGGAACCCGCATACCAATTTCATTAAGATATCTCAAAATTTGCTCAAGTTATCGTGTTCACAGACGGACGGACGGACGGACATGGCTTAATCAATTTCTCTTTTCGTCCTGAACATTTTGATATATATAAGTCAATATCTATCTCGATCGGTTTATGCCGTTACGTCCTGCCGTTATGCGACTAAAGTTAATATACCTTGTGTGCGTAGCACTACTAGGTATAAAAAAGGTGTTCCAGTTTACGTTAGGGGTTTAGAATATGCCCAAAGTAGGCATACCTGTCGTAAGAGGCGACTAATATGCAGAGGTAATGACGTAAAAGAGGTAATGCCTCTCACCTCTCATTATCCATCTGACATGACGGAGAAGGTTGCACTGGTCATACGAAATCGCTACCACGACAGTACCGCAAGGGAGTGCCGGAGCGTATCGGGTTCATATCCAGCAAAAAAACACTGTCACTTTCGACAACACTACCCAAAAACCTTCTGGGAGGGTTTTTGTCGTTACAAAGAACAAACAACAACAACATGGGTTAGGTGATCCAATCAGCGGACATCGCCAGGTAAATTGGACCGCCTTTTTATATGAATGAGGATAAGTTTTGAAGTACTCTGATACTCCTTAAGGGCTATTATTTCGATGATTGAACAGAGTATTTCAGTGTTGGCAGGGTTGCGCCCCCCTTGTTGTGGCTTATCTAGCTACCCGACATCAACATTCCTTTCAAAAACGCCCCATTTCAGAATTTGGCTGAGGAACGCCGAATATCAGATGTTTTTTTTTTGCAATAACGTTCTATTTCAATGTTTTATTCAAAAAAAAACAAAAAAAAAAACCCTGAAATGGGACGTTCTTCAAACTTTGATATGGAGCGTTTTTTTGAAATATTTTGCAATAGGGTGATGTTCCACTTGGCGGTAGATATGTATATGTACATTTAACGAGCATGCATCCTCGACAAAAATGAGAGCAGATAGTTACAGTTGAATCAAAGTCAAAAAAAACAAAATGGCAATAAAATGCGTTCATAAGTTCTATATAAATTTCCAATATATTTACTACATACCTGTATTTTCGAGCAGTGTTTTAGGTGTATTTGGTCTGTTTATAATAACAAAGAGTTCATTGAGGACAAGATGAATATACTGTCGAGTTTCTTCCCCTACAAAATATCAAATAAATATCATTGAGTTATAATCAGCAGCTCATATTTAGATTTACATACCTAGTTTCATACAAATTTCACCAATAGCCCATGTAGCATTGTTGCACACAGAAATGTAATCGGGATTTAAATTTTGCCCCAAAATGGGAAAGAATTCTGACATGAAGGGATGCACATGTTGAAAGCAAGCCTTAGTCAAGTCTCCTAATAAGGCAAAAGACGATTGTCTCACCTATCAAATGTATGCGAATAGTATTAAGAATATTTACAGTATGTTATTGAATTAAAACCAACCTCGGGAAGTACATCTTGCATGCATTGATATAGTAGCTGCATTATGTTGCTTTTTGCCACCAAAGATTCAATATGCCCGTCCAAACCTTCTGCAAGTCCTGACAATAAGTCTAACGCAACAATCATACGCTCTTTATCTGGGTGCTCAAATCCCGGATTACTTTTACATGCCTTCAAATATGTTTAATATTATATTATATGTGAAAATTATATAGTTTGTAAGTATTTAAGTGCCTGGAACTAACCATGTCTTGATTAAGTGTCTGTTCAATTAACGATATACAACGTTGATAAACCGGTTCGCAATACGGTAAAAAACCAGATTGCAAAGCTGTCGCAATGCTTGACAAACACTCCAGCAAGGGGAATAGATCCTTATCATCATCCTTTAATAAGTTCCACTTCTCTATCAGTGGTGGCATTAAAATATCGATATACTGTGGTTTATTGAGATGGTGTCCTACAGAGTCAGCTAGGGTACCAACAGCATCATATAGAATTAGCAAATTCTTATGTTGATATTTTGAGAATGCGAACACAAGTGTTTTTAATATATATTCCAAATATGGCACCAGTTCGGTGCATGCCTCTTCTTCTAATGTGGCAAAAGCTGAACAAGCTGCTTCTTGAACACGCTTATTTGAATCTAATATACGCTTAAGGAGCTCCTCCATTAAAGGTTTTAAATATTGATCATGTGGTTGATTCACTACCCAATTAGCATAACGTGATAATGTCCAACAGGTGATTGAACGCACTAATGCTTTTTTATCTGATAAACAGCTAATCAAATATGGTATCAGTTCTGGTAGATGTGGAATCATGCCTTGCATGCAGCCTTCAGCGATAGCACCCAGTGCCAAAACGCCACTTTCTTTAATCACCCATTCTTGATGAAACAGGGTATCTTTCAAAATGGGCAAAACAATTGGTAAACAATCTTCACGAAAGACATTAGCTAGCACGTCCAATGCTGCAGCGCTACATTTTCGTAAATTCCATTCCGATAGTGAACTATCATCATCTAGTACATCATCAAAATCGTCATCATCTTCATCTACACCCGTTTCCCCTGACTTGATTGTATGTGTACGAGATTTATGAAAACGTGGTCGTATGTCCTCTTCTCGATCTGGCACCATATCGTCTTCTTCAACATTGCCCTTCAAAAGAATAATATCAATCTCAGAATATCGCATTCCTCGTACCAATATAGGTGCTAACTGTCCTAAATAAGGAGCTAAAACCTCCTTGCAAATGCTCTGTTCAGCTAACGATAACCAAAACTCTGATGCCTCTAAGGCCACACCTTCATCGGTGTCCTGGGTACGTATAAGCATATACTAGAGATAAAAAAGAAGGAATAAGTAAATATCAAATATATATATATTTTATTTTTAAATATCTTACCTCAATAATTTGTGCCATATGGGGTAGCAATCGATCCATACGAACTTCAAGCAGCATAACCAGCCCGTGGCATACATTCTTTCGAACCTCATGATCTTCATCGGACGATAAATTAAATAAACTCTCAATAAAAGTATCAATATGCAACATCAACGCCTGAGATCTATTAACAATAAATTGATTGATACAAGCTATTGCATGTGAACGTATCTTTGGGCTATTGTGACTAAAATATTGAAGAAATTTAGGGATCATCACGTTCAATGGCCGATTTAGAATGCCAGAGTCCAGTATCTCTGCTGAATCTTCGCATATCTTTTGTAAAGCACTGAACGCGCCCTCACACACATTATAGTCTTGCGAGTCTAACATATCGCACAAGGACGGTAGTAGTTGTGGCCAATTTTGTAGACCTCCATTACTAGCTATAGTTGTAATCAATATGCCAACGGTTGCACGTATCAGTGGTGATGGATCCCCAATAGCTTGTAGGCATTCGTGTTTTATATATTCGACAATTTCGGGTTGCAAGTTATTACCATGGATACGTATATTATTTTTCAATATCAAACCGCTTAGCGACCGTGTGGGCTCATCTTCGGTTTTCAGTTTTGTTAGAACATAGATAAGATAATTATTGAAATCGGGATATTGATTCAATTCCTCCAGTTTCTATGGATTTAAGAAAAAAATATATAATAGTTTCATGTTTAACAATCGTGTGCAAAATCTTATATCTAAAAATTGTAGTTTCGTATTTTAAAAAGACTCTGTAAAATCTAGTTTAAGGGCTTGCTTGAAGATTATTTTTTAATTGCTAACTTTAATATTTAGTTTAGTTGCTCACAGAAAAGCTCTCAGATTTAATTCTTAGAACAGGATTACAGCCGGGTTGACGTTGTTGTTTTAGCGACGAAAACACTCCCCGAAGGTTTTTGGGAGTTTTGTCGAAAGTGACAGTCCTTTGCCAGATATGAACCCGGTACTACCTTGCGGTACTTGTCCGAATGTCGCGGGAGCAATTTGGTGTGACCAGTGGAACTTTCTAGGTCATCTCACGTGCATCTTGCGTGAGGAAAGAGGTTGGTTCTGTGAGATGAGAGGTCTCATATCCGTTGCACGTCATTACCACCTGATTTGGCTGAAGAGGAGCGTGTACTTCCGAGGGAGACTAGAGTCATACTAGCACAACTTCGCTCTGGATATTGTAGTAGGTTAAACTCTTACTTATCCAGACTGAACCCCAACATACCAAATACATGCCCTGCATGTGGTATGACCCCTCATGATACCATACATCTCTTTTCCTGTTCAGTTGAACCCATTCTTCTAACACCCACATCACTCTGGTCCAACCCTGTGGAAACTGCGCGTTTCCTCGGACTTCCGTTAGAAGAGCCTGATGACAATTTAGAGTGATCGAGCCCATTGGGCAGGGCGAAGCACTGTTAACAACAACAACAACAACCTTTGCTTATTTAAGTCGCCTCTTACGACAAGCATACCTACCACGGGCATATCCTAACCCCTTACCCAGTGATATTTACAGCAGGGTAGTAGTGATTGCCTTAGAAATTAGATTACAACTACTAAAAACTACAAGTACTTAAAAATTCCTGAAATCAATTACTTTATTCTACACGATATTATCTCTCGAAAAACCTAACATCTGTTGACCATAAAACGAGAGATACAAGCATTATTCTGCTCCTTCCTTTACCATACCTTGAATACAACTCATGGTTGGGCCAGTTTAGACACAAAATAAAATAATGATTTATCATCTTACAATGTTTTTATAAGTTGATTTGTCGGGAACTTAATGCTTCAAAACGAAGTACCATCTATCATGCAAAGTCAGCGCATTTCCGCATCACCACTGTTGGCAGCCATAAGTTTGAAATAGTAACCAGAAATACCGAAGAAGATTGTCGTTACCACAACAACAACAACAAGAAGATTTAATGATAAGTTGTATCAGCGCCTAATGGTGCGAATGGAAGATACCCGGATTGTATTCTTGTCGTAACTTACTTATGGAAGCGAGGACTCAAGGATGATCCTACTCCGTTGGAGAGACGGCGTTTTTAATTGGCGTCAGCTGGCAAAGGATTTTGTCAGGTGGCCCGCTTTGTTGAAAGGTTAAGCCCGTTTAGATGGTTAAACAAACATTTATGGGCTATTGACCCATATATGTATGTATGTATTTGCAAAGAAACGTAATACATTTATTATAAGCTTTATCCCTTCGAAAACATAAAAAAAAAAATTTAGATATGACCCTCTACAACTCTGACTTTAGCGATGCACGCTTTAGTTAAATACCTCTCCCCAAAGGGACCCAATGCGTCAACCGTTGGAGTTGGTGGTTTTCGCTTCTTTGATTCGCTGATTTCTTTAATTGTATTATTTTTTAAATACATATTACATGAATCTATAAAACTTACTAGCTGAACAGCCATTTGTGTAGCCGTGTCCGGCGACTGAGATTGCTTGAGGATTGTAATTATTTGCTGTAAACCTTCGGCTTGCGGTTCCCACGTCATCTTGTTTTGATTTTTTTTTTACTTTTTGGGAGTGTTTTACCTGTAAAAAATTTTAAGATATACTTTATTACTGGCAAACAAATAGTTAAGGTCTACAGAAGGGTGTATGGTGGTCATGCGCGCATAGGTAAAAGCCAGACACGGGTGCGACCACTTGGTCAATGCAATGTACATAATGTGTATGTGTTCCGCTCGATGTAGGTAAATATGCATTTTATATGCAAAAAAAAACTTTTTGCCAATGCAAAGTGCATTTTGCAGTTTAAAAAGTAGACTGCGAAATTCTGTATTCGACAGGTCAACACCATTTTTATCACTGATTTCGCACTTTTCCAACCCCATAAAAGAAAATATTTCACACTGCTCCATGTAACTAGCTTACCTTTGATAAACGCACTAAAAATAGATTACACTTATTTTTCTTGTGTGGTGACTTTTCAAACAGATTTAATTGTAGTTTTCTGCAATTATAATATTCTTTCACTAAACTTTTCTCTTTTTCCTTCCTGTCTAGTATAATTTTTTCAGGGGACAAAAAACTTAAAATGAAGTTTCAATATTCGTGGCCCGATTAGTAATCTCTTTCTAACATGTGGGCGCATAAGCTTGTGTACGCGGGAGACAACATTCGTATACACAACGTCGCAGAGATGCCAAAACTATAAACAGTTGACAGCTAAACGTGCTGCCAGACTGTTTACACGCCATTTCTGGCAGATTTTCGCAAGATTCCCTTCCAGCACATTGACAGTCATTTGCTACAAAATCTGAGAGTCAGTGCTGTCAATCTAACTATCAGAGATATGCATCATATTCGGTAATTGTTTACTACTGCCACCGAGTGCTAGTATTCATCTAACAATGGCGATATGGGTATCAAAAGACGCGTTTCGGTCCAAGTAATAAGAATCCCCCTATACCCTAGGCTGATCCTAAATCTGGGCCGTGATCTATACCTTTTATGTGCAGAACACCTTTTTGAGAAAATAACCCTTAGCCGATCCAACACCGGCTACGCAATCCCCAGTATTTCTGCTCTTTTCGGTGCACCCTATATCTGCGTGTACAACAACCACATTGAAACGACATACAATTTGTAACTTTGCTTGTAAATATCTTACAGTCGTAACAATTACCTCATATTTTTAAAGCGAATAACCAAATTTTATGCTAACAACCATGTTTGTGTGAAGGTTCTGGGGAGTGTTGTCGAAAGTGACAGTCCTTTGCCGGATATGAACCCGGTACGCTCCGGTACTCCCTTGCGGTACTGCGCGATTTGGTGTGACCAGTGAAACCTTCTAGGTCGTCTCACCCACTCCTACCGTAAGGAAGAAGGTTGGTAATCAGAGGTAAGAGGCATCATTTCCGTAGATCAACCATCAAGTTGAACGTCATTACTCTTTGTGGATTACTCGGCATTCTGTACAGTAAACGGAGACGCCCCCACCAGAAAGGCAGGCAACTGCCACAGCTCGCCAGACCTATCGATTGTAAGTGCAGGACTTATAAACTGGGTCAACTGGCGACCGATGCTGACGTTGGCATCCGACCACCTGCCAATTATACTCTCAATCAACTGACAGACGGACTTCATTACCTCTGAACGAAGAACCTTTATCAACTTCAGAAAAGCGGACTGGGACCGTTTTACCGACTATACAGAGCACTCCCTTGCTGCCCTACCCACACCGACAGACGTACTCTAAGCTTATTGATCCAGCCTCCGGCCGCTTCATTCCCGCTGGAAGAATTCCGGAAATTCGACCGAATTTCCCTGCGGAGGCAGCTGCCCTGCCAAGGGAACGTAACCAAGTGAGACTTTTCAATACCGCAGATCCTAGAATTAAAGATCTTAACGCGGAAGTCCGACGGACGGTGAATGACTACATGTTGACTAAGTCGAAGCAACACCTAGAGGCATGGAACCTCTCCGGCAGTCAAGGCTCTATCAAATCCGACCAAATACAATGACAAGGTCGCCATTACATTTGGTGGCAGCATCAAATCGGACCCAGGCGATGCGCGAGCTCTTTCTGCCGACAGTTTATAATGCATCCACCTGCTGATAGGGCCAAGAGACGAGCCATCCGTCGGGCGCACAAACACAAGTAACACAGCGCCCATTGCCGTCCCCGTCCCCGAGGTCAAGGAAGCCGCCGGTATTGCCTAGGCCACGAGGGACAGAGTTATTTCAGTCAAATTTAAGTATCGAAGAGAACCTAAAAACAAATCCAAGATCGTTTTGGAGCTTCGTGAATTCTAAAAAAGCAATCTCGAATATTCCTTCCTCTCTATTCCTTGGCGACAAAGCTGTTGACAGTCCTGCTGATGCGGCAAATCTGTTCGCTAAATATTTCATGGCCAACTTCACTGCCGACTCTGTTCGCAGTGAAGACATTCGTCTCAACATACAACCAGCAATCGACCTTGGAGGTCTTGTACTGTCCTTGGATGATGTTGTTAGTGGCATATCTCGACCTAAACAGTCATCTAATACCGATGTTGATGGGTTGTCTGCAATTTTATTTAAACAGTGCGAAGCTCTTATTTATCCCCTTTTAGTAATCTTCAATAGTTCCCTTTCTTCGGGCACTTTTATTGACGCGTGGAAATTGGCCTCTATAACACCTATTTTCAAGAGTGGCAACAAAAATGATATAAGTAACTATAGACCTATTTCGAAACTTTCTGCCACCTCGAAACTATTTGAATGCATTATCCAGGAAAAATTGTTATTTTTCGTTAAGAATATCGTGTGTCCAGAGCAGCATGGGTTTTTTCCGGGACGCTCAACGGTGACTAACTTGGCTATCTTTTCCGATGACTGCATCGCAGCCTTTCAGTCAGGATACCAGGTAGACACAGTTTATACGGATTTTTCTAAAGCGTTTGATCGGGTTTCTCATGCTGTCCTGTGCAAAAAGCTTGCCTGTATTGGTTTCCACTCAGTGTTTATGAGCTGGATTGAGTCCTATCTACAAAATCGCAGGTGTAGGGTTGTTGTTGACTCTGTCAGGTCTTCTGCTTTTGTAGCCTTCTCAGGCGTTCCTCAGGGTAGTATCTTAGGACCACTCTTTTTCTTATTGTTCATTAATGACATTCGCTCTTGCTTCACTGCAGTAAGATTCTTACTTTATGCGGATGATCTAAAAATTTATTCATTTATTAAATGTCAGCATGACTCTGAAGTGATGCAGTTAGAATTGGATAAACTAAGTACTTGGTGCAACAATAATCTGCTAACACTCAACTTAAATAAGTGTTTTCAAGTTACTTATTCTAAACGCCTTAATATCATTAATACGTCATATTTTTAATGTAATTCGCCCCTATTGCGTGTAAGTGAATTGAAAGACCTGGGTGTAGTTTTTGACTCCAAATTTACTTTCGCAAGTCATATTAATCTGTGTATCTCGAAGTCATACGCCATGCTTGCATTTGTTAGGCGTCATAGCTCGGAGTTTACTGATCCCTACTCGCTAAAACTCTTATATTCTGCATTTGTACGTTCCAAACTCGAATACGCTTGCCTCATTTGGTCGCCTTATTATCACTGCCATATCGCAAGAATTGAGCGGATCCAGAAAGTGTTTTTACATTTTGCTTTGCGCACCTTACGGTTTTCTGAACCCATCCCGTCTTATGAAGCGAGATGCCTATTGATCAACCTAAAGTCACTGCAGAATAGGAGGGTAATTTTATCGCTTACGTTTATTTTTGATGTTTTTCGTGGCACTACTGACTGCCCTGTGCTCCTTGAGAGGATCTTCATAAATATTCCTGCTAGAGCCCTTAGGAACTCTGAATTTTATCAATATTCGTCTTTTCAAAGCACTTTATGCTATAAACGGTCCAATAACTAGATCATTGATTGAGTTTAATAAAATTTCTAATTATTTGGAATAAGATTTTTCATGTTCAAAAAGTCGCTTCTTAACTACTATAAATTCTTTTTATAACTAAGTCATTCAGACTTATTTTTAATGTACCTACTCTAATTTTATAATTTCTACTTAGCCTGTAAGATTTGGTTGTCTAATTGGCTTAATAAACAAATAAACAAATAAAATTTAGGAACATGAAATCTAGACCACGAAGAATCAAACAAAGGGTGCCGCAGAGTGGTATCATATCCCCCCTTTTGTTTAATTTCTATATTTCGAGGCTTCCTCCCCCACCAGACGAAGTCTTCATTGTATCCTACGCTGACGACTGCACGATTATGGCTTCGGGTAAGGGCCCCTTCATTGACGAACTCTGTACGAGGATTAACTGCTACCTCCGAGACCTTTCTAGCTTCTTCACCGGGCAAGACCTGATCCTATCTCCGACTAAGTCGACGGCGACATTTTTTTACGACGTGGAATGCGCAGATGGGACAAGAGTTAAACGTCTACGTAGATCGAGTACCTCTAAGTACTGTCAACTACCCTAATATCCTGGGTGTGACGTTTGACAACAACCCCACCTTGTTGTTGTTGTTAACATTGCTTCGCCCTGCCCAATGGGGTCGATCACTCTAAATTGGCATCAGGCTCTTCTAACGGAAGTCCGAGGAAACGCGCAGTTTCCACAGAGTTGGATGTAGGTGTTAGAAGAGTAGGTTCGACTGAACAGGAAAAGAGATGTTTGGTATCATGAGGAGACATACCACATGCAGGGAATGTGTTGAAGTTGTGGGAGCATGACTCTAGTCTCCCTCGGAAGTACACGCTCCTCTTCAGCCAATTAAGGTGGCTGAGTACTGATGACGGGATTCACAGGCCAAAATCTGAGGGATCTATCTACCGACTCAGGGTGGAGGTCATTTAGAGCCCGCCCATGGTTCCGCAGATCAAACGGCAAAGAGATGTGGTGCCGCATCTCATCGTAGCGCTTGCGAAGATGTATCCTTATGTCTCTGAGGGGCGGGGCTACATCCAATAGATGT
The DNA here is from genome assembly GCA_949987695.1 of Merzomyia westermanni. Classification (NCBI taxonomy): domain Eukaryota; kingdom Metazoa; phylum Arthropoda; class Insecta; order Diptera; family Tephritidae; genus Merzomyia; species Merzomyia westermanni. Next base: position 60,841,989 of record OX465291.1, read on the forward strand.
CGATTTGGATGACTGGGTTTATGACAGTTCAGAAGGAACTGTCTACTCAAGAGTTCCACGTGCTCTTGAACATTGACCAATTTTGCCTCTTGATGGAGGTGAGACTCAGATGACATAAGCAGACATCCCGTAGTAGTTCTGATGGCGGTGTTTTGGCAGGATTGCAATTTCCTCCAATTGGTGTCAGCAAGGTTGGGCGACCATATGGGCGCAGCGTAGTCAATAAACAGTCGGCCAGTAGCCTTATATGTAGCAAGCAATGTTTCTTTGTCTTTCTCCCAAGTACCGCCGGCCAGTGACTTGTGGATCTTATTGCGAAGGTGAGGCCGTTGTCAAATGTCACACCCAAGATTTTCGGGTGGTTGACAGTAGGTAGAGGTACTCCGTCTACGTGGACATTTAACTCTTGCCCCATCTGCGCATTCCATGTCATAAACAGGGTCGCCGTCGATTTAGTGCAAGATAGGGTCAGATTTCGCTCGGTGAAGAAGCTGGAAAGGTCACGGAGGTAACTGTTGATTCTAGTACAGAGTTCGTTAATGGAGGGACCCTTGCCCAAGGCCACTATCGTGCAGTCGTCAGCGTAGGAAACAATGGAGACGCCCTCTGGTGGGGGGCGGAAGAGAGAACACCACCTTGCGGCACCCCTTGTTTTATTCTTCGTGGCCTAGATTTCTTGTCCCTGAATTTGAGTGATGCCTGCTGACCATTGAGGTAATTAGCAGTCCACCAGTCTCGAAGGAGTGTGGCGTGGTTGACCATGTCAAATTCATTTGATAAGTCAAGTGCCACGAGAACCGTCCTATGGTTTGGTGGGTGTTGATTCAAACCATGATTAATCTGTGTTATAATGGCATTCAAAGCGGATGTAGTGCTGTGATATTTGCGGAAACCATGCTGTTTTTACTGAACTGCCACAGGCCCAGTCATCCAAACCGCTATCTATTGGATGAAATTATCGCCCGAGAGACATAAGGAAACATCTCCGTAAGTACTATTATGAGATCCGGTACCACATTACCTTGCCGTTTGATCTGCGCAACCATAGGCGGGCTCTAAACGACCTCCATACCGAGTCGGTAGCCAGATCGCTCAGATATCGGCCTGTGAACCCAGTAATTGACATCGAACCACCTGAAATAGCTGATGAGGGGCGTATTCTTCCGAGGGACACCAGACTGAACCCTACCAAACCAAATACGTGCCCTGCATGTGGTATGTCCACTCATGATACCAAACATCTCTTTTCCTGTTCAATTTAACCTACTCTTTTAACACCAATATCACTCTGGTCCAACCCTGTTGAAATTGCGCGTTTCCTTGGACTCCCGTTAGAAGAGCTTGATGACGATTCTTTCGGCAGGGCGAAGCACTGTTAATAACACCAACAACAAATAAGTTATCAGCGATGTCAATAAAGGGTGCGTTAGTGAAATCAGCTATTTTGTATGGCTTTGTTGGGCTACAGTCCCACTGCCATCGATTTTGTGGGCCAAAAAAGGTAAACACATGTATTTTAAATGAACGTCAGCCCATGATCCAATAATACAGGTCGAGTTAATAGACCAGCTGATTTTTACTTTGGTCTCGAATTTTGACATTACACTCATTTCTCAGTACGATTTTGACGTTAGACTCACAAATTACAAAAACAAAATTGTTATGGTAACGCATCAAGAATGGAACAGTAAGGAAGGCGGTCGGCATGATATCAATGGTGCGCTGTGGCTAGTCATTGTCGGCTGGGGTGGGCTCTTGCCAACCTTACCGTCCTGCGCCATAATCAGAAAAATTCTAATCACGCCTTTTAAACGCGGGGAAATGTACAAAACCGCGCAAAACAACTATAAAAACAACATCCGGTTAGACCGGGATGCCACGGACAGACCGTTGACATTTAAATTTCAAAACAAAAAACTCAAATCAAATAAAAATTCAAAAGAAAAAAAAAACGGGCAAAAGAAGATGGTCAAAAAGGAAACTTAAGATTGAAAAATAACTGAAAATGTAAACGAAATTAAAACTGAAATAACGAACGGAAAAGAAAAAAACAGATAAATTTAAATTAACGAAAGAAAAAAAAACCTGAAAATTGAAAACGAACCGGAAATGACCATGCTGAAAAATAGCAAGATACATACAATAAAAGACCGAACAATATTAGGGGGCGCCGCGGGTGTTGTTGCGACGCCTGGTTCTGGCCCACCCTCTACCCGATGGCCCCTTAGCTAAAAATCTTCCCTGCCTTCGAGATAAATAGACACGTCAGCATTCCCATTAATTAATTACAAATTTATTTAAAACTCATTAAAAGAAAAAAATCGTTGCTTAAATTTACCCTAAGCCAAGGTATTCATTTAAGGTTTAGGTTGGTATAAGTTTACAAAAAAGTACTCAAATACAAAACAAAACTATAAGACGAATCAAATTTGCATTGCTTTGCTATAGTATTTTAGTTTTACTATTCGAATTTAATTGCTTACTTATTAATTTCTTTACTTATATTACTTTTAACTTATGTGTATAACATTACCCTTTTTTTTTTGTTTTATTATCTACCTATTTAATTTGCCTTTAGGTATTTATTTTAGCGTATCTTTTTTTATTTATTTGCCGCCTTTAGTTAGTTTTATATATAATTTATTTTATTAATTGTAGTTCATTTATAGGTCCTTTAAATATTGTGGTTTGTTTAAGTGTTTTTTTTTTATTATCATTATGTTTTTTTTTGGCTTATTCTTAACTATTTTATCTCATTTCATTATTTCTGTTATGTAAGCAACAATATTCACTTGTACATGTAACAACCTTAATCTTTTATTTATATGGAATATAATATGCTTTTCTTTATATAGTCAATTTGATGGTAATGAAATAAAATATTATAAAATAAAGAATACATCGTTAAATAACAAAACAAGGAAGTTTTATTATAGTTAGTATTCGTTTGCTTATCTTTGAAAATACCTGGATTATTTTGGTATAATTATAAATCAAATTTATCCTGTGGTTACTTTAACCAACGAATTTCTGTTTTCTTTTTTTTTTCTTTCTGAACATGATTTTAACTTACCGTTTATACTGTTTTTTCCAGCTAATCTTTTCTTTTGTAGGTTCTACATTTTTGGATTCCTTTCCTCATCTAACTATGTTCAATTCTAATTGTAGTGTCTCCTTCTTTTATTTACCTTAGCTTCTTACTTCTCAAACTTTTACCTTAACATTTTTGTTTTTTTATTTAACCCGTACATTTTAAGTTTCTTTTAAGTAAACGTAACCATTTTTCTTACCCTCTATTTCCCTTCATTAATCCTATAATTTGAGTTTTTTGTTATTTTACATTGGGACTAATGTTAAGGTTTGGTCTCACCCGGCCGTTGGTGGGGCGCTACTGTTGTGGTTGTCTCTAGTGTTAGTGCAGCGGGCCTACAATATGGCGGCCCCTGCTGTGGTCATTGCTTTGTGTTGTTGTTGCAGTAGCCCGTTCCCGAGGGCGCTACTGATGTTGTTGTTGCAGGAGCTCTACTGTGTAGGCCCTACTGTTGTTGTTACTGCTGGTGTTTGTTGTAGCCCGTTTGCGAGGCGCTACTGTTGTTGTTGTTGTTGCAGTAGCCCTACTGTGGAGGAACTACTGTAGTCGTTATTGCTGGTGTGTGCATTAGCCCGTATGTGAGGCGCTACTGTTGTGGTTGTTGTTGCAGTAGCCCTACTTAGGCGGCACTACTGTTGTTTTTATTGCTGGTTATTGTTGTAGCCCGTTTGTGAGGCGCTATTGTTGTGGTTGTTGCCGGTTTAGTGGTTACCGGTTTTGTTGTTACCGCTTGTTGTTGCCTGTGGTTACTTGTTGCAGCGGGCCTATTACACGGTGGCCCCGCTGTTGTTACCGGTTGTTAGTGGTGTGCGCTACGGTAGCGCGTTATTGTGGTTGCGCTTAGTGGCGCTATACGGTGAAGTGATGTGCTATTCGCTCGTTGATATTACGCGCTGTCAGGTGTGACTGATGGTGCGCCGATGAACCTAATGAGGCGCGAGCGTTTCGCGTTCGTATTGCATACGTTGCGCGCTATGTTAATATGTCGCACATTTGTTTGCGCAGGACTCTTTGCGGTCCGGTGTTGTGTTGATCATCTGCGATATTTTCGCGCGTTGTTGTAGCACGTCGCTGTGCTCGAAATTGGCACGCGCTCGTGCGCGCTGCGTTGGCGAAATGTTGGGCGCTATAATAGCGCAGTGTTTTACCAGCTTCGATGGCCCGTTTATATACGCGTTGATATGCGCGTTGCTATGCGCGTTGTTATGTGTGTTGGTGTGCGCGTTGATGTGGCGCTGAGCAAGCGCGATAGGTTTTATCCTACTGTTGTTCGCTGGCGCTGGGCGAGCCTGGTGATGCAGGGTTATAGTGTCGACGCGATCGAATCGGTAGCAAAAAAAGTCTCACTATTCGTTCCGTTGCTCATTGAAGGATCCAATATGCGCTGTACTCGTTTCTGGAATCAAAAATACATATTCTTTATTTCTTTCATTTGCACATTACGAACTACAAAAACATTAACTGCAAAATCAACAAAACTATAGATGGGGTATTCCATTTTGCAGCAATCTTACCTTTTAGAAATTTTGTAGGTTGACAATTTATCTAGTCAACTTTACCCAGGGACCCCCATAAAGTGTATGATGATTTACCTCACCACTAATTTGTCTTGCGAAGCATATTAATAGTTTTTGTTAACAGCTATGAAATAAAACTGTAGTTACTTTTTATTTGGCTTAAAGCAATAAAATATATTATTTGAAAAAAAAAAACACAATTTTTTTTACCGTAAATAATGTCACAAGGAGAAAATGTGGAAATATTCTAGTAAGTAAGAACTCCTGTAGCCCGATTCTGTAACTTTTAACCACTCGCCGAGCGTTAAGCTTATCGCCAAATTTTGGCGGTTGTTCTTAACGAAAATGCGATTCTGTAACTCTCCTTCAACGCCGCTAAACAGCTGACTCTTGATAGTGATAAAATATAGAAATACTGTTGTTCAGACGTATATAGCCCTAAATTACATGCAAAAAACTCAAAACCAAATTTTTTACTTTTTCCAAACGCTAAAACACTTGTAAATATATTAACGCGATCGTTAACACCTCGAAAATAATTCGCGGCAGCTAACCAGACAAAAAGTGTTAGCTAACACTTTTCGTGTGGTGAAAAGTTAGCGAATACGGAAAAGCGTTAAAAATGGTGTTAAGCGAAGTTAACGCTAACATCTGGCGTTAAAATAGTTACAGAATCGACCTACTGTTCCGAAAACTGGCAAGCTTCTAAATACATATTGCCATGGTGTCACCAAAATTATTTGTTCATATCCATATATGTATTTACATACATATACGTTGTCTACCAATGGAATAAGATTTGCGAAATATGACATTAATTATTCGAAAAACACTAACTTTTATGACTATGTTGTTGCATTGTTCTTTGAACAAATTTTGATCATTATTCTCTGTACAAAGTTTTAACTTTACTTTGTTGTTGGTTTTACGGTCTGTTCATTTTACATATTTTTGTAAGTATAACGAGCTCAATACCAGTTGATAATAATTCTTAGTTAATTATTATTATTTTTTTATTTTTGATTAGAGGAAAAATTGAAAGCAACAAACATATACAGGCTATAGTTATAGTACTATTTCGAAAACAGCCACGATTTCTCGTCAGACTAATTCGTATAGTTTTTCGCTATTTCAGAGGATCTTGTGGAGAATCGAACCCACTCACTCTGATTGCCAGCGCAGCTGCCTAACCCATAGGCTATGCTGCGTGTAGTTTACCGGTCGATAAAATTTAACATAGAGCATGAACTAATAATTAATATGGACGCTTCAAATGACATAGCGTGTTCTTCTTCCTCATCCACACCTTATGTCAAACTATCATATCTTTGCTTTTTGCTTACATTCTTTGTTTACAGTTCCTGGAAAAGCTATTGAGTTCGTTTCGTGTTTTATTTATTTTTAATAAAAATTCGCTGTGAATTGATATTTAACGAGTGCTTTGTGATAACATTTTTAAAAAATGTGTGATTTATGTGTGTGTTATACGTGAAAAGCTTAGAAAATAGGCGAATCGTTTTTGCGCGTTTCCTCTCACATGTGCATTTTGACATAAGAATTAAACGACGTCAAACGGTAATTTCGTGTTGTTGGCCGATTGCGACGTCCATATTAATTATTAGTTCATGACATAGAGGAGTTTCTAGAGAGAGTCAGCCGTTCGAGCCCGAAGGCAGTGTATGATCAGTGACTATTCAGCTGATACTTCGGTCACAGGTAGTGAGGCATCGGAATTCTAAGGAGATGTTTATGGTGCTTTTGATCACAACATTCCTGTACGTGTAGGCCGTGTGGACGATATTGATATTCAGGTCTTAGGTAGTAACACTTCAGAATTCCGATCAAACTTCTACGGAGCTTTTGGAAAATCTGATTACCACATTTTCAAAATCGTCATTGATATTTGATGACTCACTACCTAAGACCTGAGTGTCCGTTCAGGTGTCACTTATTAAGTAGCTGTCCGGCAGGTAGGTCGCTTGTAGTTGAAAAACTTCCTTTTCGCAATCGATGTTATCGATATCTTTTAAGAGCAATCGTTTATGACGCCGGTTTTTGTTTTTCTAGTTTTTGTTAGCTTTTTGCAATCAATAAAATTTTTATTTGAGGGTTTCTGATTGCAATGTCTGACGACGAAGACCTTCTATATATTAAAAGACAACGAACTCTTCATTATGGGTCACTCGAAGAAGTGGAAAGAAAGCGTTTAGCTGCAACAACAGCAGGAGGGACCACTGCTGCTACAAACACGCAGTCAGGCGTTGTTGTGGCTCCTCAACTTGAAGACATCGAATCCGATGAAGATTACGAAGAGGTCAAGAAACCATCAGGGCCTATATTACCGCCAACATCTGGAGCTTTGGCAAATAAAATCGATGATGATTTTTATGATTTGGAGACTGAAGTAGCCAAGGACAAAGAAGCACTGCTCAAAGAATTTGAACGTAAAAAACGTGCTCGTCAAATCAATGTGTCTACAGACGACTCTGAAATAAAATCCAATTTACGTCAACTAAATGAACCTATATGCTATTTTGGAGAAGGACCCGCCGAACGACGGCGGCGATTGAAAGAATTATTGGCCAGCTTGGGTGAAAATGCTATTAAACAAAAACAAACAGAGGAAGAAGAACGTAAACAATTGCAAAAGGAACAAGAGACAACGTGGTATCACGAAGGACCAGAGGCTTTGCGTATTGCAAGATTTTGGATTGCCAATTACTCGCTACCCCGGGCGAAAGAACGTCTGGAGCATGCTCGATCGTTGCTAGACGTACCCAGTGCTACACGTGCAGGACGAATGGTGGAACTACAAAAACGTTTACAAACCTTGGCTCCACACTGCAGTCAAGTTGGAGATACACGCCCGGTTAGTGGTGTAGCATTTAGCGCGGATTCAAAGTTGTTACTTACGTCATCATGGTCTGGGCTATGTAAAGTTTGGACCGTTCCAGATTGTGCCTTGTTGTTAACATTGCGGGGTCATGCTGGCTATGTAGGCGGTGTGACTTTTCGGCCAGGCGTAACACAAGAAGACGGAAATATAGTGGCAATGGCTTCTGCAGGACATGACGGCGCAGTCAAGTTATGGGGCTTTAATTCCGAAGAATCATTAGCCGATATAACAGGGCATATGCCACATAGGGTATCTAAGGTGGTGTTTCATCCATCAGGTCGATTTCTTGCAACGGCGTGTTACGACTCGTCTTGGCGTCTATGGGACTTGGAACAGAAGACTGAAGTTTTACATCAAGAAGGGCATGCCAAAGCAGTTCATAGCATAAGTTTCCAAACAGATGGAAGTGTTGTTGTTACAGGTGGGCTTGATGCCTTTGGACGTGTCTGGGACTTGAGAACAGGTACGATTTGTTTACTTTATTTAAAATTTGGATAACTTGCATATGTTCATACATTCAACTATTTTGAATAGGTCGTTGTGTAATGTTTTTGGAAGGCCACTTAGGTTCCATTTTCGGTGTAGATTTTTCGCCAAATGGTTTTCACATTGCCACTGGTTCACAGGATAATACATGTAAAATTTGGGATTTAAGGCGCCGTCAGCCTGTGTATACCATACCTGCACATACAAACTTAATATCTGATGTCAAGTATCAGCAAGACGGTGGTAGTTTTCTTGTCACGTCCTCATACGATTGCACTACAAAAATTTGGTCAAACAAAACATGGCAGCCATTAAAAACTTTACTAGGCCACGATGGTAAAATAATGGCCGTGGATATATCTCCGAACTCGCAACACATTGTAACAGCTTCATTCGACCGTACCTTTAAAATTTGGGCGTCCGAAAGCTGATGCAAATACATAAATAGATATTTTCTAATTTTATGCCTTAATTTTTGGTTTTGACTACATACATACTGTTATTTAGCAATTGCTATAAAATTTCATAACTTATATTCGTGCTGTTGAATATCAAATATTATTAATGGACAATAGAACCAACATATTTTTGCATTATTTGTTGAAACGTTTAAAAAGTTGTGTAAAAAGCAAAATATTGACCAAATTGATAAATAAGAAAATAAACATAATTTTGTTATAAATACAATGAATTGACCCGAAATTTCTTACCAAATCCCACGAAATGGAGCAGCTATCGTTGTAATTTCAAAATCAAAATTAGTTAGGAACTCTTATGAGTGTTGTTGTTGTAGCAGTACTTGGCCCTACTTAGTCGGCAGCTTCCGACTGTCGCACATCAGAAAATCTTAGTGTACGTTTCATAACATGCTCACTCTTGCTGCTCATTTAACAGCGATCGCCACCAATATTGCCACTGGATGGCAGTACTTGGGGAAAGATAAAGAAACGTTGCTGGCAACTCACAATTGCCCAGTCGGTTCTGAGCTACGAGCCGCCAATACAATCGCCGGGGCTACCGAACACGCACTGGAGGAACAAATCGCTCCAGCTACAGTCGGGCATTTACCGCAAGGAAGTAGCGAACAATACCGGGTTCATATCCGGCAAAGGACTGTGACTTCCGACAACACTCCCCAAAACCTTCAGGGGACGCTTTTGCTACAACAAAAAGTTCGAAGGGTCTAGAGGGTCTTTGTGTAGAGGGATTTAGCCCGGAGCAACTATATGTTACATGCAGCACATTGAATAGAATGTGAATGCTTAACATAAATCTTTTGCTGATCCAATATCTTGCTCATAGGACGAACATTTTTGTGGTATTTGTGAGGAATTATACAGTAAAACCCGAGTCATTCCGGTACGATAGAGCCGCCTGTGTACCGAAATAACTTTGACCAGTTCAAATTAGCCATTTCGCTGCCAAGACCTGGCAGTCGTTGGAAGCGTTACATCTCCTGATCACGATCTTTCCTCTAAACTGAGAACCATCTTCAATATATTTAAACATTCCAAAACGGTTTGAGGAGTGTTGAGGGATATGGTTAGATGTTGTTGTTGTTAACAGTGCTTCGCCCTTCCCAATGGGCTCGATCACTCTAAATTGTCATCAGGCTCTTCTAACGGAAGTCCGACGAAACGCGCAGTTTCCACAGGGTTGGACCAGAGTGATGTAGGTGTTAGAAGAGTGGGTTCAACTGAACAGGAGAAGAGATGTATGGTATCATGAGGGGTCATACCACATGCAGGGCATCATGCACTTGGTATGTTGGGGTTCAATTTGGATAAGTAAGAGTTTAACCTATTACAATATCCAGAGCGAAGTTGTGCTAGTATGACTCTAGTATCCCTCGGAAGTACACGCTCCTCTTCAGCCAATTCAGGTGGTTGAATATTAATAACGGGATTCACAGGCCGATATCTGAGAGATCTGTCTACCGACTCGGTGTGGAGGTCATTAAGAGCCCGTCTATGGTTCCGCAGATCAAACGGCAAAGAGATATGATGCCGGATCTCATCGTAATGCTTACGGAGATGTCTCCTTATGTCTCTAGGGGGCGGTGCTATATCCAAAAGATGTCGGTTTGGATGACCAGGTTTATGACAGTTCAGAAGGAACTGTCTACTCAAGAGTTCCGCGTGCTCTTCAACATTGAGCAATTTTGCCTCTTGATGGAGGTGAGACTCAGATGACATAAGCAGGCATCCCGTAGCAGTTCTGATGGCGGTGTTTTGGCAGACTTGCAATTTCCTCCAGTTGGTGTCAGAAAGATTGGGCGACCATATAGGCGCAGCATAGTCAATAACAGGCCGGCCAATAGCCTTATATGTAGCAAGCAATGTTTCTTTGTCTTTTCCCCAAGTACTGCGGGCCAGTGACTTGAGGATCTTATTGCGGCTCTGTACCTTGGAGGCTATTGCGGTGGCATGACCAGCGAAGGTGAGGCCGTTGTCAAATGTCACACCCAAGATTTTTGGGTGGTTGACAGTAGGTAGAGGTACTCCGTCTACGTGGACATTTAACTCTTGCCCCATCTGCGCATTCCATGTAGTAAACAGGGTCGCCGCCGATTTAGTCGGAGATAGGGTCAGATCACGCTCGGTGAAGAAGCTGGAAAGGTCATGGAGGTAACTGTTGATTCTAATACAGAGTTCATCAATGGAGGGACCCTTGCCCGAGGCCATTATCGTGCAGTCGTCAGCGTAGGAAACAATGGAGACTCCCTCTGGTGGGGGGGAAGTCTCGAAATATAGAAATTAAACAAAAGGGGCGAGAGAACACCACCTTGCGGCACCCCTTGTTTTATTCTTCGTGGTCTAGGTTTCTTGTTCCTGAATTTGACTGTTGTCTGTCAACGATTGAGGTAATTAGCGGTCCACCTCTTAAGGCCGGCAGGGAGCGGTGTCTAATCCAGATATCGGAGGAGTGTGGCGTGATTGACCGTGTCAAATGCATTTGACAGGTCAAGTGCCACGAGAACCGACCTATGGCTTGGTGGATGTTGATTCAAACCGTTATTAATCTGCGTTGTAATGGCGTTCAAAGCGGATGTCGTGCTGTGATTTTTGCGGAAACCATGTTGATGATCGGCCAATTTTAGGTTTGTAACGAAGTAAGGAAGCAGAATGGACTCTAGAAGGAGGGATATCGGGCGATAAGACTCTCCTAGGTTCGCCGGCTTCCCTGGTTTTAGTAGGGGAACTACAATCGCTTGTTTCCATATCTCAGGTATAACGAAGGTAGTTAGAGAGAGATTAAAGAGAGCCGCTAAATAACTCTGTCCTTCGTGGCCAAGGTGTTTGATCATCTTCATGGCGATTCCGTCGGGTCCGATGGATTTTGAGGGTTTGGCCTTCATTATGGCTTCCTTGATCTCTGCGACTGAGACGGAAATACAATATAATCTATTTTCCCCTGACATCGACCCCAGGGACTCTACCTTAGAATGCCAAGGCATAGCAGGCCGGTCAGGAGACGCCGACCTGCAAATCATAAACATCTATATTCCTCCTGTTTCGTGTTGCCCTAAAGATTATCATCCCGACATTAGTGCGTTGCTAAGGGGCGATAACCGTCTAATACTAGGCGAATTCAACGCGCATCACGATCTCTGACATTCCAACTTGCCAGCAGACAGCAGAGGACACACAATTGCAGACCAACTAGATAACTCAGCATTCTGTACAGTCAATGGAGATGCCCCCACCAGGGTGGCAGGTAACTGTCACAGTTCGCCAGACATCTCCATAACGAGCGCGGGCCTTATTAACTTTGTCATCTGGCGACCGATGCTTACATTAGCTTCAGACCACCTATCCATCTTACTCTCTGTTGAACGACCGACCGACTTCATAACGACTGATAAATTAACGTACATCAACTTAACCAAAGCGGACTGGGACCGCTTTACTGAATATACAGAGCGCTCCTTCGCTGCCTTACCCACTCCTACGGACGTACGCAAAGGCGAAATGGAGTTTCGCAAGTTCATTGATTCAGCCTCATGCCGCTTTATTCCTACTGGTAGAATACCAGAAATTCGTCCGAATTTTCCGGCAGAAGCTGCGGCGATGGCAAGAGAACGTGACCAAGTGAGACTCATCAATCCCGCAGATCCCAGAATCAAAGATCTCAATGCGGAAATTCGTAGGATACTCAACGAACACAATCTTGCACCAAGATGCAACCTCTCCGGCGGAGTCGGCAAATTATGGTCGACTGTCAAGGACCTATCCAATCCGACCAAACACAAAGACAAGGTCGCCATTGCTTTCGGCGACAGCGTCAAATCGGACGCCAGGAAATGCGCGAGCTCTTATGATGCATCCACCTGTGGATAGGACTAAGAGAAGAGTCTTCCGACGTGCGCACAAACACAAACACTCCACTGCGCCTATTTCCGTCTCAGTCGCAGAGGTCAAGGAAGCCATAATGAAGGCCAAACCCTCAAAATCCATCGGACCCGACGGAATCGCCATGAAGATGATCAAACACCTTGGCCACGAGGGACAGAGTTATTTAGCGGCTCTTTTTAATCTCTCTCTAACTAGAAGAGTCTGATGACAATTTAGAGTTATCGAGCCCATTGGGCAGGGCGAAGCACTGTTAACAACAACATCAACACTAGTTCTTTGCCGGAATGAACCCAGTACAATCCGGCACTGGTACCTTCTGGTAACAGGCCGACTGCCTCGCAAACGATTTGTTTGACCCCTTTAACCTTCAGGTCGCAGATGTTGTTGTTAACAGTGCTTCGCCCTGCCTTATGACATCAGTTATAAAATCTTCATCAAATTCTTTTAAAGGAAGTGCAAGGAAACTGGCAACAGGGTAGGACAGGCATATTCCACATGCAGAGTACATATTTGTTAGGGTGGGGTTTAGTTTAATATAAGTTTAGATAATGTTACAATATCCTGATCGAAGTACGGCCAGCGTGACTCTAGTGCCCCCAGAGAAGACTATTTTCTTCAGCTATTGCAGTGGTTGGATGTTAAAAACGGGGTTAACGCGGTTTGGTTTAAGTTGCCCCTTGCGATAGACATACTGGCTTTCATCACTCATTAATCTGTGCAATACCGCCTATTTGAGCCTGATGTCGACCCGAGGGATAACGCCTTAGCACGTCAACGTATGGTTGTCCGGTCACCTGCTGCCCCGACATTCATGCCCTACTCAGAGGCGATAATCGTGTAACCCTTGGAGACTTTAACGTACACCATGCCCTCTGGCACTCGAGCCTACAGGTCGATGGTAGGGGACAGGAACTGGCTGAACAAATAGATGATGCGACGTTCTGCACTGTTCCGTAAAATGCATAACACGACCACCGCGCTAAACGCCATTACCACTCAGATAGGTGTCAGTCTCAACCAACATCGCCCAAATGACAGGACTGTGCTGGTTGCGCTGGACCTGTCGAAAGCCTTCGATACGGTCAACCATGCGCAACTCATTAACTATCTGGAAGACTTAACAATTCCCCCCTGTCTAAAGCGTTGGATCGCCAACTATCTGAATGGTCGGCAGTCATCGGTTGAATTTAGAGGTGAACGATCAAAACCAAGTATAATCAAACAACGGGTGCCACAGGGTGGTGTCCTATCCCCGATTTTGTTTAATTACTACATATCGAGGCTCCCCTCCCCACCAGAGGGTGTATCGATCGTCTCCTACGCCGATTACTGCACGATCCTGGCGACGGGACCCTCCGTAGAAGAGCTTTGCTCAAGAACAAACTCTTACCTCCCATCCTTGTCCGGTTTTTTCGCTGGACGAAATCTGACATTGTCACCGACCAAGTCCTCGGCCACCTTATTTACGACGTGAACAGCGCAGGTGAACATCGAATTAGACGTCTACGTCGACGGCATTAAGCTTCCGACTGTCACACATCCCAAAATCTTAGGGGTCACGTTTGATAACATGTTCAACTACGGTGCTCATGTAGCCGCGATTGCCACCAAAGTACAAGGCCGGAACCAAATCCTCAAGTTTCTAGCTGGCAGCACTTGGGGAGAAGATAAAGAAACGTTACTGGCAACGTACTAGTCAATTGTCCAGCCGGTTCTGAGCTACGCGACGCCTATATGGTCGCCGGGGCTAGCAAAAACACACTGGAGGAGGTTGCAGGCCTGTCAAAACACCGCACTCGGAACTGCCACGGGATGCCTCCTTATGTCCCCTGAACACCACCTCCATAGCGAGGCAAAAATGCTCGGCGTTAAAGAGCATAGTGAAATGCTAAGCAGGCAATTTTTGTTCAACTGCTACAAACCGCAGAATCCGAACAGGAGCCTGCTCAACGAAAATCCGCCTTCCAGGAGAATAAGGAGTCATATCCGTAAGCACTATGATAAGATCCGGCACGATATTTTTCGCCGTTTGATCCATTTTAAAAATTTTGTTGTTGCTTTCCTATCCCTACAAGACGTTGCTGATAGATGCATCAGATTTTTCATATTGCTGCTGCAAATCTGATGGCTGATTTGTTCTACGCTCTGATGACCCCTTCAGCGCTTCCTTTCAAATGGCGGCTCATGTGAAGGTCAGCTGTCTTGTAGGGATGTCACGATCAGCTGTTTTTCACTTGGAAGTTTTACTGAGTGAAATTACCCCCCCCAGAAACTTGCAACTCTCCCTCTCGATAAAATGTCAAAATGCGCTCTACCGCTGCAAATGTTTTGTATCACCAAACACTTTCCAGTAAAAATTTTATCCTCACCGAACACAACTAATATCTTCTTAGGAAGTGTTGTCCAACTATATGAAAATTGCTTGTTTCCTAGAACTTCCGTTAGAAGAGATTGGTGACATTTCTGAACAATGATATTCCGAAAACAACAACAACAACAACAACATATACCCTATACACCTATACCCATGGCGGAACTAGTTAGTATATAGTAGTAGCATTGGATCATGCCTATACCTGTTGATTGACCGTTTTAGCCAAAATTATTGGTTATTTCTCATACAACCTGTTGTTTTTGTCATCCCTCTCTTTGTCACACTTTCGTCGCTCTTCATTATAAAATTCCTAACATAAGTTTGACTGCAAAAATCGAAATCTATCGAATACAATATTTTATTGATTCGGAGTCTTTATTATTTTTTAGTTTACATTTAAAAACTCTAGGTATATAGGTATAATATGTGTATTTTCTTGTATATGTACATATATATTTATTAAATTGTAACTAAAATTTAACTACCACAGATAGGTTGCAATTACATTAAATTATTATACATATTCTAAATATTACTCAAAATTAAAAATATGAAGTGTAATGTATTGTAGGTATGTAGAAAGTGTCATTTAATACACATACATATGTATTACATTACTGGGTTTTGGGTAATATCGTTAGCAAACGCTTTTAAGCAAGCTGATTTTGCATTATAGCTGTTCACATTGCGCCATAACCTCAATTGTTTGGAGAACATGAATGTACAGTTATGCACAGGGACGTAAGGGTTACTATAAAAATGAGGTAAAGGTGGCATTTAACCATTAACATTGATGCATGGAAATATTGGTTATAATTAACCCATATCATCAGAACTATTTTTTTTGGTCGCAATAACCAAAATAAATGAGAAATATTTTTTTTTTCGTTAAGAATAACCATTATCAAGATTTATATTTTTTTTTGGTCATTTGTGACTAGATGAACAGGATTATTTGGTTAGTTATGAATTCTTTATAAACTCACATACATACGCTGGGACCCTTGGGCACATACGAATTTTGGGCTATTTTGAAATGTAAAGAAAGCGAATTTTTTTACTATAATCTTCTTTATAATAGAAGGAATGAAATATGTTTATTCCTCACCATACACGACTACGATAATGGTTTCTTTCGGGATTTCTGTTAAGCATAATCTTTTATTATATTCTCTAACTAAATTTTCTTAAATATATCCCTTTCTATGCACATACTTACTTAGTCATTCTTGTAGCATTGTTGTTCGAAATTAATTTTTACTACCTTTATATTATGCCCTTTCTTGTTTGTCCGCTCATTTCCAGACGAAATTTCGGAATCTTGCAAAGTCTAAGGTAACTAGCTAACTCTATGTAACCTCCCGTTGAGCTAGACACTTGAAACTTGTAATAGTATCGTGACAATACAATGTGAAAGAAAAAAAACCACTAGGTGGCGCACGGATTAAGATGTACGGACATTTTATTTTAAATGTGGAATCTTGCCATTCATTTTTAAGTAACTTCTCGGGGGGGACTGTTGCTATCTATTTTTGAGTAACTTTCCGGTAATCTAGAGAGTCGAAACTTGTCACATAGTTCAGAACCTACCCTGCAAAAAATCGTGGGACTGAACTGTAAAGAGAGTGATCCGCGATCTTTACCTTTCGTCTACAGGGGGCTACAATTCATCCCAACTATTCCCTTATAAGCACAGTTGGGATAAGTCGATTTTAATTTCCGTACTTTTGGGTGGTAATTATTATTATTATTATTATTAGTCTCTTCATAGGGCATGCTCAAAGAAAAGGGACCACTTCAAAGAGATCAAAACTGGCATTGTTCGCATGCTTCTTTGCGACTCATCCCGAATTCATCCTAGATTAATCGCATTTTTTGCAGGGTAGTGACAATACAATATTTGATCAAAAGCAGTAGCTTGGCGATAGATTTTTTTAATATCCTGGTGACCTAGTGACTTGAAACTTAGCACATAGTTCAGAACACGATGACAATATAATTTGTAAAAATCAAAATTGCGCTTGGTGACGTGTTGAGCGAGAAAGGTGATTGATTACAATTATGATTAAACTTTCAAAACTAAAACTCGCAAATACTATGCTTTGTTTAAGGGCAAATTTGCTGCTGCTTTTCGGGTATATAAATAGTCTTTAATATTTTGTATCATCTTTTTATTTATTCTCTTTAGCTGCTAAATTGAACGCTCTCCACTACAATTGGTAACCATTCTTGTAGCAACTTTAACATTTGAAAAAGTTTCTTCTAATTTATCTGACTTTATAAGGTAATGTAAAGCTGAGATATTTCAACCCGTTGATTGATTTACTTTTTTTTAAATATTAGCTTAAAGGAAAACATTCTGTTTGGAGCTCATATTCATTAATATTTTCATGATAAAATTCTGCAATTTTTGTTTTTGCATTTTTTGGTCAATTCGCTAGATTCGATTCACAAAGAGAACTAAACCGATTATCAAATTCTTGGTATTCTGCCGAACGTTTTTTTTAATGTGTCAATTATGGCAATGAAAGTATTTACACCAAACTTTTCCTTGCGCCTCAACTTCAAAAAAAGTGATGCTGGTGCGCAAACTCTTTTTCTTTCAAATTTATCTTTGTAGTTAACATCTTGGGGTTTTTTTAGTTTCGGACTGACATAACTTATCAGAGATTCTTACAGCCCATAGCCATGGACAGGGTTACACTGAAATAACAGCCCTTGGCCGGGTGAAAAAACCCATAGTGCTATTCAGTTAACTTAGACTCGTTTTATTCATAATTCCCAAAAGATCATTCCATATTTCCGTTAGAAGAGCAAAGAGCAGTCTCAAGGTTTTCCATTTTTTTGTAGGTAGCAAAGAGCAGTCTCAAGGTTTTCCATTTGCTTGGCGACGCCAAAGCAATTCAAGTAAAAGAATGCCATTATAATTTTTCCAGTTTTGGATTGTTGTTGGGATCCCAAAAGAGCCTACCAATGCTTTACGCTTGCTTTAATTTTTCACCGTAAATATAAAAATTATATAAGCTTAGGAATAACTTTGATTGTTTCATTTCCAGCTGTACCCTCGAGGATGGGGCCCTGGGTACTGGCCCTCTGTGACCTTATGATAAAGACGGCACTGCTCACATATATTAAATGATAATTTTGTCCTGAAAATGAATGTTTGCATAAAAAATTCAGAATATAATATATCTGATGTATATATAAAATGACCAAAAAAAGGTTGTTCTTAACCAAAAAAAATATTTTTCATTTATATCGGTTATGGCGACCAAAAAAAAAAGCCCAAAATAATATGAAGGTAATTTTTGCGTAACCTTTTTGCTCAAAGAAAAAAAAACTAACAATTATTTTCAGTCCCTGGTTACGCATTACTATTTTTATTAGCTTTTCTTGGGTTGGAGTTTTAAAATTACCGCTTTTATACAAAGTTTGAATGTCGTACATAAATAAAAAAAACTTGACTTTGGATTTTTTTTTAACCTATGCAGAAACTGAAATATATGTTTTGTTTTTTAATAAAACCAAAAAAATGTATTTATGATTAATATTCAAAGTCAATGTGCCTCGCTAAAGTTCTTTTTCACTCCACCCTAATCTATGCGTACTACATTTCTGTATAAGTATGTATAGATAATATAGTTTTTTAATATACACGTGTAAGTAGTATGCAAGTAGTGCATATATGAAGGCTTAAATTCCACATTCGTAGGTATCATAAAAACATATTAAACTATACAAAGGTACAAAAACTTTAAAATTAGATATGTGTACTACACTAGAGTGCCTCACCAAAAAGAATTATACAATTTCTAACACTTCAAAACATTCGCACATAATATTATAGCTTTGGTCCGATGTTTGTAAGTATGAAAAGAAGAAGCGATTGACCCACCAATAAGTACAACGAAGTGATCAGGGCGATGGAGCTGCCCGTCCGTCCGTCTGTCTGTTTAAACGCAAAATTAGAGATATTTCGTTGAAATTTGGTACGAGGCCGCCGTTTTGTATCATTTGTCGGAACCAACCAGAGCGGACCAACATAACATATAGCTCCCATATAATCGATATTTCCGATAAATGGGGTTTGGGCTATAGCTCTTTCAATTTAATAGCGAGGAACACACAATTTAGCAGCTATAGTAATTATTATATATATAATTTGTGTAGAGAAAATGATCAAGATCGGACCTATGGTTCGTATAGCCACAGTACAACACGTTTTTCTGTTAAACGGGGCTTGGGCTACGTATCTCTAAATTAACAGGGTAAGACGGTTAAATTTTGCAGATTTTGTACTTATTGTAAGTAAGGATCGGACTCTTAAAACTGTGGTGTGTACTCATGAAAGGTATAAAGTCTTCGGCATATCCGAAGACAGCGCTTTCCTTACTTATTTTTTTTCAGTCGGAAATAATAGCATGGCAAAAATAATAGTTATGTTTGGAATCCAACGTTTATTTTGTCTTGGTATATACGATTAATCAATTAAATAATTTTCTTTAACAATTCATTACTTTGATGACTAAAAAAGATTGTTTTATCAGAAATGTATAATCAAACTAATTAAATTATGAAAAACTAAACTGTTGTTAGTCGATAAATTAATCACTTTAAAAATTATATCATTTCAAGAAATTTTATTCATTCATCAATTAAAATATCAAACTTTTGATTAATTGATTAATCGCACATATCTATTTAGACTAAAATATTATAGTCAACCATACTAAATTATTCATTTTCAAGTCCCAAAAAATAGGTGAACATTTTTTCCATATGATATTTTTGTATTGAAAATTTTATTTCAAATAAATTAGCAGGCTTTAGAAAATATTACCTCCAACTCTTAAGGTTTAAGTGAGCTGGAACTATTTTTTAGACATATTTTCGAGGAGTTTTTTCCAACTAAACTTTGTAATTCCTGTGTAGGCACAGAATGGTATTCGCATAGAGAGTGAGACACTCTAATATACCTCGTTCCGATTATTTTTCCTAAGGGTAAGGCACTCTAAAGTGTTTGTGTGTATGTTTGAGTGCTTATAAACGCTGAAATACTTAATGCTCTAAAACTATACTTCAATCAACTAAGCTTTTAACTAAACTAATCAATAAATCAACTATCAACAATAAATCCAACTTAGCATTTCTTCAACACACATTTTCATACCAGAGTTGTCAAGGAAAGCAGACCGCAATGTTGGCAATGTTTTTTTCGTTCGTCATGACACACCATTTCTTTAATCATAGTTTCTTTATTGTTTCTTGTTAGAAACGGAATTCCTTTAATAATTTTACAAGCAATAATCACCTATGAATAATAGAAAAGACCGCCGTGGTGTGAAGGTAGTGTTGCCGGCCTACCACACCGAAGGTCCATGGTTCGAGCCCTGGTACAGGTAACATCAAAAGTGATTTGAAAAAAGTTTTTCAAAACGGGGTCGCCCCTCGGCAGTGGTTTGGCAAACTCTCCGAGTGTATTTCTGCCATGACAGGCTTCTCAGCAAAAATTCGTCTCCTTTGTAGATGCCGTTCGGAGTCGGCAAAAAACTGTAGGTCCCACAATTTGTAGGGAAAAAATTCAAATCGGCACACCACAAATTGGAAGAGAAGCTTGGCGCAAAAATCTCTTAGGAGGTTTATGATGATATACCTGTTGTATATCGCGCCATAGAGATAGAGAATGACTTACATTTTGCATTGCTAAACAGAATTTCAATAATCATCACAGAAAAACGAAACATATAGTCATGGGTAATAAAAAAGACGAATGGCTTAACATTGTGTATGACAGCCATCAAATTAAGTCATTATGAAGGCGTTCTTTAACAACTCTGCCAAGTATGTTTTAATTACATAATTACATATTGTCGTTGACACTGCAAAACCGTTCAAGTTACATTTGTGTTTTATAGGCACTTGTGATCAAAATCTAATCATTTCTTCTCAAGAAAACTACATGTTGGTTTGGTAAATAATTAAAAGAATCGGCCTTTTTCATAAAGTCACTATTCATTTTAAAATTAATCAATTTATATTCGCAAAACAGTCAAACTGAGGTATCACTTACGCGGTCTTGCGTTTGTGCTTTACACGGTTTTGCATTGTCACTGACGATATTCAGCTTATTTGCCACCTTACTAATTTCAATCGTATGTTATTAAAAGCAAATGAGAAATGACTAAATATCAAATCGCTCAAACTAGTTTTGAGCTCTAACTGTCAATCAAATGTAGGCGAGTACAAGACAATTTTATAGTCCAGGAATAGCTACCATTTTTGCTCATCTCTAGTACCAGAGTTAAAATTTTTTCAAGTTGTGTGCTTCACTTTTCCATGAAGCGCAGTGGCAGTGAATCCGCGTGTTAATCATATGTTTGGCCAGCATACACGTAAGAGACCACTGCGCCTAACCCAACAGCTACTCAATCACGACAAAAGTGTAAACTTTGATACAAAGATGAACCTAAAGTAGCAGCTGCTTCAAGGATAATACATACGACTTTCTTAAGATTTACTTCAGGATGTAAAGTTTTTGCCTTTGCAACAACTTCGCAGAGTTACGCATCACAGGTGATTGCAAATGATCGATATCAATCAAGAAGTAAATTCGAAAATCGCGTCGCTCACATCTTTTCATGGTAAGGCCAGAACTCGGCACCAGGTCGCTTCGTCATATCAGGCATTTTCGCCTTTCGTCTGGTTTGTGAGATTGCTAATTTACACCGCGTTCAAAAATGCCTGAAACCTCTAGGCCACCTGCGGTGGAGTTCTAGCCTTAAAATTTATGATAATTTTTGTTTTTGTTCTTTTTAGCTATTTAAAAGTAATTGCTGTTCATCCTTACAGACGTAAATCCGTTTGTACTCAAACGGTTGTATCAGGCGCCACCATTGACTTTTTACAATCCGTTTCAACTGTTGTTTGTTTAACACCATTCGTTTCATTGTTGTCTTCTGGTGTTATATCAATGCGATGCGCTTTACTCCACACAACCAAATCCATAAGGAATGCCAAGAACATTATGCCAGCGGTAATGCCTAAAAAATAAAACGACAAATACTTAATATGTACAATATTTTGAATGAATCGTAAAGGAGTTGTAGTGAGACGGGAAAAATAGATTGATTTTCCTAGGAACTTTGTCGTTTGTCCGTTGATACCCTGTAAGAACTATGGTGCTTGAACTCTCAGATTATTGATGTATGCCTACGCTACTTAAAAATTTACGGGATCAAGAGTCACACCAACTAGGTACGACTACCTTTGTACTGGGCTTTCAATTCAGCTTTTGTGACCCTATAAGGAGCAGCAGATATAGGGCTGAATAACTATGACAAGCTCATTTTTAAGAAAATACTAAATACAATGTTGAAAAAAAAAAATGCCAAAAATCAACAAAATTTTGCACTCTGTTAGATTAGAATTCAATAGGCTACAAAACTGCATACGCAGAAATAATTTTGAAATTCTTGTCTCTAATTTGAGAACTCTCACACCGTTTTTTAAAAATTTTAATAATTTTTGCATAAGCTGGGAAACATTGATTCTAAAGATTTCTGTGAAACAACTATATATGTACATATGTATATTTTTAAATGAAAGTAACAAAAGAAGCTGAAGAAGTTACTAATCGATTCAACTTTAGTTCTACAAGAAGGATACAATTTTTCCAAAGCAGGTTCACAGATTTTGTGAGCTGAGAAAGATAGATTTCCTCACACACTTCAACACTTCCAGAGTTATATTTCCGATATTAAAAATGAAATATATATTGAATCTTCGAATCGAAAATTTTTTAAAGCTCATCGGAACTTTAGAAAAGTTTGTGGTTCCACAAAACCTAGGCAATGTATAAAGTTTTAAAGTTGCATTACAAGTTGCCTCTAAAGGACAAAACTTTAAATCGCCATAACACCGACGTGTATACAAGGCTACGGATAAGAAAGAAAGAGAGCTATAAAAAGAATAGCGGGCCAAGAAGTTCAGAATACCTAATCTAAAACAAAGGAAGGAGCGCAGATATAGAAAATTGTCTAAATTCTGGAAAGAAATTCTTTGGACTTGACTCCCCTTTCAAGTACTTATCTTCTGCCACTTTCGTTATTTATTAACTCACCTAAAAAGTAATGCCTGAATGTGTCAGCATCATATAAAGAACAGGCTCCATGCTTGCCGCATACTGTCTTCCAAATAAGGCATGCCGAATCGACAACAGCGCCATAAATAATCGGACAAGGAACATTACCGAATAGACCAATAGCTGATTGTATGATGCCCATGGCCATGGCTTTATCTGTGTGTGGGAAAGAAAACAAATTAGTTAGTATTCAAAGTAGGGATAAAAGCTTAAAACTATCAAAAACCGCAACGATAAAAATTTTACAAAACAAATTTTCTTCTTAAGTGATAATTTCTCTCCGGCTCTCAAGAAATCGCAAGCACAATCTTACTTTTAAATTAAAAAAATTTTGTTTCCACTTTTTTTGCAAATGCACAACAGTTAAGCGTCTGGCAGATTTACCAGAAGATTTCAGCAAAAGTTCTATAACTTGCAACTGCTGAGTGGTCAGAGAACGGAGTGCGGGAGTGATTTCCTGTAACATCTGGCTGACTCTGACTATTTCTGCTCGTACGGTGATATTGAAAAATATGCTCACATTCACGTTGTTGGGTAGAACAGAGCAAGTGAGAAAGTGGAGTATAGAATCTATCAGCTGTTTGTCCGCAGCAATCTTTCCTCACAGCATGTATGTATATAAGAGCGTTGAAAATAATTACTGCCTTAGTGTCTCCTTTTGCTAACCAAACTACATGTAATAAAATATAATAATAATATAAAAGACTTTACATACCTTTTGGATGCGTACACCGCATCACCAATAACATGCTGCCAACCTCCGACGTTGAGTGCATAAATACACAAACGGCAAATATCAAAATGAAGAATACAAAATTTTTGCAATTGCTATCACAGTATCCATTGACCGCTTGGTACGGTTCAGGGATTCCTAAAGCTGCAAGTACAGATAAACGCGGACACGCAACAGAAAGTTGGTTTGGGGGGGTTCGAAAGAAAGAAGAGAAGAGAAGAAAAATGGGGTAGGTTATGACAGTGACTCGAGGAAATGGGTAAAAAAAAATGCATACAAAACAATTAAATGAATATTAAATATGGTTTATTGAAATAAATAAAATACCTAATTAAGTAATTCCTGCTGTGTAGGTGGCATCGTACCAGACGTGCCTAAATGAGTTTTAAACTCATGAATCATTTTCGGGTCTCACTCGGAACCATATCGGCATAATATTTGTGGCCATTTTAAGAATAACGCGATCAATTTCGAGACTATTTAGTATGATTTGCAGGATTACTTCATAATTATTGCGATATTATTCTCGGACCAGCACGATAATGCCGATATGAAACCGAGTTAGTCCCATAAATTCATACCCCTCATAGCATCCTTCACCAGTCGCAATAGCACACTATGTAGCGTTTTTTAAAGCTATTTTCAAATATATTTGTTAACAACTTTGTCGCGCTCAAGACCAGTAGAAACAGACCGGTACTCTGTAGTTCGTCCGAACTTACTTTGTAAGATATTCGATAAGAGTACGCATCACAAATTTCAAACGCAAAGCAAAATACAAAAACACTTTGCACAAATTTTCAGCATTAGACACTGCTGCTTTACATGTCGCAGTAGCGCAGATGATAAGCATCTCGACCAGCACGCGCGTGGTCGCAAAGTCGAACGTAGGTCTTTGGACAATTAGCTTATATTTTCTTATTTTATTTTTATTAAATAAAACAGGGACCCCCCATAATGATTATTTTTATATTTTTAAGGCAGGTTTCTACCTTGTTGGGCCAAAAACCTGATGTTTTTTCGGAAATTATAATAGGTAGAAGGATAAAATTTTCGCACAGTTATCGGAAAAAGTTTAATGAAGCTTCACAATTTTATTGTTGTTGATCCAAGTAAAGGGAGGGAGGGAGGTACCGAACAATGGCGGCAGGTCGGCGGCGACTCGTCCTCATGGTGGAAGTCCTAGCGTCCGTAAATAAAATCTGAAACGCAAAAAAAAATATTTTCTTAATTTGTACACTTTTCCGCATCCGTGGAACTAGAACGAAAAAGAAAACATGAAACACGCGATTGCTCAATTTTTGCGCCCTGCAGGACTTCCACCAACTCGGAAAATGTGGTTTTGAGAAAAACGCGTTTGAAAAAAAGCCGCGGCGGTCCAGCGCGCTTGACACCGCTCCACCAAACGGCCGATAACTTTCGTAATTTAACAGATTTCAAGTCAATTGAGAGCGTATTCTTCAAACATGTATCTATCTGAATATGTAAAAATTTTGGTAATTTTTTTTGATCTCACAAGGTAGAAACCTGCCTTAATGAAAAAAATCTAAGGCCGCCCAGTATCGGAGGACAGTTTAAAGGTTCATATGCTTTAAATGTCTAGTCATGCTCAACGAAAATCTGCATTGATTGAAAAACATTTGAGCGAAATCTACATAAATTACATATAATCAATCTTTTTTGAGTTCTATTTTTTTGATCAAAGATAATCATACTTTTTTCAGTTTTATTTTTTTTTTGCATGAAAGTATTTATTTATTCCTTGAGCGCATATATGTAATACTTCTATATTGCTGAAAAGCACATAGTACATTCCCCAATATCAGAGTGCAGAAATATAGAAAATAGAATGGGAGATCATATAATCGAATGTACCTAAAATTACAGATTTACTTTGAAAAATACATCAGCGTATCAAATCGTCATTGAAAAAAAAAAAAAATAATGAACATTCGTATGCTATCAACAAATAAATAAAATAAACAAATTTGGAGAAATTGAAATAAATCTTTTTACAAAGAAGTAATTGCTTAGATACGATTTTGTGGCGCTCGTGTAGTAATTGTATTACATATATGCTTGAGCGGTATTTTATATTTCAATAAGAAAAATGTAATTTTAAGTTTTAATTTTTTTTACAGTTCGAAAAGCCAAAAAAGCCCTTTTGCATGCCAATCTATGCACATATCGTATACATATGTAGGTGTCTTTAAATATGTTTTAATTATTGAGTGCATATGTTGACGAGATTATACCAACCAATATTTATGATCAATTACTTGCCAAAAGGGTGCAGCGGCTTTTTGAGTTTTTCGTTCAGTGAAAAGAATTAAAACTCAAAATTAAATTTTTATGCTTGAAGGACAAAATAGCGCTCAAGGAATAAGTTCTATTTCGTCAAAAAATAAACATTACCCTTAATCAAAAAAATTTCACTTGAAGATACCTGTTATTGTTGATTTTTATTAAAAAAATCAAAAAGTAATGATCAAATAGCTAGTTTTATAATAAAACTCATAACAGTTACGGCCCCTGAAATAAAATTCATTTTTTTTTCTAGTATATAAATACATCTGATCTGAAATTTTTACAATTTTTTACCAAACATCTTTCAATTATTTTCTGTCAACTCTGTTTGCGATGTAAATACCTTTTTGATAAGCAATTACCTCTATTATAATCATAAAAATTGCATTTTCGTTCGCTAAATTCTTGTCGAATATAGTTTTTTAACTTTCGACCATTTTTTCATATGTTTTCGAAATAGAGAGTACCAAATTTTGGAAAGAATGGAACTCAAACAACCAATAGGTTCTGCTCGAAAATTTCTTACAGAGTACGAATCACTCGAAAGCAAACAAATTTTCTTTCGACTCGAGCTACAGAGTAAGGGCCCTGTTACTTTTTGGCACCAGTGACTTTTTTTAGAAACAGTAAATTTTTTGGACTAGTGACATTTTGACTGTTACTTGTTAGCGCCGCTTTAATTTTGACACCCGTGACTTCTGCTTGAAATTAGTCACTGTTTGTAATCCGCTGTTAGTGTTTCGTTGGCGGGACAATTGGTCCCGAAATAATTGCCAACAAGTGCCCAAATAGTCTCAAAAGGAACCGGATTCCTTATATAACGAGGGCAGTTTAAAAGTTCATTGTATATGACGACGAGTAATTTTAACTGCTCTAGTCAACTACCATCTTTTAAAAGACTACTTTGACCTCCCGAGTTTTAGAAAAATCTTTAAGTGACTTGATTTTTAAATGCAAAATGTTTTTTAATACCAATCTTTGAGAATACTTTTTGTTCCATCGTTCTAGCGTTAACCGTTGCTGAGAAATTAGATTTTGCGAAAACTTTTTCCAAAGTGCCCCATAGTGCGCAGTGACGACGATATCATTTCTTTCTGAATCTAAACTAGTGGAGAATAACGAACACCTAGTCCCGGGATCAAGGAAGTGTCAAAAGATAACCCGAAAACGCGGGGATTATTAAAATTAAAGAAATCGGCAGTCCTAGTATAAACCAATGCTCGCTACAGCCTAAATGTAGACTACGGAATCGAATATTGAAGATACGTACTTGTCTTCTTTTTTGGATAGCATTAAAAGTTACGTATACGCTATAGCTAGTTACTTGGAATAAATGCTTACATAGTGACATAAATCGAAATAAAATCTCAAACTTACAATTTGGAATGCATGTACAGTTATTGAATACGGTACGATTATCACTTTCACGCATTGATGAAGCACCGCAACCAGCATGACACGTGGAAATATATATCCGTCCATCTACACCACATATTGGCGCGAAATTCTCCGTATCACAGGAACAATTGAGGTCACATGCCGCCTCAATCATGGAGGAGCTTAAATTTTCAAAATTAACATAAGATAAAACTTTAAATCGCATCAAATACTCACGTATCCGCTGTGCTAGCCTTATAACCGGCAAAATCTTGCATGCTACAACCAACAAACATCATAACAACCATGCCGGCTGAGTAAAAGAGTGCCGTAAACGCAATCCAAGCTGCAACTGAACGTGCTGATGGTTTCAATTTTAGTATGACTAAACCAGATATAACAATTCCTATACCCATGACAAGTATACCACAAAATGCGGCAATCATATTAGCATCATAAGTGGTTAGACGAAATTGTGATTCGAGGTATTTGGGTAGAAATGTGTAAAGGCCAGCGATAGGTAAAAGATGAAATACGCATGATGCCGTACGAAACATCAAAATATCGTTGCTTAGTTGGCGACGTACCGTTTTGGGAAAGTCTATAAAAAGAAATAAAATGTCATACATAAATTAGAATTATAATTATAACAGCATTTCGGCAAACCTCTTAATTTAGGCTTCTCATCTATCTCTGCAGTGGCTGCAGTCTCTATAGCACCATCTGATTTAGCTTCGGCACCATTCGGTTCTCGTTTACCACGTAGCTGCTTTGGGAATGAGAACATCGCAATCGATGCTAACATCATTAGGCTACCAATGCCAACGGGTCCTAACCACCAAGCGCCAATCCAACGTGGATCACTTGCGTCAAAGCCAGGATTTGAAAAGTTTACATACCAACGCGTGCAAAACGAACCGACTATAAAACCTGAAGCAGGTCCCAAAATACGAACACCAATTGTAATGGCCATATACATGGGTGATTGTTTGCTTGCTACATTGTCGTCTATATATGGTATACCCAATGTTGCTACCGCCGTTTGTCCAATGCCTGAGCTCAGTAGACTAGCAAAGAAGATACACAAAACTATGACGGTTATTTTGGAGTGTGATGCTTGTTCTAACTTTTGGTCTTCGTCGCACTCTGTAGAGAAAAATAAATCGAATTTATTTGTTATATTGGGTTGAAACTATATTGAAATATCTACTTTTGACGGCCACGAAGAGAGAGGGAGATCGATAGCAAATATACAGCTTAGGGAGAGGCTACATTTAAATAAGTAGACAAAGTGAAGATTTATTTCGGAAATATATGGCGGTTCACACCTCCAATACAGTGCCAGGAGTACCCTCATAGAGTTCAACTGCAAACCGGAGTAAATAGCCAGATCAGTGCTGAAACCAAGCCTTACTTGTTACCCGCTTACTTTGCGCAGAGACTATCCCAGTTTGGAGCACTACACCGACAAAAGTGTGCAACGCTTCTAATAGCTTAAGATTGTATTATATACTAGAACACCCGGGCCATTTCGCTGCGTCTCAGAACATATCGAACTATGAGTCCGATATTAATTATTGTATCCCCGAAACCCGTTGAGATGTGGAACTTAATCATATCGTGTATTGGAGTACTCATTAGCACCTTTCGTATGATAATTATATTGTACTAAAATATTTTCTGTCTTACTAAAATTCAGGTTTTCATTTTATATATATGTTTTACATTTACCTGAGTTCGAGTTGGACACATTTTGCCCCGGTATACATAGATTCATTTCCCGTGGGCTTAGTAAAGCAGCCAATAATGTGCTCATGCCACCTTCTTCAGAGTTCCTACTTGTAGAGTTCAGACCGTACATTCCATGACTGGTGTAAAGCATTTGACTATGCGAGGATCGATAAGCTGAATTACCACCTTTACTTAAATTGTCTAATGATTGCATTAGCTGTTTGCCAAATATGAAATGTGGTAATGAACAAGCAAATGCTGCAATGGAGAATAACACCATACCACATGCGATCCAACGTGGTCGATGACCACGCCCAGCAAAATATGTCAACAGCATTGCAGTGCTAATCTGCCCCATTTCACTGGCGCTAAGCAATAATCCAGTTGTCTTCGATTTAATTTGAAACAATTTCTCTATCGTTGTAATAACCGACACAAAATATGTCATATACATGCCCTGTAATATATAGGCGAGCAGGAAAACGACCATAAAACAATTTGTCGAAGCAAAACTACGCGCCCATTTTGGACGACAACCGAACAATCCACAACCTGGTGTTTGACGGTCAGCGTTATTACTAAGCTCAGAATCTGAATCTGATTCATCTGGTTCTCGTGGACGCATGTGCTTTTGTGTATATAGACCCGTAAGTGGATCTTGTTCATCATATTTGTCTGTTACACCCAACCCCATTCCATTCTTTCCATTCATCAATGAACCATTATTGTTGCCCTGATGATGATTATCAGCAGCAGTATAGTGCAGTAGACCATTTTTGAGGTTATTTATTTGTTCAGCATCCTTCCATTCGTTGTTGTTACTCGTCGCACTTGTGTTGTATAGCATAGTTGTGGGATCAATTTTAGTTTCATTTGTTTCCTGGCTTACTGCACCACTATCACATTCGTCGTCATTGACACAATCTTTACCAACAATGATGTTGTCCACAACGCTGGCGCTATTACCATTTGTCAATGCCGGACTACCGTTACCATTGCTGTGTACCAGTAATGGTGTCCAAGCTTGTGTAGAGTCCCGCCGAGTACCATTCTGATAACCATTTGTGCCATAAGTAGTGCCATTGGTAGTGCCATTATGACCATTATATAGTGGTGTTCCATGCAAACTGGTGGCTTCGTTGTTCGAGTTATCAAGATGTTTGTGACCATTCTCTGAACGACCATTTGTAATTGTTGTACTGGGCGTATGAATTGCTTGTTTTGCTGTTGTGTTTGATTTCAACTGTGTTTGTGATGTTTGTAATTTGTTTGTTTGTGAATTTCCCGTCGTATCGACATCACTGGGATGGGATAATGAATTCATATTAAATGCCGTTGGTTATATGGCGAATATTGTATGGGAGACCTATAGAGCGTTTAAGTTTCTAGAGGAACAAGGACTTGTGCACTGTTAGGGGTGTGTCAAGTATTTTGCATGCTACTAGTTAAGTTATGAGATTTCTCTAAAGTATTCCTTCATATTAGGCGCTTTTTATTTCCATTGAAAAAGGTTGTTGATGGCACTGTGATAACTAAATAAACATCTTATTTGATTTCCTTCACTGTACTCAATACGTTTTTGTTTGTTGTTATTGTCTTTGCTAAGACATTGGCAGCTTATTTTGTTTTAAGTTAGACTTTAATACACAATATGTATGGTTTGTGTGATGTTTTGTAGATAAACGAGGTAGTTGTAGAGTAAAAATTGTAGCTTTTGTTTTTCATATGGCAGTGTCTGTAAATAAAAAATAACATTTGTATTTGAGTTTACTAATAATTGTTTAAAAAATAAACAGCTTTATTAATAAATAAATTGGTACTCAATATCATATCGTCATCATATCAAAACATCATCACATTACATCACCATCTTATCATATCAACAACATATCATATCAACATAATATCATATCACAATATGCTAGAGGTAGATATATGAAGTTTGTAACATATGCAGTACAGAATGGTGACGTGTCATAATGTCAATGGAGTTAATGTCACTGACATGCCCAAATATTAATGTCAATTCACATTAAGTCGCTTTGGCAGTGATTAATGAACCAACTAAAAAAGGGGCTCTTCGCTAACTACTGCAAGCCTATGTCGGTTATTTTCTTTCCGCCAAAGGTTGCTAACAGAAACGTTTTCATGAATTTGTAAATTGTTAAAAAAAACGAAAATTTTTATTATAATTTTTCATTCCATACAACTACTAGCAGACTAGGCAGACATTGTCCTGGCTAAAATTTTGCTTACCTGCATTTGACAAATCGTACTCTCTTTCCTCCCTATTTGGCACTTCCTCTTCATTTATCCCTATATCTTTCTTTCTCCTTTTGTTAAAAAATGAGATAAGTGGACTATTTTTAGATTTTATTTGAATTATTCACATGATGCAATCAAATAACGATTTAACTTACTACTGCATGACTGCGTTGAGAAGTATGGCGCAACAGCTTAGGCAACTGAACCCTTTCGTAGTTGTTATATAAGAAATACACATGTAAATATATGTATAATGTGCATCGTAACTACAGCGGATTCAGAATTGATGTACCTGGAATGTCCGGACCGTTTAAAGGGGATAGTACCGCTACCTAGCTATTTGATGCCCCAGTTAATAAAAAGGCTGACATCACCGCTCCATTAGTTGGAGTGGGTAAGACTTTGAAAGCAATCGACCTTTGCAACGTCTACTACACTGGTCAGATAGCGAAAAAGGACAAGCGAAGTCATAGTTTTGGTTACGCAGTGGAAAAGAAACTGTGACGCAAAATACTACCTCAATCCGGTGGACGAGTGTCTCGTCGCTACTCGTATGAAAGTGAGGTTGTTCAACAAAGCATTTATATGCGCCTACGGGCCAGCTGATAAGACGGACGATGTGGACGAAGACTTCTTCTATGATAAACAGAACAAACATAGCATCAGTGCTACCAAAATTATATCAAAATCGTGTTTGACGACTTTAATGCCAGAGTGGGCACGCGAAGATTTTTGGTCATACAGTCGGAAATTTTATCTCCATGATGCAACATCTACTAAAGGGACTCTCTTCGGCGCGGCTCTAAATATGGTATTTTGTAGAAGAACCCCATGACATTGTAGGCCAGGTGTAATAACAACCCACCTACCTATTCCATGAGCAAAAGGGAGAAACCAAATTGATCATATCATAATCGACGGCAAACAAAACTTCACCGTTCTGTGGATGTGCGTATCTTCCGAGGTCCCAATATCGACTAGCATCATTATTTTGTGCAAGGAAAAATACTTGACGAAGAGGATTTTGAGATGCTGGTATAGTTAATTATATTAACTATTTTAAATTAAATAATAATTTTATATTTTAATCAAGTCAGAAATTTTATTGAAAACCAGAAAATTTTCATTTTGATTTGACTTCAGAAAATAACCAAGTACAATTAACAAAGTATATAAACCCTACATTGCAGCTGACTATGATGAAGTGAGGATACCGATATCCCGACTCAAAAATAACAAAGCGCGTTAGGGGACCGAATATGAATCCAGATTGCAACCTAAGTGTGCTCTGGCCAAAACACAAGAAGACCGATCTCGCAAATAACACCAGCTACAGCGAACTGAGTCTCCTTATCTCTACATATAATGAAATTGTTATGTCTGCACATTACAGATATTCAGGAAAAGTTGATAGGGGATCAATGACTGTTAAGCCAATAGAAGCTGAATCAACAGTTTTTAGAATTTTTTTCTGTCCGTCTGTATGTTTGGTCACGCATCAGTCAAAAAAAAAAAAGAACAATTGAATGGAACTTTCCCTGCTGCATTACTAGATCTTTAACTTAAAATTTAAGATATCATCTATTTCGATAGCTCGACCAGTTTCGGAGATATCGACTAATTTATGGACCAAAGTGACCCAAAATGTGTTAGTACAATATGCCTATCAAACGAAAGGTGATAATGAGTGCTGTAATAAGCAATGTAATTAATTCCATAATATATCTGGTATGGGAGATATAATGTTAAAATCGTACTCAGTCTATTATTAGCTCTGAGATGCAGTGAAGCGGTGCCGGTTTTACTAGTCGTATAAAGGGTTATATCCGGCGTATTATACGAAGGACGGAAGCTAATAATAGGCAAGCTAATTGAACCATGTGGCAAATCTTAGAGACGATCTTACATAATAGAATCTACACACACCATATCTTAGTCGATTTTAAAGCTAGCCATTTGTTCTGCCTTTTCTACACTACATAAAGAAGCAAAGAACGTTTGTCTTGCGATGAACTAGGACAAAAAAGTCATTGCTATTATCCCATAAAGAAACGACGCACCTGCGCCTTGGAAACAACGTTACTGTTTACAGATTGATTTCATCTGCTAATTAACCAGTGTCAACACCGAAGAAAAAGTCAGCCAACTATTTTAAAGGGAGAAACACTCATGCCAACAAGCGCAACCTGGGGCTTTAAAGTCCACTGTCGTCGAGCAAATAAGTCTCTCATGTACAGCTCGGAATCGTAGATAGTATGGAAAGAATATGAACTGTATCTTAGCGTATTCGAGAGAAAGTTTCTCCGGAAGATTTATGACCCTTCCTGCGATGCCAACGGGGAGTGTAGCAGGAAATATAATGATCAGCTAGCTTTACTCAGATATGAGTATAGCGCAGCGAACGGCTCCGTTGGCTGGGCCATTTCATCCGAACGAATAAAAATTCTCTTCACCGGAAGTTTTGCCAAATATTATCTGAATTTGGCAACAATTGAAAGGGGGACGCACCGACTGAGATAGAAAAATAGGTGGCATATGTTTTAGCCCACTTGGTGTATATGGTCGGCCTGAGTTAACGGCACAAGAGGATAACGAGCGCTTTAGCGCGCAACCCCATATCTCCTAGACTGTGAAGCGCCATTAAACGATGATGAAGTACAATTATTACATTTGCATGTGTTTTGATAATTTTTTATCTGCGATTTCACTTTCAATACAATTTTGACATTGAAATTTCACCATTTAAAACTAACACTATAAAGTTTGGTATTTCTATCAATGTATGCACAAGGCTACCCATACATATTTCTATATTTTTATCTGTCTTTATTTATTTTATAGTTGGGGCTTGTTGCTTATTATAAGATTAGTAGATGTAGGTAATTAGGTGACTTTGTTTGTTATCAGCAGTGTTTGCACGTTGATAACGATATTTATATTATTATTTATATTATTTTCTGTACAATTTTCATTGCCACTGCACAAATAGATACGACCGGCTAAACTGCGAGCGAAAATGTGACTAAATTTTTTGTTAAATAATTTGGAAAAAATGCACAAACGTAATCGCAGCCACCAAAAACAGCACAAGTTATGCCAGAACGTATTTTTGACAATAATCTAAATAAATGCGATTAGAGTGCAAAATCGCATAAACAACATTTACAATAAGGCATAAGCTAAAACATTACATAAGCAATTTTTTAAATAAAAATGATCTGTTTTTAAAACTATTTGTTAACTTTAATGGATAAAATCCGTACAAGTTCGTCGAGCATGATTGCATACTGTTGATTGGAGTCCGGCAAAGCTTTAAACACAAATGTGCAATATTCGGTTTTGCACTTTCGCCGACAATATGCATATATGTATTTCAGAAATAAATGTTATACGGAACCCTGTGCTACATTGAAAGTGGTCTGGACACAATTCAATATTCATATGAAATATTAAATAGTCTGTTTCCACCTATAATAACAACTAAAGTTCACCCAATGGTTCAAATTCAACCATATCATGGCCCAGAATTATTTTACTTTTAAACTTCCCATACCAAAAAATGAAAAACTGTGTTTCATATTTTCATTTATTTAGTTTTCAGTTTTTTACTTCTGTTCCTTCAAATTTTTCCCCTCAATATATTCACCTCTCCTTTTTTATACCTTTCATGAACAAGTATGAGTAGAAGTAAGTATGAGAAGAAGAAGAGATAGACCCACCAATAAGTACACCGAAATGATCGGGGCGATGAGCTGAGTCGATTTAGCCATGCCCGTCCGTCTGTTTGAACGCAAACTAGTCCCTCAGTTTTAGAGATATCTCGATGAAATTTGGTGGGAGGAAGCCATTTTGTAAAGCATTAATCATTTGTCGGAACTAGCATGATCGGACAAATACAACGCATAGGTCCCATATAATCGATAGTTTCGATAAATGGCTTTCGGGCTATAAATTTTGCACTTAAAAAGCTAGGAAAACAAAATTATGCAGGTCTGGTACATATTATATATGTAATGTGTGTAGTGAAAATCACCCAGATCGTACCAACGTAACATATAGCTCTCATACAATCATTTTTTAGGATAAATGGGGAGTGGGCTATGTTTCTTTAAATTAACAGTTTTGCATAGTTTGAACTAATTGTGAGTAAGGATCGGACACTTAAAACTGTGATGCGTATTCATAAAAGGTATAAAGTCTTCTTACTTGTTTGAATCTTATTCTCTTCTTTGTGATTCTTTTGCTTTTTTCCCCTTTTATTTTATCGTTTACTCTACTTTCCGCTACAGGGAATAGATTTTATTATTTTATTTTATTTCACTCTATTTAATTTAATTTAACTTCTCTCAATTCATTAAGTATTTAATTTAATTTAATTAATTTTATTTTATTTCACTTTATTTCATTTCATTTTGTTTCACTTTATTTTATTCCATTTTGTTTTATGCTATTTTATATTATTTCATTTCATTTCACTTTATTTCATAAAATTTTCTTCAATGTCATTTTATTTTATTTTATCTTACTTTATTTAATGTTATTTTATTTTATTTGATTTTATTTAAAATTACTTTATTTTATTTTATTGTATTTTATTTTATTTTAGCTTATTTTATTTTGTTTTATTTTATTTTATTTTATTTTATTTTATGTTATTTTAAAGTATTCATGAAATGAGCTCAAGGTCAAGAATAATAATTTTTCACTTTTTAATGTTTATGAAAATTATTGTTGTTTTTAGTTTTTTTAAATTTTTTTTTAATAATCACTTTCAATTAATTATTAAAAGTTTTTAATTGAATAGAGTAGGAACAATTTTATTTATTTATTTTATTTTATTTTATTTTATTTTATTTTATTTTATTTTATTTTTTTAAATCTTATTTTGTTTCACTTCATTTCACTATCAGTTGCATTGTTGAGAAGCTTTTTGGCAAAAACACATTCGGTGTGTTTTCGATCACTGAGACGTTGTGTAAAAATTAGTTTCATGACAAAGTAATTTACTGCCGGAAAAGTTGTTTAGTTATTTTCTTTGTTTGATTTACGTCAAAAAACTCCCCGGAGCTGTTTTTTTTATTTCATATTGTTTCATTTCATTTTCAGTTGCATTACTGAGATGACTTTTCAAGGCAGAAACACACCCTGTGGGTTCTAGGTCATTGTAGACGATTTGTAAAAATTAGCTCCATGACAAAGTAATTTACTCTCGTAGAATTTTTCAAAATTTGTTTTGTATCTTTGGGGAGTGTTAACGGGTTCTTTACCGGATATGGATGCTTTTGGTACTAGGTTGAGTGCCGCGGGTGCGATTTGTTTCACCTCAAAGAGCCTTCGGGTCGTGAATTCTAGTCGCATTTTACGACAGGCATACCTACCGCGGGTATTTTCTAAGTCCCTTACTCGCTGGGATCAATAGCTTCGCTTCTGTTCATCTTGGCTAAAAGCTGAGTTTAGCATGTCTATTAAGATTGTTCAACTTTTGTTAGACAGTGTAAATGTATGGTATATAGCAAAGCTAATTTTTATCAGTGCGGTGCAGTCATTTCGGTACGTAATCATATTCACAGCTACAATCCAACCCAATATTGATACAGTTTGCAAAAAATAATCTTTGAACAAGGTTGGCTAGTCAACAATAAGAAATTCATATTTAACCCTACCTTTACACAGCAGGGTCTGTTTGATCGTTACGTTTTCAAATATATGATTAATACACAGAAAGATTAAAAAAAAAATTCTTTCGATGTTTTGGGGTATTTTCAAACTTTTGTGTATGATATGGGCACTAAATTTCTAGGGCACAAGGAAATAGGATGAGGACGATAAATTTAGAGGAAAGAAGAAGGGAGACGCTAGGCCATGACAACACTTATGAAAAAGTAAAATATATCTGGGTCATTAATTTACTTTAGGGCATATCAGAAGCTTTCAGAAATTAGGTTTAAAGGGGGGTTAAGGGATGCAAATTTAGTTTTTATATTAGTGTACTGAATGTATATATTAAGGATGTTGAAAAAAGGAATCACAGTAGAAACTTGAACCGTGGGAAAATCGTATCAGAAAGTAAAACTGAAGCCGAAGCACAATATAAACCGAAGCAAAGACAACAATCGCAACAGAAACTGAAACAAAATCAGGTACTAAATTAGTTACCGAAACTCGTGCGAAAACTGAAACCGGAACTACAACAGAAATCCTGCCCGAGACCGAAGTCGCACCGGAAATTGAAAATGATACAGCATGCGCCACCAGATTCAAAACTAAACCCGGTACCGTGTGCCGCAAACAAGGTAAAAATGAAAATCGATTTACCAGACGAAGACAAAAGCAAAATCTTTATCAAAATATCGAATAGGGGACACTAATTTTAGTCTAGGTTCGGGTTTGTTTCGATATCCCAACAGGTTTAGAAACTATAGTGAAACTCGCTACCTATTAGGTTTTTCCAAATTATTTTTTTCTTCTTAAACATAAAAATGCCATTAAAAAAATTATAAAATTCAGGACCATGTTGATAAAATTTTAAATTTATACTTAATTTGGAAACATCCCAATCCCGTAAACTAGCTTTCATAACATCCCTAGTAGTTTATAATTAATATTTAAAATATACTAACGCATATTTATAAAACGAATAAGCAAGAGCTTCCAGAATTCAATGACGGGGCAAAAAGTTAAAGCGAAAAAGTTTAAATTTGTAGATATGTACGATATATCTATAATTTTTGCATATTGTACTGTTTCGGAAAAAGCTTCAACTATGAAGTTTTGAAAATAGAAAATGTTTAATGTCTTAAGATATTTTAATGAGGTGTTACCACTAAGAATGTTTTTACAAGGTTTTAACCTTACGAATATTATAAAAAAATAAATTAAATATGCCAACAGGTTTTAAAAAAAAAAATTTTTAATTTGTTGTTGGTTTTACGGTCTGTTCATTTTACATATTTTTGTAAGTACGAGTATAACGAGCTCAAGACCAGTTGATAATAGTTCTTAGTTAATTATTATTGTTTTTGATTAGAGGTATATGTTTGTTGCTTTAAATTTTTCCTCTAATCAAAAACAATAATAATTAACTAAGAATTATTATCAACTGGTCTTGAGCTCGTTATACTTACAAAAAAAAAAAAAAAATTTTTAACTAAATAATTTATCTGCATATCAGTTACCTTCTCGCAAAAGGCTTCACCGATCAAATTTTTTATATAAATACACTACTTTATTTTCAACAATTTAACTTATTTGTTGTCACTGAGAATTTTCTTATATTTAAAAAAAAAATGAAATATGGCAATTTTTTATTTGGGGTTGGCACATAAAGTTAATTCTTTACTTATATATCCCTTACTAGCGCTGCCTTACCGGCATATGGTATAATAAGCTCCTTTACTTAATAGTTGCCTCTGAGAAGCTTTCTTACGAGGTTCTTCAATCTTTGCAATTATTTAAAAATTAAACCAAATATTCTTCTGCATTTATTTATCCATGCATCCTGTAATATCTCGAAAATCGCTTTGTCCATATAAACAACATTTTATTCAATATTTTGAGCTCATCTGTGTGACTATTAAACTTTACGTATAAGGTTCCCACTTATTCCAAATTCAAAAATTACTAAGTTATGAGCATAAAATTAAAACTTGTGTATACAGTTTTAATAAATTTTTTTCATAAGGGTTGCCACCTATTATTATAAAAAAAAGTTATGAACGGAAAATTGTATATGAATATAAATAATGTGCGGTGGGAAATAAAAAGAAATGTTTTAATCGAGAATTGATGCAAAAATATTTTTGAGTAGGGTTGCCAGCTATTCTCAAAATGAATGCGTGATATCACACCAACTTATATCCCAAGTTCCTATAGGCAGTGAGAAGTGAAATTCAATTCTTGACAAATTATCAATATTGATAATAGTGGGGCAAACAATTTTTGCATATTTTTTTCTTTACTATTTAGGAATGTTGAGTATTAGTTAGAATGTTGAGTAAGTGTTATTCTTACAGATTTGTCGGCATATTTTGGGATAAATTGAGATTCACTTAGGTAAATTGACTCAAGTTTTATGGGGCTGAATCGGGATCGTTTCTGGAACAAAATATTGCTTCTGCTGGAAGTATTTAGTTGGGGTATCATTTCCCAATCACTCCGTGACGTTTTCGGGAATTTTTCCAAGACCATTTTGAGGTAATTTCGGGATTTTTTACGGGGTTTTTACTGGATTAGTGCAGTTCCATTTCGAGATTTGTCCAGGATTACTTGGTGTTAGTTTTCGGGATAACTTCAGTACTTTTTCGGTACCAAGTCTGAAATGGTCTCCGAAAGCAATCCTTGACTAGGGTTGCGCAAAAGCAAGAAATCCTATTTGGAATACTGGGTGCTTCACAGAACAGATCTTACAAACTAATTACAAACCAAGAGTCTATCGAAATTTGTTTCCAAGACCAAATTTGTACCAGTAAAAAATTAAATTCACCAGACTAATAAAATGTCCGGAGTCCAAAAATCTGTTTATATTTAAATTTTCCTGTTTGCACTACATGCTCCGAACCCATGACATCTCCCTTGCCCAGTACTTCTCCATTATGCCCGGACGAGTTTGAATTAGTTTATCTTGATATACAGGGTGGCTAATGAAAGCCGCTACCAAAAAAAAAATTAAATAACTTTTTTTCTATTTAATGAATCTGGTTAATTTTTTTTTTATTTTGCAGATTGACTTTTACATTTAACAAAAATGGATAACTGGGACACTGAAACAAGAATTTGGATTGTCCGCCGCTATCACGCACTGGAGTCCGTAGTTTCGGTTCAAAGAGAGT
Organism: Merzomyia westermanni; assembly: GCA_949987695.1. NCBI lineage: Eukaryota > Metazoa > Arthropoda > Insecta > Diptera > Tephritidae > Merzomyia > Merzomyia westermanni. The sequence goes on from OX465291.1 coordinate 60,882,089, forward strand.
ATAGGCGCACGTTTGGCGGCAATCCTCCGAGCAGATGGACCATAAAAAGACTTGTAAACAATTTTGCCGAGCATGGGACAGTCAACAGAAGATCTTACCATCGAAACCCTTCAGTTCGAACGGAGGAAACAATCGCTGCTGTAGCTGCTGCCATACAAAACAATCCACGTGTTTCGACAAGAAGCTTATCTGCTCAAATGGGTGTAAGCAGACAGTCATTACAGTCAATTATGCACAAAGATTTGGACTTATTCCCATATAAAATTCAAATGGCCAACAAACTGAACGCTGCAGACTTGCCGATTCGCTTGGAATTTTGCCAGAAGATGCTTCAAATGGTGGAAGAGGATGGAAACATGTTGAACTGTCTTTTCATGTCTGACGAGGCCCATTTCGATTTAAACGGCAACATAAACAAACAAAATTGTCGAATATGGAGTGCTTCCAACCCACAGATACTCCATGAGACGGAATTGCATCCACTTCGTGTCACAGTGTGGTATGCAGTTTCATCATGCTGCATTGTCGGGCCCTACTTCTTCGAAGAAAACGGTCACACCGTTACGGTTACTGGAGACCGTTACTTGAGCATGTTGAGAGAGTTTTTCTATCCAGAATTACGCCGAATGAGAATTTCTTTCAACTCTGTGTGGTTTCAGCAAGATGGTGCAGCTCCTCATATAGCCCAACCTGTTATGACAGAATTGCGACGAAAATTTCCCAATAAGCTGATATCCAGAAACTCCACATTCCGTTGGCCACCCAGGTCGCCTGACCTTACTGCACCTGACTTTTTCTTGTGGGGTTATTGCAAACAGGAAGTCTTCAAAGTAAAACCAACAAATTTGAATGAACTAAGGCAATCCATTCGAGAAACAATTGCGGCTATTCCTGTCTCAACTCTCCAAGCAGTAATGAACAACTTTTTGGTAAGATGCCGCACATGCATCGACGAGCAGGGGGGGCATTTAAATTCCATTTTTAAAACTAATTAAGCTATATTTAATAAAATTTAATGAGCTTTAACATGAATAAAAGAAAAATGAATTCCATACACTGAAAAAAAAAATTATTTGAGTTTCTTAATGTAGCAAAATTCATCAGCCACCCTGTATATATACATACATACGTAGTTTTTGTGTTGGGTTTCATTTCGACCGGCATTGCAACTACTTTCAATGACTCTTTTGTCTCGTCCGCTGTCATCGTTGTTGGCTAAGGTTTGTTGTAGGTTCTTAACATTTTTTGTTGTTGTTGGACTTTTAGTGCAGATAAAGCACATTGAACCCAACAAGTTGTTCCTTGTGGCTGCATTCGTTTGCTTTTTGCATGTTTCTTAGTTGGAGTATTGCGCTTCTTAGTTGATTTGCTTGCCCTTTCGTTCTTTGACCAATGCAAAGATAAGTTTATTCGGTGCTTTTTTGTTAAATTTATTATTTTAATGTGTTGCAGATTTGTGGAAAATATTGCACAACTCTGTTGCCTAGCTTTTTTGCAAAACCTTGGTAGCATTGCTTGTCAATAAAATATCCCTATTGCTTACCAAAGAGAAGTTACCCTAGAATACTCTATCCGGGTTGTACGGTTAAATCGGATACATAGAAGACACTAAACTGCACGTTCACGGATCATTGGGGACTTTGAAACTACACCGGCTTTGGTGTTAATAAAGAACAATGAAACTTGATTTCAATCTGTCTAAGCTTTACGGAGGGTGAGTAGTTTTTTTTAAGTAAATTTTTTTAATATTATTTTATTACTTGTTCAGAGAATAGAACGGAGGTGCGGAGCATTTGTTTAATAGGGACCCTTTCACTAATATTTATTTAATTATTTTATTTATTTAAATTATTTGTTCTATGTAGAACTGGGGGGGCACCTTTATACCTTGTATGCATTAATTGGGGCCGAGCATTATTGGCTCTAAGGCATTGCGCGGGATTGCCCTCCTTTTTTTCGCTGTGAAAGACCCCCGATTTGGGATTACAAAACATAAACTATATCTTCCAAATATTTGATAAGCTGGTTGGGAATTACAAGAGAGTGCAGCGCAAATGAAATAAACGAAATAAATAATTATAGCTTATGTCGCTTAAACACAATCAGAAATGTAATGTTTTCTAAATAAATTAATATTTTTTACAATCTATGGCTTATGGAAGAAAATTGTTTCCAAGTATTATTTAGACTTTCAAAAATTCCAAATCTGGCGCATCGTTGGTTCCATTGCATGCAGAATGTTGTAGTTCCAGGAGCTGCCGTTTATATATAAAACTGGGTCAAATAAAACTTATAGATCATGATATAAATATCTTGAGGTCTATCACCGCTAGTCCAGATTTTGTAGAACTGATCACATTTTTGATTTAAAACTGTTAAGCCTTTGTTTAAAAAAAAATTATACTGCATACAGTTCTGCTGAGAAATGAATTTCCCCCCGGTTGCAAAATAAAATTTTTGTTAGGTGGGGCGTTTTAGAGTAATCAAGCCAAGTATATAAGTACATATATGCATTTCACGTCATAAGTCAGCCCACAAAATTCTAGTTAGTTACCTAGAATGTACGAGTATGCTGCCTAGTTTGGGTGTTATTTGCAGCGTAGTTACTGAATTCCCAGCAGGGTTTTATGTGAACAAAATTTATGATAAAATTGCAATTATATAAGTGTTTGAGGAAATTGCTTGAGACGAATTCTTTACATATCTTCGTGATTTAGCCTCAGAAATTCCCCCACAATTTTTTGTGCGCCACTATATATACTTATTTCTACATACAGTTGTGTTCAAAATAATATTAGTGAAATTAAATTGGATATCGTTCGACAAAATAAGAAAAAGCTGTGATCCAATATAATTTTCATTGAAAATATAGCGAATTCGATAACAGAAATCACAAAAACAGAAATTTCAAAGTTTACATAAAGTTCAGGAAAGTTAATTAAACTTTTAAAAATTTACTCCAAAAATTCAAAATTTTTGAGCAAAGTTTTTAGAAAATTCCTGAGTACGCAATTTTATAGCTTATTTAATTTTAGCATCATAATGTGCAAATTAGAAGTACCTCAAAATTTTCCAGAGTTTTTAGAATTTTTTTTGTCAAGGATGTTGGGTAATTTTTTCCATACAAAATTAGTTTTTTTTCATGCGTTGTATGGAAGAAATCACTAAACACCCTTGACGAGAAAAATTCTGAAAATTGTTGTACTAAAATTGATTGGCTACAAAACTGCGTACTCAAAAACTTTCTAGAGATTCGGCCAAAAAAGAAGATTTTAATGGCCACTTTTTAATGTTTAATTAACTTTCCTAAACTTTGGGTATACTTTGGTTTCTTTTTATGTGGTTTTTGGTATGGTATTCGCTATATTTTAAATGAAAATTATAAAAATCACAGCTTCTTTTTATTTTGTCGAATTATATCCATTTTAATTTCACTACTATTATATTAAACACATCTGTGTATATGTATAGAAATATACATACATGTATTGTATTTATGTATATATTATTGTAACTACAATTTCAAAATTCAATGTGAAGGTCAAAGTCAGCGACAGTGACCAAACGATTGAAATTAAATATCAAATAAACACTGAAATCTACGTACATATTCAGGCATTAATGTATACATATAAGTATTCATATATGTATATGCATAAGCTAACCTATTAGAGGTTCTGGAAGTAAATTGAGCCAATAAAACTAAAAAACTAAAAATAAAGTAGTTTTTGCTGTATATATGGGAATCCAGTGAACTCGAGCGTAAAATTATGTTTGGTGATAAAAAGTGAGTTGAAGTATTTTATGTGTCTATAGTCTACCTGCAATGTGGCCTCGAAATGGCCCAGCGAATCTAACTTACGCTTCTTAGGCGCACTAAGTATTATTATGCTCCAGCAGATTTGCTGTATCAGTCCAGCCCAAAATCGGTAGAACTGTTGTGGGAAATGGATGTACTCCACTTCCATTGCCATTCAAACCTAAGGCAATATAAAATGAATTAACCAAGTCTTCTCGTCATGTTTAGCAAGCTTCGTAGTTATTGGGTTCTAAATGCGGGGAAAAGTGAGCTCTTGCCATCCAACGCGTGTTTTATGAAACACTTAGACAATATTTATGTTCACTTTCCTCTTCTTGTCTTGGCTGGTTTTTGTTAATAACTTGACCCTTGCCTGAATGAAATTTCTGGCTACCCTACAGAACGGTTTTCTATGAATGAATATTTTCAGTGTCCTCCCCTCATCCCTAAAAACCAGATTGCAGGCGAAAGGTAAGTGCTTAGATGACATATAGTGCCCCAAAAGTTCACTGAACTCTAGCAGTTTCCAAAGTAGATCTATACGTGTTTGTTTATAATTTTTTATACGTTTTCTATTCAAAATAACATTCATATAAAATGTTGCAAAAATAACCATTTCACAAAAAACAAGTAAGGAAAGGGCTGTATGGGAGCTGATTCCGACAAATGATTAATCTCATGCAAAATGGCGGCTCTATACCAAACTTCATCAAGATATCTCAAAAACTGAGGGACTAGTTTGCGTACAAACAGACAGAGAGACAGACGGCCATGGCTAAATCGACTCAGCTCATCGCCCTGATCATTTCGGTATACTTATTGGTGGGTCTATCTCTTCTTTTTCTCATACTTGCAAACATCGGACCAAAGTTATAATACCATTTCATGTTCATAAAAGGTATAAAAACAAAGCCAATCTTGAACTCAAATAAGTAAATTGAGCAATTTAACATTTAAAGACCAATAAACTTTAATATACAAATTAATATAGAAAACTAAAATTTAGAGTCAGCCGCCATACATTTTCTTATAGATCTATTTCGGGAGCTGATAGACTTCTTCATCAGAGAAATTTTCATACGTTCTGTTAACCATTAGGCTATCAGAACGAGGGTTTGTTTGGCAGATAAATTCCTATTTCTACTCATTTTTAGCACGCATTTGTGGAAGTATCAAAAATACGTTGGCTTTATCATTGCTTATGATCGATTTGTTGAAAAATGCACACATTACACTCTAACCTTTCTTATTCTATACAATTTAAAAAAAATTGAAGCCCAAGTTTTCGTAGTAGCTAAACAGCCAATCTACTCGGCCAATTTCTTGAATTCCAATTTTAAAATGATACATTAGTGGCACACAAAGAAATAGGGAGATTTTTAAAGTGGGCAATTAGAAGGGACAGGAAAAGGAATGGGAAGATCAATACGTAAAAGAAGAAGTAGGAAAGAAGAAGAAGTAGAGAAATATAGGTAACGGAATACGGATTGCCAAAAGGGGTAGGAGGGGGTTAAGAAACATGGGGGGCGAGGTATGAAGGTAAATTTTTATTAATGTAGACAAGTCAGCTTTTGTAAAAACGTTTGCCGAGTCTGGTAGTATATATAACCCAATTCACACTTTTTATAACCAGTTCCTTTGAAAAAATTCTATCAGTATAAATATTAGCACAAAAGTATAAATAGCGCTGCCTAATACATAAAAACTTGTTCTCGGCAGATTTTTCCAACGACATCATAAGGAACAGAAAAGTGAAATGCAACAAAACGAACCAGTGCCGCATAATGCACCTGAAATACAAACACATAATCGAACGTTTGAAGAATGAACAATAAACCGGCTACTAAACAAGAAGAAGATACTCAATTGTACAAAACCAATAGCAAATAACTAATACAACCCAAAAGATGCTATACGGCAGACGCGCTTGACATTTTTGCTTTCAATGTTATGCATTTCAAGTTAAGTCATTTATACAAGTTATTATTGGCGTGAGTCTGGACGGTAGACCAGACCAGGCCAAGTCCAAGAGTCCAATCAACATTCAATAGTGAAGTTGAATTACATGTTACGCTTGCGGTATAGGCAAGCAACATTTCACAGGAACGATTAGACGGAAGAAGCGAGTGTTAAACAACAGGTAGTGATGAGTGATTGTAGTAAAAGAGGAAACGAGTGCAACTACAATTTTACAATAGTTTCACTTGCGCAATAGCTACTCAACAACAATTGGCTTTGTGGTTGACTAGTAACATAAACAATGAAATTACAACAATTTTTACAATCAATACCTGCAAGCGATCACTGATAAAATAGAAAAAGTTGAGGGATTGTGTTGGAAGTTTGGTATTAACATACCATGCAGTGGAACAAGAACTAGATTTTTCTAACTAAATTCGAACTAGTCCGTGAATGACAATGACACTCGTATCACTATCAAGGGTAACAATTTTGAATTTGACCTGAACCCTTGGGTTCACCATCGGTTAAGGCTGTCTAGCTGTTGAGTCTACCGATTTGTTTTATATACATAGGATACTGAAGTTACAGCAAGACTGTAATTTTCTCTAGTTTGTCTGATGGGTTGTCCATAAATTACTCAAGCAGTTTTTGTTCAAAATTACATATTCTTCGCTGAACTATATCTATTTTTGTTAATTGATATTAGAGGAAAAATTACAACGATATTCACAGCGATGGTATGGGATGACATGTTTCGTATTTTTGCTCATGTTCATTATGAAATATGCTTCAATTCACAAACTTCAACTTTAACATTCTAAGGACGAAATCATATAATGTTCCAAATGTCCATGCTTCCTTGCTACATGTCAGGATCAGTTTGATAGTAGACTTATAGGGTATTGCCTGCTCAGCTCAAAGTACCGTTTGCTACTGGGCTGCAATTATGTTCAGAGTTAATGCTGATTATCAAAGGATTATTTATTTTCAAAGCTACTGTCCCATTTCTATTCTTATCCAGTCTTGTAGCAAAATTCCAGAAAGTGTCATCCCCAATATGCTAAAATGCTAAAAGAAATGAACTATCTGAATTTTAGGCGATTGTGATTAATTGCGATTCTGAAATGCAAGTTACCTAGCTAAAATTTTGTTACATTATAAGGCCACTAAGGTTGCTAGGATAGCCTAGAATTCAAGCCGGCCACCTTGCGACTATACTCATGTGCGGGTTTGAGATTGTTCTTGAATAGGCTGATTATTGGGTCGCTTTAGCCTGAAAGGAATCTCAGAAGTCGCCAAAAGTTGCCGAAATGCATTTAGAGATTTTAGGCGATGGAGATTAAGCTTTAGATACTTCCGCTGCTGAGCAGGCAGTACTTAAGGTAATGAGAAAAATAGCAAAAAAACACATATGGTTTCTCTGGTCAATGCAAAATGACCGTCAGAGCAGAAGTGCGAGTTTAATCCTACAACCGGGAAAAGCCTTTGAAAAGGTGGGCATGGTATCGCCGAAACAGCTGTCCTTTTGGACATTCGCTGTATTTGGTTATTCATAAAATGCTTAAAGCGACGTCTGAGTGGAAGCCTCCCCTATTGTAAAACATTTTTAAGGAACCCTAAATCTCAGAACTATTTTTCAAAATATTCTATTTCAGAATTTGATTAATGAACGCCCGGTCTTAGAATATTTTTTCAACAACGCCCTATCTCAGCTGAAAATATATTGAATTTTCGTTCGGTAGTACGTTTCTGAAGCTAACTCTGGGATAGATCGTTCTTGAGCCAAGTTCTGAAATATGTCGTTTTTGAAGAACATTTGGAAATTGGGTGATCTCTCACTCAGCTGTCGATCTGTGACTCTCCCCAATTCGTACCAAAAAGTATCAAACTTTGTTGTTGCTGGGGTACGGATAGATATGTAGTTTGTATATGTAAATATGTGCATATATAAATAAATGTATAAAGTAGTACCTATACAATAAAAAAATTACAACAAATCATTCGGGGATTTTTTGGACAATGCTGTTCAAGCGCGGGCGTTAACTGACAAGTGCTAAGTCTAAATATTCATAACTTCCTAATAGGCAAGCTTCTTACCCAGTGTTGTATTCAATGTCTTCTGACGGAAGTCATAGAAAACTGGCAGTTTAAATAGGATTGGACTAATGTAATTTGCGGTTGGGGTCCGCTCCTTCGCTCAGATAGAAGGATGACTGGCATAGTGGTGAGACACACCACATGCCGAAAAATCATACAGAATTTCTGCGTACAGTCTGGATAAGTTAGAATGACAACTTTTACAATATCCAGATCGAAGTTGGGTCAGAGTTACTGAGCGGGAGCTGACAAAGTAGTTTCCCAGCTTGTGTAGATGTTGTTGAGGCATTAATGTCATTACTATGTAGTGCCGGATCTTGTCATAATAATTGCGGAAATTTTTCCTTGCCATTGGCATTGTTCAACGTCATTTGTAAAAAGCCATCACTGTCGAACGCTGCTCTGAAATCATCACAACGAGTGTCAGTGTCGATTATATTTTCTTTGGTTGATATGTTCCAATAAGCTTGTTGACTGCGGACTTCAGTCATTCGCCCAATACCCCTCTGCGCTTATGTTTCAATTCAAAGCATTTTGCTACCTCTTAAATCTACAAATTTCGAAAAATTGCTTATATTCAACAAAAACTTGAGCTCAAAAATAAAGACACACCGTTACTTCATCAATGTTCTGCTATATATATTTTTTTGCTCACAAAAACTTAAGTGAGTTTTACAACTTCGCCGGCGTATGAGACAAAACAACAAATAAAATAAATTTATGTTAAACAAATGCAACCAGATTCATTAAAAATGTAATGAAATTCTGAAACGACACAAAAAATTACCGAAAAAGTACGCAAAAGTAGATAAACAATCGCAAATAATATATAAAAGAGCAAATGAAAAGTACAAATAAGGAAGTATGTAATATAAGCAACAAAGAAAGAATTGATTGCATTGATCTTTGGCCAACTTTAGTAAGTTCAGTCCGTTTGCACAGTGGGCTTTATCGAGCACGAAATTAAAATACATACCGAGGCCTGAGTGGAAGGTTCAAAATGAAGGTTTGAAGAGAACTCTATCTCATATTTTTTTTTTTTTCAAAAACACCCTATTTCAGAATGTGATTGAAGAATGCTCTACCTCAGAATTTGGTCAACAATTTTATATTTCTACTGAAAAGTTAATGAATTTTCGTTTGTATAGAGCATTTCTTGAAACGCCTCCAACAAATAATTTTTCATTGATGAATCGATTCAGACCTATCTTTAAATTTAAACCCTTTTTACCACACGAAATATTTTGTTTTCGCACTACAGGAGTAAAGGAAAAGTAAGCTCGAAATATTGCAAAGAAAACGTTACATCTCTAGGCCGCAGATCAATCTTTAAAAGCGGGTGCGCCCAATTTCGTTACCTTTTCTTGCATGCAGACAGCCAAAACGTTGGCGATATGTTAGCCCTACCCCATTGTGTAATATTATATCGTAGGGTCTGAATTTTCCGATTGTACGACGAAAGTAGGGATTTCAACGACAAACATATCTTGATGTATTTATTTGATTCGATAATAATCGATTGACGGATTATCGTTGACTAGGTAGGTTTTCCATATATAAAACGGTATATAATAATAAAATGTTTACAACAGAATAAAGGGATTTAGTTTTCAGATGGCTTTCAGTTAAATTGGTGCTGGTGTATGAAACTACAATAATAACACACATAAAAATATTCAAAGTGAACAAAACTACACAAAGCTGGTGGTCGATGCTGTTAAAGCGATTGATCATCAACGCAGGACTGCGGGTTTGAGTCTCAATGCCGGGAAAAACATTTGAAGATATGTGCTGTGGTATTATTAAAACAGCTGCGGTTTGGCCACCCGTGGTGTTATTTTTCTCTCAAAAATTGACTAAACCAATTAGTCCTAACCATACTTTCTAGACCACAATCGACTACTTATACATCGAATGGAAACTAAATATATTACTCTTGCAGTTGCTCATTAAGATCATACAATTTGGCAAGTATGGGATCACAGTGTATAGCGACAATGGAAAGAGTTTATTTACCGTATAAGTACAAACAATAACTGTAAACATATTTTAGCAGCGCGAATTAATGATGAATCATAATTGAGTCAATATTTACAAGCATGTGAAACACGTATGTATGTATAAACAAATTCTTATACGAATGTTCCAACATTAATATTCATACATAAACTATCCGTTTTTGAGTTTTTGTTCAATAAAAAGAAGAAAGTAATATCGTTAAACTAAACTACTTACTGGACCTTTTGCTTTACCTTGTACTTTAAGTTGTTAATAATACAGGCAGCTTTATCAAAATTCAGTGCCAGTAATGTGCTTTATGAAACTTACAGTTTTCAATAGAGTTGCCCTAGTTTTTCAATACCTTTTACTTTTTGGCGAAATTTTTATATTGATCATACAAGTAACACCGCAGCTCTCGAGATATGCTTTTTTAAATTCGTTCAGATGCTAAGTCTCTCTACACTGAGATTAGAGGGATATGTAGATATATTCTTGAAAAAAGGTGTTCTGGTAATCGAAGGGATACATCGTTCAGGAGAATCTATGGTCCTATCCCTTTTGATACATTTTTCTCTATCCAGTAGCTTATCGCAGCATACCCTTTATATATTTTGTTCCAATTTTATACATACAAACCTTCGTGATTACATTTACTTTTTCTTTTAAGCTAATATGCAGTGTAGCTTTAAAAAATGTCTGCAACTTTGTTCGAACATTAGGGCGTCCCTCATATTCTACATTAATTTTACTAAACAATAAAAGATCTCAAAAAATTCCAGCAAGCAAAGTTTTGAAAGAGTCTATTAGGACTGATACACTAGTTCAGCAATAAATACGTCATCCGGAATTAACTTGAGGATTACGAAAATTTTCTATGACAATATTCGTGAAAATGCTGGTTTTTGGCTTTTGCTATTAGAGAATTACTGCGTTTTCATCTATTTATTGAGTTGCTAATGTATTCTTCATATTAATGCCGATCCAAAGCAAACGACGAAAACCAATTCCGAGCCTAGGATATTTTGTAAATGTAGTAATTCAGGACTGCTTTCTCAAATAAACTTATGGCGTTTTCTTTTCTATAAAAAATTGTACACGGCTAAAAATTTGAGCCTAAATTTTTAACCATTCGTCGGTTTAAGCAATTTTTTCAACTTTTTTGTAATAAATTCCAAATTTTTCAAGATTTTAAATTTAACTGGAAAACCATGTCTGAACTTTCTTTTTGCTTTTCATTTATTTCTGAAAGATTTTACAAATCACTGAATTTTTCTTATTACAGTTTTGTGTGCGCCGTAGCTCAGTGGGTAGAGCAGACAACTCTGACCTGGGAAACGTAGGTTCGAATCCTGCCAACTGATACACGCCCATTTTCTCGAAAACAGGCACAATTTAAATTCTAAACCAAATTTGGTTTGAACATATATGTAGCTCAGAAAAGTTTAAAATTTAGGTTAAAATTCCTACCCTCGTGTTACCCTTTCAAATTTTATCTCTTGACATAGGTAACCTGGCGCTCTGCAAAATGGCGTCCTGTTCAATCATAAGAAGATATTTTTTAAGGGAGCAAAAAAACCTGACAGAGAGACAGAGCTAAGAATAACCCACAGGGTAACACTTTTTTTTAGAAAATCAAACGCCATTACATATTTATCTGCCCGCTAGAAAGATTTGTTGTATACAAAATTATTGTTTACCGACAAATAAAATTTGAAGCTCACTTATAAAAATGTCGCTTGTATTTTACTTCACTTCATGAGTATTAGTACATCCGGTGGTCGTGATCCGGTGACAGATAAAAAAAGTGACTTGTAAATGCAACAACAATGATTTGAGCTAGATAGATGTCTTGTTCACTTTGTGAGCCAGGGAATTTTGCTTCTTTCTTATCTTTAGTATGAATATTTTGATAAACCAAACTTTTCAACAACAGATGTCGCTGGTGCGCTATGATTTGTACGTTCATGCGCGAAGTGTTCTAATTGTAGTTGTTTTGTTTTTGGATTTCGTGCTAAACGCATTTCTTTTGTCTATGTTTTATTACCTGGAATATATATATATTATTCAAGTTATCATACTAATACGGTATACTTAAAATGAACTTTATGATTTTTAGTACAAACAAAATTACTTGGTTTGGTTTTTTTAATAATGTGGATACCTCAAAACTGATTGAAATGATAAACAAGACATCTGAAGTCTGCTAGTTACCCAGAGTGTCAGAATTGAGCGGAATGTATAACTAACGGGATGTCGGCTATTGGTGATTTGCTGTTATGCTTTGTGACATGTTCGAATTTTGTATTTGGGCACCCTAATTTGAATGTTTACATTTCGAATTATTTAAATTTATTCTGGATCTTTTGGCAAAACAGTTTATTACAATGCACATAACTATATAACATACATATAAACAACCCAATAAACAACAGAACAAAAGTTCTCAAAGAATTGCGGAAATGTTCATTCGGATTTTGATTTACAGCATTGTTTATCATTTAAAACTTAAAGCGCTGTATGCTGTTCGAAAGAAAACCTTACAAAAATTGTTTTCAATTATTTCTTGAGCTTGGAATGGTATTCCATTTATTTGTTTAAGAAAAGTGACGCGTGACATATTTAAACTTATGTATAATTTGTTTATATATTTAAAAAACCAAAAATTTGTATTCTCTTTCGTTATTGCGTACGAAATTTTAACAAACGAAATTTTCTTGAGCTTTTTATTTGTATTTTATATCGGTTTTTCGGTTTTCCTTGGAACTGCATACAGGGCTTAACGGTTAAACAAACTGCCAGAAATGTTTTTGTTTCAACTTGACTACGAGTTGTGAGTCTTAACTGGAATTTTGACTCCATTCTGTTTCAGCCATGTTTGAACTATGTTTAATTTTATACCATTTTTCAATTGGAAAAGCGTACTATCCGTCTCTTGTTTTATAACATTGTCAACTGTGAGTTGAGAACAATTTGTGGTACATCTTTTAAGACTTTGATTTACATATCGAAATTTTATAAACAAGTTTATTGTGATACATTCATTTATAAGTATATAAAGTAAATATGAATGCAGGAAGCTGAAAGTAATATTTTATAGGTCACAAAGACATTGGCGTCATTCGAAAAGCAACGTTTGGTGATATCATGTTGTAGGCATTTAGGCACATTGGAAAATCTTTTTGTAAGATTTTTGAACACAAGCAGAAACGTTAAAATTTGTATTTTAATTTGTGTGGCAAAGATAAAAGAAATTCAAATGGACTTAATTTAAAAAAAAATATATGGAAATGTCACTTAATCCATAACTGGCCGACAGATAGCGTTGCGATAGAGATATTTTGTAAATTCGCAATTACCAGCCTTTTTCGTTACTATTGGGACTAGCGGTTCTTGGAAACACTTCCTTCGACAAAACATATACTCGATAAGCATCGGATTTATCATCCCCATTCCGTTTTATTTTCTAAAAAAATGTTTCCCTCGTGTAATTGTAAGTCTTGACCTAGGTGACCTGGCGCTCTGCAAAAGCCTGATTTTGCGCACTGCACGTCGCTTGAAAGGACCTAACGAGGACGCTTTTATTGTTTCCGGATGAATTCGCACCGTTCTTGAAACGTTCTCGCACGGCTACAAATTTACTTTTCGTCCTAGACATCTGTTTTCCCTCTTAGCTTACGACCGTTCATAACGTTACCGTGAAGTCGTCCTGGTTTTCCGAACGAAATTCTACATTGTACCAGTTATACTTCTAGAGTAAGACAATTTCTGCCACGGCAAGGTTACATCGTTCGGTTTTTAAATAAATAAATCCTTCACAATATTTATCGCAGTCGGTTCTGTGCACTTGCATCTCCAACTATTTCGTTAAATTTGTAAGAACGTACGTAAACTATTAGTCATAGATTAAGAATTCAATAGTTTTTTCTTTGCTAAACTGTGGCTGAGTTGAGCCCAAAATTTTGTACCTGGCTACATGAACTCATTTTATGTGCAAATATGTTTACTTACTAATCTATTAACAAGTTATTCAATATTTATCAGTAAATACTTGCATGTGAATAGATCTATGTATACATTTCTATAAGCTGAACTTTTTATGAATAGCTGTCCCATTTATAACATCTAATTATTTTGGCAAATCTTGGGATTAAAAATAAAACAATTTACAATTTTTAGCCAAAAGTTGAAGGAATCTAATCATAATAATAATTTTTTTGCTATACCTTTCTTAAAAGAGATTAGGGTCGTTCAACTTTACTTCCCCTTGGATTTCTCTACATACACGTATGCCCGCATTAATACCCTGCAGTGAAACCAGCTACATCTTTTCCAATTGCGTTTGAGAAAAGTCTCAATGTATTTAAGAACAGCACAAATAAAAATTAGAAAAAATACAAAATGTAAATTAAAAGGCTTAAAGTTATTTCAGAACAAGGCGAATATATTAATCAGCTTATCCAAATACATTTTAGAAAAAGTCAAATGCATTTTGGTCAAGCGGAATAAATTTCGGAAAATTTTAAATGTATTTCAGATCTTTCAATAGTGTTTCAGATAAGAGCAAATATATTTAAGAAAAAAAAAATCAGAAAAAATACAAAATGTAAATCAGAAAACCTGAAATGAATTTCATGTACTCCAAATGTATTTTGGAAAATAATAAATTTCGGAAATTTTAAATTTATTTCAGATAGTATTCATGAAACGAGCTCAAGGCCAGGAATAATAATTTTTCACTTTTTGAATTTATGAAAATTATTATTGTTTTTATTTTTTTAATAACAATTTTTTATTAATTATTAAAAGTTTTTAATTGAATAGAGTAGGAAAAATGTTTAGAGACAACCGCCATAGCTTTTCTTATATACCCATTTCGGAAGCTGCTAAGTTTCTTCATCAGAGAAATTTTGGCACGCATTGGTAACCATTAAGCTAACAATACGCTGGTTTTGATGTCATCTAAACTCCTAGTTCTATTCTTCTTTTTACCATATGCATGAACCACTTCCGCCATTTGACAGTTAGTAGTGTGATCATGATGAATTTTTTTGACAGATCTGTTTTTATTTCAGATATTCCAATTGCATTTCAGAAAAGCTTATATTTATTTTAGAAAAAGTCAAATGTATTTCAGCTTTTCCAAATGAATATAAGACAACCGCAAATGTATTTCAGAAAACCACAAATGTATTTCAGAAGAGCGCAAGCGTATTTACACGATTAAAAGAACAGCCTGAGCAGCAAAGGCGGTGAAAAAACATGACAGTTGGAAGGGCAGTTTGAAACATTCAGAACAAATCTAAAATAAATTTTTATTTTCCTTAATCCATTGAAATTATCTGCAATACTTTTAGGCTCTTCGGAAATACATTAACGATTGTATGAAATGCCTTTCGTGGCTCTCCGAAGTTGCTGAAAACTAGCTGAACTATAACTGACATTGTCTGCAATACGATTGGAATATCTGAAATACTTCTCTTATTTTCTGAAGTTCAATTAACATTTTTTAAAACACATTAGCACGCTACCAAAATACAGTTGGAAAAGGTAAAGTTACAACTTTAGATTTAACATCGGTTTGCCCTACGGTATGTTAGATGCTAGATTTCGGACCCAATTATACTTGCCTCAAACTAATTCCAGCAAATTAAACAGGTCTTAGTTCAATCATTGTAAGTGGAAATAATTGAAATGCATCTGTTCATAAGTGATAAATAAACGGCTCGATTTGAAGAGGTCATGACTTCAAGCTCTGCTTTCCGAAGCACCAATATTAAATTATGTGGCTTTGCAACTGTGAATACTTCATTAACATTTTCTTTGGTGTGTGTTCCTTTTGGGACTAGTTTGTTTTCTGGTTCTCGTGTTTATGGTACTCGTACTAGTATTTTTTATGACTAGCTAGGTGTTGCATTGCACATTATAAATGATGAACCCAAGTTGTTGTGAATGAATAAAAGTGGCAACAAACTTTAAGTAGACCAAGTATTTTGAAAAAATAAATAAAAATTGATCTCGAAGGCTTAAAACACCCACATTGCACGTTTATTGTAGCAGCTCTTATCGAATTGGTTGCTCTAATTACGGGTACACAGTAAAGTCTTACAACGATCATAGGCAAAATTATAAAACATTTTTAAACTGAAAAGTATTAAGCTTGCATTGCACCAGCTCCTGTCCTCCGTACTTGAATAGCTCAGCCGGTAATCCGTTAGCGCCCGCGGCTTTTATGTTTTTTAATCGCGATATTGCTACTCGTATCTCGTTATAGTCGGGTGCGGGACTACTAATTCTACCATCTTCGACTGTGGGGTCGGGGTTTTTTCAATGTAGTTGCTCGATTTCTCCATTTAGGAGGGAAGAGAAGTGCTTCCTCCATAATCCAAGCACTTTCTGTATATTGCTTACTAGGTCACCGTGTTTGTCCTTACATGTGTCTGCCCCGGTCTTAAATTCATCCATCATTTCACAGATTTTCGGGCGTTATTCTTGCTGGCTAGTAGCTCAAACTCTTCCTACTCGTGTTTTTTTGCCTCTCTTTTTTCTTACGGTGAAGGTGCCTCGCTTCCTTCTTCAACTTTCGGAGCGTTCGCATACCTATCGCGATGCATTTGTTCTCAATGTAGCCTTATAGGCACCGTCCTTTCTTTCCGTTGCATCGGTGCATTCTTCGTCGAACCAGGTGTTTTTTTTGGGTCCGCCGGCATTCAATTACTTCATCAGCGGCTTATATTTCAATAGGTTCAGTTGTGCTCTCAGAGAGCAGGTGTGAGAGTCGAGTTGCGAAATTACTGGCTGTCCGTTGCTATTGCAGTTTTTCGACGACCAGCTTTCCGTGCGCCTTTACAAGCACGTATTTAGCCGCGCAGAGGCGAGCGCGAATGTTGGCTGCTACAAGATAGTGAACGGAGCCGATGTTAGGACCCCGAATCGTGCGTACATCTAAAACGCTGGAAGCATGCTGTCCTCTCGTTCACAGGTGTGAACGACAGTACTTGGTTACAAAGTCTCTCACCACCACAAATCCGACACCGAAACTGCGAGGATTTGCATGGCCA
Organism: Merzomyia westermanni; assembly: GCA_949987695.1. Lineage (NCBI taxonomy): Eukaryota > Metazoa > Arthropoda > Insecta > Diptera > Tephritidae > Merzomyia > Merzomyia westermanni. The sequence goes on from OX465291.1 coordinate 60,899,006, forward strand.
CTCCAGTAAATGTCGCAAGGTGTTTTGTTCATGTTACCTTGCCCCGTCTATCGCATCTTTTGGATGGTGGTGATATCAGCTTTTACATTCACGAAGACATCAAACAGCCAGACAGCGGCACCATCCCCATTAAGGGATCGGAGGGTGCATGCCCTTAATTCATTAGCCTTAAAACGTTTGCCGTGGTCGTCATCAAAATTAGGGTTATCTCATTATCAGAGGCTTTGTTTGCGTTTTCATTCATGTCCCAAACTCAGCGCCCAACCAGCTTTGTGGAGAGAGATGTCTTATGACACAATTGTATAGCGATCAGCTTGGTCCAAGACAGACGCCCGCTTACTGCCGCACCTCATGGTGAACAGACGATGCTAATGAAATCCTTTCGCAAGCCCTTAAACCAATTAATTCGGAGTGACCTTGTCAGGTTGTCGCCTTCTCACGTTTAGTTCACTACCGAATTGTTGGCTATGCAGATAATACGTGGAAGCAAGCTTCCGAACTAGTGAGCTGCTTAAAAAGCATGCAGGAGATTCGCTCTGGGCATTCCCAGGTGGATGGCGATCAGAAATTTGTCTCCCTTGCGTGGACTTCTACACAAGGCCCCTCCTGTTACTTTATGATAACATTAAGTTTCTTAAGAGAAATTTTTTCGATCAACAATTTCTGACGGTGTATAAAAAATTAACACAATGTTCTCTTGTAAGTGTTGTTCACAAACATTTTTTTGCAAAACACGAGTATGACAAGAACACTTAATAAATCAAGTAGTCCATGACTGTGCGCCATGGATTTTTTTGCTCAACACTGATCCCTTGTTTTGATTTTATTGGGCAGATATAATGACAGTAAGTGTGGTATTAACAAAAAAAATGGTTTATATTTTTTAATTGAAATGATATTTGAATGCTTGTTTACGTGGCCAGCTTTAAGATATATCTTACCAGGTTATTCATGAAAACATAGCTTGACAATCACTTTGATATTACTACTGTGATTTCGAACCCAGAATATGGGTTTGGTACATCATCATCATTTATTGGCGCTTAACCGCCTAGGCGATTTTGGCCGTAACTTATCAAAACACGCAGCCATGCAATTTAGCAATACTTGTCTGCAATTGGAAAAACCATAGGAGAAAAAGTCATCCTAGACCTGTTTTTTCCATCTCCGCGTAAGCTCGCTATTTCCTCTGCTACCGATTTCGGGTGTCAATGGCAAACATTCTCTGGACCGAAAAGTCTTTATTTATACACATAATATGACTTAGCCACAGAGGCTTTGGGCTAGAATTCGCTGCACTAAGCTCTGCGTGAAGCTCGTACAGCTTATCTTTAAAGACCATAAATATTCCGGTATCCATTTAGTCCAGCAGTTTATCAGGCCAAGTATGAGAGAGCTCTTTACTTCTATTTAGTCTAAAGTAGCACTTGTTGGCAGGAGTCTATATATTTTCGGTCTTGATGCTGCCTCCCAAGGAGTTGTAGTGCCCCACACTTTCAAACTTGTAACCACCAAGAGTGATTTGGCTTCTAAGGGACGTCTTCGTTCACCGCAAGATCCGCTTTCTTCGCTTTTTTATCCGAGCTATCTTGAATTATCTTATCCAGCCTCAAGTTAACGAAAACGTACGAAAAGGAGTCGCCTTGTCTCAAGCTTTGTTTGGTTTGGAATCCTTAAGAAAGGTCTTCCCAAATTCTGATGGAGCTATTGACATTGCTTAACGTCATTTAGCATAGCCGTATAAACTTTTAAAAAGATGGTCTATGGTAACTGATGGTCCGATCAGTTTGTTGACTATGGGCTAAGTTCCAATCTGGAGGCATCCGTTAGTCTAAAAACTTTCTGCAGAAGAGTTTATGCATGCTTTTCAACAACACTTCTCCTCCGTAATAAAAAAGCTTGGGCTGTAGCCCGTCCTTTCAAGGGATAGGGGTATGGGGTTCGAAACCTCCGTAGCAATTTAGCAATGACCACTGTTCTCGACATAAATTAAGTACTCTTCCAGATGTATTGGTACAATTTTCGGACCATATTTCTGTCACCCAGCACTTCAAGCTCGACATACTCACGACTTGTGGCTATCCCAATGGCTCAGGGGCTTATAATATACCAGCGGTAGAACGTCTGTCTTCAAAGTCGAATAAAATCCACGACCCAAAGGTTTGTTTGGACCAAAAAAATTGCTCCCGAGGCAGTTGGGCTGGTACCAGAAGGTGTTGGTATTGACGCGTACTGGTTCCGTATCTGGAAAATGACTATCCACACTGGCAACACTTTCATAAACCTTCGGTGAGTGTTTTTGCCGTTGTTCAAAGAAACAAGCAAACGCCTCATGGAGTATATTTATTTACATTAGTAACTAGTGGGACTACTTTCGAATAATATTTGCATTAATACTGTTCGAATAAACGAATAAAAATATTCGCTTCAAAAAATTCGAATAGTATTATTCGAATAGTGGTATTCGAATAGTTGTATTGAAATGCGAGAGATGTCGGAAGCGAAATTCACTGTCTTCATCGCATAGGAGCATGCATTTACGTTTTGTATGTATGGATGTATGTTTCTGTGTACAAATGTGTGCATAAGGTGTAGTGATATTTGTATAACTATTCGAATACCTATTATTCGAATAGTTGGCATTTATTCGAATAGTACTATTCGAATAAAAGTATAAATTATTCGAATAAATATTATTCCAATTTTTTATAGCCTTCGAATAAATGGATTTTTTATTCGAATAATTTTTATTTACATACATACTTATTGCATATGTATTGGTTAAGCAGCGTATTTAAAATGCATTTATCGTCTTCATGAACTGAAGTAAAATTTTGAATGCAACTCATGATACCACTCGTTGAATGGATTTGCGTGACTTTTAATAAGCTTCAATGAAATTTTGTGTTTATGTGATGTTATTGAAGGTAGTTAAGTAGGTGCGTATGCGTGGATAGACTGCGCTAAACACGCACCAAATATTTTATACATTCAATCAACCGAAACATATGTAAGTGTGTGCATTTCCAAAAAAGCGAAACGCAAAATTTCAATTTATGAATATTAAACAATGCTTTTTGTTTAATGTTTTTTATGTATAAATGTATGTATTGTACCAACTACAGGTGAAGTTACGAATAACTGTAATTGTATGTGCTTCGAGTCACAATTCAGGCTGTGGGTTAATTTTTTATACCACGTAGATAATACCTATACCCAGCGTACACAGTATACAGGGTATTATAGTTTTAGCCATGGTGGTTTGTATCGCTACAAAATCATGAAGATAGATATACAGTTCCATATATCAAAGTTCTTAGAATGGACAGAGGAATCCATTGAGACATGCCCGGTCGTCCGTCCGTGGACACGATAACTTAAGTGAAAATTTAGATATTTGAATGAAATTTGGCACACAGGTTGCGTTCTGGCGAAGGTAGGTTGCTAGTTAAATCGAACAATAACCTCGACCCTTTATGCTAGAATAACCGTTTATGCTAGAATAACCAAATTTGGTAGGAGGTATACTAAGGCTGTGTTTCTTACACCCATAGAAAATAACCGAAATCGCTTTTCGACCAGGCCTACTTTTTCATAAAGGAGGCAGAAATACTGAGCTCCCTATATCTCATTGATTGAAACAGGTACATCACCTTTTATTTTCTTTATACGATTTGAAAAAGCAAGTAAGGAAGTCTAATTTCGGGTGGAACCGAACATTATATATCTAGTAGTGATCTATTATGTCATCCCAATTTACGCAGGTCTATTTTAATACTTTCAGTTCGTATTTGCGTTCAAATAGACAGACGGACAGACAGATAGACGTATCGAGAGACGGACACGCCTACATCGACTCAGCTCATCCTCCTGATCATTTCAGTATACTTTTTGATGGGACTATCTCTTTTTCTTCTCATACGTACAAACATTTCATGTTCATGAAAGGTATGAAAATCAAAAAAGATATACAACTTCGCTTTTGCAGTGGGGTATTAACTACTTTCCCGGATATTTTACTTTTCATCCTGAACGTTTTGATATACATTAATAAATATATATCTCGATTCGTTTATGCCGAATGAAGTAATATACCTTGTGTGCGTAACAAAAATAGATATAAGAAATGTGTCTTTTATAGGCGACAAAGAACTCAACCGATCTTAATTAAATTTTCACAATATATACTTGGGCTAACTGGGTACAGCATAGACAATATATAGTTTTGGAAAAGTGGGCGGATACACGCCCCCAGGCTATATAAAGTTTCAATTCGTCATAACTCCTAACTTTTTTGGTCATGAAATTTGGATATATGTGTCACTTAGTCAATATCTACATAATTTTTCAAAAGTGGGCGGTGCCACGCCCACATATTTAGTGTTTTGTATTGCTCTTGAACTTTCACGATATGCTCAGGAGTTCGCTGGGCACGACAAAGTCTGCATATAGCTTTTGAAAAAGCCCCCAGGTTATATAAAGCTGCAGTTCGGTATTTCGCCCATTTCAAATAACGCTCGGAGATGAGTGCCAAGGAATCCGCATACCAAATTTCATTAAGATTTCTCAAAATTTACTCAAGTTATCGTGTTCACAGACGGACGGACGGACGGACATGGCTTAACGAATTTCTCTTTTCGTCCTGAGCATTTTGATATACATAAATCAATATCTATCTCGATTCGTTTATGCCGTTACGTACTGCCGTTAGGCGACTAACGTTAATATACCTTGTGTGCGTAGCACTACTAGGTATAATAAGATTTATGGGATTAGTTTCAACACCAATTTTGTGCTACATCCAATTAAATTTTATTTTAACTTCAATTTCAATTATTATTGAATCTGTTCGGATTCTAAGATGAATCCAAAACCATTTTAGATTTCTTTTATTACCACTAAAAGTATTGAATTTAGTCCCATCATTTTATTTTCAGAGAGAATTTTTGATGAATTTCTCTCTCTCTTTGCTGAAACCAGCATTTTTACTGTGAAGTGAAATGGCGTGTGTTGGTGCGCTAATGCCAATACGAACGTCCCACAAGTTTTCAGTGGAAGTGTTATTACGAAATAATGCTTTGGCTGTAGACATCGGCTAGTGATAATACAGACTAGTTCATTTACCAACTTTCTAACCCCAACAGAACACGGTAAAGAGGCGAACAGCTCCTACAAAATCAATTGGAACTACTTACTACTACTATTAGGTATTCACAAACACTAAATGTGAACCATTTTTTACCAAATGTCATAAAAGGAAATATTTAAGCATTTATATTCTACCGTATAGTCAGAATTATTCAATAGCTATGTTTAATATAAAAAATCAAATTTGTAATGACTTCATATTGGCATTCGGCGATTTGTAGTAAATATTACCTCAAAGTTCCTATTGTCTGTCTCAGTTATTATCTTCAAGCTCTACATAATTAATATGTCATCGTTATTTTTGGGTAATAAAACTTTAAAACGTCTCATCCTTAAAGTTGTTCATCATAGGATATACAACTATTCTAAAAAAATCTTCCTTTTGGAATAATTAAACCAAATTTTATCTATTTCAAAGCAAGCAAAATAGTTGTTTTCACTATTAAGGGGCAGTGAGAAAGCTTGTTGGCGCTAGCATGCAATTTAATTACATTTTAGAAGCTATTTAAAATATATAATTTTATTGAAATACTGTAATTTTAATGGCATGTTGCCAAATTTCCATCTATTACCAATATACTGAACATCAAACTTTAATGCGCACTAGCTTTTCTAGTTTTACATATTTTCGTAATATTTATTTTCTTATTATCATTACAACCATATTCCAATCGTTATTAGGTTCTGAATTTGTTGCAGAAATGATGGAAGATAAATCTATATTCACATCACTAAAAGAAGGAAATAAGTACAAGTTTAAGTTTCCAGCTACCGAGTACTGTGTATAGATATTGTTCTCTAAGACTGGCTCGAGGTCGAAAGGTAATAAAACAATTTTTGTTCGTTAACACACAAATTTTGTTTTTGGTTTAACAACAAAAAATAAAAATTTTTTACTTTTGATCTCTAGCCTTTTCTTGATACCATGCACAGAGAAAAAGCGCCTTTAGCCTTTAAAACTAGCGCTTTGGCAAAAAAAAGCTATAGATACATTTTCGATGTGGACATTGGGACGAATAAATGGTGGAAGAACATTTTCCATAGCTTATACCATTATGCAATAGTTTAAATGGGTGAAGCCTGCATATTTTTTTTATACTTTTTTCAACGTTCAATCCTTACTACTACGGTTGATCCAGAAAACTTTCTCAATCAATTGCTTTTCGTCTATCATTTTCCAGATAAAGAAGACAATACCTTAACAAGAGAGATGTGTTTCGGTGCGCGATTCCCTATTCCAATTCAACACTTCTTTGACTTAACTACAACGTCGTTAAAACTAGTCATATATCACACCGACGCTTATATGCGTAGTGTTGGTTACTCTCTAATTTGGTCACTGCCATGTAATGAAGACGTGTCTATTACGTGGCCGTGAATAGTAACAAATCACTTTAAACTCACAGAATAAGTGTGCTAGCTGTTTTCGAGAGCTGTTCTGGTAAAAGATAAAGATCGATAAAGCATAACGTAAGGCTTGTGGTGCCATTCTCATCAAAATATAGAAGCATACATCAACCGGCTTGTCTATTGTGTAAACATTGGCATTCGCTATATTCTTTACTCCTTTAGATGTGCAAGAAACTTAATGATTTCGCCTGTCTAGCGAAGGGCGGAATTTCCTTAGTGTGACAGACCTAAGCACCGTTTCGATAAGCTACTAGTCAGAGCAAGGTATCTGCAAAAGAAATGTTCACAGGCATGCCGTCGGCCGGATTAGCGTCTGTCTGAACTCGATTGCTATCTTCAATTCCTGCTCTTAAAGAATTTGATCGCTGCTTGAATGTCAGGGTAAATCGACATGGGTGGAGAATTTTTAGATAGTAGGCATAGCTCAGAGGTCTTAAATTTCGGCAGCGTGGTTGATCATTCGAGTAGAAACCAACGCCCACCTCGACATTCAGCTTAAAGCCAACCTTGAATATGGCTGTGGTCAGTATTCCTACGTTTCAGCTGTAACTTATTGTCGAGTTGGAGTATTGGAATAGTGTAGTTCTCTAGAACACTAGCATATTGTCTACAGTTTACTATGCAGGTTTATCGGTAAAAGATTGAGAACAACTTCCAGAGATTTTGTTGGGGTTTAAGAAAGTACACCTCTTATTTGCATTTCGTTTAACCCCCTGGGCTATTGAACAGTGGGATCGAAAGTACGGTTTAAGGTTCTCTGGGAACAAAAAATTTCCAAATCTCTATAAAAATACGAGTTTTCTGAATATCTAAACATCTGCGCCATTTGGTGAATTTTCTTCTTTTACACAAGATTGCTTTCGGTCGTTCAACTATCCTGCGAGTATCTTGATGTTAAGTAAATAAAAAAATAAAAATAAACCTGAAGTGTAACCAAATGACTCACTCACCTTTCTTTCGATTTGTTGTATTTCTGTCTTCCTGCTTTTCTTGCGTAAAATGGCCCTTCTTTTAAGTTTTTAATATTATTCAAATAAATGCAGTCGTCATGAAGTAGTAAGGATTTGTTGCTTCATACTGTTGTATATGTATGTGTTGTTTGAAATTTCATTCAATTTGTTGTATTAAATGCAATTCTGTAAAATAGAAACGAAATGGTTTTTAATAAAATTACAAGCACACATATATTTTCTTTAGATGCAAATGTACAATTCAATACCTATTTATATACATGAAGCAACGCCACGAAAAACGTTGTAAGTGACAAAAATCAAAATGTTTTACGAAAACACAGCTGTACAAAAAAAAATTACCACTAGACTGGGCTAACTTTTTTTTTAATACCATATATTATTTTTCAGAATGGATAATAAAATGACTGCAAAAGTTGTAGACCTTAATATTTATATTTAGTGCTATTTTGGATTCTTTAGCAATGATCTTGATTTTACTTTAAAATTGTCTAACCTCCTTGAACTCATAAATATATTTTGAAGAATCCCACAAAAAATAAATGTATGGAAATTTTCGTTAGGCTGGCTGTTCCAGCGTAATTAAACTTTAAACTTTGGTATGGTATTCTGATTTCTCAATTTTGTTTTGTAAATTTATTGTTGTTCTAAAATTTCTTATAGCGGTTTGAAAAGCGTTGGTACAGAGTGCCGTTGGTGTTAGAAGAGTCTGCTTCGTCGAGCAGGTGAACAATTGGTTGGCCTCATGGGGGACACAGCACATGTCGGCCAATATATTCGGAATGTCAAGGTTTAGTCTGGATAGGTATCGAAATCAAATGTATGACTATTGCCTCTCACGGAAGTTCGCATTCCTCTTCGGCAACAGGTCGTGTTTGTGCCTGAGTAACGACATTCGCCAACGGCCGTTAGCTGACAAAGATTTGGAAATTTGTTGTTATAGGAGTCTGTTTGATCGAGTTGTTAAAAAATGTAAAGTGTCGTGGAGGGCATACATAATTGCTCGGCGTTATAAGGAGAAGTTTTCTGGCAGGCCTGTAACTTCCTTCAGTGAGTGCCAGCTAAAGCCAGTGACTTGAGGATTTAGCTGCAGTTTTGTACCTTGGTGGTTTGATTACGTTTCACTCGGCTATGTCTCCCAAGTTTATTTTATTTACATGTTATTTATACGATATGCAAAATATATAAGTAATTGTGAGGAATAACTTAAGTAAAATCATTTACATACATATGTTTTACATAAGACTAGGCGCAAAATTCAAAATACATTTTTTTTTGAATTACATTGATATTATTTGTCGGAGTGCCGAATTAATTTTAAGACGCCTGTCGCTGCTGCTATATATTTTACAGGACTGATCCCAATTTTGCTTTACGGCTGCCGAACCATTTCAGACGGAAGGAAGATTTCAAGATCTGTGCGCATTTCTGTAGCGGCAACAATGGCGACCTGGCAACCGACATACTCAGCGTACTTAATTTATTCATCCACCGAGCCAACCTAATTAAAGAGCAGTGGGATTGCTCTTTGAGTATTCGTATACAAGTTATTATGGGAAATTTTACAAAGAGCTGTATGAGTTTTATCCAGATATAAGCTCAGTGAGCCGCAGGTCTTCAGTGGCGAGGTGGACAAAGTAAATTCGGTTCAGAAGATGTTCTTACCAACAACTGATTTTGGCAGACGAGAAAGAAGGGGGCCCAAACTGAGTTAGAAAAAACAAATGGGGGATGTCTTATGTTTCCTATCGGCTGCAGTTATCGAAGAAGATATGAATAATGTTTTTTATTTTATTTTACTTAGTTTACTGGTTTTTATGTGTTTATTTTTTTTTTAATTGAAGTTTAATTTTTTATTCATTTTCTCACTAAAATTTCCCTTATTTTATTTTATGTAGCGTTATTTGATATTATTTTTTGAGTTTTTTACTAGTTTTTTTTTATCTATAATTTAAATTTTTGTGTGTCATTTCAGTTCATTTTATTTTACATGTCATTCTATTCTATTCTATTCTATTCTATTCTATTCTATTCTATTCTATTCTATTCTATTCTATTCTATTCTATTCTATTCTATTCTATTCTATTCTATTCTATTCCATGTTATGATATTCTATTATATTCAATTCTATTTCTACTCTATTCTATTTTAATCCATTTTTTATTTTATTGTAATTTAATTTAATTTAGCTTAATTTAGTTTATTTTGATTTAGTTTAATTTAATTTAAGTGAATTTAATTTTAGTTTTTTTTATTATATTACATTTAATATATTTTGCATACCAACAAATCAATTGAATTGTTATTTTTACTGCCTGTACATTTGTAAAGTAGCATGACCATAAACGAACTCAAGGCCAGGAATAATAATTTTTCTTTTTATTTATGAAAATTATTACTGATCTTTATGTTTTAATAATTATTTTTAATAAAACTTTTTATTGTATTCTAATAAAAACTTTTAATAACTAAAATAATAATAATTATTATTAAAAATAATTGTTAGGAATAAAAAACAACAACAATTTTCATAAATAAAAAGAAAAATTATTATTCTTGGTCCTGAACTAGTTTATAGTCATGGCATATTACATTTAATTTAATTTAATTTTATTGTATTTTATTTTATTTTATTTTATTTCATTTTATTTTATTTTCATTATTCGTTTTCGCTATCTTTTTGTTTTCTAATTCCTTCTTCTTGCTGGCTTGAGGTCGGTTATTTTTCAAAATGAAACCAAAAATATTTGATTTTACTGACTCTAAACAACTCCACGTTAAACAGGACAGACGTGTAATAATTTGACCCTGATGAAGATTACCGTTGGTAGTCGAAATATATTGGTAAAATCAAATATTTTTGGTTTCATTTTGTGAAAAATCACCGACCTCAAGCCAGCAAGAAGAAGATATTTTATTTTCTTAAATTTATTTTTTATTTGTACTACTTTACATTACTTTTTTTCAGTTTTATTTAATTATACTATATTTAATCTAATTTAATTAAATTTTATTTTACTTCATTTATGAGATTGTAGTAACCAGTCTAATGTAGATAACTTCTGCGATTCATATGCATCCCCTTACTCGTTTATATTTGCATTACAATTCGAATGCCGAGTTGTTTTCAATTTTTGTTGTACTGTTGGGTTGCGGGGTTACGAGTGCGTCCAACAATTAAGCAATAATGCGATTATAAAGCAATAGCAATAATATACTCGCTAAAGTGGGTCATGTTCTGCCTTCATGTTTCGTGCCTTCCGCTCTAGCATGAAAACATACTCGTACATATGAATATGTATGTACATTGTACATATTTAAGTTACTATATACTGTGCACTACAGAAGTGACAGTCAGACAATTCACGAGACTTTCATATAGAGTGTGAAATCATAGTCGTGTTCATTATGTTGATATAGTTTTCAAAAAATTAAATATTTAAAAATAATTAGTATGTCACTAAGGACTCTTGCTTAAAATGAACGCCCATGAATGAAATGATAGAAAAATAATATTTAATCTGGGGTAAAATCCAACGCTAACTGTAAAACTTTCTATACTTCCTTCTCTAAAAAGATACCCAGGCAATTGTGTTGGTTGCAGTGTTTGTCCTTTGGACAAAGCAACAGTTAACTAATTTTTCTGAAATCCATACATATTTGGTGTAACATTGGCGCAGTTAATGCTTTTCCAATCACTGCAGTTTTTTACTCTTCTTCTTACTGTTAGGCCTAGTTGCATTAATGCCGATATGAAATATTACTCCGTCTTGTCGTTTCGCAACTTTTGACTATTCAAATCTAGTTATGAACAATTTTTCCTATTTATGTATGTATACATTTAATTCTTTATAATTGTACATAGTGAATATAAATATATGAATGCATATCTGCAAATTCAATTCGATTTTTGTATCTGCGTGTTGTTGCACATATTAACGTTTATTCGTATGTGCTTTTGCGCAATTCTGAAATAAAATTATCAAAGGCCTTGAGCCAAAAAGGAGTGCATGACTTACATGAACGAGTGCAACGAAAAAAACAAAAATGTCATTGCCTATATGTACATATGTACAGGTGTGTTCAATATAATAGTAGTGAAATTAAAATGAATATGAGAAGCTGTGATTTCAATAATTTTTTTAAAAATATTTCAAGGCTTACAAAAAGTTCACAAAAGTAAATTAAACTTAAAAGAATGGCCATCAAAATTAACAAACTTTTTGGCAGAATTTCAAGAAAATTTTTGAGTACGCAGCTTTTTAGATAAATCAATTTTAGTTGTGGAAGTTAAAAGTTGCTCAAAAATTTTCATGAATTTTTTGAATTTTTTTCGTCGCGGGTGTAGAGTGATTTCTTCCATACAACGCTCGAGGAAAAATAATTTTGTATTGAAGAAAATACTCAACAGCCTTGACAAAAAAAAAAAATTCTGAAAATTCAGGACAATTTTTGAAAGAGTTCTAACTTGCACAATATTGTACTCAAATTGATTGGTCTACAAAACTGCGTACTCAAAAATTTTCTAGAAATTCTGACAAAAAATTGGCAGATTTTGATGACCATTTTATAAAGTTTAATTAACTTTTTGAACGACTTTAAAATTTCTTTTTTTGTGGTTAATGTTACGGTATTCGCCATACTTTAAATAAAAATTATTACAACCTCAGCTTCCTCTTATTTCGTCAAACGATGTCCAATTTAATTTCACTACTTTTACTGTGAACACAACTGTATGTATATACACATATCATACATTGCGTATGAGGGTAAAACTAAAATTATTTGAAACTATTTATATTAAAAAGAGAGTTTTATTACTCTTGCAAAGAATCATATACGAGTATATAGAACCTATGTGAGATACAACTTTGTTCACACCGGCGTAATTTAGATAGAAATCTCAATTTATGCACAAATTATCTATAAGATAGATATTCGGCCTCGCAAAATACCCGTACCAAAGACGAATGAGAGGTTAGTTTATAAACCCCACAAATGAGGAAGGAATAGTTCGGCTTCCAAATTGATTTAGCGTGTAGCACGTTTTTAGGCGCAAGTATGCAAGCAAATTAAACATCGACCGTAGAACTTATACATTTTATGAACACGAAATGGTAATATAACTTTCGTCCGATGTTTGCAAGTAGAAGAAAAATAGATGGAACCACCAATAAGTGTAGCGAATTGTTAAGGGCGATAAGCTAAGTTGATTTAGCCATGCTCGTCTCTTTGTTTGAACAAACAAGATCGGCCCCCATACAATCGATTGTACCGATAAACGGGTTTTTCGGCTATAACTCTTACAATTTAACAGATAGAAACATAAAATTCTGCAGCTACTGTAATTATTATTTATTTAATGTGTGAAGTGAAAATCATCTAGATTGGACTAAGACATCGTTATAGACCCCTTACAAACCATTTTCGGGAAAAAGTGGTTTTGAGGCTATGTATCCTTAAATTAACATGGTAAGACCGTCAAATTTTGCACAGTTTGTAGATATTGTACTGAAAGATCGGACACTGACAACGGTGATGCGTTCTCATGAAAGGTATAAAGCAGAGACATGACAGTTATAAGTTTTATCGAATAAACGTTGCTTCATAACAATTATTCGCATAATAGTTTCTGGATGATAAATATTAGTATTCGCACACACTCCTCGTTGCACTTGCTCTTACCTTAGCCTTGAAGTTGGCGTCCCATATGCTCCCACTGCTCATACATTTCTTGCTGCACCTGTTTCGTCGTTTGATACTGGAGGCTTGCCGTCCATTTATCACAACGTGGTAGAAGATCGGGATGCGTGATTTTCGATCGGAGTACAGCTATGTTAACTGGTGGATCTTTGTGCATAAACCTGCTGGTGGATATAATCATGTTTCGGGCACCGGCGAAGTGGATGATATGAGGAAGTCCCATGGTAGAAACTGAACTTTGCGAGTCTAGGGCCAAACACACCCTCTTTACCAGCCATGGTGGTGTTCAGTTTAGACGGATTAAAATGTGAGCATGGCACTGCCACCTTTTCCAAAACTATATACAGCTTATGCTGTACTCAGGAAACACATGAATCTGCTGTAAAAATTGCAGGCGGCATATCTGTCCCTCGATCGTAAAAAACACAGCCATATCTATCACGTTGTGATAGATGCGTCAAAGTTTTAGTTGTTCGAATGCAATACAAAGACCCAACAGCCAAGATTAGTACCCGTCCCTGTACGACAAAATAAGTGCAGCAAAATATGAATGAGCAGTGGGAGCATATAGCGCAGGCTGGCGTGGTATGGCGGTAGTGCTGCTGGTTTGAATTTTTTTGTTTTCAAGATCGTGGTCGCCCCTCGGCAGTCCGAGTGTATTTCTGCCAATTTGTAGTAAAAATTAGAAGCAGCCACAAATTGGTAGCGGGGCTCCTCCGTAAAATCTTATTTTTATTTAGTGAGAGCATATCTCGGAAGCACTTCGTACCACATGAAAACACGTTATTGGATACTGGCGATTTCGAAGATAAAACCGCCACGATAAAAAAAATATTTCTCATCCATAACAGTTATAAAGCAATGTAAAAAATAAACGTTGCCAAATAACTATTATTTCCAAAAAAAAAAAAATAAACGTATAAACAAATAACTCTGTTAAAGCAACGTTTTGAATAAATTTAAGAATACGAGCAACATTTTTGATACGGTAATTTCAAATAACAGTTATTTTTTGTCTCTGGCTTAAAGCTTCGGCACAGCCAAAGACACTGCTCTCCTTACTTGTTTTTTTTAATGGTTTAGTACTTAAAGGGACAAACGAGAAAATAAAAAGTATTCGTGACTATAAATGAGCTCAAAATGGACACATTAAACAAGTCCATCATTAGACGAGCTAATGACAACAGATGTCGGCACTTGCGCAATGTGTGGTGAAAATTAATAAAAATAGGAGTTTTTCTGACAAACAAACCATAGATGTGATAGGCTAATGGTTAACAGAACGTGTGAAAATTTTCTCTCATGGAGAATTCTAAAAGTTTCCGAAATTGATTTATCTCAATATTTTTCAGACATTTCTAACACATCTTTTAGATGATTCAATTCTTGACTTCAAGTCTACGCCATTGTTAAAGTGCGTGAGAGAGAGAGAGGGAGAGAGAAAGAGTAAACCCACTTCCTTGGCATCAACCGCTTGAATATCATTTACATCTCTTTCTCTCTTTTCCTGTATTACTAAATTCAAGTATAAGTGAATCAATGTTGAAACAAATTAATAAATAAAAATTATCAAACTGAATTTCACAAAATTTTATTTGCATAATCGGGCACAAAATACAAAATTTTTGGAGTACAACCCGGCGGACATTAATATCCTCTTTTCGAGTCCTACAGATGGTTTTACAATTCGTCGCCGGGCTGGTTCAAAAAGGCCTCAACGTCATGTATTTGAGACGCTGCGCCTATTTTACTAATGCTGCTCTATCGATCGTCAACTGGTTGGTTCTACTGACTTTTTTCGTTCAAACATCGATTTATCTTACATAAATGTTGTATTTTAATTTTTGGATACACATGCTGCAAAGTACGCTATCAGGACAATAAACGAAACCATTGTCTTTGCCTAGTTTTTCTCCACCCAAGCAAAACCGATCCCTATCCCCATTCCTATTCCTATTTGATGATAATTGGGTTGTAAACGTGAATAAGTAACATATTACAAAAGTAACTGAAAATCTGCAGTTTTCGATACAAATTATGAGAATATCTTTCTTATAGGAAGAATTGGAAGATGGGAAATTACTAGCAATTTAAGTATTCACAGGCGGATCCAAAACTACATACGAAGTGGGATCAGTAATCTATCCAAAACTTTCAGCCAATTAAATTTTCATGTGCCTCTCGGAAAAGATGAATTTGTTTCAATTCGCGACCTACATTATTCTTTGCTAGAAATTAAATTCCATAACCAGGCGGCTCTTGGGATCTTAGGTTTGTAACAATAACATCGAGTCAGGTTGATCAGTGTAGATAGTGGGCCAAGAGACTGGCGAGTTGGTGTAGGGTATTTATACTTTGGTTGTTATCCCGACATGGTTTAACTCCTGATATCAGTAAAGCGAATAAGGTCATTGTAACGGGACGTACGTTAAGTGTGCGACAAAACTTAAGCACCGAAGTTCCCTTCAAAACTTTTTACGAAAAAAAATCATAAGTAAAAGTTCTATAATGTTTAGTTCTTTTTATTCAGGAAGAATACATATTAGGTATTATAGATTTAAATAAATAAAAGTAGTTTACTAGCTCATCCAAAAACTTGTGTAGAACGAAGTGGAGCGACAAAAATGAAGCACCATCATATATCTATGGCATAAACCCAGTTTATTTCGTTATTTCGTGGCATATCCGAGGTGCTTTATGGCAGGTACACATCATGTTGGTATTCACTATATTATTTAAGTAAAATATCTTAGGTAATAATTATCCACGCCTGCTCAACTTGCCCAAATAGAAAGCGTTTGTTGCTACAGTTTTCCTCCGGATTTTTAGGATCCAAAATTTTCTATAGATTCTCTGTTCGTAAAATAGGACCAGCCAGGACAATTCGTCAACTTTATTAGACCTAAAATATTTTTTGGCCAAATCGCTATAAGTTTCGATAGAATTTCTTCCTGATAGTCATCGGTCTTAAGGAGCACGTCTTTAAATGGTCCTACATAGGGTGGATATTACAAATTCTTTTCTTTTTTATTATTGCTGTTTCCGACAGGGTAGAAATATGAATTTTTCTAGAACGATTTTCCGTCATCTGGAACGTTCAGAACGAAGAAAGACACTGAAGATGGCACAACGCCGAAACCGGGTTGTCTCCAAACCAAAATTGATAAGGGATGACGGAAAATCGTTCCAGAAAAATTCACAAATTCTTTCATAAAACTTCTTGTGGAAGCAAGAAGAAATATTTTTAGTCCACGAACGATTGCCTGATCATTACTATTCGGTGTTTTTCTTGCACCAGCACCTCCCTGTATAGTGCTAAGGGATGAAAAAACGTTTGTAGTACGCTAAACAACGCCACGAAAAATTTTGAAATAGTATTTTCTAATTTCCTTTAATTAAATTTGAGTTAAATTATTTCGCGTAGTATCATCCAACCTCGTTTAACGGCTAAATAAAAGAAGGGAACCCTTGTTTGAAATGTTTCGAAATATATCGACGCGATTATTATGGCGCTTACCGCGATTTTATGGTTTTTACAACACATTTAAGGAAAAACAAGACCTATCTTGATTTGGTGCATTAGTTTTGTCGCAAAAATTGTTTAGTTAGCCTAGAACGTGCAATTAATTTTTTTTAATGGATCATGAAAAGAGTTTTTTGTTTCATATTTCAAATAACTAATATGTGGCCTTCATAAAAAAAAAAACAAATACAAAGTTTGAAACCTGCCCATAAAATTTTATTTAGTCATGTTTAGCAGAGGAACTTTTCGTGCTTTAGTTTTGTCGTACACTGTATCTAGGGTAGAATTAAGTCCGTTAACAATTAGAAGAACCTTGCTAAGTTAAATATTTTACTTCTATCACTTGTATGGTGCTGCATAAAATCATTTCAAATATTTTGTTTTAGAACATAAACAGATACATGCTTTTTAAATTTGATTGCGCTCAAATGATATCAGAAATATTCGATTCTAATTATGAGCAATGGCTGGCTTCTTTTTTCACAGCACATTTTGTCAATTTTCACTATGCACTATCCACAATGAAGAGTAGAACAAAACGTTTTAAAACATATGCACGTTCATGTATGTAGCAAGCACTTTAATTTTTAATACCGATCAATTCAATAATGAATAATTTATAATAATATGCAAGGCAAATACTCATTTGTGGTCACATGTAACATCACTTTACACGCACTCACAACAATGTATACTAACCCACAACCAGTCAACGAGTGTACGGCTGCAATCGCACTGCACGGCAATAAAACGCAACAACATCAATGCTGCCTGCGTCAATTTAAGTGAAGATAAATGAGAACAACTTAAAAATGGTAAACGACACATGCAATTGCATTGAGATAGGTCACTCACACGACGCGCCACAAACACACACATATGGGCACAACAATTTACGTCATATGCACCCATATCGTCATAAAAGTGCATCTGTAAATATACGTACATATATATATATATTCTAAGTATGTGCATGTATATACTATTAGCACAACAGCTGCAGCCGCTTAATTGCATTGAGGCATTCGCAAAATTTCGCTCTTTGCAATGTGGAGAGGTAATAAAATATTGCTTTGAGAACATCAACTGAGTAGAAGAATGCAAGCGCAAATCAGAGAGAAACTGCTATTGCAATGTGCACGTTACTAAGCATTGAATGGTGGTTGTGGACGTTTATTTGGTTGCATCGCTGAGTAGTAAAATTGTACATGCAAAAATTGGAGATATTAAAGAGAAGACTGCAACTGCCATAAAATACAAAGAAAAACGAAATAGGAGAAAAATTGTGCAAACTTTACTCTATAAAACTTTTATGCTCAAATATATTTAAATACTTACTTGCATAAATGTATGTATGTATGTAACAAAACTCTTGGCTGCATACCTGGTCGGATAGCTAACCTGGCACAGTGCCAATTCAACCAAGTCACTTTTATTTAATGTTGCGCCGGATAGCCCTTTTGCCAAATTTCCGAATTGGATATCCGGCATATTAAGTCTGCAAATGCATTGACCAAAGCCTGACATATTTTATTGAAGAAAGTGAGTATACGGATAAAAATAATCGGCAGTATTTAGAATACTGAAATTTGGTAGGGAAACCGAAAACCTTTATGTAGCACGAAAAAAAAACCGTTTTTGAAAACTGGGCTCGCGTCACGAAAGTTTAAACAAAATAAACTAAAATGTATTATTAAAAGCTATAGAAAGGAAAGAAACAAAAAAACAAAACGACATACGAGTAATGATAGTTAAGGAAAGGGAATTTTAAAAAAGGAACGGAAAGGAAGGTGAACGAAATAAGAAAGCAAACTATAAAATAAAAAAATTAAATACCATAAAATAGATTAAATTGAAATATAATTAAAATATAATAAAAGAAGAAAAGAAACTGTATTGTTAAACATTAAAAAAGAAAAGGAAATTAAGGGAACGGAAATCCTAAATAAAAAATGAAAAATAAAGAAAAGTAAAACAAACAGTAAAGAAAGAAATGGAAGGAAGGTGAAGAAAAGGAACATCAAGAAAATAAAACGACCAAATCAAATAAAATAAGTGTAAATAAAATAAAATAAGATAAAATAAAATAAAATAAAATAAAATAAAACAAAATAAAATAAAATAAAATAAAATAAAATAAAATAAAATAAAATACGATAAAATAAAATAAAATAAATTAAAATAAAATGAATAACAATTTTTCACTTTTTGAATTTGTATGAAAATTATTACGGCTTTTATTTTTTAATAATCATTTTTAATTAATTATTAAAAGTTTTTTTTTTTTAATTGAATAGAGGGAAAAATATTTGGAGACAACCGCCATAGCTTTTCTTATAGAGCTTCTAAGCTTCTTTATCAGAGAAATTTTTTACGCACTGCTAACTATTAAGCTAACAATACGCATGTTTTGATGTCATCTAAACTCCTAGTTCTATTCTTCTTTACCACTTCCGCCATCATGATGGATTTTTTGACAGATCTGTTATTCTTGGCCTTGAGCTCGTTTCATGAATACTTGAAAATGTACAGGCCGTAAATCAACAAAAATTGTTGGTATAAAAAGGCAATAAATAAAATGAAATAAATTAAAATAAAATAAAATAATATAAAACTAAGTAAACTAAAATAAAATAAAAAAAAAATAAAATAAAAAATTTAAATGAAAAATTGAAAAAAAAAAAATTAATACCAGGGAACAAAATAATTGAATTCAAATTTTAAATGTCTGGGATTTTTAGTTAGTATAGCAAATATACTTGAATATGAAAAAAAAGTAAACTTTCTCTAGCAGCTTTTATTAGAATGTCATAGAAATATATATGTCTCTATTATAATATACGTTTCTGCTGTCATGTACGTTTCTGTTACATTTTATTTAAGTTCCAAGCTGAGAACACTTGACTAAAATGAAAATGTATCGCCCAACAAAAGCTGCTTGCATGAATTGCAAAAACCGTCAATCTATAATAATCAAAAAAAATTCTTAAACAGGCGCTACTTTTCTTCGCACCATATATTTCTCTTTTTTATAGTATTTTTATACATTTGTTGAAGAATGAAAAGTTTCAGATCTCAATATTAATTTTTAGAGGTCTACCATTGATTCGTTAGAATTTTTGTTATATCATTTTTATTTTAAAACCGCCAAATCATTGAAGTAGAGACATTTAGCTTCGTATAGTTCTGTAGGAAAGTAAATTCCAGACAAAAAAAAAATTTATAATAAAAATGTCTGTTCCCGAGTAAACACCCTTTAAACATTAGTAGTAGGGATTTCAATTTTTTATTCATATAGAAAAAAAGATGAATACAGATTCTTAAAGACAATTGAATCGAGTTCGCAGAGATAATTTGATAGCAGTTCGAGCAATACCGGTTGGCCAAATATTCATTGCGAATTAGGTGATCGAACTAAGATCTCAATGAATATGTTCAATGGCTTCAATCAACGAAAAGTGAAGTAATCCTTTCACTGAACTAAAAAAAATCAACTTTAATAACTACCGGATATCCGGCGCAACCCTACTTTTGGTCGTAAAGGAAAAGCAAACAAAAATATCACGTATACGCCACCGCCTACTCAAACGTAGCAAAATCAATTTCATTTTCATTTCAATCTCAATGCATCTGCACCTTTAGCTCTGCAACCCTTCTCTTCAAAGCAATGCCAAACAGTACTTTAAGAGCAACAACAGACAAGCTATGTGGTGGTGCATTCGACTGCATTTTATGCACTTTTATTCAGATTAGTACATACATACTTATCTATCTCTACCTATTAAATAGATGGCATACATGTATGTATTACTTGATGTTGAGTATTGCTGAGAGTTGCAACCACTTACAGTTATGCAATGAGAGATAATTGAGGTGAGATAAAAAATTCACTTTTAATATATTTCAAAATATTCTCCGATTTATTGGAATTTTTGTATTTTACCCTCAATTGTGAAGGTATATTAGATAGAAGAGTATTTAGATTGATTTGCAAAACCAATACGTATATATTTATATGCAAATTGAGATATGTAATGAGATTTGCGAGTAGACGAGTGTGTTGTTAAATCATTAAGTAATAATTGCAATTTCAAAAATCCACGCAATTAAAGCATTCATATTTTTGTAAACAGTAGCAATAGTGTTAGGTTTAATTACTTAATGGTAGATGGTTCATTTCAACAGTACTCGTATATACATTTTTTCTAATTATAACCAACAAAAAGGAAATCGATTGAGCTATGGGTATCCGACCTTCCAGTCATTCACATGATAACGTGAGCAAACCACATTTTGGTGGTTGGCTGAATCAGTACCTGGCCTATATTGATATTGAAAACAGACGAATTCGAAAATAGGGTGGGTTAAGCATTGGGGTAGAATTGGTTCCTTATTATAACAAGATAATTCAAGTATTCATGAAACGAGCTCAAGGCCAAGAATAATAATTTTTCACTTTTTGAATTTTTATGAAAATTATTATTGTTTTTATTTTTTAATAATCATTTTTAATTAATTATTAAAAGTTTTTTTTATTTTTTAATTGAATAGAGTAGGAAAAATGTTTAGAGACAACCGCCATAGCTTTTCTTACAGATCCATTTCGGAAGCTCCTAAGCTTCTTTATCAGAGAAATTTTGACACGCATTGCTAACCATTAAGCTAACAATACGCTGGTTTTGATGTCATCTAAATCAACAAAAATTGTTGGTATAAAAAAGCCATAACAAGATAATTAATAAAAAAAGATTTAGTAAACATTTTCATAGAGGTAATGTTGCTGGCCTACCAGACCGAAGGACCAAGGGCTGGTAGTTGTTTGAGAGACTCTCCAAGTGTATTTCGGCCATGGAAGGCCCTCAGCAAAAAATCCGCTTTGCGGATGCCGTTCTGTAGATGCAGGCAATTTATTGGGAAATTCAAAGCAGCGCACCACAAATTGGAAGAGAAACTCGACGCAAACCCTCCACTGAGATTTATGAGAATCCTGTTGTATAGCGCGCCATAAACTTACTTTATTTATTTTAACAATAACTAATTGATCAAATAGTATAGTTCTAACGGAACTTTTTTAACGGTATTCTAGAAGCTAGAGAGTATTCCATCGAAATATAATAAAACATTAAAAAATGAAATCCACTTTCTTTTGTATTATGATGAAAGAGGATTAAAAATGCATATACGCAAATTTTTATTTTTTTTATCATTTTGGACAAAAAAAAAAAATTCCTTTTAAACTGTTATTATACCTAGTAGTGCTACGCACACAATGTATATTAACTTTAGTCGCGTAACGGTTTTTGTTGTTGTTGTTATTGTAGCGACTATTTAACCTGCCTAAAGTATCACCTCCCTTGCCCAACATTGTCATCAAGCTCTTCTAACGGGAGTCCCAGAAACCTCGCGGCTTCAATAGGGTTGGAGCAACGTGAAATTTCTGTTAGAAGAGTAGGCTCAGTTGAGCAGCTGAAAAGATGGTTGGTGTCATGGGGAGACACATCGCATGCTGGGCAGACATTTGACATGTCAGGGTTCAGTCTGGATAGGTAAGAGTTTAACCTGCTACAGTCTCCAGAACGAAGTTGGACCAGCATGATCCTTGCTTCCCTATGCAGTTTCCGTTCCTTTTCGGCAACATGTGAAGCTTGTGCCCGTAGGACGGCGTTCACCGGACGAGAGTTGACAAAGGAGTTTACCGACTCCATGTGCATGAGATTGAGGGCCCGCCGATGCACCTTTGGATCAAACGGCAGGAAAATATGATGCCGGATCTCATCATAATGCTTACGGACATTACTTCTTATTCTCCTGGGAGGCGGATTTTCATTGCCCAGGCTTCTGTTTGGGTGCTGCGTTTTATGGCAGTTGAACAGAAATTGCCTGGTCAGCATTTCACTATGCTCTTTTACTCCAAGCATTTTTGTCACTATGGAGATGATGTTCAGGAGACGTAAGGAAGCATCCAGTGCCAGCTCAGAGTGCGGTGTTTTGTGTCTGCTAGCCCCGGCGACTATACAGGCGTCGCGTAGCTCATAACCGGCTGGCCAATTGCCTTGTACGTTGCCAGTTATGTTTCTGTCACTTTCCCCCAAGTGATGCCAGCTAGTGACTTGAGGATTTTGTTGCGGCTTTGTACTTTGGGGGTAATCGCGGCTACATGAGCACCGTAGTTGAACATGTTATCAAACGTGGCCCCTAAGATTTTGGGATGCGTGACAGTCGGAAGCTTAATGCCGTCGACGTAGACATCTAATTCCGTGTTCACCTGCGCTGTTCACGTCGTAAATAAGGTGGCCGAGGACTTCGTCGGTGACAATGTCAGATTTCGTCCAGCGAAAAAACCCGACCAGGATGGGAGGTAAGAGTTAATTCCTAAGCAAAGCTCGTCTACGGAGAAGTGGTCACTAGGATCGTGCAGTCATCGACGTGGGAGACGATCGGGACGCCCTCTGGTGGGGAGGGGAGCCTCGCTATGTAGTAATTAAACAAAAGCGGGGATAGGACACCACCCTGTGGCACTCCTTGTTTGATTATACGTGGTTTTGATATTTTGGCTCTGAATTCAACCGATGACTGCCGACTACTCAGATAATTGGCGATCCAACGTTTTAGACAGGGGGGAAGAGTTGAGACTTCCAGGTCGTTAATGAGTTGCGCATTGTTGGCCGTATCGAAGTCTGTCGACAGGTCAAGAGCAACCAGCACAGTCGTGTCATTTGGGCGATATCTGTTGAGCCCGACACCTATCTGAGTTGTAATGGCGTTTAGCGCGGTGATCGTGCTATGCATTTTACGGAATCCATGCTGATGTTCGGCTAGTCGGAAGTTAGCGGTGTAGTAAGGGAGCAGGACCGCCTTCAAGGTCTTCACTATTGGCGAGAGAAGCGATAATACTCCCCCTATTTGGCCGGCTTGCCAGGCTTTAGTAGTGTCACCACCTTTGCCTGTCTCCATTTTTCTGGAATGACAAAGGTGGTCATAGACAGATTGAAACCAGTTGTGAGGTACCTTAGTCCCTCTTCTCCGATGGCCTCCTGAACCTCCGTGGTGGTGACGGAAATGGGCGCTGGGCTATTTTTGCGTTCGTGCGCTTCCCTGGTGGCTCGTCTAGTTTTCTTGCCAACCGGAGGATGCAGTATAAATTGTCGGCAGAAAGCGCTCGCGCCTCTCTTCGTTTTCGACTGTACCTTATCACCAAAGGTGATGGATATTTTGTCATTAGGTTTGGTTGGATTTGACAAGGATTTAACAGTGGACCATAGTTTGCCAACACCAGCAGAGATGTTGCAAGACCCTAGGTGCTCTTCCGCATTAAGACCTTGAATTTTGGGATTCGTAGGGCCTAAGCGTCGCACATGGTCACGTCCATTTGCCAGGGCCGCTGCCTCTGCAGGGAGATACGGACGTACCTCTTTGATTCTACCTGACGGAATGTATTAATTTGAGTCTGAAGCTATGACCATGCGAAACGTTTTTTCAACTTCTCGTACGTCAGACGGGATGGGAAGAGCAGCGAAGGTGCTCTCAGTGAAGGTAAGAAAACCAACCCAATCAGCTTTGCTGAAATTAGTGAAAGTGCGATTTTCAGAAGTGACAAAGTCGGTGGGGCGATCGATTGAGAGGACTATCGGTAAATGATCCGATGCAAGAGTTAGCATCGATCGCCAGTCAACAACATGAAATGTTTGTAACTATGAGAAGAAGAAGAGATGGGCAAATATTTCAAACATAAAAAGTTACATGGATTGGTATTTTAAAAAAATGTGGTTAGCAGTTGTTGGCAGGCTGCTATTTATATACAAATAAATTAATGGCGGCCGCTGTGGTGTGGCGATAGTGTTGCCGGCCTACCACACCGAAGGTCCAAGGTTCGAGTGCTGGGACTGGTAACATCAAAAGTGGTTTGAAAAACCTCTTTATCTCAAATTTCTATTCCTACTCCAATTCTTCTCCCATTTCGTGTGCGGGTACTGATATTACATACTTTCAAAGGTATATCGAATAAACTTTTATTTGATCTTGGTACCGCTTACTGTTTCCAAGGTTTTTTTGATATATAGAACACATATCTATGTATAAAATCTCATTAACTTGAACCAAATAATTTCCTAGCTATGCCGAATGCTACTTTAAATAGCCTGGAGGCTTTGAAATTTTATATAGGCTAGGGTCGTGGCACTATATAACTATATATAGCCTATGCCGTACCCAGCGGACTTCTGAACCTATCGTGAAAGTCTCATATAGATCGACTCTCAACTTTGGACTTTAATGAAGCACAAACAAAACAAAAGAAATGTGGGCGTGGCACAGTCCACTTTTCCAAAACCATGTACGGCTTGACTAAAGGACACATATTTCCAAATACAGTTAATTTAGACTAAATAAGTTCAGGGCTATGACGAATTGAAATTTTATATGGCCTGTGGGCGTGTCACCGCCTACTTTTCGCAAATTATATAAAGTCTATGCCTTAACCGGTGATCCCAAGAATATAATGTGAAAATTTCTTAAAAATCGCTTGATTACTTTGAACGCCTATAAAGGACACACAGCCACATAAACCCGCAGACATATACTCATTTTTATTTATAAGATTCAAGAAGTTAGGTAAAAATATTTTTTTTTAATTTCTTTTAGAAATAGGTTTCCCTAGCTATTCTTTATGTTAGAATATGTTTAGCACACGATCTTATGGTGATAACAGACACAAATTTGATGAAAAATGACTTTGTAAAGCATTTTAACCATTTTTACACCACCACTCACGTCCAAAAGTAATTTTTGAATTTTGATTTTGGATGACTTAAGATGCCCTAAAAAATTCTATTGGATGTTTTACTAGCGATGCTTTGTACTAAAAATATGCAGGATCTTAGATAGTAGTAATTTGCCCTTTGAGATATGCAATATATTTTTTAATCATTCTTTTATTGACACTATTTGTTAGGTGTGATATTAGTGATTAGACTTATAATAAAACATAACACTAGAAAAAAATCCTATTAAAGAAAAGATGGAAATATATTTGCACTATTTAAGTCCTGAAATTCCCTTGTTTTGTCCTCTCTGACTTTTCTGCACCTTCGGCGTTTTGAGAAAGATTTTGTCTGAAAGCCCTCCCTACCAAACTTCCATGTAAATATATTTTTTTAGAAAATTTATAAACATTTTTTAATAACAGGAAAATTACAAAGGCAACTTTTGGCGAAAAGATAACTCATACTAAGGAAAACATGAACAATTCTTGCATACTTGCAGGAGCAGCCTAGCCTTCTAGAGGGCAGCTCGAAAACATGAAAATTACAAATACAACGTTTGGGAAACACTAAAATTTTACAAACAAAGATACAGAACTTAACAAATTTTATGAATGTCACGTGTAAGACATGGTGGTAAGCACTAATACTGTGCAAAAATTATATTTATGAGAATGAGAGCAGTGACTACTCTAATTCTATCCAGGGGTTGAAAAGTTTCTGTGTAAAATTTTGTTTACGTAAGTGTGCTATATTTGCTATACCTACACACATTCTAAAAGCAATGCCATTTGTATTTGGTGCCTACGGCAACATATTTCACATTAAGCCTCTAAAGTGTATAAAATAAATTTGAAACCATGCAGATAGTTACAGTAAAGAGAATAAAACAGTATTGAGCATGCTTCTTGCTTTTGCTCGTTCTCTCTCTTCATATAAATGTTTATGTATGCATGTATATTGCAGTGGACACGATTAGATATCTTTACTTGCAAAAATGTAACAGTCGTGTTTATGTTCATACATCATAGATATTGAAGCAAAATGCACACCTCCCCCAGGCGTTAGAGTAAAAGATTCCAAAATGAGAATTAAACATTTTTTTTTGGTAAGAATTTATGTTTTAATAAAAAAGGCGTGAGTAACAAGAACTCGTGGAGTTTGATAGGTAAACATGTATATCCTGTGAAGAATTTAATCTATTTCCTTTCCTTTCCATTCCTTTCCTTCCCTATTTTTTCCCTTTCCTTTTCTTTCTTTTTTTTTCCTTTCTTTTCATTTCTTTTCCTTTTCTTTCCTTTCCTTCCCGTTATCATAGTTCCTCTTAATTAATTTAACTTCATTTTATGCATTTTATTTTATTTTATTTTATATTATTGTGTTCATTTCATTCCATAAGTATATCCACAAAGATTACACAAACAAAAAAGATTAACTACCGTCTTGAGTATTCTGAGCTAAGCTAAATTTAACATGAATACTCCCTTATTTCGTTTTTGTAAACACTTTGTATATTAATGACAAACGCAGTTGCCTTCGTATTTCGCCGATTGATAATATTCCTCGTTGTTGTGTTGTTGTTGTGGTAACGACAAAAACACTCCCCGAAGGTTTTGGGGAGTGTTGTCGAATTAACAGCCCTTGGCCGGATTTGAACCCGGTACGCTCCGGTACTCCCTTGCGGTACTGCCCGACTGTCGTGGTAGCGATTTATGACCAGTGAAACCTTCTAGATCATGGCACCCCTCCTTCCGTAAGGACGGATAAGATGGGTAATGAGAGGTGAGATGCATCATATCCGTAGATGAATCATCGAGTTTCACGTCATTACCTTTGTGCATATTAGTCGCCTCTTACGACCGGTATGCCTAGCTCGGGCATATTCTAAACCCCTAACCCGCAGGAGTATTTTGGTAAGTATTTTGACACGATTACCGACTAATAACAATCAGCAAAGCACTTGCATACACACACCCCCACATAAGCAGAGCGTCAGATACATATCAGCAAATCAGTCAAACAAGATTTCTATACACAAGGCACAGACAGAAGCACGATTGCAAGAAGCGGCAGAGGCACGCTTACAGGCAGCGACGCTTAACTTTGATGGACTGCTTTACCGAGCTCAAATATGTTTACTAGGCCGGTTCGATTTGTGGGGAGGCAAAAAAATCGCCCATTGCTCTGTGAAAATCATATTCTAGGGATCAAAATAAGAAACTTTGCCGAAGGAACCATACCTCTAAAACGAATTCTGATGTCCCCCAATTTGGGTCGAAAAATCCCACTTTGACCCATTCAGAGTGCTCCAATCGAGTCCAAATGTATGACTGACCCCCACTAACTTTGGAGGCCGACCCACCGTTGCCAGTGGCACACCCCCTGGAACCCCTTGGGGGTTCACCATACAAACATTTCAAAAAATCGCCGGTTTTGCACTTTACATGAAACAATCAGCGAAATGCCTATGTTTTTTCTTTTTGAAGTTTATTTTTCTCCTTAGAAATTTATTTAGTCAGAACATATGTAAATGAAAAAATTAATTTAACTTAGTAATATAAAAGAAATTAAAAAAAAATATTACAAATTAGCGTTTTTACAACCCTTTTAAAACCAAGGCATCACTGTGATGCATTTGCATGTCGTAAACATAGTTGTGTGGGTTTTTTATTCAACCGTTTTAAAAAATAAAGGTATCACTGTGACACAATTGCAGATCGTAATTTTGCTTGTGCAGTTTTTTTAAGCCACCACAAGACACAGCAGGTAGAATTGAAATTACCATTTCATTCTTATTACCTCGTCTCGTAGACCATATATAACGCAACAGTTTTTGTGAATGCATTAAGTCGTTGTGAAGAACTCAAAGTGTGAAGTGCTAATTTCAGATAAAAAAATATTTCAACAAAAATAATAAGTGAAGTGACCATTCCAAATCAAAAAGTTTACAATGAATCCACCATCCTCTACAACGCAAGATGAAGCAACTACATCAACAAATATCGAAAACCAAATGATTCATATACCCAAGCATGATGTTACTGTTTTTGGTGTGTCTACTGATTTAACTGATCTTAATTTACCAACCCATCTGGATATCTTGAGGTATTATTTTTACTTAAGCGAACGTGCTAAAACAGAACAAAAAAAGTTTTCCCATAAATCATCCACTATTCAAGTACAAGATAAGTTGATTGGAATCTGGGAAAAACTCGGTATGGAAATAATGCTGAAAAAAAGTGTATTTAATAAATTGAATAAATTGCTTGACAAGTATCAAGAGCAAATCAAGAGAAGAAACAACACCCAAGAATTTACAGAGTATGTAAAATCTCTGGAAACAATTTTTTACATTGGAACATGTAAATGCGATTTGAAGGCAGCTCCATGTGCATGCGGCTGGGTTCCCGAACGCCTCAAAGAGTTCATGCACGATCAACATAATCAGAGAAGACTAACAATGGATGCATTGCAAGGAGCAACGTCTATGTCATCAATGCCAACATACCAAGATCCCGATGATTCAACATACGCACCGCCACCGGTTCAAGAAGATATGGATAGAAGCACAAGTTCATAATACACATGAAGATACCATTGTTTTAACTTTGCCTTGGTATGTGACAGATTTGGTGTGCCTGACAGAGTAGCATCAGCATTGGGAACCGCTCTTTTGCAAGATTTTAAAATTAAAGATAAGCATGGGAAACCTCTCATCATGGATAAATCGAAAGTTCGCAGAAAAAAAGAGAAATGCAGACAAGAAGTGCTTCGCAAACGGTTAGATGATACCAATTTGTTAGCGTTTTCATTCGATGGCAGAAAAGATGATACTTTAACGATAGATAAAATTGATGAGAAGTATCATACTAGGATGGTAAAAGAACCTCATCTTGTTATTTTGAGAGAACCCAATTCTGAATTGATTGGTTACGTAAGACTGGAACATGAAACCGCTGAATACAAAACAACCAAATCAAATGGTTTTTTCAACGATAAAAATATATCACTGGATGCATTAATTGGAATATGCACTGACGGTGAGGTAACAAACTCTGGCCCACACGGTGGAATTATACGACGATTCGAATTGCTGTTAAAAAGACCATTCGTTTCCCTTCTACACTTCAACGAACTTCCGTTTCGGCATTTAATTGAAGCTTTGGATATATCAACCAGCACTGGACCAAGATCGGCAACCGGAAAACTGAGCCGTCAAATCGAAACTTGTGAAGCTCTTCCGGTAAGTTATTGCTATCACTCATTTATTATAATTGTCGACCATTTTTAATTATTTTATTATTATATATTTTCAGGTGGTCGACGGCTTCCAGAAAATTGAGTTGCAAAATATGCCCCCTGCTCCAGAAAAAATTGAATTTTCCACCGATTCGAAGTAATCCAATGCAATTTCTAGCGGCGTGGTTCCGGTGGATCTGGCTAACATCAAACCAGGGAAAATTGTGCATTCTCCGTGGCTCACCAAGGCCGCTAGATTATTGCGATTATATGTGACAACGGAAAATCCAGATGCAAATTTAAGAATTCTGGTTGAATTTATAATTAAATGTTATGTGCCAATGTACTTCAATATCAAGTATTACAGATCTGTCGTGAACGGCAGTGCATTATTTTTCAAGTTCATTGGTTGGTCACGATTTCTACAACCTCGTTTACGCAAAATTGTCAATCAAGAATTAAAGATAATTCATATTATGCGCATTCGGAAAATATCTTGTTATCAATTTTCTACGCTATCGAACCGATGTTGACGAGCCAATGGAACTTAGAGTTTATAAGAAACCAGATATAAAATTTAATTGCACAAGTTATACGGAAATGATCAATTTGAATGATATAAATATCGTATTTGAACCACCATTCACGCGAAGCATTCCGTACGATACATTGAAAGAATATTTAAATCAAGATGATCCACCGTTTAATGATCCAAAAATTCCATCACACATACAAGGAACGGAACCACATGTTCAATTGCTAGCTAGCGTTTCCAAACGGGTTATACCGGAAAATGTAGAGGCTGTTATGGCGACGACATTAGAGAGCCGTGCGAAATGGCCCAGACTTGTAAGTAAAAAAGACTTCAAACAATAATTTTTTTAGTTTCTTTTCTATAACTCACTTAAATAAATTTTTTCATTTATATATGTTCTGACTAAATAAATTTCTTAAGAGAAAAAATAGATATTATTATAAATGAATAATAAATATTATTATAAATAAATAAATAAAAATAAAGAAAACACATAGGCATTTCGCTGATTTTTTCATGTAAAGTGCAAAACCGGCGATTTTTTGAAATGTTTGTATGATGAACCCCCAGGGGGGTTCCACGGGGTGTGCCACTGACATCGGTGGGTCGGGCCTCCAAAGTTAGTAGGGGTCGGTCATACATTTGGACTCGATTGGAGTACTCTAAATGGGTCAAAGTGGGATTTTTCAAAATTTGCCCCTACCGAAGAGTTCGACCCAAATTGGGGGACATCAGAATTCTTTTTAGAGGTATGTTTCCTTCGGCAAAGTTTCTTATTTTGATCCCTAGAATACGATTTTCACAGAGCAATGAGCGATTTTTAAATCGACCCGCCCTAATGTTTACATATCAACACGACACCGGCAGAGGTACGCTTACCGGCAGAGGCACGCTTACTGGCAGAGGCACGCTTACAGGCAGCGACACATCAATAACAAAAGCCTATCTTAAACTCGAAAAATTAGTTGAATGATTAAATATTTGAGAATATGAAAACTGATAAACTTACACAGCAAATACATTAAACTACATACTAAACTTAAACTGCGTAATGCTTACTTAATAGTATTTTTTTAAACTATAAAGCTTGTAAATACGTTTTAACTACTCCTTCTTATCCACTCTCTTACTAGTTCCAAACTAAAAATTTTGTTCACTAGTTATTGATTTTCCTTGAGGGTATGAACTTATATCTGTTTGATTGTATGCATTCAGGTATGCATCGTCATCGCCGTGTGACATAATTAGTGAAAGTGAAATTGATTGAGTGCATGCACAGCGACAACACATGAGCAACAACAACAACTTTTTCATTGACTATGCTAACGATCGCTGGTTGTTATGACAACAACAACGCCATCAATGGCATTAGACATGCCCAAGCAGTCTTTTAAGGCATCTTTGATAGTTGGTTTTCTGAATATTTTACCAGTGTACGGTCTGGCATGCCAACGCGATGCTCGCAATGAACAGTAAACTCTACACTTTGCGAACGTTAAACGCTGCCAATGTTTAAGGTGTCCACATTTATGGCGGTTGCATATTGTACAAACATATTTTTTTTTCATTGAATTTTGGTGGGTTAAATCTTTAGAGATTTTTAAAACATATCTTGATAATAGAAAGATGTTTAATATATTTTTTTAACAAAGTTTGAACACACATAATTCTCCTTGGTGGCTGCTCAAAAAAAGTTTTACCCATATTTTCAACAAGTCTTTATAAGATTTCTTGCTGAAATGTATGGTTAGGGCCTTTTGATTGCATTATTTTTAACGTATTTAGCTGCTTGACTCTTGAAAACGCCATGCATGAACATCGATGAATTTAGTTCCACTCCAACAAACTCAAGAGTTTGTCCCTCAGCTATATGCGCAGTCACGGCAAATGTTGGCCTTATTGGCATGCATGGTACACTTTAGGCGCCCCTTGGATGAATGTGATTCTCGGCATATGCTTGATTTTTTTGTCGAACGAAAGTGGCAGCACTACTTGGAAATGTTTTTCCTTAATACGCAAAAAAATACTTTTCGATTCATACACATATTGGAGTATTTTATTTCATTAAAAAAAATTAGATAGGTGGCAACTTCGTAAAAATATCCTATGTGGCAACACCTTGATAAAAATTCTTAGAATGTGGTACCCTATATACATACCAAATTTCATCCAAATCGGTTTAGCCATTTTCGAGATATTCTAATTATACAACTATACAAGAATAGGTCTTTAAAAGTTATAAGATATAATAAGCTTACATGTCAACCATAAGTGGCAATCCTCCTTAGAATATTTTTTTTAATACGCAGTAAAATACCTTTCGTTTGATGGCCATATTGGCTTATTTCATTTCATTTAAAAAAATTGAGATAGGTGGCAATCCCGTAAATCATTTTATGTGGCAACACCTAGGTAAGAATTCTGAGAATGTGGTACACTCTGTACACACCAAATTTAATCCAAGTCGGTTTAGCTCGTTAAAAGTTATAAGGTATAATAGGCCCAGGTGGCAACAATAAGCGCCAACCCTATTTAGAAATGTTTTTTTTAATACCCACAAAAATACCTTTTGCTGGTTCCGACAAATAATAAATGTTTCACAAAATGGCGGCTCCTTAGCAAATTTCATGGAGATATCTCAAAAACTGAGGGACTAGTTTGCGTTCAAACAGACAGAAGGACGGACAGACGGACATGGGTAAATCGATTCAGCTCATCGCCCTGCTTATTGGTGGGTCTATCTCTTCTTCTTCTCATACTTACAAACATCAGACCAAGTTATAATACCATTTTATGTTCATGAAAGGTATACAAAAATTTAATTAAATGAAATGGATTTAGAGAAAATATGATAACGGAAAGCAAAGCAAGACGGGGAGTGAAGGAAAGAAAAAACAGGAAAGTAAAGGAAAGGAAAGGAAGGGGAGGTGAAAGGAAGGAAAAGAAAAGAAAAGAAAAGAAAAGAAAAGAAAAGAAAAGAAAAGAAAAGAAAAGAAAAGAAAAGAAAAGAGAAGAAAAGAAAAGAAAAGAAAAGAAAAGAAAAGAAAAGAAAAGAAAAGAAAAGAAAAAAAAGAAAAAAAAGAAAAGAGAAGAAAATAAAAGAAAAGAAATAAAAGAGAAGAAAAGAAAAGGAAAGAAAAGAAAATAAAAGAAAAGAAAAGAAGAGAAAAAGAAAAGAAAAGAAAAGAAAAGAAAAGAAAAGAAAAGAAAAGAAAAGAAAAGAAAAGAAAAGAAAAGAAAAGAAAAGAAAGGAAAAGAAATAAAAAGAAAAGAAAAGGAAAGAAATAAAATAGGGGAAAGATATAAAAAGTGAAGCAAGCAGGAACAAAGAAAAGGACGGCAATGAAAGTGAAGGAAAGGATCAGCAATAAAAGGAAACAATAGCGCATAATACAATAAAACAAATTAAAACTGACTGTTGAAAGAGGAAGGAATCAAATAAAAGGAAAATATATGAAAGGAGAGGAACCGCAGCACTAAGAAGGGAATGAAAGGAATAGCTAATAACCGAAATAATATAAAGTTTTGTAGTTGAGTTTCAACCACAGGGCGATCTCTAGTTAAATCAAAATCACGAGTCCTTGGTACTCTGCACTTTCAGGCAAACCTTGATTCAATTTGACAAATTTAAGCCCGTATTCTTCCTCAATAATCTGCATAATGTCAAAAATTTCACTAAAACTGCTGTTGGTATCAGCTCGGGACAAAAACAGTAATAAAATAACAACTGCATAAGGACACTCATGCCGAGCTTCTCTTTAAATTTGTGTACTTTTATACCTTTCATGAACATGAAATGGTATTATAACTTTGGTCCGATGTTGATAAGTATGAGAAGAAGAAGAGATAGACCCACCAATAAGTATGCCGAAATGATCAGGGCGATGAGCTGAGTCGATTTAGCCATATCTGTCTGTCTGTTTGTACGCAAACTAGTCCCTCAGTTTTTGAGATATCTTGATGAAATTTGGCATGGAGCCGCCATTTTGTGAAACATTAATCATTTGTCGGAACCAGCAAGATCGGAGCAATACAACGCATAGCTCCATACAATCGATTGTTCCGATAAACGGGTTTTGGCATATAACTGTTGCAATTAAAAAGATAGGAACGTAAAATTTTTGCAGTTTTAGTACATATTATATATGTAATGTGTGCAGTGAAAATC
Organism: Merzomyia westermanni; assembly: GCA_949987695.1. NCBI lineage: Eukaryota > Metazoa > Arthropoda > Insecta > Diptera > Tephritidae > Merzomyia > Merzomyia westermanni. Next base: position 60,933,463 of record OX465291.1, read on the forward strand.
ACCCAGATCGGACCAACATAACATGTAGCTCCCATAATCGATAGATTCGATAAATTTGTTTTGGGCTATAAATTTTGCAAAAAAAGCTAGGAACGCAAAATTTTGCAGATTTGGTGCACATTATGTATGTAATGTGTGTAGTGAAAATCACCCAGAACGGACCAACATACCAAATAGCTCCCATACAACCGATTTTTCCAATAAATGGGGTTTTGGCTATGTATCTTTAAATTAACAGTTGTGCACAGTTTGAACAAATTGTGAGTAAGGATCGGACACTTAAAACCGTGATGCTTATTCATGAAAGGTATAAAGTCTTCGGCACAGTCGAAGACAGCCCTTTCCTTACTTGCTTTTAATTGGTTCTTACAAATTGGCAGCGATAGTGGTCCACCATTGCCGAGGGGTTACCCTGTTTTTTAGAAAATACTTCCCTTAAAGGGAACATGAGCCCGGAAAACAAAGCAATTAGTCTGGAAAGAGTTCGTAATGAGTCGGAAAGGAGCATGCGACTTATGCCATTTTTGATCCTTTATCTTATGGAGATATTACTTGACTCTTTTCTGCCTGAACGAGTGTCGGACAGATCCGCTTTGTCCATTACGCGTACTGTCTGACAACTTAACTTTCTACTCCTATAAGTTGGGATCAATTATAACCCACTGTAGACGAAAGATATTAATCGCGGGCCCATTAAAGATTACTCACGGTTATTGCAAGGCTACTAAACGTTTTAATGATGTTTTCAAAGATCTGGTATTTACTAACTGCTTGGATTTGTTTGGGAGGAGCTTATTTAAATTGTTTTTTTTTTTTTTAAATATTTTAAACACCAAAATAACTAAAGGAAACTCAAACCTGAAATGCAAATATGTAAAAAGGACTTTTAAGAATTTATTAAAAGTTGTTATAAAAGAAGGTAAGTCGTATTGCATCAAAAACATTATCACTTCTGTGGTGTCCAATTCACACCTTTGGTGAACTTTCATGATTGCTAAGCCAAACATCTTCAATCTTCTCGCTAAAAGCTGTCAGGCATACTGCATACGGGTACTGGGTGTCATGGCGTATGAGTAACATTGAAAATAATTAGAAGAAAGCATGCCACTCATCAAGCAATAAAAAAATTGTCTGTAGACCAATTTTACTCAACAATTCTTCGTCAAAGATGACGTAAAACTAAATAAAATTGGATGCTCTTTCTGTTGACGTACACGTTCAATAATTGTACCAGGAAGGTATTTGCCGACCATTGATCTTCCTCAATATTTTTGCATCACCTTTTGTTAGTAGAATGTGTGGAGTTGTAAGTGAATTACATTTGAAACTCATTTCTTATTTGTCGACGTCTCGTATATCCACACAAAACTGTAAAAAAGTTACAGCGGCATTCAAATCCAGAGTTGCTGTATTATTCGTTGTTGCTTTTGTTATTGCACCAGTTCGATTTCTTGACATGCAACAATGCAGATCAAAGCATTCGCAAAAAGTAACAAACAGCTGTTATGCGGATAGTACATACATATATACAACAACCGGAACTAAAGCACTTTTATGATACTGAGTATAAAATTTGCTTTCTTGATGGAATATAGTCACGTTCTTGAATAAAACCACCTTCTTCGCTATGTATATAAACTTAACTTAATAACTAAGAGTTAATTTTTTTTAATTAACTGTAACAAAATGAATTAATACAGAGAGTGTTAACTCTCTCTGTTATTTAACATAATTATGCCATGTAAAGATAATGTTGAAAGAAAAGCTTCGTTAATGCTAATATTATAATAATATATGTAAGTAAAATAGCTGTATGTAAATAATAATACTACAACGTACAAGTATTTTATATTTACTAGGTATCTCACTAAATATATGTATTATTTGCAGCAAATTGAATTTATTTTTACATACCAAGCTAAATACATACATGTTTACAATTCACACAAAATTTCATGTTACCTTTCGTTGCTGGAAGTTGTTTTTAATCAAAATTGTCAAATGAAATCGAAATGTAATTTCGAATGAAAACGAAACTGTAAATAATGATTGCAAGACACACAAAACCACTTATAAATGCTATTGCAGTTCTGTATGTAGTAACAAGCGATGTAGATATTTTGAAATTTTAGAATCCTTGAACTTGCGAAAACTGGTTTTACCATTCCGGGATTAGTGCCATGGCTTGGGAATTCTCTATTTTCCTATAGCTAAAAGGTTGTAGAAAGTGAAGAAATGTCTATCTTACCTTAATATGTATAACAAGTAGATAATTGAACTAAAACAAAAATTATTTCATTAATAAATTATAAAACGCAACATTTTTTGAATTTTTAAGGGATTAAAAACGAACTTGCAATTTTTCAAATAGATAAAATAGAGCTCGTTAAACTTACAAAATATGTAGAATAGATAATCATTGGCGGCCGCCGTGGTGTGAAGGTAGTGTTGTCGGCCTACCACACCGAAGGTCCATGGTTCGAGCCCTGGTACAGGTAACATCAAAAGTTATTTGAAAAAAGTTTTTTCAAAACGGGGTCGCCCCTCGGCAGTGGTTTGGCAAACTCTCCGAGTGTATTTCTGCCATGACAGGCTTCTCAGCAAAAATTCGTCTCCTTTGTAGATGCCGTTCGGAGTCGGCAAAAAACTGTAGGTCCCACCAATTTGTAGGGAAAAATCAAATCGGCACACCACAAATTGGAAGAGAAGCTTGGCGCAAAAAATCTCTTAGGAGGTTTATGATGATATACTTGTTGTATATCGCGCCATAGAGAGAGAGAGAGATAATCATGATGAGTGTGAAAATATGTGTTTTTATATTTTCGTGAGAAAAGTATGTATTTATCATTCCGATAAATTTAAAATTGCTATGAGAAAACTTCATTTTTGTTAAGCTTAAAATTCGCCTTTAATTCAGAATATGGAATAATTAAAAAATTCTCGATAATGTATGCAGTAAACTTATAGTTCATTATTAGTTGTTAAGAAGGCTCGTATTTCCTAAAAATCTTGGGATTGCAAGTAATAAAACTGAAGTTTTAAACTCCTAAAAAAACGCGGGATACCTGTATTCCGGCAGAAGCCTCCCAATGAAGACTATGAGTTCAAAATAGATCCAAAAATATAGTTAGATTTAGTGGTAACTTTTTAGTAAAAATAATTAAAGTGTATCCTGTTATGGTGCCTAACTACTCTGCTCTCTTGAAGCAGGTGCTGGATTCATCCAAAAAGTTCTACTGTAGTTTTTCCAACTCTGGACACGCCAGTCTTTCCCAAAACTTTTGCTTTTAGCTGAGAGAAGTTCGTCGTTTTTGGACTAATTTGAGCTGAGTTAGAAACTTTTTGTTGCAAATGATTATTTTTGCTGACATTTTTGGCATTTCACTGACGGGGAGGTATGTGCGTATTATGTGTCTATAAGTATAAATTCCATACAAGATAACTGAAAATTAAAATGTTAACTGAAATGTAGATGTTAACCAGGGAGGTTGTGCTATTTCAACCTACAACTGCTGCATGAGCAACACCAAAAGCATTAACTTGACAACATAAACACACATGAATACATTAAGATAGGTCACCCATGTACATCATTTGATTTGAGAGAACACTGTAAAAATAAAGGGATCATGTATGCGTTCGGGAAATGCCGAACTACCTGCCGAGTCTTTCGGTCCTCTTACCATATTTCGGCACTGCATCCTTTTTTGAGCCAGAATGTTATCGTTAGTCTGCTGATGATACCCTGGTATCCAGTAGTGTCTCCAGCAGCGGTACGTAGTGAGTGAGACATATGCCCCCAGCGCTCAGCTATAATGTTGGGACGAGGATTGCTCTCAGAGAGCAGGTGTTGATATTGTGACCTAGTAAAGTGCGTACAACATGCAGGTTGGAGTTATGTCTGCCTCGGCTCAGTTTCGATTTTCCTTTTTTTGATTAGGAGGCAACATGGCAACTTCATGTATTAATCAGTCTTTAAAAAATTTGTGAAGGTCGTTATCAGAAAAAAAGTTATCATCTGAGCATCTGATGGCATATTTTTACGGGTCACAAGCCGCACCTCTTGGTGAACAAACCTTCGTAAGCAAATATGCGGAGTTTGACAGTAACTTATCTGAATATAGCTCTAAGGGTTTTAATCAAATTACAAGATTTTTTACCATAGCGACACCAACAGTATTAGCAGCCTGCTCCTCTATAGTCAATTTCACTCTCACTTTAAACTTAACTTTGTTGGGAATCCTTTGTTAAGCTAAGAATAAGAGACAAAGTACGTAGAATAATTTCGGAAACAAATAAGCTCCGAGTTCAGTCCGAAAATTGACTAAACTAACTTGTTAAATTGATTTGGAAATATTGGTTCTAGCTCTCAAGAACCTTCTTCCAGGCGAATTAACTATTCCATTCACTTGACAATGTTCCTCAAGAACATGATCAAATTGCACACCTGGAAAGCTTGTTGTTGTTGTCGCTATAATTTTAAATGCAGTAGTAGGCATACAAATACTCTTATACATATGTTCATACATACATATGGGCTACAAAACTAATTGCTTTAACTTGTAATTTGTTGCAGTCGTTAACTTTGTAAACAATGTTTTTATTGTTGTTATTTTTTTCCTTTGAATCGACTTTGTAGCAATATTAAAAAATATTTTTAAATTTTATTTTTAAATATAATATGTCTGCATGTATGGGGCATAAATGTACTAATGTATAAAGCATACTGACATACAGCATTACGTTTATTAGGGCGGATGAATGGTTCTGTTAATTAAATGTGATTTTCAAAAATAGTTCTCTGCTCCTTCCCTATCTCTAGCTTCCTCTCCATTTATTGCTCAATCTAAATAATTTTTTTTTCCACTTTCGTTCACTTCCCCTGCTCATAACCCCTCTCCCTTTGCAGCTTTTTTATTGTTCGCCACCAATTATTATCATAAACACATATGATCTCTATTAAACAGCTGATACTGATAATTACATATTCTCTTGAAAATTTTTTGCTCATTGTCAATCTCTTAAATTGACGTATTCAATGGTATTACTGTCTTAAAATGTTTTCAAAATGCGATCTTGATGGGCTTTTGATACTGTTACTCACAGTATATTATTGCATAAGTTGAAAAAAACGGGTTTCCATTCTACGTTTTTATGTTGGATTGGATCTTATCTCACCAACAGAATCTACTTTGTGGAAATTGAGAATACGAAGTCATATACATTCGAGGTCACATCTGGAGTGCCTCAGGGAAGCATTCTTGAACCCATTTTTTCTTCTTTTTTTATTAACGATATTGTTTCCAGAACTCCAAGTATCTGCTTTATGCAGATGACTTGAACGTTGTCACAACCATCGCGAGCATGTCAGAATAATTCACACCCTAATATTAAGAAATGCTTTCATATGAAGGTTTCGAAAAATCTTAATATGCATATGTCTACTTATAAACCTTTTGATGACAACCTTTCTACTTTTTGTTTGTTGATCTTGGAGTAATGTTCGACTCATGTAAGCTTCATTTTACCCAAGGTCTACTCTAATTTGGCTTTTAAAAGCGATACGCCAGAGATTTTAAAGATCCGTACACTGGAAAAGTTTTATATAATAGTTTAGTTCGTTTGAAACTAGAATATGCATCTATAATTTGGAATCCGATTTATTCTGCTTATTCGCATAGAATTGAAGAAGTATAGAAAAGTGTCATTCGTTTTGCTCTTCAGTCGATTCGCTTTACTGATTCATTACCATTTTACAATGCAAGTTGTGCCCTCATAAGCATGAAGTCGCGGTCGTCCAGGCGTTCTATTCAAACTTTGATGTTTATATATGGCTTAATTTACGGCTTGGTAGACTGTACGGAACTTTTAGCACAAATAAGCTCTAATGTTGTTGTCGCAGAACTCTCCGTGCGCAATATCCGTTTCATATCAAGGTAATCCGTGCTAATTACGACAATTATGACCCTATCACGAGGGCCCTCGCAGAATTTAATAAAATATTTTGTAGCCTTGATCTGGACTTCGCACTCCTGAGATCATGTTTTGGTTCTAAACTTTCTTCGCGTTATGTTTAAATGTATATAATATACAAAATTTCCCTAAGCTTAAGATTTGAATTTGTATTTCTAGTCTGTAAGATTGATATAATCATAGACTTACAAAATTAAAATTGAAAATTTTATACATATTAATACTTAAAGCAGATATATCCAAATATAATTAATCTGAACTAAATAAAGTTATATCGAGTTGAATCTTTTTATTACCTGAACCAAATAAGTTAAGATATATGACGAATTAGAGCTTTAAGTAGCCAGGAGGCGTAGCAACGCCCTCTTTTCCAAAAGTATATACGGCTTACGCTGTTCTCAGTGATCACATAAATCGGCTACTGCTTTCATACCAAACAGCAACCTGCTCAACGAAAATCCGCCTCCCAGGAGAATAACCAGTCACCTCCGTAAGCACTATGACGAGATCCGGCATCACATTTTTTCGCCGTTTGATCCAAAGGTGCATCCGCGGGCCCTCAATCTCATCCACATCGGTAAACTCCTTTAGCAGCTCTCGTCCGGCGATTGCAATCCTACAGGCACAAGCTCTACCTGTTGCCGATGAGGAACGCGAACTGCCTAGGAAGACAAGAGTCATGCTGGCCCAACTTCGTTCTGGATACTGTAACAGACTAAACTCTTACCTATCCAGACTGAACCCTGACATGCCGAATGTCTGCTCAGCATGCGGCGTGCCTCCCCATGGTATTAATCATCTGTTCATATGCGCAACCGAGCCTACTCTTATAACAGCAATTTCACTCTGATCCACCCCTGTTGAAGCCGCCAGATTTCTGGCACTTCCGTTAGAAGAGCTTGATGACAGTGTTGGATGAGAGGTGACACTTTAGGCAGGTTAAGTAGTCGCTAGGACAACAACAACAATAACTGCTTTCATAAATGTAGGTTGAGTACTTGGGACACCCATAAAAATCCCACAGACTAACAATCATTTTTATTTATACGAGTACATGTCCGCAGCTAAGCGAGAAATCTCTACGCCCCCAAAAAAGGTCTGTGCATACAACAGGAATCATGAAGTGTGGGCTAAATTTCAAAACAGTACACAGCAATACACCCGTGGAAAAGAGATTAAAATTTCTTCAGCAGTTTCTTAGTGATGCGCCTACAAACATACTAATATATCAACGGCTGAGTGGAAGATCGCCCTTTTTCAAAATATTTTTTAAAGCAGACTTTTTTTGTTAAATAGGGCCCAAACTACCATTTTATTTAAAAAGGCTCTATCAAAGCAGAACATCTTTTGAATTTTCGTTTAGATAGTGTGTTTTTAAAACTCAGTCTGAGATACGGCGTTCGTGACCCAAATTCTGAAATATGTCTTTATTGGAACAACAAAAAAATGCTGAAAATTGCCGAGCTTTTTGAGTTTTTACATATCGAAAAGATGATCGCATACAAAATGATCTACCCTAGTGTGAACATGCATTGTACTATGTATGCGGTTATCTTTGAGCAATTTATTTTGCATTTGTGTTATCAGCTTAATTATAAACTTGTTTACATGTCGCAACTTTATGACGAGTATTCACATTTTCAAAACGAGTTTTTTTTTACTTTTTTTTATATTTATTGTTGTTGTTGAATGCATTTTTTACGGACCAGCTGTGGTCGATTTGTTAGAGCTGTTGGTAGTTTTTTTTTTAGCTATGGCTAATCTAGATTGATTAAAGCTGCTGTTATACTTATACCCCCATATTCATAAAAAATCAAATTTGTTTATAAAGCTTTTTAAAATGACATGTCCATACAAATTTTGAATTACAAGAGCTTTATAAACCTTTTTTATTTTTTATGAATAATGGGAATAGAGTGTGACTTCAATGGTTTGGCAGTTTTATATAATATAAAACCAGTCCAAAAAAAATTTTAACTAACAATGATCGACCTCTAAAAATTAATTTATAACTCATAAAAACTATGTGAATTAAATAACAATATGAAAATAAAAAAAATTCTATGCAATTTGACAGGAGAAGCCGTGAAAGCAAAAACAAAACACATGAATTAGGCGTGTGTATACTCGTACAGCAATGAATTCGCCGCGATATCACCTGGTATAAATTCGCCTTGCTTGCTAGATAGCAACCCAAAATTGTGAGCTTATAACTGTTTCTGCTTGCTTAATTTTTTGTTGTTTTCAATTCAAAATTGTTTACTAACGAGAAAAAAAAATTATATCTCGCAACAAAGTGATGAATAAAAAACTGCCCATAGTAAGGTCTGAAACTTTTCCAGCATTTTAAATTCGCCATTTTTAAAAATTAATATCAATTAAATTTTCAGAGAAAGTTTTGTTTCTGGCCCAGTCTAATGCATACCCTGGTCTGTTCAAAATGTTGGTTTGATAAATCCATTCAATTGTGTACTGCTTACAGTCTTCCCGATACGTATTTATATTATTCGCTGTTAAGTGGTGAAGTGTGGCAACCCTGTTACATATATACATACATATATCCTAAGTAGATAAGAGACTAGAGAAGGATTTACTAGATATGTGTGTCTCTCACTTTATATATCAATTCTTATTTTTATCACTGGCTGCAGAACTTTTAGACTGACAAAAGCAAACGCATAAACAAGTGATACAAATAAAATAATAGATTGCAATTTTTCATTTGGCACATCATCAACAATTGTGGGTAATTTACCAACAATTGTTGAATGCGGTGGAAAATCTAGTTTAGTAGAATAAATTGTATTGCTCTATACAAATAAACAGATACAATGTTGCACGTGAAAGCCCCTGTAGGTAATTGTGCAGTCGACTTAGAAAATAGCTAAGCTCTATTCTTCTTAATGCGCCCATAAATTAATTGGTTGCCAAATCATTCAGCTTTGAAAGGTATAATCAGGCGCACTCTGTCTTTTACCCTTTGATTATGGATTGCAAGTCTATTTTATATAAACTGCTCATATTTTCGCTACAGGCGCATTTGTCTTAGGTATAAATATTGCCGCAGCTACTACTCACACTTTTTGTTTGCAGTTGATTCATTTATTCTTTAATTTATCATATTCATTCCATCATTTATTCTAATAACAATTTTCATCACTTTTCACTACAAATGTCATTTTTATTTCATTAGTTATGAATTGTGTAAATGTGTGTATATGTTTTGTATGTCAGAACACTAATTTTATATATAAATGTTAATAGTTGGGCCCACATTTTGCGCTCAATCATTCACTCATTTACTCAATTGGCGGGTGTCATTCTCACATTTATTACAATCAATTCAATCTTCCATCATTTGGGATAAATTGTAGGCCAGCCACATTTCAATTTACATGCTGATATACATACATACATACCCATTAGACTGGGTCAAAAAAATGTTTGAATGGCAAAAAACAATAATATTGTAAATGTTTCCGACCTTAATACTGACCGCTTTTTATTTTTGGTGCAATTTAACCTTTTTCTGCTTGTCTAAAATATTTATCATTAGCGCAAACTATTTTGGTTGATATCATGCAAAAGAAAAATTAAATCATCCCTAAAAACCTTAATTATCAATAGTAGCCGATTTTTTTTCGTAAGCACTTAGCAACTTGCCAATAAAATAGCAAAATAATTTTTTTTTTCAGATTTAAAATTTTTTTAGAAATAAAATATGAGCTTGTCGCTTGTAGATAACAAGCAAAATCGTAAGCGCTTCGAATTTTGTCTGCTTGCTTATTTTTTGTTGCTTTAAATTTTTTTAGGCAAGCAGAAAAAATGTTGTTTAGCAGCGAAAGACGCATACACTGAAACTTTTAACTTAATTTTTTAATATATAATTTTATAAAATAAATTAGTTTTTTCTGGCCCAGTTTAGTAAACACATAACATTAATAAAATGTTCTTAACACCAAAAAAGAACACGTTAACTGCAACACCAACGCAAGCATTGCAGATTTTAATGTGGCAAATGTTGCAAGTGCGTCACTAGGCCGCCACTGCCATTGCGTACTTAAGATGAGTTGAGTTGCAAAATGCAACGAGTTCTTGAAAACTATAAATGTATATGTATGTATATTTAAAATTTTCATGTCACGGTGTTAGTATGCAAATTTCTATGGGTATATGTTACGTAAGGAAATATGTCATTATGTAAATATTAGGGTGGGTTGAAAAAAATCGATTATCTTTGTTTTTTTTTTACTGGTATTCGGAAAATCGAATCCTAGTCAAAAATAGAGTATAAGGAACAAATATGAGTTTTTTATATTAATTGGAAGGCGGTGGTCATTGCCGTTTTTGATTTTCGATATAGTCTTCTATTAACATGCATATATCTTATCTAATTGTTAATTGCAAATTTTACAATTAACACTTTTTAATTGTAATTGCAAAAATGTACAATTAACAATTAATCAATTGCAATGCTAGCAATTAACAATTAATTATTAATTGTGTTTCTCTATAACTAACAATTTGTAAATTAACAATAATAACGCTACCCGGACGTTATCTAGTATATTATTAGCCGGGTACCGTGGTGTTTTATTGCGACAAACTTCTACTGCAAGAACATGTAGGTTATATATATGGGAAAAAATTGCTTGATTTCTTTCAAATATCACTTTTGTGAAAATTCTGTACCACTGATAAATTGTATTGAATATTTGAATGAAATAAATCAAGAATTACCCTAGTAATTGTAAAAAATGGTTAATTATTATTAGTTGTTTCATAATACAATTAAAAAATTAATTTGAATTTTTTCAACAAGCAATTAGAATTTTAATTGCAATTAATTTTAAATCAATTTATTTCATTGCAATTACTTTCTTAATCAATTAATAAATCAATTAAAAATTTAATTGAGTAACGCTTCCAGGGTATAGAATAGTCCATAAATATCTTGAATAGTTACCTCATTTACTTCATCGTTCTATTCTTTTTAAATGTATTATTGTTGTAGTTTTGTGGCACAATTGCTGTTAATGAAGCTGCAATAAAATAAATGAAAGCACTGATTAGCTTAAATTTGAGCTTTGTAGCATGTAAACTTATGTCTACATAAATTTATAAAAATATATTAAATCTAATATAGCGTCGGTTTTTATACGAGTATATAAATCTATATTTGAGTAGGAACAACACAATACCAGTCAAGTGCTGCTTAAGGGGATTGAAAATATTCTTTAAATTAAGGTTAGTAATTTATGAAAGTTCTCTTTATTCTTTTTGCTAACGTGTAAGATTGTTAAAATAATTCGATTTGTTTTTGTTGATTGTGCTACTTAAACTCAGACCTGTTAAATTTGATTAGTAAATAGTAACCAATTAATTAGACGGCTTTTTTAATTGGTAATGATTATTTTGATCGTTTTTCAAGAAAAGGCAATTGTAGTTGATGGAAATCAACAAAAATCGAAAAAATCAAAAAAAATTAAAAAACATTTTTTTTGAATTATTTTTGATTTTTTTCAGTATTGTCCGTCCGTCCGTCCGTCTGTTAACATGATAACTTGAGTAAATTTTGAGATATCTTAATGAAATTTGGTATGCAGGTTCCTTGGCACTCATCTCCGAGCACTATTTAAAATGGGCGAAATCGGATAATAGCCACGCCCACTTTTTTATACAGAATATTTTCGAAAATACAAAAAAAGTGATTATTCATAATACACTTATAAGAATAAAATTTGGTGTACATTAATGTGAAGGCAAAAAAGAAATTTTTAAAGAAATTTTTGAAAATGGGCGCGGCCCCGCCCCTTTTATAGTGGATTATTCTACGAAACTTTTTATGCCATAACTCCGGCAAAAATTGATTTATCGAACCGATATTTGGTAATAATGTTCAATATATAAAGGTAAATGTTTGTTGTAAAAATGGGCGAAATCGGTTCATGTTCACGCCCAGTTTTTTAACATAGTTCTGGAAAATTTTTTTGTAAAATTTAAAAAGCGATATTTCTACAACCAAGCAAGTTATAACAATCATATTTTGCACACATAATAAGCTTTTTAAGAAAAACTCGACCGCAAAAAAAGCTTTTCAGTAGTATGTAGAATACTATTGACAAAAATTAGGTAAATCGGATAACACACAAGTAAAATATCCGGGCAAGTTTTTAATACCCCACTGCAATAGGGAAGTTATATACCTTTTTTGATTTTCATACCTTTAACGAACATGAAATGTTTGTAAGTATGAGAAGAATAAGATATGTGCCCATAAATAAGTAAACTGAAATAATAAGGACGATGAGCTGAGTCGATTTATACACGTCCGTCTCTCCGTCCGTCTGTCTGTCTGTCCGTCTATCTATTTGGTGCGAATTTTTCAAACATAAAATGTGCATGTATTGGTATTTTGGAAAAATGTGGTTAGCAGTTGTTGGCAGGGTGCTATTTATATACAAATAAATTAATGGTGGCCGCTGTGGTGTGGTGGTAGTGTTGCCGGCCTACCACACCGAAGGTCCAAGGTTCGAGTCCTGCGACTGGTAACATCAAAAGTGGTTTGAAAAATTTTTAAAATGGGGTCGCCCTTCGGAAAATGATCATTAAAACTTTAAAGTAATGGTAATCAATCATTAAATGGATTCTCAAAACAATAATTAATCAAACCGGTAATCATAACGATTAGTAATCATTATTTAACATGTCTGGTTAAACTTACATGAGCCGTTCCAGAAATTAACAAAAAAAACTGCAGAGAACTATTTACATTTTTCCTTTAACATATTAAATATTAGATTTTTTATTAAAATAAAGAGTTAACACGGATTTTAAGCTTTACGGTAATTATCAAAATGATCTATTTGAAATTTTGCATAAAAACAAAACAAAAAAAAAGAAGGTTTAACCCTTTGAAAAAAAAGAAATTTGTTTTTGTGTAGCTCTTCAGGAAATAACTTTTATTTTAAAATGCTATAAGTGGTTTTTTTAAACACAGGTAGTTTCTAAAACAGTCACTTCACTGTTTCTAAAATAAACTGTTGGAGAATAGCGAATATCCTAAACCCAGGACTAAACACGGAAGCGTTGATTGTAAAATCAGATTCTGAAAGTACCAGAATTGCAAAAATCTAAAAAATTCGCGTCTCTAGTTTAGAGAGTGCCGAAATGGCAGTTCTAATTAAGATATTTTCAAGATTTGTCCCGTTTCGGTCATCCGACAGCACGAAATGCACGTTGTAGTGGGGGACATATATTAATGAGCTGATTCAACTATCCCAGCCATAAATATAATTTGAATTAATAAGCGATTTTTTAGAAAAATTGAACTATTTTTTGTGCAAAAAATATAATTTAATTCAAAACGACAATGCGTAAGTAATTTTTACAACAATATTTACATGTAATTCTTTCCTTGGAAAAACTGGAGCATTTATTTTTAACACAAACGTTTGCAACACACAGTGAATGGAGGTTTTGAGTGAGATCAAAATCAGGTAAAAAATATTTAAAAATAGTGTTTACACGAATTTTCTTTTTGAGGAAGATTGACGCTGAGAAAACTGTGTCACTCAAATCGAGAACCAAACTCAAAAGGTATTTTAGACATTAGTCAAATTCTTTTGTAATCGAGTTGCAAAATATCACTCGCTAGAATAACGAAATGTATGCAGAACAACAACACTACTTCAATGATATAACTCTCTTTAAGTTTCCTAAAAGGCTCAAATTATCTGAAGTGAGCCACTTTTTTTTTGATAGTGATACTTTTACCAGACAAGTTGCTAATATTGTAGATTTAAAATAGTGCTTAAGTTGTGGAAAATAGCAAACATTTTTTTAAACAAATAAAAATAAAAAAACCTTCGCCACCAAATTAAATTTTTTTTTTGCCTAAATACGATTGATATATTTATCCTGAATAGATAAAAAAAAATTGCATATTATATTCCCATAGGTCAGTTGTTATGTTAATTTTTCTAACCAAGTAAAGCGCAATTATAAACAAATTAAAAAAAAAATTGTGAGATTTTTTTTTTTTTTTTCAAATAGGATTGATATTTTTTTATGAATAGTTTTGTATATTGCCATTGGTGAACATGGTAAAACACATTGGTATATAAGATAGACCATCACTTAATTCAGTTTTTCAATTATTTTTATATTTTATTATAAAAAAATGATTATATAACTAGTGGTATAAAATGTCTTTAGCCCTCTTATTGCGGCATGTTTGTTTCGTGGTATACTTATTTATTAAGGGTAACCGCGATTGCTCTTTTTTGTCCAGATACAATATTGCACATCAAGGTATTGTAGTTTTAGGGCTGATAACAATGAAACGACCGCGTATCTTTTATTGTTTTGGCTTTGGAAAATCGCTGTTCCAAATAACTTCGATGATTTTTATGTTCTTCGTTTGTGAACAGATAAAAATTAATATTTTTGAAAAAGTGTTTAGCCCAGTCGTACAATTGCTTTGGAGTCGTCAAAAGCAGGTCAATATCTTTTTGCAAGGCCGTAAAATAAGCCACTGGTGAAATGATATATCGTTAATGCTGTGGTTAGTCAAAATTGAATTGACTTCATTCAAAATTTTTTCTGGACCAGGGCATTTTTTACAATTTAATAAGAAACATTCTGAACTAGAGTCACCGCAAACAATTTTTTCAATCCAATCATGATAATTTGCCGAGAAATCAATTTTTTTCTCTAATAATTCCTGCCTTAGAGCCTGAATTTTTAGCCTCATATTTTGGTGTATTTTGCACACACAAACATTATGATTACCTTTGGCTCCAACTAAAACACATGGAGGTGGCCTTAAGGTTTTAAATTTGGTCAATGAGATTTGCATCTGAGGAAACTCCTTCAAAAAGCGGCAGTGCAACTCATTTAAGTTGCCCACCAGTAATCGTTTCTGCCATTAATAAATATAGGGTGTATCAAAATCTATATATATTAAAAAATTATTATTTTCCAGAGCTAAATTTACCGTGACATGTTGGCGTTTACCTTCCAAAACCACTGATTTTGAGTCTCTTCTAACTGGTAAAACACGACTTATTTCATCTCTTAAGTAGAAATTTTTAACATTTTCTACTACGGACTGGTCCATGTGGCGCTCAGGTTTCGAATCGGCATGCGATGCGTATGCATTGTTTTGACGTAGTTTCTTTGCACGAGCTACTAAACGATGAGAAACACCAAAGATTTTTGCAGTCTTACGTACGCTTAGGTCTACAGGAATTGTTGTTAAAAGAAAAATCTTTCGGATTTCGAGGTTTTCTTCATAAGTGCGATTTTCAAATCATGAGCCCATGCTTCCTTCTGAATCGTTCCAAAGACCTTTCACAGCTAAGTTGCGATTGAATTTTGCTCGACTCTTCAGCAATTTTTATTTTCATTTCACCAGAGATTTCCAATTTAAGCTTCTTTCCAGATGATCTTGTGATCGACTTTACTAGGGACATTACCTCTTCGGTGCCAGACTCTTTGCAATTTTCAGGAACATACAGGTTATCACTAAAAGAACTGTCGACATCGTCGTCATCGGTTGATGCTGCACTATGCACAATATTGGCATTTTCACATTCTTTTAACTGCCCAATATAACTGCTTTTGTATACAACTGCTTTACATGATAAGCAGATGTATTTCCCGATTAAATTGGCAAATTTCTTATCACAATTCTTTTTCACTAAGTAAAGATTTGTACGCACACGCATTGTTTTTTTTTTAGAAAAGGGTTGCAACACACATTTTGTATAGGCATCTTTAAAACTACGATTTGACGTATATGTGTAGATATGACAACAACGGATCTTATTCTCAAAACAGAGCGATTGCTTTCTTTTTGAAAAACGCTTTGAAAAAAGCATCGTCACCTTAATTGAAAAAGGCCTTACCCTACACAAAAAATTTAAGATTTTACAGCACCACTAAATTTTTAAGTTAACTACATGCAGATGAGGCCTTGAAGTGTGGCATAGAGATACTCACTCCCGAATTCCTAGCGGTAGAATGATATAGCACACAATCGTAGGTAGAGTATGAACAAAAAAAAAACTCTCAGAATTTTTAAATTGATTTTTTTAATAATAATGGCGCTTTACTTGGTTAGAAAAATTAACATAACAACTGACCTATGGGAACATGCAATTTTTTTTTTTTTTTTTTGTATCTATTCAGGATAAATATATCAATCGTATTTAAGCAAAAAAGTTTAAATTTGGTGGCGAAGGTTTTTTTTTATTTTTATTTGTTTAAAAAAATTTTTGCTATTTTCCACAAATTAAGCACTATTTTAAAAATTATGCTTACATTTAAAAGTGTGACTATTATTTATTGTTCATACCAAATTTCAGCTAAATCCACCAATCGAAACGGAAAATAATTAGTTTGAAATATCTTATATAATAATAATTAAAAGAAAAAAAACTTCAGAATCTGATTTTTTAAGCAAAAATCTACAATATTAGCAACTTTTCTGGTTAAAGTATCACTATCAAAAAAAAAGTGGCTCACTTCAGATTATTTGAGCCAAAATCCAATTGATGTTTCCTAATTTTCAATTGACGCTTTCTAAAATACAACTGGAAATGGTGTAGTCATTTATATTTCTGTTCATTGGTGTATAGAAAGCGCCACTGATCCAGAACTGTGTTGAACTCCTGAAGTTCTCCTAGATATTTCGACCAAATAATCGCCATCAACAGGTTGATTCTTCGAAAATTCTGTAGAAAATATTTCCGGAAAAAATGGAAGATCTTCCGGAATTACTTGGTTTCATTTGAGACAACTTAAGGTTTCATTTGGCTTCAGAAAATTTTCTTTAGGATTATTTCAGGAGCATTTTGGGATGGTTTTGTGACAATTTTGAAATTACTTTTGAAAACAATTTAGCACTTTTTCAGCACCAATGGCTCTTATGAAATAAAGAAACCACTAAGAATTGGTTCGGGAAAAATATAAAAGATTGCCGATATCGATACGGTAACTGGTTTGAAGCAAAATCTATCTATCTATCTATGGCGCGATATACAACAGGTATATCATCATAAACCTCCTAAGAGATTTTTGCGCCAAGCTTCTCTTCCAATTTGTGGTGTGCCGATTTGAATTTTCCCTACAAATTGGTGGGACCTACAGTTTTTTGCCGACTCCGAACGGCATCTACAAAGGAGACGAATTTTTGCTGAGAAGCCTGTCATGGCAGAAATACACTCGGAGAGTTTGCCAAACCACTGCCGAGGGGCGACCCCGTTTTGAAAAACTTTTTTCAAATCACTTTTGATGTTACCTGTACCAGGGCTCGAACCATGGACCTTCGGTGTGGTAGGCCGGCAACACTACCTTCACACCACGGCGGCCGAAGCAAAATCAGACGTACTAAAAAAGTCACCGATTCCTAAAACAAGTCAGTTGTTCTAATAGAAGTCACCGGCCCAGTAAACCGGGTAGAAAATTATCCAAGAAGATCTATATAGCCCTGGCGAGATTCTCCCTACAATAGATAACTCTGCATAGGGCCTGTATGGCTCTGGCATGGAAAGCGTATGTTTCCCAATTTAAGTAGTTTTTCCGCAATTGTTCAATTTGCGGACAATATGCCTAGTTTTCCCTCGCTTAAAAAATTAATTATTCAGAAAGGGGCGCCGCTTATAAAGAGAAGTCACCTGTTCCGATTAAAGGCACTCAAAAATCTTCAGAAGATCTTTATGCCATTTATGTGCCGGATGAAAAAATAGGTGAAACTATGTGTACTACTGCATCAAATAAAACAAAGTTTCTATAAATCACTTCTAGTCCATCTTGATTGTAGTAAAACGTTAGGTCTACTTAATTTTTAAACAAAAAAACAAACGATTTTGGGTAATCAGGCTTACCGATTCTAGATCACATCCCTACAACAGTTTAAGTTATCTTTTGTCTCTACTTTTAATGTTATAACTCTCCAAGCGAATTTAAAATGCCAGCTTGGCGTGTACTTGGGACTGTAGCGGCAACCGAAAAGCGGCGTCTGTTGCAATGCGTCATGCTTCATTTGTTTATTATCGCAGTGTGCTAGCTGTGCGGCCAATGGTGCAACGCTTGCAATCGATATTGTTATTGTACTGCATATGCATGCCGCAGTATAATGCCAGACAAGAGTTTCACCCACAACAAAGCAAGGCGAGTACCAATCATCGACATCGGCTGCCTTTTTTGATTTTGTGATTTTGTTGTTGTAGAAAAGGAATTAATGAATATTTATCTTGCTATTGATTTTGCGATTGCAATCTTTTACTTATTTTTGTTTTTGCTGACAATCGCTTTTGTTTTCATTGACAGCGCCAGCATTTTGTCGACAAATTTATTGCTTTTTATTCGATTACCCTTTCCCCTTGTGACTATTTCAGCTTGCATAGTATCATGCTTCACTTTCTATTTTACTATGGAACAACTGCAACAATTGCTGCAATATTCCAAGTCATGGTCGATATGTTATAGATCGTATATATGTGAGTGCAATAAATATGCAGCTAAATCCATCAATATTGGCTTGAGAGACTTTTTATATATTTGTTGTGTGGGTGGCAAAGTGCCAAATGAAGCGACGTGCCATTTATTTCAGCAAATTATTTTATTGTTGCACGCATCCTCCAGCCATCTGGGAGGTCGTCAACATCTGCAGATGAATTTTCTATTACAGTCACAACTGCTGGCGCAAATAAAACTACAGAAAATTTAACGAAATAATAAAAAAAAATGTAATTAAAACTAACAGATAAGGGGAGCGGTAAAATTTGGAGTAAATTCGGGTGCCCCCCCTATTAGGAAAAATTATATTCCCTATGTCCCCGCAACTATTCGTACTAGCTTTAGTACAGACAAATAAAACAAGTAAGGAAGACTAAGTTCGGTTGGAACCGACCATTATATACCTAGTAGTGATCTATTATGGCGTACCAATTTACGCAGGTCTATTTTAATACTTTTCAGTTCGTATTATAAAGCCTGCTGATTATTTTCAATAAAAACACTTCTGTTCTGAGTTTTGAGTGGTAAATTAATTTATTTGTACATAAATAGCTTCCCCACCCACCACTGCGAACCACATTTTTTCAAAATACCAACACATGCACATTTTGTGTTTGAAAAATCGACTCAGCTCATCGTCCTTTATATTTCAGTTTACTTAATGATGGGCCCATCTCTCTTTTTCTTCTCATAGTTACAAACATTTCATGTTCATTAAAGGTATGAAAATCAAAAAAGGTATAAAACTTCCCTATTACAGTGGGGTATTAAGAACTTGCCAGGATATTTTACTTGTGTTATTTGCTTTACTTAATTTTTGGCAGGAGTATACTACATACTATTGAGAAGCAGCTGCCCAATTTTAGTTGAAATATCTAGTTTAAACTACAAGCAATCGTCTTTGAAAATAGCAGAATTTGCAGGTACATTTTGCTTAAAAAGCTTATTATGTGTGCAAGATCCTATTGATATATGGTTATAACACTATCACGTTTTACATTTACAAACAAAATTTTCAGAACTATGTTAAAAAACTGGGCGTATCCGTGAACCGATTTCTCTCATTTTTACAACAAACATTTACCTTTATATATTCAACATTTTCACCAAATATCGTATCGATAAATCAGTTTTTGCCGGAGTTATGTCATAAAAAGTTTTGTGGAATAATCCTCTATTGAAATTGATATAATCGTAGCAATCTTTGTAATTTTAATTATGTGAAGAAAAAATATTTGTCATATTTTGTCAGTCTGAATTTTTCCTTTGACTAATAATTTTGTCTTTCAACTATTTGTGCAGTTTCAATAAAGCATCTTACATTTTTATCTTATTAATACCGTGATTTATAAGATCCTCTATAAAATATAAATTTTATATTTTCGACTTTCTTCGTGCACGGACACTTTGAATGTGAAATATAAATGATATAAAGCTTTTGTACGCAAAGTTATTGCCTATTAACCGATTTCGCCCTTTCTTCCGGAATATTCCCTCTATAAATATAAATATGTGTGCTAAATTTCGTTTCGATATCTTGAACGGTTTCTGATTTATGATTAATATTATTTCTAAATTTGACTTAAACAAAAGTGGGCGGTGCCACACCCATTTGCAAAAATTTCTTGAAAAATTTATTTTTTGCCTTAACGTTAATGTACACCAAATTTTATCCTTATAAGTGTATTATGTACTGCATAGCCATTTCTTTTGTATTTTTCAAAATATTCTATATATAAAAAAGTGGGCGTGGCTATTATCCGATTTCGCCCATTTTAAATAGTGCTCGGAGATGAGTGCCAAGGAAGGATATCTCAAAATTTACTCAAGTTATCGTGTTAACATGGCTTAATCAATTTCTCTTTTCCTTCTGAACATTTCGATATATATAAGTGAATATCTATCTCGATCTATTTATGCCATTACATACCACCGTTAGGTGACTAAAGTTAATATACCTTGTGTGCGTGGCACTAATAGGATCAAAAATTTAAATAGAACATTTGGCACTACTTTACAAGATTTCTAAATATGAAGACATGCATGAAACGCCAAAAGTGCTTCAGAACACGTCAGCCATGCACGTCTGCATGTACAGTGAGTGCCACATAAAATAGCCCACTTGGTTATTCTAATATATTACCAAATTGAATTACTATTACAAGCTCTTAGGAAGAAAATATTAAACACTATGTCGAAAAAAAATTTCCAAAAATCAACCGAATTTTCAAGAGCCTTGAGATTTGTACTTCGTAAGACTAGAATTTAAAAGGCTACAAAACTACATACTCTGAAACCATTTTGAAATTCTTGCCTCCATAAACTTGAAAACACTCATTAAAAGATGTCTATGACAGAAAAATCTATATTTTCATATGAAATTATCACGTGAATTTTAGTTGTAGAAGTTTTCGAAATATATTAGAATAACCAAGTGAGCCATTTTGAGTAGCACTCACTGTATATCGTTACTCCATGATTCCATTCACAATGAGCATTCACTTTCAAACTCTGTGAAGCGTGTATTAAAACTAGAAATATAAAATAAAAGTAGGTAGTTTTTTGTTTGTTTTACTAAAAGTTAGAGAATTGATGTATGATTTGGTAACACAAGAGTTTCATTTTCATTTCTGAAATCACAGGCAGATGCAGTTTTGTGAAACACACTAGGAGTCGACCCCGTTTTTGCAAAAAAAAAAGTTCAAATTTTGATACTATCTACCCCAGTGCTTGAACGAGGGACCTTTCAGTGCAATCGAAACTACGGCGGTCGAATCATATGCGATCTAATATAACAGTCGAAAATTCAATTCTTGGCTGCAGTTAAAAAATTGTACTATCTTCCCTCTTACTCTGGTACTCCAGAGAGTGCTTTTTCTCCTTATTATTTTATTAGTATTATTGTAGAGAACTTCGCCTTGCTTTGTTCGCGCAACCAAACAGATTTATACTCAAGTTGACAGTTCTTCGCCAGAAATAAATCCGTGGTAGCTATTTCGCAAGGCCTATTATCCTCTTCTTATCCCATACCTGCCTAATCCTCTTCCTTTTCGCCTTTCTCTACCTATATCATATATATAGGCTATATGCATCCATTTAGTATTCTGTGCTATCCCTATTTCTCTTCATCTTACTCTATTTCGATCTCTATCATCCCTCCTTTTTCCTACCTGTTTCTGATCTTCTTCCTTTCCTCTTTTGGCGCTATAATCATTTATTTATTAAACTCCTAGGTAAATTGGAAAGATCAAGGAAAGAGCCGCCAAGTCATCCTTCCGCTGTTTTCTTCATCTCAGTTGAGGTAAAAGTCTTCTTCCATACTTTAGTTTTTTTGTTGATTCGTATAACATGACTCAGTAGTGGAGCCTTTAAACTGTAATTCGATCAACTATCGACTCGTACAGCTTATCGTAAATAATTTTTCTGTGTTCACATGAGAGACCTTAAATCTTTGTGAGAACTTTTCTCCCGAATACTCCAAGGACCATCTGAACTTCTCTGTACACTCCTCATGATTCCTAGGATAAAGACAGGACAGGTATTTTCAGATACTTATAGCGCGTGATCCTTAATTGTAGAGAGATGACTTTACGTCATAGTTGCTTACTCCGTCCAAAGTAGTACTTGTTGGCAAAAACATCCACCATTGAATTTCTTGACTGACAGTATTTTCGGTGTTAACGCTGGTTCTCAAATAGAAAAAACCCCTCATGGTTTATTTCACTCAAGTTATAGTCTGGAATGACAATCGGGTAGACGAGCAATGTCTCAATTTGATTTTTTGCCCTTTATATTACGATATCAGACCTGGCAAACTTTGTCCTGCATTTATCGCATTTTATTTGGGCCCAGAGCTATGTTCGAAGTTTAAGGCATAAAGTTCAATGTGAACTTGCGTAATAATTGTGTTACAAGTAGACTACATGTTCTATTGTATTCTAATATAAACTTAGTGCAAAGTCAAATTATAGAGGAAAAATGTTTCTAGAATATTTTGAGCTTCCACCAAACTATTCTTAACAAGTGCTATATGTAGTTATATGAAGAGTTCACAGCAAAAACTACTGGCCGTGCTGCTTCGACCTGGCTACTCACTGATTGCGTGTTTGCGTTGAGGCCGTCTTATCCAACTTCAGAAGTAAATAGCGAGTACATATTTATGTACATTAGACTGGAAAAAAAATGTTTTTGTTTTGAAAATTATATTGACATAATTTTTGCTTTAAATCTGCCAAACTATTTAAGAAAAATCATTTAGCTGCATAAAGTTTTCTAGGAAATCAAATTCCCACACAAGCTATCTTTTTTGACCAAATTTTTTTCAGTAATTGGAAGTCATTCATAACTTAAAATCATTATTTTATCAATATTATGGTTAAAATACACGATTTTTTGATACATTTAAGCATTTTCTTGCTCAATAATTGCTAACTCGATTCATGTTTTTGCTTGTATTTTGACGCACAAAATTTATATTAAGAGTCGTGGTTCTAGTCTTTATTAAATTCTGAAGGCGGCTTCTTATTCAGTATTCAATTTCCTTTAAGAGTTCATCTTTATATCTTCACCTACATTGATTTTTGCGATTTTACCACTTTTAAAAAGTGAAAATTTAAAACCAGAAAACCATACAGTACTTTTGTTTTTTTTAGCCAGCAATAAAAGTCTTCTTTGACGAGATATTTTTAAAGGACAGAATAAAAGTGCCTTCAGAGTAGAACCAGGGATCATCGTTTTATTAATCTCGGAGTACTCCCTTGAGAGAGTGTATTAGCATATAATTTTGTATACTCGCTTTTCACATTGCATGTCTTAGGAGGGCGAGTAATAGAAAAACTCCCTTTCACCTCCCAAAAAACAAAAATGGAATTTTTGTTATTACTTTTTTATGAATCGCTATCGAGTAATGAAGGAGTTTTGGAGAATTTTAGAAAACCTCCAAGGAGAGTAATGTGGGAGACATTTCACATGCCTCCTAAAAGACTAGTTAGTAAAGATCTTTGGAGAATCATGCCTCAATCTTTCTATGGAAGAAAATGAAGGAATGGAAGCAATGGATAGAACTCATACATAAATACCTCTTATATCCGCAAACAAGGGAATAATTATGGAAAGCAATAGTTATTGTAATTAAAATCTTTATTTAAATTGTGTTTGTATCTCATATTTCTACGATTGCAGCTTATTCATTGCTTGGGGATTTCTCTCGTTGTACTCCACAAAGAGTAGCATAAGAGCAGAGAGTGAAAAGAATATCTTCTATTGTTCCAAAAAGATGTCAAAGAGAGTACTCTTTTATTCATCGCTTCGAAAGATCTCGCTTCAAGTTCTACTGGGTTTCAATACAAACCGCTATGTAAATGAAACAAATTTGGTATATCATGACAGGGGATTGATTGAAAAACCTTTCTAAAGAAAGTATTTAACGTAGTGTTGCCACCCAAATTTTCGTATTTTTATGTAGTGTTTTACCTGAAATTAAGTTGATTTCATATAAGCCTTTGTTTTTCAAGTGTAACACCGAATTTAACATCACACTTCCGATTTGGTTCAAAATCGGTATTCACGTACTAACCATGAAATGGTTTGACAAGTATTAAGAAAAAATTAAAAATTGGTGGCAACATTGGTTTAAAGATTGTAATCTGCAAGTTTCTTAGATCCTCAAATATCAGATGAATGCCAAATTTACTTCATTTACATTAGCGGATTGTTAGCTATTGAAAAGAATTTTATTTTGCCCTTAAAAAATATCTCGCCTAAGAATAACTTTTGTTGCTGGCGATAAAAAAAAGGCCGGGTCTACCGATTTTTTTTTTTCAAATAAAAATAAAATTGCAGAGATAAATTTTTCCTTGGGAATTTTGTTTTAAATGGAATAAAAATCCCGGCCCCTGGTTTAAAGAGTGATTACTCTTTAATGGCCCACCTGACGAAACCTTTCATTCACACTTTTCTTTTGTATTTATTTTCCTATACAACTCTCTCTCTCTATGGCGCGATAAACAACAGGTATATCATCATAAACCTCCTAAGAGATTTTTGCGCCAAGCTTCTTTTCCAATTTGTGGTGTGCCGATTTGAATTTTCCCTACAAATTGCTGGGACCTACAGTTTTTTGCCGACTCCGAACGGCATCTACAAAAAATATATATCTTTTTTCATCAATGGCTTAACAGTTTTAAAGAAAAAAATCTAAAATATCTAAACTAATGATGATAAACTTCTAGAAGCTAATATTAACCCATATAATCCCAACTTTTTTAAACACAAATTTAGAAGTGAATAAAACAACCTTAGGTTACTTTCAGATCCCAGTGCTTAAATGCTGTAGGAATTTGGTTCATACCTCTCGTAGTTTTTCAGAAATTATTAAAACGAAATAATACAAAAATTATTCGATCGTACAATTGCGAGATATTAAATTGAAAATGATACACATGTTAGGGTTGCTGCACATTATTAAAATGTTAATTTACTTTTTTTCCGAAACATTTACGGTATTTATACGAAATATATACATACAAATAATTTCCAACCAATTTTTTTTTTGGTTCAGTCTAATTTACATATACATAAAAACATTTTGAGAATAGTTTTATATGCCCCACGCCTTTATGCAGTTTCAACACAGTTTTATCTATTCTATGCATCATTTGCATTAACAAAATACGAACAGCTTGCACCAAGGCACTGCAAAACATCAAACGTGTTTTCTGCTTTCGGATACGCGTGGCTTGCCCACACACACACACACACACTTGGGCCAACATACAAATACAATTTAGATGTTGGTACGAATGCAACACAAACTGGAAAATCCTGTTTTTGAATAGTTTACATTCTTCTTACAGCATCCATTAAATAAAAAGTAAAAATAAATCAAATAAGAAAAAAAAAAAATGAAAAGTAAAAAACGCAACTCTACGCTATGTGGCGCTGTTATGTGATGTTGGTGTAGCTGATATTGCTGCTTCTCCTTTTGCAATGGGCAATTTTCTAGAGACATAAATTTAGCCTTTCAAGTTCAAGTTGAAATGGCTGAGCTCTGCCGCATCATGTGTTGCACAGTCAGCATCAATTATTATTGTTATTGTATTTTTTATTATTTTTATTGTTGTTGTGTAGCGGTGATGTAACGAATACCACATTTTGAACATTCGCGAATGTGAATATTCAGTTTTTGTTCAAATTTGTCGATAATTGTGTAGGGCTATGCAGTCTCGTTCGATAGACGTGCGTTTCGTTTTCATTTTGTTCGCGAATCGACATGTCGCCAGGTCCTGGGCATTGTTTACTCCTACTAGTTTGACATCTTCTTTTGCGAATCACAGTGGGTACCCCCTCTCGACATGTTCCGTGGCGCCGTCTACGAAGTTGTCTACGATGAGTTTTTATAAATATTAATAATCTCGTGTTTCTGGCCCTCCTGGCCAGAGTATATGTCTACAAGTAGCGCAACATACTCCGGAGCGCCACAACACGAACCAAAACAGGGTGGTTTGCATTCAATATTAAAACAAACAAATTTAAATAAAATAATATTGACCCATAAAATTCACAAATAATTGAAAATAAAGCAGTTCTAACTCGCTAATTTTCCGAAGAGTGGCACCAAAGTCGTAAAAAATGTGTGTCTTCACATCGCTCTGTTGAAATTAGACAGTGTGTCTTGTGACTATGATTTCTTAGTCGCAGCTATTTTGATCCGAGACTGTGACTGCACAGTGATAGAGATAGACATAGAATAAGAGCAGTAGCTGTGTTCGGTGAAGATACCATTTTTACTGGAAAGTTTTCGGCGACATGGAACATTGGCAGCGAGAGAGCTCATTTTGACAATTCATTGAGAGAGAGAGTTGAGAGTTTCTGCTGCGGGAATTTCACTCAATAAAACTTGCAAGTGATAACAGCTGATCGTGACATGGGAAAGCAACAAAAACAATATTAAAAATGTTAGATATTAACCAATCAAAATGGCAACCTATGTTTTGCTGCAAGTTTTTACTGACTCCTGTTCGGTGTTTCAGAGAGTTTTACGTCATTCTCACTTTGCTAACACTTCTTTGCAAGTTTTGTCACCGAACGCAGCTAATGACTACTGTTTTCTTTGTTTTAGTTATGCAACTGTTATAATATTGCAAAATTTAAGAAATTTTTAATCAAATTATAACAATAGCAATAGCTATATAATTACCCGCCTTTCCAAAAAACTACCAAAAATAACTATAAGTTGTGGCTTTTAAGCGACATTTCTTAAGTAATCTTCCTTTGCACACCAAAAGACAATATTCCCATTTATTAAAATTGAGCATTCGAAACTTAAAGCAAACCCATGATAATTCATCTTGCAATAAACATTAAAAATAATTGGGGAAAAAGCATACGTTTTTTTAGTCTGCACGTATTTGTTTGTGTTATAAATTTAAATTCGTATCTGCATTCCTCTATCATCTAAATAACACAAACACAGATTCATTGGTTCATATTGACGAAGCCAACCGTGATTAAGAACGCGAGCAGTCTGCAATTTTTTGTGTGTTTGTTTAGATTACATATATTTATAGTTTATCGTTGAATAATTTATTTTTAGTTTGACCATATATTATTGGCGGCCGCCGTGGTGTGGAGGTAGTGTTGCCGGCCTACCACACTGAAGGTCCATGGTTCAAACCCTGGTACAGGTAACATCAAAAGTGATTTGAAAAAAGTTTTTCAAAACGGGGTCGCCCCTCGGCAGTGGTTTGTCAAACTCTCCGAGTGTATTTCTGCCATGACAGGCTTCTCAGCAAAAATTCGTCTCCTTTGTAGATGCCGTTCGGAGTCGGCAAAAAACTGTAGGTCCCACCAATTTGCAGGGAAAATTCAAATCGGCACACCACAAATTGGAAGAGAAGCTTGGCGCAAAAATCTCTTAGGAGGTTTATGATGATATACCTGTTGTATAACGCGCCATAAAGAGAGATATATTATTAGTTGCTTTACTTTTTCATGCATTCAAAAACATTGGAAATATATGGATTTTAGTCTTATTAACCTGGTATTCAAATTACTTTTTTTCTGATATTCATGTTCGCAAAACATTCGCAGAAATTTTGCGAATGCGAATGCGAATATTCGCGACATCACTGTGCCTGCTCAACTTATTCCAGCTTGTGTTACATTAGCCTCTCTAGTTGGTGTAGTTGAGGGCGGTGTGACATGTAATAAATACGAGCGAATTAGAGATGAGCGCGCAAGGAAGAATTACTCCCGTTTATGCCCAAAATTCTAAAAGTGAACTAAGGTAACTAGAGAGTACACACTTTATATGTTGCTGCTGTAATTGCAGAAACACTCGCAACAGGCTTAGAGGTGTGTTGCGAATATCAGCAGCCTTTGTCTTCTTGCAATAGCCCGTCTTGGTTGACACCAATGGTCTTGGTGCACTGCTTATAGGGTCATCGCATGGTGACTTGCTTTGGGCAATACTTCAATCATGAATTTGTTAGGGAAAGTTCACAGGTCTAGCATGATTAGCATAGGCAGAGCTCTAAGAAGTACCTTCACGGTAAATAGCCCCAGTAGGGTGGATTGGGTGGAGTCAGATCGGTGATACGGTGCAGAAGGTAACTTATACACCTACACCGACAGTTCTAAATTAAATGGGAGGGTCGGGGGAGGGATTGTGACCTAGAACTCTCTTCAGACTACCTGATCATTGTAGTGTCTTCCTAGCTGAGGTCTCTGCAATCATGGAAGCCACGGCGTGGATAGGACAGGATACTGTCGGCAAGCAAATCTTTATTTTTAGCGACAGCCAAGCCGCCATTAAATCCCGTGGCTCGCACTCATTCAACTCTGAAGCAACACTAAACTGTCGCCGATCTCTCCAAGAGATGACCAAGAAGAATTGTGTGAACCTCACGTGGGTACCGGGGCACAGGGACATTGTGAGAAACTGTAAGGCAAAAGAGATTGTTAGGCAGGGCACGACCAAGCAGGTTCTTCCTGACGAAGAACGCTTAGGTACCCCCTACGCCACATGCAGGCTACTGCTAAACGAATATACCTACCGACAAGCTAACTAACGAAAAATGGCAACAAACCCCAAGTTGTCGAATATCCAAGCAAACCCGGCCAAAAAGAGATCTTAAAGAGATCTCGAAAGGTTTACACCCTAAAAAGGGCAGATTTTTCAAAGTTAGTAGAAATGCTAACTGGGAATTTCCTTATTGGAAGGCACGCGGAGAGGCTAGGTTGCCTCTATCGTCGTTGCTGTAGAAGCTGCAAGGACGACGAAGAGGTAGAAACTGTGGAACACTTCGTCTGCAACCGCCCAGCAATTAACTGCGCCAGACGGCGTTGCCTGGGAGTTCCCTCCCTGGATAACATCCGCCAAATTGTGGAGTATGACAACAAGGACCTGATGACCTTCATTAGGTCTTCAAATTGGTTGGAAGAGGAGGCGTAGCGGTGTCTCCACGTGGTATCAAATGGGCCTTCTGATACTCGCCCCCGCTGCAGCCACTTCAACCTAAACTATTTCAGGCTAGATATGCCAGTATGTCATTACGCAAAGTGGCAAATGTAAGTTTAAGGCTTATACAGCTATACAAGTCTTTGTAGTGCGAACACCAAATTCGTTACAGAGGCTTATTTTTAACGAAATTTGGACGACAAAGAGGTAGATGAAAGGCACGTAGTGTCTGAACATTTGATCAGGAACAGCAAAATTCAGTTTGAGACTAGTTCAGAAGAGTTAATCTCACCAATAATACGCTTTTAGAGGAACAATTCTCCTAATAAAATTCTCCGATTATCAAGAGTAGGTAAACTAATAAGAAGAAGCCGGTTTCTATAAGGTGGTAGATGAATTTTTGGATTCGAACTGAGCCCGCTTAACGCAAAGATTAGGAACTGCTTTTGTATAGACTCAATTTCATTTCGATAAACGGGCACCAAACACACGAGCTATATTCAAGTATTGGATGGACTAAAGATGTGCACATGATCTTTGAAGGAGAACTCTGGAAGGGTTGTCAGAGGGACAAGTTTTACATCTTCCGCATAAATTAAAGTCTTGGAATATAAGATAATCTGGGGTAAATCGTTTATCAACAGGGTGAACAGTAATGGGCCCAAATGTCTCCCCTGAGACATACCTGAGGATACGTGAATCGTTTTAGAAAGTGTGTGATTGAACAGAACTCTTTGAGCCCCGTATGTAAAAGAGCTTTTGAGCCATGCTACCTGATGAGCCAGAAATCCGAGTAAATCTGGTTTATGAATCAGAAGCTCATGATTGACGGAAGCAAATGCTTTGATAAAGTTAGTGTAGATTGCATCAGTTTGATTGTTACTCAAAAACTCGTCAATTACTAAGGATGAAAACTTGGGTAAGTTGGTAGTGGTTGACCTGCGGTGCAGAACACCATGCTGATAAGGGGATAATGAAGAAGTGCACTGATATTGAAGTTGTTTAGTAATGTTCTGTTATTGATCTGTTATTGAAAAATTGAGTTTTACAACAGGTTAAGTAGTCCTTATAACATAACTGATTTAGACGATGAAAGTTAGAGCTGGCAACTAAAAGTCTAGATTTAATATTATTAAGTCTGGCAATCTAATCTGAGAACCATGGCGGCTTACTTGACCTAACTGTAACATAGCCAGAAGGAACACATCTTTCAAAGAAGCCCTAAAGTGAACTGTAAAATATTTAAGTTGCTGAATCTTGAAGTTAATAGTGGCACATAAACTAAGATAAAGTGTTCAATTCTATCGACCCTACAGCTTCTACTACACCTCCGGAATGCCACGCCTAGCCTTTGTGTACGCATACCATGACTCCAAAGTCCATCTTATAGCTGAGATGGGTACTCACACTATCAAAGATAAGCTGAGGGAAGATGTGAGGAAAGTCAAAAAGGGGTACATGACCTAGAAGGTTGCACTGGTCATACCGAATCGCTACCAAAGCAATCCGGCAGTCCCGCAAGGGGGTACCGGAGCGTACCGGGCTTGTATCCGGCCAAGGACTGTCGATTCGACAAGACTCGCCAAAATCTTCAGGGAGTGTTTTTGTCATTACAATCGACAACAAAACTAACCGATAAAGGCTATCATTAAAGCCTTTGCAAACACAAGAGCCACATACCAAGGCTCAGAATCTGGTTGTTGTAGAAGCGTTACGCTATGCTTAGCTGCCACATCGATTCATGGAAATGGACGTGACGAACTTAACTGGTTTATACTGATATTATCACCTTTTGTCAACTTTTAACATTCAACCTCACAATGCAAAGATATTTTAAGGTTTTACTATACTCATCCTAAGTTGGAACCAATACACCGAAAGCTCTAAGTGGTCACAGGGTCTTATTGTTCATACCACTGGAGGTATAAGAATGTGGTCTTGAAATTCTAAAATATTCCGTTATCTTCATAGCTTCCCCGCCACCACAAAGGCGAACGATTTCGAAATCAGCATCACTAATCCCGACAATCCAATCCCATATCTAATACCTATACCTGCATAAAAGCTGCAGCAGAATGTTGTCTGTGCATCTTGGTGGCATTTTCGTAACCACCACTACCACCACCAACAAATGCGATTTAGAGGTGCAGGTAATCAACATTCACTTTCTATCGCCACTGTGCGATTCTATCAATTCAAGTTTACATATTTGCACGATTTTATTCGGTCTCCTTTTATTGCCATTCAATGGAAGGTTTTCTAGAATTATTCTTAGCAAACCTGTAATCATGGTATTACTAAGCCAATTTACAGGTTCTTCCACAGAATTCTAGATTAGTTAAACTAAAGGCTGCTTTGATTTTCTTTGGTGTGCTGCGCCATGAACGCCTCGATTTTCAAGTGCACGTGTGCGAGCGAGAGTAAAAAATGTATTCGTATGTATATTATATATATTTATATTTAATGGGCATATTATGGTAATGTGGTAGGTCATCATATTTCATGGTGAGGCTCAGTTGCGTAGATTATAGAGTAATTTTTAAATTATTTCAATAATAACGCTCCCATTTGGAAGACTAGTCCAGGCGAGAAAGACATAAAATCGACTGAATACGGAAGTGATTCGGACCATAGGTTTTTTTGGTTTATCTAACTCTCTGAGAAGAAGAAAAGATGGACCAACTAATAAGTATACCGAAATGATAAGGGCGATGAGCTGAGTCGATTTAGCCATGTCCGTCCGTTCGTCCATCTGTCTCTGTGTTTGAGCGCAAATTAGTCCCTCAGTTTTAGAGATATCTCGCTGAAATTTGGTATGGGGCCGCCATTATGTAATTTATTAAGAATTTATCGGAACCAACAAGATCAAACCAGTACAACGCGAAATTCCACCTACATTATAAGCCATAAAAAATAAAACTCAACCAAGAATAATACAAATAGTCTTAAATAAAACCACATAGGTTGAAAAAAAGTCACTTTTGAATTCTGGTTCTGGTCGAGCTCAAAAGAGAGCCCCAGTTATTCATTCTTCGCCATGACTGACGCCATTCCAATTGATTTTCCTAATGCAATGGGGCCTCCCCGATCCCCTGCTGCCACCCGAATGGTCTCAATGGAATTATAGGCCATATCATTTTCTTTTATTCGCAAACATATCCCAGCTTTTACGATTACTTTTTATACGATAAACTAAGTCTATGTGGAAATGAAATATGCTCTGATACTTACTACAATGGTGACATCTTGTGACTTTTACATATTCGTTGCTTCTGAGCTGTATATTAGCAGGGATGAGATGGATGCAGACTCTTCTAACACCAACCTCACTCTGGCCCAGCTCTATTAAAACTACAAGCTTCCTGGAACATCCATTAGACGAAAATGATGACAATATTAGGCAAGGAGCGTCAAGACTATGCAGGGCGAAACATTCCTAATACAACAACAACATATGCGAAGAGCCACTTATAGACTCAATAGACTTCCAGATTGTCTACTCAGTTCAATTTATATAATGTCTGAGCGCTTTTGCACCACTGATCACACCTGCTCCAGTATCATTTTGCTGAAATCGTGACACAGAAAGTCGCTCCGTCTGAAACTTCTTTTAGGGATTGTTGGAACTGTATAGACAAACAAAAATTCCAAAAACTGCTGCTTTGGTTTTTATTGGCTCAATAATAAGTCCTTCTATGAACTTTGTTTGCATATCTGCAATGAACAGACATCGACCTGTTACAATTCGATTATAAGTGGAGATTGAGGCCAATTAGAAGAAAATCATAGTTAGAAGATTTAGTCCCAAATATGCTTGGTTGTTAAGGACCAATTAGGAACAAGTCAAAAAAGCGTGACCTTAATGATGATCTGCTGGAAACAATATTGGATTTGCTCTTGCAGAAGAAGATTTACTGAAGCAATTACAGTTATCAAAGCCAAGTATAACAAAATTGATTGGCTCAAGAACCATATACGAATATAATCGAGAAGACATTTAAACAAATATACCAAGTTGTATTCTTGTACATAAAATATTTATAAGTATATGCTATATTCATAATATATATACGATCTTATAAAAATTTCTTTTGTGTCTCAATGTCAAAGCCGTCGTGTTATTGAACCAATTTTACGTTGACGACAAGGGTTACATGTGGGGTAGGGCGCAAGCAACGCACAGTTATGGTGAGACACGATGAATGACTGTGAACATGCTGTAGAGTTAGTGTTGTTGTAACAGTGGTGCAATAAGCAAAGGACATATGCAGACGACATACTTATACATATGGCAAACATAAGGCACGAGTAAACAAACAATGATACCACTTACAACAACGACATTTACGAGGGTTGTTTGCTAAGTACGTGACTTTTTGACCAGTGATTTGGAAATATTACCAAAGTTGGAGCAACCTGTGCCATATAGACAAGTGAAAGGCTGACTTCCTGAACGTCAGTTGATCTGCATAAGTACAAAGCTAAATGTTCCTAAGCGAAAAACTCGATGATGCACAATCGT
The DNA here is from genome assembly GCA_949987695.1 of Merzomyia westermanni. Taxonomy (NCBI): domain Eukaryota; kingdom Metazoa; phylum Arthropoda; class Insecta; order Diptera; family Tephritidae; genus Merzomyia; species Merzomyia westermanni. The sequence goes on from OX465291.1 coordinate 60,966,942, forward strand.
AAAATCCGCTGCATACATTTAGGCGCGTTCTTGGAGCACATCAAATGCGCAAATTGCACATCACAAAATTTGTTGATGCTTTTCATATTCACATACATATTTATTAACTTTGAGAAGCTGAAGCTTAGGTACTCAATTATTTATTTAAAGTAATAAATTTATTACTTTTATATTCCACTAGCTTATACCCGTGGGTTTCACCTCATTATCTATAATTAAGAGACGTCATGCCCCATTTTTAGTTATCACCAGTTTTCATGTAGGTGTTAGGAATTAACTTCATATAACCACTTACCAAATTTCAGTTGTCTAGCCCAAATACTTCCAGAGATACAAACTGTGAAAAATTCCATTTGTATGGAAGGTCCCACACCTCCTATATATCAAAATATTTTTCAGCCCATGACCATCCTTGGAAAATGTCCAGTGCGTATTTAAAATTTAGTTACGATGGGTTTATATGTTTAGGACGCAAGCCGGTCTATAGATACAAACATAATTTGAATTTTATATAAGTATATAGATTAGGAACAAGTAAGGGTGGAACCGAACATTATATACCAGTAGTGCTCTATTATGGCATACCAATTTACGCAGGTCTATTTTAATACTTCTCAGCTCGTATTATAAAGCCAGCTGATTATTTTCAATAGAAACACTTCTGTTCTGAGTTTTGAGTGGTAAATTAATTTATTTGTACATAAATAGCTTCCCTACCAACCTCTGCGAACCACATTTTTTCAAAATACCAATACATGCACATTTTATGTTTGAAAAATTTGCGTTCAAATAGACAGACAGACGGACGGAGAGACGGACATGGATAAATCGACTCAGCTCATCGTCCTGATTATTTCAGTATGCTTATTCAAGGGTCCATCTCTTCTTCTTCTCATACTTACGAACATTTCATGTTTATGAAAGGTATGAAAATCAAAAAAAATATATAACCTACCTGTTGTATTGGGATATTAACTTCTTCCCAGATATTTTGCTTGACTGTTATCCGATTTGCCCATTTTCTGGCAAAGGTCTACTACATACTGACAAATTTTCACTGAAATATTTAGTTGAAGTTACAAGCAATCGCTTTTGAAAGAAGTAAAATTTTTACGCTGAAAAGGAGGCGGCCCCACGCCTACTTCCCCAAAATCAACAAAAATTTTTTGCGGTCCAGTCTTGCTTAAAAGGTTTATTATGTGTGCAAGAGGTGATTGCTATAGCTGGCAAATTATAAAAATATCGCGTTTTACATTAAAAAAAAAAAAATTTCAGAACTATGTTAAAATCTGGGCGTGGCCGTTAACCGATTTCGCCCATTTTTACAACAAATATTTACCTTTATATATTCAACATTTTCGCTAAATATCGTCTCGATAAATCAAGTTTTGCCAGAGTTATGTCATAAGAAGTTTTGTGCAATAATCTACTATAAAAATGGCGGGGCCACACCCATTTTCGACAATTTATATTTTCCGACTTTCTTCATTCACGGACAATCTGAAAGTGAAACATAAATGATATAAAGCTTTTGTACGCAATGTTATTGCCTATTAAATATATCTATGATCCTTTTCAAAAACTTTCGTATAAAAGTGGGCTTGGACCTTAACCGATGTCGCCCATTTTCTTCCGGTACATTCCTTGCATTAATGCAAATATGTGTGCTGAATTTCCTTTAAATATTTTCAACGGCTTCTGATTTATGATTAATATTATTTCTAAATTTGACTTAATCAAAAGTGGGCGGTGCCACTCCCATTTTCAAAAATTTCTCGAAAAATTTATTTTCAGCCTTAACATTAATGTACACACCAAATGTTATCCTTATAAGTGTATTATGTACTAAATAATCACTTTTTTTGTAATATTCTATAAATTAAAAGTGGGCGTGGCTATCAGCCGATTTCGTCCATTTTAAATAGCGCGCGGAGATGAGTGCCAAAGAACCTGCATACCAAATTTCATTAAGATATATCAAAATTTACTCAAGTTATCGTGTTAACAGACGGACGGACGGACGGACGTGGCTTAAGCAATTGCTTTTTCCTCCTGAACATTTTGATATAAATAAGTCAATATCTATCTCGATCCGTTTATGCCGTTACATACTACCGTTAGGCGAATAAAGTGAATATACCTTGTGTGCGTAGCACTACTAGTTATAAAAATAAATAAAAGTTAAAAGTTGCGACTGTAAAGAAAATCTTGATTTATACAATGTGTCGCAAAAGCACCATGACAATGCATCGCTGCGGTTTTCGTATTGCAGCATTGCATTGCAAACTGATGTTCAGAAGTCAGCCAATGGCTTTGTTCGACAAGAGATTCAGTTCAAATAAAGAGGTCTCTAGTGAAATAAATGCATATTTGGAGAGATGGGGAAAACGCTGGACTAAATATGAATTGAGCAAAAAGGTTATGTTGAAAAATAAAATGCTTTTACGACGAACATATGTACATTTTTTTTCAAAAACTCACCGAATTTTTGAACTGCCCTCGTAATACAAAAATACCAGAAGGTAGCGATTACAACAAAAGCAAACAAAGCAGCATCAATATCATCAACAACGCGAGCGTCAACAATAGCATTCAGTACATTTTGTAACAATAAGAGCAAATCACTAAACACGTAGGGGGAAGCAAGCAAGCAAAGGCCGGTGGCACGGCAGAAGAGTCGTCCGATGACAGGCCCTGACTTAGTAACAGATTTATCTTATAAATTCCCTCCCATTGCAGTTACACCCTCGTTATCGCCTTGAAATAAGTGCACATCTTTCATTGACATTGAAAAATATTCTTTCAATTTGCATTAATGGATCAATTGGAGGAGCCAGCGTTGCCGTTATGCTACAAGTGCTTCGGTTTTGATGCTTTGTTTGTTCAATTCATTATAACTTCAAATGTAAAGTTATTTAAGTATACCTGTAATCTGTTCCAGATCTATAACACTTAAAAAAATGGGTGGTCTCACGGTGCGGAGTCAATACAAACATACAATTTAGTTTGAAGATATTCCCAACAATCATTTCTGTAAATGTTTTACAAAATAATTTAAAGTAAACTTGCTACAATAAGCGATATGTAAGCTTTTTCAGTTTTAATTTATTTGAAAGTTTCAAGTAAAATTTTATAAGCTTCAAGAAAAAACTGTTACAAATTATTTCAATTTAAAAGTGAAATGCAAATGTTTGTAAAAATTCAGAAAAAACTATTTATCAGTTTTCTTTCTTTTTAACTTAAAATATTTCCAATTCTTTTCAAACAAGATTTTATATGAGAATGACGGCGAAAAAGCAAAAATCATGGCTGCATCTTAACCACTTCCGCAATCTGGTAACAGTTGGTTTAAGTTGCAGCACACAATGTATGATTGGAACTTAGTTATTTATTTTATTGAAATAGCTAAATAATATACAAAATATGGTTTGAATAAAGTTTAAAAAAAAACTTTTAGAAAGCTTTTTTAAAAATCTTTTTTGTAGGTTTAAATTAATAAGCTTTTTATCAACGTGTCGTTTCAATTACACAACGTTTATTTTCAAACGTTTTATAAACGAAATATCTGAATTTTGTAAGCTAAATACTTAATTTCGAAAGCTTTTTAAAGATTTATTTTAAGTTTACTTTGCTTGTTGGGTTTCGATAAATTTGTCTCATATACTTATTTGTATTAACTTTTGAAATAAGTGGTGCTGGCAAACGCATTAAAAATAAATCTTCTTCTTTAAATGGTCATCTAACCGCCTGGGCGATTTTGACCGTCCAACATAGCTCGCCAGTCGTTTCTTCGTTGCGCCAACTGGCGCCAATTGGAAACACCGCGGGATCGCAAATCGGTCTCCACTTGGTCCTTCCATCGGAGTGGTGGTCTCCCTCTTCCTCTGCTTCCACCGGCGGGTGCCGATAAGAATACCTTCTGGGCTGGAGCATCTTCGCTCATTCGCACTACTTGGCCTAGCCAGCGAAGCCGCTGTGTTTTAATTCGCTGAACTATGTCGGCGTCTGCGTAAAGTTCATACAGCTCATCATTAAATCTTCTTCGGTACTCGTCGTCGCCATCGGGAGGATGGGGCCGTGTGCAGAAGTCCACGCAAGTGGGGAAAGTTTCTGATCGCCATTCACCTGGGAATGGCCAGAGCGATTCTTTTGCATGCGGTTCAAGCAGCTCACTACTTCCGGGCTTTGCGCCCAAGTATCCTCTGGGTAACCACCGAACACCCGTTTGGTGGTGAGCTAAACGTGAGAAGGCGACAACCTGGTAAGGCCACTCCGACATAATCGGTTTAAGAGCTTGCTGGGGGGTTCAAACAGCAGCGTCTGATCACCATGTGGTGCGGCTGCAAGCGGGCGTCTGTCTTGGATCAAGCGGCTTGCTATACAAACGTGTAATAGAATTCAACTTCCCGGGGGGGTTTGGGACCCACCACATAAAACAACGTTCCAATGAAATTCAACATTAAAAATAAATGTTTCTTTTAAATAAAACCAAATACGAATAACCGAAGATAATGCAGAGAAAGAATATGTAGAGAACTAGCACCGTTCAGAGGTCTCATTTGTATTTAAACTGCAGGATGTTGGGGCAATAGTACCAAGGGAAGGGTAACACCAGGAACATTACGTTTGTGGTATAAAATGTTGACTTCAGACTTAACCTAAGTTACGGGTTTCTGGTAAAGGTCATGGTCCTCTCAGTGCATGTTTGCTTGAGAGGCACTTGACCAAAGCAGAGGTTTGCGTGTGCGGCTGTACGGAGATTAAGCCGCCTGTAAGGAGTAAGTCGATGCTCAACCAGATCGAGTTTCGGCTGCCAAGTCCAACCGGAGACTTAAAAGCTTCTAGGAAAGTGAACAGAGTGCCTTGGAGTAAAGTTTAAGACATGCTTTAAACACGACCAAAGTTATTGGTGAGTCCACCGCGCACCCTCTTGCAGTTATTTTGGGAGCACTTAGGCTAGGAAAATATAGACTCTGTGGTCATAATATTCGAAGTCAAGTTGCGTCTTTTTAAGGTTTTGTTATAGTTACACGGATATTTTATAATAAAGAAAAGTTTCCTGTATGTACTGTTTCTGCTTTTATCAACCTAAAACATCCTAACTAGCTCCCATATGTTCATATCAAGCAAGCTGTCAAAGGCTCTAGGTATACGTAAGTATGTTTCAACTGGAAAACCAGTGTGCGACAAACTTTAGCACCGAAATTCCCTTTCAAACATTCTATTCAATTAAATCGTTAGTAAAAGTTCTATAATGTTTAGTCCTTTTTATTAAGGAAGAATACATATTAGGTATTATAAATTTGAATAAATGAAAGTAGTTTACGAGCTCACGCAAAAAATTTTATACATAGAATTAGATGAACTCAAAAAGTGGAACGACAAAACTAAAGCACCATCAAATATCTATGGGAAAACGCCGATTTTTATTTGTTTATTTCGTGGCATATCCGTGACTCTTTATGGCAGGATTATATCTTGTTGCCCTTGATTATATTATTTTCCACGACAGCTCAACTTTTCCGAACAGAGAGTCTTTGTTGTTGCAATTTCCCTCCTTATTTTTAGGATCCACAATTTTTTATAGATTCTCTGTCAGTTCAAAAGCACAGCCCACTACAATACGTCAACATTATTAGCCCTAAACTATTTTTTGAAGCAAATCTCTATACGTTTCTACCTGATAGATCCACTTTAATGGCATTCCTTCCCCCTCAAGAAATAGGATGAATGTCTTTGTGCATGAAATGAGCCAAAATCAGTCCAATCGGCTGAATTGGACCCAGTCCATGACAGAGAAACGTCTACAAACCCCTCCACTGAATCAACCGTGTTTCACCGATCAAAAAGTATAGTAAGTGAGTAAGCGTTGCTCTTTTGCCTTGGGAACAAGCTTCAAAGCGTCTCCATACTTCAAAGAACCTTTATTTGATAGAAGATAAGATTCCTCGTCTTATTGTACTACTCCAATTTAGGTGGAATCTTGAAAACCCTTATTTCTCTTCTGTCTAAAATCAAAGGGGTTTCAAAGCTCCGAAGTGAAGTAATCGATCTTAAATGTTCCTTTAAATGGTCCTACATGGGGTGAATATCACAAACTCTTTCATGAAACTTATTGCGGAAACAAGCAAACATATTCTTAATCCACGAACGACCGCCAGATCGTTACTATTCAGTGTTTTTCGTGCAGTAGCACCTCCCTGTACAGTGCTAAGGGAACCAGTTGAATGGAAAAATGTTTGTAGTACGCTAGATAAGGCCATGAAAATTGTAAAAACATTTTGAAATAGTATTTCCTGATTTTCTTTAATTCAATTTGAGTCAAATTCTTTCGCGAAGTACAACGAAATAATTATTTTCAGCAAATCTTTTAGACTTCTTCAGCTCATCCAACCTCGTTTAACGGCTAAATAAAAGAAGGGAACCGTTGTTTGAAATGTTTCGAAATATAGCGGCGTGGTTATGGGTTTTCACGTTTACCGCGGTTTTTTGGTTTTTAGAACACATTTAAGGAAAAACAAGACCTGCCTTAATTTAGTGCTTTAGTTTGCCGCACACATTTTTCAGTTAATCTGAAAACTGCAATTAATTTTTTTTTAATGGACCATGAAAACAGTTTTTCGTTCCATATTTAAAATAACTAATATGTAGCCTTCATCAAGAAAAACAAATACAAAATCTAAAACCTACACATAGAATTTTATTTAATCATGTTTAGCAAAAGAGACTTTTCGTGCTTTAGTTTTGTCGTACACTGTATATTGTACGCTTTATGCAGCACTCATTATCGCCTTTCGTTTAGTACTCATATTAAACTAACACATTTTGGGTCACCTTGGTCCACATAAATGGCCGGATTATCCAAAAAAAAAAAAGAAGAAATATCTTAAATTTTAAGTTTCAATTCAATTTCATTCAGCAGTTTTTGAGTGATACCCGACCAAACATACAGACAGACATACAAAAATTCGGTTGATTTGAATTCATTGGCTTAGTAATGATCCCTGATATACATTTTTCTTAAATATGTGCAATGTACAAACAAAGACCTGATAAGATTTAACTATATGTAGAAATAATGATATGAAGTGAAATAATTCCTCTTAGAGTATTTTTATGTCTGTTTGGTTGCGCATCCTTCCAAAATTGATGTATGGAATTTAATGCAAAATTCACCGATACATTGTAAGAGTTTTAACTTAAAGTTTACGATTAATTTTGTGACAAGTAAATAGTTTGTTTCAGATATATACGGTGGTGGCGAAAAATTTGGATACATTTATTTTTATAAATATACTAGAGGGACCGGCAGACTTTGTCCTGGCCAGATATTTACCTGAATGGATCTAGAAATATTGGCTTTTCCTATCCGTATCATTATCTCTATCACTATCCCTATCTCTATCCCCATTCCTATCCCTATCCCATCCCTATGGATGTAACGATTTCACACACACACAATTCCACTTCACCATCGATCGATCCATCATTGAGCTTTTCTAACAAAAAAAAAAAATTATAAAAATTCGCACCATACAAAATGTATGGGAAAATAAATGTTTTTTTTTGCAGGAATATTTCGGAAATTTTATTAGGTATTCTCCTATTCTGGCCAGAGAACAATCTAAATTAGTGTCAATCATCCAAATCGGTGCAGGCGTTCTTGAGTTATGAGCGTTGGAACCAACGTCACTTTCTTTTATATATATAAGAAAAACATTTTTTTTTAAATTTTTGCCATTCTCTCTAGTATAATTTTTTTCATCCAATTTCAATTCAAAGGTTACATACCTGTACAATTAAAGCTAGTCCCCTTTTCACATATAAAATATGAAGTTGCGACAAAAGGACACGTAAACTTACCTAAAAAGAAATAAAATAAAAGAAATTAGTTATTGACGAGAGTTTAAGTAAATATGTATTAGTTTCACATTAGTATTGGTATCAGATATGGGAGAAAGTAAAACTATGTAAACACCAGAAAGTAAGAAGAGAATATAATGGTTGAAATTAATATGAAAGGTAAAGGGGAGAAGTAGCGGAGGTGGTAGAGGAAAATGAAAAGAGCTAGGACGAGGAAGAGGATATGAGGGAATCAAATTAAAAGCAGGCGGAAGAAAGAGGGGAGACTTGTGATCTGAAGGTGGATGAAGAGGAGTAGGGAGTAGAACGTTGTCAAAATTTTCGTTCGTAAATTATAGCTCAGGGCAACGTCCGCCGTGTCTGCCAGTACTGATATATATTTTAGAAGTCAGCAAACGGCCGTACTAAAGATAGATATTAAGATATTCGATTCTGTATGAACTCGACACAGTGATGAAACCAGCGATGTTAATGAAGGTTTTGTTGTTGTTGGTGTTGTCGTTTTTAGCGACGAAAATACTCTAAGAAGATTTCGGGGAGTGTGTGTCGAAGGTGACGGTCCTTTGCGGATATGAACCCGGTACCCTCCGGTACTCCCTTGCGTTACATGCCCGACTGTTGCGGGAGCGATTTTTGCAACCTCCTAGGCCATGTCACCCTCCCTTCAGCATGGAAGGAGAAGATGGGTAATGGGAGCTGAGAGGCATCATATCCGTAGATCAAATATCGAGTTGCAGGTCCTTACCTTTGTGCATTTTAGTCGCCTCTTAAGCGGGGTATGACTAACTCGCTCATAATCTAAAACCCTAACCTGCAGGGGTATTAATAAAGGTTTTAATATAGCTCAGAACAAAATGAAACTTCCTATAGGAAAGTTGTGTATTGATTTGCCATGAACTTTTGGTGAGATCTTGCACAAGACCCCTGGATATAGGGGTAGTTGATACGTGAGGCGTTATTGCTGTTTGAACAGAGCCATATGAAGAAAGAAAGGCCCGAAGGAGATGAAGAAGCAGATTATGAGCAAAGGGGAAAGTATAAAGTAATAGGAAGAGGATGGGTTGGGATTGATGGTGAAGAATCATGGAGGTAAGGCCAGACGAAGTGAGAGAGAACGATGTGTTTGTATTTCATATAAATGAAAGGTTACCTATTAATTTTAGCAAAACAATTATGCTGGTTCTGAAGAACACACTCTTAGCGCTATAAACTTCTTATCTCGTTCGGCACCCATTTCAAAAGAGATAGTTAAAAGACCATTTTAAGTATCGGATACCGGCAGTCACTCATCCACAACTAAAACTACCCATAACCTACCCGAAATAGAGCCGAGTGTGAACTAGCTGAAGGAAAGCTACCTAAGAACTGTATTAACAGGAAATGGTTTGGAATGAGTTGCCAACAACTGGCAAACAATTGCCACCGCCAGTGCCATAACCATGTAAAAGTGGGAAGCTAGAACTGGTACTGCCGTCAAATGTTTAAGCTCCAGGCTAGTTCTGAGCTAGACAAAGACTAAGAATAAAATAACTTGTTTAAAAGTAGGATTTTTTGAGGAATACCAAAAATAACAAATTTGTAACACTAAGAAGAATCACTACATACGTATGAGCTAAATTTCTATGGTCTATTTTGAGCTGGTCCGAAATCCGACGAGTGCTTTTATATGCAAAGAAAAATTACCACAAAATAACAAAAAACTAATTTAGAACTAAGTATTAAACAAATCTATATGCTACATTTACCCATTTCTGTAGGTAAATAGAAAGACTAAACCATGTGTTGCTGTGTTTGTGTAAAGTTTGCAAATTGGGGCTCACAAAACAATAATAAACAATAATAAAAACTCGCTCAAAGTCAAGTTCAATTCAATGTCAACAATGTGAAGCCTAACTTACGACCATAGATATATATTAAAAAGACAAACAAAGAATAAAATCTAAAACTGGAATGGTATACCCAATAAACATTTCTGTTTAACCTCAATTTGCGTAGTATTTGAAAACCAAGCTTGTTGGAGAAATCTTATTTCGGTATGCAAATTCAAATAGTGGTCAAACTAAACAGTGTTTTCGGTGCTTCAAATTGAAAAATTGCATATTCTTGAATGCATAACAAAGGTAATCGGACCGTAATGGAATCGAAATGCTCGTTTCAAATAATTCTTAGCCCGTAGTCAAGTTTAATGCTTCCGTAGAGTTGGCGCAACGAAGAAATCGCCCAAGCGGTTAGATGACCATTTAAAGAAAAAAAGTTTGAGTACAAGTTGACAATTAAAATTTTTTTCTAATCTGTAAGACTTTGTGTCTCTTGCTTTTGTCATATTTCGGCCAGAAATATACTAATCTTAAACATACTTAACAGGTCTTAGTTCAAACATGGTTCAATAATTTAAGTACCTCTAGGCTTAGTGATAAGTACTCGGCTCACACGGGAAAGGTGTTGGGTTTGAGGCTTGGTGCCGGAAATAGCACAAGTTAAATAAAAAGCACTACTTGGATTTTTCCAACCCTCAACCCTTCAGTATTCCACACATCAGTATTCTTTTCTTTCACCTTCCTTTCACTTCCCTTTTACCCTTCAAAATGCAATTTCCATTTTTATGTTATTTCATCTCTATTTCTACCATTTAGAAATACAGTCTCTAATAAAAATTTTTGTTTCGTTTTATTTTATTTTGATTTATTTTATTTAATTTTATTTTATTTTTTTTATTTTATTTGATTTTGTTCTATATGTAAATCTTTATATATAATTAATTTAAAACAAATAGGTTCAGATTTATGAGGTATTGAAGTTTTATATGGCCTGGGGACGTGGTACTGCGCACTTTTCTGAAACTATGTGTAGCCTATGCTGTAACCAGTGAAACCAAGAATATACTGTTAAAATTTCATGAAGATAATACTTTGGTCGCCTATAAAGGACACACAACCACACATAAATTTTTATTTATAAGATTTTATTTATTTAATTTAATTTAATTTAATTTTGTTAAATTTAATTTAATTTTACATTATTTTATTTTATTTTATTTTATTTTAGTTTACTTTATTTCATTTTATTTAATTTAATTTCACTTTATTTTATTTTATTCTGTTTTATTTTATTTTATTTTATTTTGTTTTATTTTATTTTATTTGGTTTTATTTTATTTTATTTTATTTTATTGTATTTTATTTTATTTTATTTTATTTTATTTTATCTTATTTTATTCTATTTTATTTTATTTTGTTTCATTTTATTTTGTTTTATTTAAATTTATTTAATTTAATTTAACTTAATTTAATTTAATTTAATTTAATTTAATTTAATTTAATTTAATTTAATTTAATTTAGTTTAATTTAATTTAATTTCATTTTATTTCATTTTATTTTCAATTTATTTAATTTAAGTTAATTTAATGTTATATTATTTTATTTTATTTTTTATTTTAGTTTACTTTATTTAATTCTATTTTATTTTTTAATTTAATTTAATTTCACTTTATTTTATTTTGTTTTATTTTATTTTATTTTATTTTATTTTATTTCATTGTATTTTATTTTATTTTATTTTATCTTATTTTATTTTATTTTATTTTATTTTGTTTCATTTTATTTTGTTTTATTTAAATTTATTTAATTTAATTTAACTTAATTTAATTTAATTTAATTTAATTTAATTTAATTTAATTTAATTTAATTTAATTTAATTTAATTTAGTTTAATTTAATTTAATTTCATTTTATTTCATTTTATTTTATTTTCTCTCTCGCTAAACTTGCTCAATTTGACATGCAGTAGGCAACAATTTTGGGAGAAATTAAATGGGAGTGAAATTATTATTATTATTAGAGATAGAAATCTTTGCTGTGTTTAATGGATTTGCATATGCATCATTGTCAAAGCTATAACGATCAGCACACATTTTACGTTTTATCAATTTGCAAACAAATGTTAATATTGCTGTTGTCTCCGGCGGTCAGTTGTAGCTGATACACGTTGGTACGTATTAAGAGTTATTGGCCTAAATTCACCAAAGGCCGCCTACAACATTTATTATATACCGAGTTCTTTAGTGCCCACATTGAGAAAAATACCAAACACATTTGACAACAAAATTTTGCAATATGACTATGAACACATGTAAGTATGTATGTGAGTTTGTGAGCAAGGCTGCAATGCCAATTGGCAACACAAGTAAACATAGCGTGACAATGCAATAGAAATAGTGACAGCAACAAAATGAAAACTGCATCATAATGAAAGTGAAATGCGCTGCACAGACAATAAGCCATTTGACGTAAAACTTTGGTATTCCCCAGCATACAAAGCTAGATAGGAACCTATAAGCGTTGAGACTGCGGTGGAGTTAGCCAACCGGTGAGTGCAGTGGTGCACATGAGAGCATCGCGGTGTTTCATTAGTTTGCGTTTGCACCCCTGCAGGAAATTTGACTAGCTCAGAACTATACCATAGCTCAATAATTTTACGATACTGCTAGTTCAATACACAAGCAATGCTTTCAACTGTCCACTTTTATATGGCTGAACGAGTGGCATTACTTGGCGACTAGTTCTAAGCCAGTACCCATCTCGACAGTTCCAAGGTAGCTTCGCTTTGGCTAGTCCGCACCCGGTTTCATTTCGGATAGTTTGAGCAGTTAAGTGACTATTTTCTTTCCCTTTTAAATGGCGTCTAACCGTTAAGAATAGTACCTTCTTGGCCGGAGCATCTTCATTCCTTTGTAAAAAGATTCAAAAGCCCAAAATTTAGTGGCCTTCTGCTGCTTACTTGGTATGCAGCAAAGAAGTTGCTTCGTCAACGCGGTGCATCACTCGCATCGTCGATCTCTTGGTGTTGCTCATGCGGCACCATTTTCCAACTCTGCTTTGCTTGCAAGCAAAAATGCAACAGTTGCACATAACATTTGTAGGTACGTATATAGTTTTTTGTATATATAAGTGTATATACAGGGTGGCTAATGAAAGCCGCTACCAAAAAAAAATTAAATAACTTTTTTTCTATTTAATGAATGTGGTTAATTTTTTTTTTATTTTGCAGATTGACTTTTACATTTAACAAAAATGGATAACTGGGACACTGAAACAAGAATTTGGATTGTCCGCCGCTATCACGCACTGGAGTCCGTAGTTTCGGTTCAAAGAGAGTATAGGTGCACGTTTGGCGGCAATCCTCCGAGCAGATGGACCATAATAAGACTTGTAAACAATTTTGCCGAGCATGGGACAGTCAACAGAAGACCTTACCATCGAAACCCTTCAGTTCGAACGGAGGAAACAATCGCTGCTGTAGCTGCTGCCATACAAAACAATCCACGTGTTTCGACAAGAAGCTTATCTGCTCAAATGGGTGTAAGCAGACAGTCATTACAGTCAATTATGCACAAAGATTTGGACTTATTCCCATATAAAATTCAAATGGCCAACCAACTGAACGCTGCAGACTTGCCGATTCGCTTGGAATTTTGCCAGAAGATGCTTCAAATGGTGGAAGAGGATGGAAACATGTTGAACTGTCTTTTCATGTCTGACGAGGCCCATTTCGATTTAAACGGCAACATAAACAAACAAAATTGTCGAATATGGAGTGCTTCCAACCCACAGATACTCCATGAGATGGAATTGCATCCACTTCGTGTCACAGTGTGGTGTGCAGTTTCATCACGCTGCATTGTCGGGCCCTACTTCTTCGAAAAAAACGGTCACACCGTTACGGTTACTGGAGACCGTTACTTGAGCATGTTGAGAGAGTTTTTCTATCCAGAATTACGCCGAATGAGAATTTCTTTCAACTCTGTGTGGTTTCAGCAAGATGGTGCAGCTCCTCATATAGCCCAACCTGTTATGACAGAATTGCGACGAAAATTTCCAAATAAGCTGATATCCAGAAACTCCACATCCCGTTGGCCACCCAGGTCGCCTGACCTTACTGCACCTGACTTTTTCTTGTGGGGTTATTGCAAACAGGAAGTCTTCAAAGCAAAACCAACAAATTTGAATGAACTAAGGCAATCCATTCGAGAAACAATTGCGGATATTCCTGTCTCAACTCTCCAAGCAGTAATGAACAACTTTTTGGCAAGATGCCGCACATGCATCGACGAGCAGGGGGGGCATTTAAATTCCATTATTTTTAAAACTAATTAAGCTATATTTAATAAAATTTAATGAGCTTTAACATGAATAAAAGAAAAATGAATTCCATACACTGAAAAAAAAATTATTTGAGTTTCTCAATGTAGCAAAATTCATCAGCCACCCTGTATGTTAGTAAATATACAAGGTGGCGCAAAAGTAATCCTCCTATCATAAAATGCTATAAATTTTGCGATTGGCCCCTAAAGTCAGTTCTGTTTTGACATTTGTGTAGTAAACACATGCGAAATACACGTTAATAAACAATGTTACGCTACACTGCTCCAGAACGCGGAATATTGCTGACTATTTATTTGACCAATAATCGGTCGGGGCCAAACGGTTACTGTGAATGGTGAGCGCTACAGAGCAATGATCAACGAGTTCTTTTTGCCGCAACTTGATGAATTGGGATTGGAAAACATGTGGTTCCAACGAGACGGTGCAACAGCACACACTGCACGTGCCACAACCGATATGCTGAACATCGGAAGCTTACTTTTGCGCCACCTTGTATTTAGGTATGTACATTGATGCGATTTAGCTGGTGCAATAACAAGCATTTAGTGTGGCATGCTGAAGCGGTAACACCTTCAACATCATCTGGCAGTCACTATACGTGGTGAGCCATCTATGATGACGTTGCTTGAAAAATGTGTGTAAGTTTCGGTGTTGCTATGCTTTGCTGCCTTGTTGTTGTTGTACAATAACACATGCTTAACGTGATTAGACGATGCATACAATTTTGTATAACCAATTTATCGACTTAACTCTGGCATTTGGCGGAATGAATGCGATGTTGATGCAACATTTTTATTTGTTTAATTTCTAAGACAACAAAAAAAGTGATTTGATCTTCAGTTGCTATGTGCATGTAAACATGTACAGTAAAATCTCGATATGACGAAATTGTTAGGAATTTGATCGATTCTTCACGAATAAGTGCCTTTGTTGCTTTGACGCGTATATTACGATTCCAATAGTCGTCGACAGACACTCGCAACCTTGCAGTAGGCAATCGAGCTGACCTGAGGGCCAGAATCCTATCAACGGGCTAGGAAGCTTAGACTATACCGACTGCAAGGCGTGACTACAATAGGAGACGGCTAAAATCCACGCACCGACGGGTAGACAGGTTCACCAATTAGCTCCTGCCCATATACGTAGCACACTTGCTGAATCCAATATCTTAAAACGGCTACCTTTGGGCGTTGGTTTTGGAAAAAATTACACGCTCTCTGGTTGCAGAAATTCTGTATAGAGTTCTATGATTAAGTGCCTCGAATATGGACTATTTAAGAGTTGCGGTCTACGCTACTTCGTCAATTACAGGGACCGTAACTCTTATGAGTTCTATTATAAAACTCGCTATTGATCATTATTTTCAGATTTTTTTAAATAAAAATCAACAATAATAGGTATCTTCAAGTTCTATTTTTTTGATTAAGGATAATGTTTATTTTTTTAGTTTTATTTTTATGATCGTAAATAAAACTCATGTTTGAGTTTTATTTTTTTGACGAAAATAAAACTTATTACATTAAATTTTGAGTTTAAATTTTTTGTTTGGCAAGTAATTGATCATAAATAGGGGTTGGTATAATCTCGTCAACATATGTACTCAGTAATTAAAACATATTTATAGACACATACATATGTATATGTAAATAGGTTGGCATGCAAAAAGGCTTTTTGGTTTTTCGAACTGAAAAAAATTAAAACTTAAAATTTAATTTTTATTCTTGAAGGATAAAAACCGCTCAATCAATAAGTTTTATTTTCATTAAAAAAAACTCCTTACTTGGGTTTTATTTTCGAGCAAAAAAATTAACTCAAAAAATTGTGATTATTTTTGATCAAAAAAATAAAACTCAAAAAAGATTGATTATATGTAATTTGTATAGGTTTCGCTCAAATTTTCTTCAATCAGTGCAGATTTCCATTGAGCATGACTAGACATGCACGTTCATATACTTTAAACTGCCCTCCGATACTGGGAAGCCTTTGATTTTTTTCATTAAAATATAAAAATAATCATTATCGCGGGTCCCTGCTCAATTATCTTATAATTTATAAATTGACATGTTAGTTCACTCGTTCCTGAGAAGAATGCTAATGCCTAGTTAGAGCCAAAGTAGGAGTAGTGCATCTGTGTCGAGCGCTTATGCACATTTTACTGGCCTATTGCATACAAAAAGGTGGCGAAAAAGCAACAGCCAGTAATTTTAACCGCCTCGATGTGATTTCGTCAAATGAAATGTTACTGATAGTTTGAAACATGGTGTCCGAAACACTGCAATAAACGATGCCGCCCGACCAAGATAAGTGTTCGCCAATAACTCAACAAGAAAAACGGTTCTGCAAAGTGGGTCGACTGTCGAGGAATTAGGCTTCTCAATATCTTAACAAGTATATTGTGCTAGAGATTGAAGGCCGATATAGACGAACCAGATTTTCAGAAAGCGCTAAATCTTGACACACTTCATCTCCACGGCCATTTCGAGACCGCCTTCGATAAAGCGACAACGAGCTGTTATATACCGTACTTTTTAAACTTGGTTTCCACGGAAAACTGAGACGCTTTTTCAGTTACTGCTAACAAGTTTTTTGGGTGATCATTTCACAAAAGTTTATTTCTTTAAATAATGTTCGGGAAGTTGATGATTATTGTGCTGGTTTGGTTCCTTCGAACGAGGTTTCACTGTAGTTGTTTTTAGAATATTTTGTGTTGCTCAAAGCAAATGTTATTAAGATTAAGGAAAGATATGTCAAACCTTCAATATTCGCGGCAATGATATTTTCAATAGTATTGAAGAATATCTATCTGTAATGTCCATAATCTCAGGAAACCATCGAATTCAACGCTGCCGCTGGCATTATTCCATTGTAGAATTCAGCTTTTTTCCAATGCTCTAATGTTGTGTGGTAAGAAGTTTGTAACAAGTATTGCGACCATAGCAAAACAATATGGTGCAATAACTGTTAAAAATATGACTATCAACATAATAAAATTTCGATATTTTGTATAGTCTTATCTTACAACTATCGATACCAACTATAGTGCCATCAATAGTTTTTCAACTTCACCATGTAGAGTTGAGCTTTTAAATAACACCAAATTAATTAACATACGAATAAGTATAATCAAGCAGAGGCGATTAAGTCAAAGTTGGAAATAGTGGATTTACCCTGTTTGTCCATTCCGCCTTATGCAGACCTTCCCATATTCCTTTTACTGTGTGGTAAAAAATGTTTGAGAGAAATAAAATTTTAGTTGTTTGTTAATGGAATTTCGCAAACACCTGGTACATGGCGAGAAAGTTAAGATAAAAGATTTTTTGTAGCGATGAGTCATATTTTTCTATAAGTCTAAATTCTTGTTGAGGTATGCCATGTGTCAATCTAATCTTATCTATGTGAAGATGTAAAAAGAAAACGTTTTGAAAGGGCCAAGAGAACAAACTGTTATCGAATATATTTAGAAACAAATGCTTCAGTCATATATAGAAATTCTGTTTCCGAATGTCCCGTTTATTTATTTTCATAATATTTATAATTTAAATTTTTTTCTTTTTTGGTTTGGTTTTTTTTGCTTGGTTTGTTGGTTTTATTTATTTTTGTTTGCTTTGTCTGTTTTGATTGTTTCGTTTGGTTTCTTTTTTTATTTGTCTCTGTGTGTTTGGTATGTTTTGTTTATTTGATTGGTTAAGTTTGTTTTATTTATTTTGTTTGTTTCGTTTGTTTTATTTGTTTTATTTGCTTAGTTTGTTTTGTTTTGCATTATTAGTTTTGTTTGTTGGTTTAGTTTCTTTATTTGTGGGGAGTGCTCTCTTTTGTCGGATAGGAGTTGAGTACAGCACGAATGTCGCTCAAACTGTTTGATTTGAGGACATCAAATATTCACAGTCATATCACCCTATCACTCCACAGAGACTTTGGGGTCGCTATGTATTGCGCTTCACAATCTCTTGAATACCTGATGCACACGTTCTCGAAGGTAACCTTTATTGGTATATCTCACGTTTGATCAGGATATTTATGGAAACTATTTTTAAAATATATTGGTTACATGCACATACTTATTATATTTACAAAACCATACATATGTACATTTTCGAATAAGTATCTGCTGTTGTTGTTGTTATTAACAGTATCTCATTCATAGTCGTGTACTCAATAATAACCCTTTAGTCGCATAACCCATAAACTCTATTTTCCGAAATTATACTGTACACCGCCACCACAAGAGTTTTCGTTATGATCAAAGTTACGACTAGCATGTCCGTAGGCATCAACTCTAGAGCGTCCATCGTCACTTGTATAGACGTTCTTATGACCGTGTATGATTCCGCGCTTGCCATATTTATCGTATTAAAAATGAAAGCCTAGCGAACCGTCACCGGTTTCAGGAGAGCGTACCATGCGACCCCGTGGATCCGCCCCTGCCGCCCACATAATACTTTTTTTGAGTGTGAAGTGGCGACTAGCCAGTCCATAGATGTTGTCATTCGCTTTTAAAGATTATCGTCTGCCGTATTTATTTTTTGTCCGATCGATTCATTAGCAGAGTGTATCCTGTGAATTTTATGTTATCGATGATCTACCAAAGCAAAGGTCAGGACCACATCGAAATCTTTTAAAGGGATTAAATTTTAAGAGACATGGTTCATGGTCTATTTCAACGCCCATCCAAACAAACATTTAATGAATAATCTTTAATAACAATGAAATTCTAACAGGCCGATGTCTGCACATTATAGAGATAAATGAAAAAACAGTTTAGAAATTTTGTATGTATGTATGCATGTTTGCTCGCACATCACTCAAACCCTGATTTATATAATTTAAGACAGTTTTAACTAATGTGTCACTAGACGTTCAACTTAAAGTTTAGCATCTATTTTACAATACAAAAATCGTCTATTTCCGGTGTATACAGTGGTGCCAAAAAAAGTTCGCTCAAAATTTTTTTATACATAACAGTCCTTTGCTTGTAGGTACATGACAAATTATAAATAAAAATGCAAATGGATAATCTTAATTTATTTGTTTGAGCAAGCGGTCGTACCGAAGATGCCATATTCCAGGCACAAGAAAGTTAACATCAAAACAACTATAGACCGAGAAAAAACGGTTTGCTCTTTAACTGTAGCCGCCCACCTTAGAAATAGCGCGATCTTACCCTGTTGTTGGCCACACTGAAGGTCCAGTTGGTCCAGTCGCGTATGTGGATTTACAGTCCAATCAACTGAAGTCAGTTGCTATTGTTTTGCACAACACTGTGTATGAAAATAGAGCAAAAAACGTGAGCCTATTTATGTGTATGCATGTATGTATTATTCGCACATGAAAAAGTAGTTCAACTAAGTTCATTGCCCTATATAAAAATCTAATCACACCAAAATAAAATACTTTTTATTTGAACTACAACACATCTTGCTTCTAATAATTTCATATGATTTTATTCTTTTCATAAATTCCATTAGTTCTTATTAGAGGTGCTGCGAATGTGGAAAACCATCATTCATGGATGCAAATACAAATGCGAATGTCAGTTATTTTTATACACAGCTAGTAATCAGGCTATGTATTATATTTTTGGCCACATAACTGGAGCTTGTAGCTAAACGAGATGAATATAGAGTCCCATGCATTGTTCAAAGTAAAATGAATATTTGGCGCAATTTACCTCCGAGGATATTAAGGCCGAGCTTCTATACCAATTTGTGGTGTGCTGCATAGGATTTTTTCCACAAATTGGAGGGACCTACAGTTTGTTGCCGACCCCGAACGGCATGTGGAAAGCAGATGAATTTTAGTTGAGAAGCCTTCCATGGCAGGAATACACTAGCAGACTTTGCCAAGCCACTGCCCTGTCAACAACACAACTGCCACATCACGGCAGCCGCAGAGTTCAAAGTGCGTAGCATAAATAGAAAAAATCGATTGGCCCATGTTTGTACTTCCGTCCGTGCATAGAATACATTGTGTGGAAATGTAATACTTCGATAAAGTAAGGTGGCTATTTAAAATGATCGAAATGCTAACACACGCCGACTTTTTCGACATAAAACTATGTAATTCAGTAACTGAAACTTTTAAAACAGTTTAATTTGGTAAGTAAATTACCTTGAACGTCAATATTTTTTTTCCTTGGAAACTTTTTTTTTTTTTTAATTGGGCGTCGTACCGCCCTGAGACTATTGAACATAAAATTATGAAATTTGGTGCAAAGCGTATTACTATTGTACGGAGTTTAAAAATAAAAAAATGCCGATCTTGAATTAGTGAAGATATAGGTGCTTCTAGTTCCTATTTGTCACTTTAAATCTAGTTCAGAAATGCAGAAATTCCTTAATAGTTACTCAGGTATATATTTAGTCCGTGTTATATAATATACGCGACGTACCAGGCTACCAGATATTATTTATATTAAGTATTTATTACCAAAAAAAAAAAAACGGAAGAATCCCATAAAGATGTGCTTTTGCGAATGCTGTTAAGAATTTTTATTTAAGAATGCGAAAATTCGCCACATCATTAGTTCATACGCACTTATTGCTCTTTCAAGTATATTTTAGTATTTGTTTTGTTTTAGATACGCAACTTGAACTACATATTTTTAAAAAGATAACGATTACACAGCCTTGCGTGCGTCATAACTCTGCAACTGATTAAATTATGAACAATACAATTTGTTTTTGGCGCGAATTATTTTCTCAATATGGAGCTAAATTTGGAAAAAGTTTAATTTTATGGAATTATTTTTTTCCTAAACAAATTTTATTAATTTGTTAAACTAAAAATATAAATAAAAAGTAAATGCCCGCAATTACTTTATTAAATGCAAGTTACATTTTACAACTTAATAAGAAATATCCCCGGTTGTTCACTTTTCGAAATTAATGTCAAAAAAAGCATTCCCCTATATTGTATTGGTTACAACACACCTTTAAATGTGCATATTTACACATGTACTACATCATGCCAATTACAAGAAAACATAATAACAAATTTCAAAGCAATAGAAAGTGTCAAATAACAAATGTGTTTTGGGCAATTGGTTGACGACGAATAGGCTCTATTAGGTATATGTGAATTGAGTGAATAAATTGTTTAAGAAACTATCTTATCTCGAAATATAAAACAAATAATTTTCTACCCTAATTTAATTTTTTATTTAGTTCATCAATAACAAAGCAAAATCAAATAGGTACCCACATTTTTTTATTTAATTGTTCTGAATTTTCAAAACCAATTTTGCGAATTGTTCGGGATTATAAACATTTAATTATATTTAATTTAATTTAATTTAGTTTTATTTAATTTAATTTAATTTTATTTTATTTTGTTTTATTTTATCTCATTTTATTAAATTTTATTTAATTTAATTTAATTTAATTTAGTTTAATTTAATTTAATTTAATTTAATTTAATTTAAATTAATTTAATTTAATTGACTTCATTTAATTTAATTTCATTTTATTTTATTTTATTTATTTTTTTTTTTTTTATTTCATCTCATTTTATTTACTTTTATTTAAGTTAATTTAATTTATTCTAATTTAATTTATTTTAATTTATTATTATTTATTTAATTTATATTAATGATAAACGCACTTGCTTTCGTCTTTTGCCGATTGATAGCATTCATCGTATTTAGGCACGATTATCGAATAATAACAATCAGCAAATCATTTGCATACACACACACATCCAGAGCAGAGCGTCACATGCATATAAGCAAAGCAGTCAAACAAGACACCGACAGAGCCCGTTTACAGACAGCGAAGTGTAACTTTTCTTGACAGCCCCTACCGAGCCCAAGGATGTGTACACACCAAAAAAAATTTCAATAGTAGGTGGAGTAGACCAACAATTTCTTAATAATTACACCACTCAGATGTGAGCGCCAATTGGCGTCAGCTTTAAGAACACAGAAACGAATGAAGCTATGTTGGACGGCCGAAACTGCTTCGACGGAGCAAAAGTTATCGATTTTTCTCGCTAAAAATTGTTATTGTTAAAAATTTACATTTCATAGCTTGCGAACCGCTTGCTAGCCAACTAGAATAAGCGTATAAATGGATAAAATAAAAAAAAATTTCCCTTAACTCATCGGCATATGCAAATTAGTATATAATTCTTTGTAGTTTTTATTTCTCTTAACAGCAAAACAAAAAGGGGAAAAATACCGGTACACTTTGTATTCTCTATTGTGCTCTCCGCAATACAGAGAATACACTTTTTTGTTTATGAATTTATACATATGTATACTGTATACATACTTATGTATGTGCTAGTAGGGCTGTGCACTTGTTTAAGTGATTGCGTGATTGACTGACTGAGTGACTGAGAGACTTCAGAACATACTACAAAACGTACAAATGAAGATTGTAGTTAAATTGGAACCCCAAAATAATTTTTATTTTTTTTTTCAAAGTATGTGTGTACATGTGTATTTTAATTGTATGTGTAAATGCGTACTTTAAGTCAAGTTCAAGGACTGCCAATTAAATAAAATACGCAGCAAACAATTGAAACGCCAAAGAAGTCGAGACCACAACAGCCGAAGAAATTGGGCATACAATTGGCGACGGAAATAGTAGGGAATAAAATACATAAAAGAGATACGCGACTAAGAATCTCAATAGTGGTGAAAGAAACATAGAATTTAAAAACCGTAATAATGGAAACATGTAGTACATGTTGTCATCAAGCAAAGAGTCAGCGCATTTGCAATCACGCCACTGTTGGCAGCCATAGTTTTGAAATAGTAAAGAACTTCGCTTACCTACGAACCAGCATAAACACCAACAATAATGTCAGCTCAGAAATCCAACTTGCAACTAGTGCTACTTCGGACTGAGTATTCAATTGAAAGATAAAGACCTAACTCGACGAACGAAAATAACACTCTATAAGTTACTTATCGCACCCGTTCTGGTTTATGGTGCAGAAGCTTGGACACTGATAACATCTGATGAGGCGGCTTTGGGAGTATTGGCGAGAAAGATACTTCGAAAGATTTACGAACCCTTAAGCGTTAGCGATGGTGAATACTGAAGAAGATTTAATGACTAGCTGTATGAGCTATATACAGACACCGACACAGTACAACGATTTAAAACCCAGCAGCTCACCAGCGGGGAGACCAATTTGCGTTCCCGTGGTGTTTTCAATTGGCGCAGAAGAAGAAGAAAGAAACAAGAAACGACTGGCGAGCTATGTTGGAGGACCAAAATTGTTTACAAGGTTAAGGGCAATTTTAAGAAGAAGAAGAATAATGGAAACATATTGCCTATTGTAGAAACTTAAAAGTGCGAAATTAAAAAACGTTTCACAAAGCATTTTTGATGTTATATGCAACGCGCGATAGCAGAAACCCTATATCTAGCCCTAATACTAGCAGACTTGTCAAACGTTGGCCGAACGGGAAACTGACTTGCCCGAAAGCTTGAAGTACCGAGCTTCGCCTGAAAGTCTGGATCATTTCAACATTTTTCTCTGCTTGCTCTGCTGATACAGCAATATCGAAGGGAACGAAATCACTGATGAGATATCCAGAAAATGCTTTGAAATAGACAAACGCGACGCCGACAACTCCGTGCGACCCCCATTGGGAGATCTAGTAAAGAGAATCTAGGAACATAATTTTAAAGAAACGAATTAACTATGACATAACCGAGATGCCGGTGAAGTATCAAAGTCCATATGCTCATTTTTAGATAGAAAAATAACTAGCTTCCTTCTCAAACTAAACATTTCTGGGATCAAAGTTCTTAAAGAAGTTGTTTAGACACTGGAGTATACCCACAAGTTCTTCATGCATGGGGAGGAAGAGGCGTGATACACAGATTTCTGTGTTGATGTCCAGAACTGTAGATAAGGTGACTTAGGCTCCGAAAGAAGTTTCATATCCGCCAAAGCTCAGACCAAACTCGCGCTTCCCTATACCCACTCCCTGTTTGAAATATCGGGTATGGGAGGCGAAGTGGTACAAACATCCAACAAGCTGTGCTCGTTGACCCTAGTCTCAAATGACAATAAGGTGAGAATAAAGGCCCAGGCAATAGTGCTTCCCCGGCTCACTAGGCAGCTCCCAACGTTCAGGCTGAATGGGAGCTAAAGGCGCAAATGGTCCCATCTCAAATTAGCAGACCAGAACTCCCAGAACCCATCCCAAATCGATCTGGTATTGGGCAGTGATCTTATCCCACAAATAATGCTAAATGGCATAGAAAAGATCTCTCCCAGCCTGCTAGCCCAAAATACAATATTTGGATGGATCATAAGCGGCCAAACTCCCGAAAAAGTTAGAGCACATTCCTCACAAGCATGGGAAATTACGAATATTCAGCTAAATGAACAGCTGAGACAATTCTGGGAAATCGAGGAGATACCCAGAACTCGAGTGGAAGCCCCCGAAGGTCAAATGTGCGAAGAGCTCTATCAAAGCACAACCACTCGAATGGATGACGGTCGATATATGGTTCGCCTCCCGTTCAAATCAGCATTCCCGAACGATATCGACCTAGGCCAATCCCGTACTGCAGCCCTACGACAGTTCCATGGAATGGAACGTAATCTCTCAAAAAGGGCGATCTCAAACAGCAGTATGACCAGGTACTAGAAGAATACCTGTCCCTCGACCACATGGAAGAGTGCAGTCCAAATGAATTGGAATCCCAAGGAAAATACTGCTCTTTCTATCTCCCTCACCATGCCGTCGTCAGGCCAGACAAAAAGACAACAAAAGTCAGAGTTGTATTCAATGCTTCCAAGAAGTCAGGTTCCGGTCACTCCCTTAACGATGTGTTATGTACCGGACCAACCCTCCAACCCGATCTCCGACTTATGTTGTTAAAATGGCGGACATATAAATATGTGTTTAATGGCGATGTAGAAAAAATGTACCGCCAGATACTCTTACACCCCGATGACCGAGACTACCAACGGATAATATTCCGAACTCCCGAAGACAGTCCAATAAAGGACTTTAAGTTGAAAACGGTCACCTTTGGGGTGAATTGCGCTCCCTTCCTGGCTATTCGCACGCTACACGAGCTGTCGAAAGATATAGCCGACTCCCATCCACGCGCAGCCCCAATATTAAAGTCCGAGACGTATGTTGACGATATTTTATCCGGCAGTCATGATCTTCCCTCAGCCGAGCAATCCCTAAAAGAGACTATTGATGCTCTCAACTCAGCCGGCTTCCCTTTAAAAAAGATCACGGCAAACCATCCGGACATACTCAAACAAATTCCCATGGCGGACTTACTTGAAACCGACTTCCTCGAGTTTGAGAAAAGTAGTACCGCCAAAACCCTAGGAATTCAATGGAATGCGCTCTCGGACACGTTCTCATATACTGTGGATTCACACCCAGCCTCAACAGCAGCCACCAAGCGGCAAATACTCTCCTCAATCGCAAAACTTTTCGACCCCGCAGGGTGGCTGACGCCAGTCATCATACAGGCAAAAATCCTGATGCAGGAATTGTGGTTAGACGGGACTGATTGGGATGAACTGGTCAAACCGATATGTCTCGTAAAATGGACGCAATTCTCAAGAAATCTGCAGTCAATCTCAAATAACAAATACCCCGATGGATAAACTTCGCCCCTGAGGATCTGGTCGAGCTCCATGGTTTTTGCGACGCCTCTGAAAAGGCTTATTGCGCAACACTCTATGTGCGAACTACTGCCGGCACTCAAGTTTACTCTCATCTCCTTGTGTCCAAAGGCAAAGTGGCTCCTCTCAAAACTATAAGTTTGCCACGCCTGGAACTATGCGGAGCTCTCTTACTAGCCAAACTAGTCGCAGTAGTGCAACCCCATCTCGGCCTCACTGGAAGAAAGTTGACCATGTGGTCGGATTCCGAGATCGTGTTAGCCTGGCTCGAAAAGCCACGTCACTCATGGAAGACCTATGTCTCCAATCGAACAGCCCAGATCATAGACCTCGTAGGTAATGTCCCTTGGCGACACGTGCGAAGTAAAGATAACCCGGCTCGAAGGACCAAATGTTTACGCGACATCGGTGGCCACACGTCCCAATCCCAAACCCATAATATTCATTATACACATATTTCCTGAATTGTACATAAAATAATACTCGTTATACATATATGTCATGAATTGTATATAATATCATTATAACGCATGGATTACATTATATTTTATTATTATTACATTATATTTACTCATCACAACTTATGAACTCACCTTTAGGTTTAAGTGTTAAAATTGGAACTATATGGGACGTGTGGCAACCACACATAAATCACCCCACACCAATTCGCCGCACAGCTGATAGCTGGTCGGCCATCATCATTTTCCTACTTTATATATTATATTGTAATTGTTTTGCACCGGTGTTATCATATTAGTTTTTCTTGGTTTTTACACCGACAACGGAAAGCAGCAAAATTATTAATTTCCTCTACACACCAATTATAAATTGTGAAGTTTTATTTCAAATATACATATATTATAAATCCAAAGTTTGTGGCAATAAAAGCTAAATATAGCTAAAGTGGAGTTTGTATATTAAGTACATAATAACTCCAAATAAGTGATTTACGACTGTGTTCTTATTTAAAACACCTACGTTGTGCGTAGCAAAAGGAATTATCCATATATATGTTGGATATACTTATAATTTGAATACTCCGCCGGTTTCGTGACAGTAACATTATTGGCTCCGTATATTTGGCACGTTTTGTAGTTCCAGTGTAAGCGATACGAAGAAAGACTAACTTGTGGATCAAAGGATCAGGAGCTCCCATCACCAACCCCAAGCCCAAGGATCCCCAAGCAACCGTGAGTACTACCCAAATTATACATGGTCCTTCGAGCCGGATTCGAACCTGCGACTTATGAATATCACTAGACGACTAAGCCGTCTAGGGGGGCGAGAATGTTTAAGCGACATAAGCTATAACGATTTACTTCGTCTATTTCATTTGCGCTGCACTCTCTTGTAATTCGTAAGCAGCTTATAGAATATCCCAAATGTATAGTTTATGTTTTGTAATCCCAAAGCGGGGTTTTTCACAACGAAAATGAGGAAGTCAATCTCGCGCAATGCCTCAGAGCCAACAGTGCTCGCCCCCAATTAATACATACAAGGTGTAACAGGTGCACCGCACCCCGTTCTATATAGAAAAAATAATTTGAATAAATAAAATAATAATAAATAAACATAGAAAAGGGCTCCCTATACTAAACATGTGCTCTGCACACCCCCTTTTCCTCTCCAAACCAATAATATTATATAAATAATAAAATAAAATAAAAAAATAATTCAAAAAAACTACTCGCCCTCCATAAAGCTTAGACAGGCACTATGGATGTCAAAATTACTTTGGATATAATGAAGATGGTGGTGCAGATGATGAACGAAAGACAAAGACATAGACGAAGGAGGCCGAACTAAACGTAACGTAATAATATAAGCGTAACCCGTAGTTTTCTTACACATCTATACACATTGCCTTAACCGCGACTTGGTAACTTGAATGCAACTTTAAGGATGCTTAACGATAAATTTCTTCATCTTTTTTTTACCAATTGCAGTATTTGCAATTTCACATTCTTAAAACTATTTTGGCTGCAAACAGAATCTTGTTTCAAGTAATTATAACTACCGTAAAATTTTATTGCGATGACTGTAATCGCCTTTCTCAATGTAAAGTGACTGACATTTATATATTTTCAGCTCTCACAGCATTGGCAACGGGGGAAAATGTTACTCATACGCCATGGTGCGCATACGAATAAGTGCATACAAGCGGGCTGCAGTTGCATACCTGTAGTAGTTTTTAGTTTGAGTATTCATGACTATAAATGAGCTCAAGGCAGAGTTATAATTAATATGAAAATTTGTATTGCTTTTATTATATAGTAAATTCTATTAATTATTAAACGTTTTTATTTAAATAGAAAAGGAAAAATCAGAGACAAACGCTATAGCTTTTCTTATAGATCCATTTCGTAGCTGCTAGACTTCTTCTTCAGAGAAAATTTCGCATGTTCTGTTAACCATTAGGCTTTCAAAACGATGGTTTGTTTTTCAGCAATACTCCTATTTCTATTAATTTTTGTCATCAATCTGTTGTCATTATCATTGTTAGTGTTGGGTTCCTTTAATGTGTACATTTCCTTTAAAAACAGTGGGTCGTGGCAAGGAGTTCTCCAAGCAGTAGGAACGCGAAGAAAGCTTTAGCAACATGTTGCAACAATCCGATGCCTTCGCCAAAAATATGAAAAATTGGTGAGAGGAGAAAATATTTTAGAACGTATGCATATATCTTTTTTAAAGCGCCAATATCTCTCTGGGTAGCAAAGCTGAAACTCATTCTGTGCAGAGACCCCTTCTAACCTTCTCAACCTTTAAGTGAAAATGTTATCGAGCTAAGACGTGTTGGGTTTTGATCTGTTTAGCTGAAATTATCTGTAACCATCCCTTTTCTGAAAAAACTCTATGTATTTTGCTGCAAAAAAAAAAATTAAAAAAATTGAAATTTGTTGTACTGCGTAATAAGAAGAAAGTTTATTCAAGTTGCGTATGAACATCAAAACCAAACAAAAAACTTTCGATTGCTGTGATTTTACGCTATGAAGTTGAAAATGCCTGAAATATATAAATATACTAGTTTGAAGTAAGAATCATAGAGCTTAGAATGGCGAGAAAAATAAAAGTAAAACCTCTTTAGAAAAGAAGAGTAAAAATTTAAAGGCAAAACGTTGTTTGCCTGAGTCTCCACAAAATAGATACTTACATGGGTTAAGAATTTATATGTATATTTGTTGTATGTAAACATGGATTTACCTACTTCAATATACATACATATGTAGGTATACATGTATGGACTTAGATTTCACTTAATTTTTGTCTAAAAATTCATTTAAAAAGCTAAGAGCAAGCCGCGACTCAAGTTCACTATATTCTAGTCACGCAGTTTTGCAGCTTTTTACGTAAAACCTTACAAATGATCGTTGACTAATGATCGGCCAAATATATTTTGAAAGCAAATTTTGACTGTCTCAAATACGAGAAGAACTTGCTGCTATTTGTTTCGCTCAAAGCGAGTAACATATGTTGTCACAAACTTACATAGATTTGTAAATTAAAAATTAGTTTGTGTAAAGAGCAACGAGCTTTTTCTGCTACAAATACGGACGCAATTTTTTTTCTTTTTAAATCTGACTCTTTCGAAAAAACAAAGATAGGTTTATACACCGAAAAAATTCTTCTTTGCTTTATCTACTATGACAAAGTAATCCTTACAAGTAATCAAATGGGCTTGGTAGTTTTTCGCTAAAGTACGGATAAATCCAGACATCCAAAATAATAATTATTTGTAATTTGAGTATCATAAAAATCACAGAAATTTCAACACATATAAAACAAATCTTTTCGTAATAATTATAACTGAGAAATATTTTTTGAGTAACTATTATTTTGATATTTTACTTTAAAATTTCAAAATAATAATTATGAGCAATTTTTATTTTTTTGAGTCTTCAAAGAGTTTTTCTTTGAGACTTTTAAAATAAAAGTATTTCGATAATAATTATGGACAATTTTTATTTTTTTAAGTATTTGAAGAAAATTGTTTTAATTTTTTGGTCGTAAAATAAGTAAGTCATACAAAGGTAGATACAATCATATCATCAATAAAGTGCAATTAATGTTTAAATAGAACATAGCCCAGGTTCGCCTTCGTGAAGGTGAAAGCCAAAAAAAAGGGCGTCTATTACCTACCGTATCAATATTGCGCCAAACATAACACGAATATTGATATTGAGAGGAAAATTTTCCATATCTGTCGACCTGTACCACATTTGAAGAATCGTGGTGATTTTTTGGCGCTAAACCACCCGGGCGATTTAAGCTTACAAATAGCGAGGTCAAGCCATCCTCCGTCTGTTTTTTCCATCACATTCAAGGTTTCCTCCTTCCGTTGCTGCCGAATTCGGCATAACATTACCCAGACAGCGAAGAATTTGGTCTTCAATTCGCTGCATTATGGCCATATCTGGGTAAAGCTCATATAGCTCATGGTTATAGCCATTTCATCTTCTGCCTGCACTGCTAATGGAAAACTGCCGGGTCCATTTCTGAGCCGAAGCATGCTGTAAACCCAGGGTCAATAAGCTCCCCGGGTGATGTTAGTCGAATGGACGGCCGAGAAAGTTTTCCTATCGACAAACGAATTAGGCAGAAAAGGAGTGGGAGGCCTAGATTGAGATAAAAGAAACAGACTGAGGATGGCTTGACTTCCCTAGGTGGTTTCGATTGACAACATTTATCGGTAACAAGGCATGACTGGCGTGCTTTGATACTTTACGGTTTCTTTTGTTGCTATGCAGACGACTGTACGATAATGGCACCCAGGACCCTGAAATATATGAGCTTTGCTCTAAACTAAACGATTATCTCGAGTTTTTTCGTCGAGCAAATTCTTGGCCACCCAGCTTCTAACGTGGCACAAGCAGGTGAACCTGGATGTCTAGGTTGATGGCGCCACGCTCTCAACTGTCAACCAACCTAAAATCTTGGATGTGACGTTGAAAAAATAAAGGAACTTTGTTGGCAACTTACAAACCCAGCCGGCCCTGAGCTACTATTTCGTAATATATTTGCCGAGCCTAGCTGATATACATTAATAGAAGTTGCAATTTCATTAGCATCGCGATGAGATACTCCGAGAATACGGCTGTGCCAACCTTTGACCAGTGCACTGACGGTATTCACAAATCTCTGCCGTTTGATTTCTTTTCTGTCTCTTCCCTCTTAACTCGAAAAGGAATACGTATCTACATTAGACCTTGATATGCCCAATGAAAGTCCTTTATAAGGGTGAATTAGCCGTTAAACAAGGTCATATAACCAGTCTTACTAAAGAAAGTCATTGCAATACTACTTATATAAAAACTTTTCCCGTCTCATTGAACAACTTTAAAGACTTAAAAAATAAATATATTACAAATAATTGTTACTGTGAGAATTTTATAATATAAATTAGGGAATAAAAGTTTTTGAAGACTTTTAAAGAAAAAGATTGCGGTTAATAGTTATTTTACTTTCAAAATTTTAAAAGCCTTTCAATAACTATTATAAACAATTTTTATGTTTTTTCTTTGCAAAGTAATAATTTTTCAATACTCAAGAAAATATCTATTGAACTGAAATAATTATTTAGAGACTTTTATGAATATTTCTTATAATAGTTATGTCTCTGAATAAATCATATTAGAAGTTTTTTTTTCCTAAGAACTTATAGACTTATGAATAAAATAATAATATAAGTTAACTTCTATCTGAACTTTGGCAGTTATTGCTTTTTACGAAAGAATTTCAGTATCTTAGTTTTCCAGATATGTTATATTAGTGACAGAAGTAACAATTTAATCATATATTTAAAACATAAATTAGAGCTGTCTCTCTTTATTACAATTTAGAAACCTGTTATCGGCATATATTTTCTATATAGAATAATAATTTTCATAACAAGACGTACATTGAGACTTTGGTTTTCTAGACTTTTTCTTCGACTATCTCTCGCCACCTCTTTGTTCTATATCTACATTTAACTCTTCCCATACTATTCACACTATGTTTCTCTCCCTACTTTCTACTTCTAGTTTTTTCCTATCCATCTCTTACCCTTCTTCTTTCTTCTTTATCGCCTCGTTCTTCTTGATCTAACCTTCTTATCCTCATTTTATTATTTTTCTAGCTCCCTTCTTTCCTCCGTCTTCTTCCTGACCAGTGTTTTTAAAATACTTTTTAACCATGGTTTTGCTGTATTTCGTAAATAAAATAAAAAGAAAACAAGTAAGGACGGCGCTGTCTTCGGCTGTGCTGAAGGCTTTATACCTTTCATGAATACGTGCAAACTTAAATACGCATTGTTTAAAGTTCTCTAAAACTTTGTCAGCAATACATTTAACTTTCTTTTATAATAAGTTTTATTTGTTATCTGTATATATACTATATAGAGCTCCGATCTTGGTGATTTCTTTACGAAATCTTTTAATATCCATTAGAAAATATCTCACCAAGTTTCAGGTTTTAATATTTCAAAATGAGGGATAAATGACCATAATCCTCTTATCTGAACTATCGGTTGTATGGGATATATACTATATATAGCTCCGATCTTAGCGATTTTTTTACCAAATTTTTTATTATCTGTAAGCGAATACCTCACCAAGTTTCAAGTTTTAATCTTCCAAAATTAGGGATAAATGGCCATAATCCTCTTATCTGAACGATCGGTTGTATGGGATATATACTATATATAGCTCCGATCTTGCTGACTTTTTTACGAAATCTTTTAATATCCATAAGAAAATATCTAACCAAGTTTCAAGTTTCAATCTTTTAAAATGAGGGAGAAATGGCCATAATCCTCTTATCTGAACGATCGGTTGTATGGGATATATACTATATATAGCTCCGATCTTGCTGACTTTTTTACGAAATCTTTTACTATCCATAAAAAAATAGTCCTCTTATTTGAACGACCGGTTGTATGGGAGATATATGCTATAGTGACCCGATTATACCGGATCCGACAAATGTCTAATATAATACAAAAATACATCCGTGTGACAAATTTCATCAAGATATCTCAAAAATTGAGGGACTAGTTTGCATTCAAACAGACGGACGGACCGACAGACGGACAGACGGACATGGCTGTATCAACTCAGTTCATCGTCCTGATCAATTTGGTATACTTAATGATGGGTCTATCTCTTATATTTCTAAACATTACAAACATCGGACCAAAGTTAATATACCATTTCATGTTCATGAAAGGTATAAAAAACAAGTAAGGAAGTCTAAGTTCGGGTGGAACCGAACATTATATACCTAGTAGTGATCTACTATGTCTACCCAATTTAATACTTTCAGTTCGTATTTGCGTTCAAATAGACAGACGGACAGACAGATAGACGTATCCAGAGAAGGACATGCCTACATCGACTCAGCTCATCCTCCTGATCATTTCAGTATACGTACAAACATTTCATGTTCATGAAAGGTATGAAAATCAAAAAAGATATACAACTTCGCTTTTGCAGTGGGGTATTAACTACTTGCCCGGATATTTTACTTTTTATCATACACGTTCTGATATACATTAATAAATATATATCTCGATTCGTTTATGCCGAATGAAGTAATTTACCTTGTGTGCGTAACAAAAATAGATATAAAAAAGGGTGTCTTTCATTGGCGCCAAAGAACTCAACCGATCTTTATGAAATTTTCACAATATATTCTTGGGTTCACTGGGTACAGCATAGACAATATATAGTTTTGGAAAAGTAGGCGGAGCCACGCTTCCAGGCTATATAAAGTCTTAATTCGTCATAACTCCGAACTTTTTTGGTCTAAATTAATGAAATTTGGATATATATGTGTCACTTAGTCAAAATCTACATAATTTTTCAAAAGTGGGCGGTGCCACGCCCACATATTTTGTGTTTTGTTTTGCTCTCGAACCTTCACGATAGGTTCAGGAGTTCGCTGGGCACGACACAGTCTGTAAATAGCTTTTGGAAAAGCCCCCAGGTTATATAAAGCTGCAGTTGGGTATAGTTAGGAGTTTATTTGGTTCAAGTTAATGACATTTTATATATAGATGTGTTCTATGTACTAAAACGGCAAAACAACGTCTACCGGGTTTGCAAGTATATTATAAAACGGCGAAAGCAAACAACGAATTTCAGCATTCTTTTGTAAAACTGAGAGACTAGTTTGCGTTCAAATAGACAGACGGACAGACAGACAGACGGACGGAGAGACGGGCATGGCTAAATCGACTCCGCTCATCGTGCTGATCATTTAAGTGAACTTTTCTCTTCTTCTTCTCATACTTAGATACATTTAATGTTTATGAAAGTTATGAAAATCGAAAAACATATATAATTTCGCTATTGCAGTGGGCTATTAATACGGGCCCGAATATTTTGCTTTTGTGTTTTCTGATTTGGCTAATTTATGGCAGGAGTATAATACATACTACTGAGAAGCAGCTGACCAATTTCCATTGAAATATCAAAATTGAATTATAAGCAATCGCTTTTGAAAATAGCAGAAATTACTTCTTCAAAATTGACAACATTTTTTTGCGGTGGAGTTTTTCTTAAAAAGCTTATTATGTGTGCAAAATCTCATTGATATAACTTGCTTGGTTATAGAAATATCGCTTTTTAAGTTTTACAAAAAAATTTTTCAGAACTATGTTAAAAAACTTGGCATGGACATTAACCGATGTCGCCCATTTTTACAGCAAACAGTTACCTTTATATATTGAACATTATCACCAAATTTCGTTTCGACAAATCAATTTTTGGCGGTGTTATGGCATAAAAAGTTTTGTGGAATAATCCACTATAAAAAGGGCGGCGCCCAGCCCATTTTCGAAAATTTTTAGTCTTTGCATTTTTTAGTTCACGGAAACTTTAAAAGTGAAATATAAGTGATGTCAACCTATTTTACGCAAAGTTATTGCCTATTTAATATATCTACGATCCTCTTCAAAATCTTTCATATAAAAGTGGGCGGAGACCTTAAGCGATTCCGCCCATTTTTTCGTGGAACATTCCTTGCATACCTGGAGACCTAAATTCTGAATTTCGTTTCGATATCTTGAACGGTTTTTGATTTATGATTAATATTATTTTTAAATTTGACTTAATCAAAAGTGGGCGGTGCCACACCCATTTTCAAAAATTTCTTGAAAAATTTTATTTATGCCTCCATCTCAATTTAGTCACCAAATTTTATCCTTATTATTATGTACTGAGTGTTCACTTTTTTTGTTTTCGAAAATATTCTATACATAAAAAGTGGGCGTGGCTATCGTCCGATTTCGCCCATTTTAAATAGCGCTCGGAGATGAGTGCCAAGGAACCTGAATACCAATGTCATGTTTACAGACGGACGGACAGACGGACGGACGGACGGACATGGCTTAATCAATTTCTCTTTTCGTCCTGAACATTTTGATATACAGAAGTCTATATCTATCTCGATCCGTTTATGCCGTTACGTACCTAGGCGACTAAAGTTAATATACCTTGTGTGCGTAGCACTACTAGGTATAAAAAATATTTACAGTGTAGGTAGCTTTTTAAAATGTACGAACAAAATATGTGAGCGCTTGTAAGTTTAACTCTCAAAACACGTTCTTTCAGAGCTTATTTTTGACTTTTTTGTTGGTTAATTTATATATGTTTATATAAATGTTAAGAAATAGGTACATATATATATGTACCCACATATTTACACATGTATGTACCCCTCAAGCTCGTTTGCATCCAATCAAGCGGCGAATTTAACATGGCGACGTCCTAGGTGGTGGGAGCTGCCCCGCGGTATTAACTTGTTATAATTTCGAACTGCGTATATATTCTACAGTGTGGATTTAGTTCGCTTATTGTTACTATTTCGTTGGTTCCTAACCAAACCGATATTCGCCACATTAATTGACGGTGATGATTACTAAGCTGCTAGCTTTAAAATATTGTTAATGTCTTACTAAATAGTTCTTATTTGGCAATCTAGTTCTGAACCAGAAGTTTGGTTCATGTTAGCAAAACTAACAATATAGCGTGCACATAAACATAATCCAATCCGGCATAAACGGATCGAGACAGATATTAACTTATATATATCAAAATGTTCAGGCCGAAAAGAGAAATTGATTAAGCCATGTCCGTCCGTCCGACTGTGAACAAGATAACTTGAGTAAATTTTGAGGTATCTTTTAAAATGGGCTAACGCCTACTTTTTATACATAGAATATTTTCGAAACACACAAAAAAAGTGATTACTCAGTACATATTACACTTATGAGGATAAAATTTGGTGTATACATTAAGATTGAGGCATAAAATAAACTTTTCAAGAAATTTTTAAGAATGGGCGTGGCACCGCTCACTTTTTATTAATTAAAATTTAGAAATGTTATTAATCGAAACGAAATTCAGCACGCAGGTTTCCAGGTATGCAAGAAATGTTTGTGTAAAAATGGGCGAAATCGGATAAGGTCCACTTTTATTTGTTTTTTTTTTTTTTTTTTTTTTGGCGGCCGCCGGGGTGTGAAGGTAGTGTTGCCGGCCTACCACACCGAAGGTCCATGGTTCGAGCCCTGGTACAGGTAACATCAAAAGTGATTTGAAAAAAGTTTTTCAAAACGGGGTCGCCCCTCGGCAGTGGTTTGGCAAACTCTCCGAGTGTATTTCTGCCATGACAGGCTTCTCAGCAAAAATTCGTCTCCTTTGTAGATGCCGTTCGGAGTCGGCAAAAAACTGTAGGGCCCACCAATTTGTAGGGAAAATTCAAATCGGCACACCACAAATTGGAAGAGAAGCTTGGCGCAAAAATCTCTTAGGAGGTTTATGATGATATACCTGTTGTATATCGCGCCATAGAGAGATAGAGATTTTGAAGAGGATCGTAAATATATTAAATAGGCAATAACGTTGCGTAAAGTAGCCCTACATCATTTATATTTCACTTTTAAAGTTTCCGTGAACTAAAAAATGCAAAGAATACAAATTTTCGAAAATGGGCTGGGCGCCGCCCTTTTTATAGTGGATTATTCCACAAAACTTTTTATTCCATAACTCCGCCAAAAATTGATTTGTCGAAATGAAATTTGGTGATAATGTTCAATATATAAAGGTAACTGTTTGCTGTAAAAATGGGTGACATCGGTTAATGTCCACGCCCAGTTTTTTAACATAGTTCTGAAAAATTTTTTTGTAAAACTTAAAAAGCGATATTTCTATAACCAAGCAAGTTATATCAATGAGATTTTGCACACATAATAAGCTTTTCAAGAAAAACTCAACCGCAAAAAAAGTTTGTAAATTTGAAGAAGTAGGCGAGGCGCCGCCCACTTTTCTGCATAAAATTTCTGCTATTTTCAAAGACAATCGCTTATAATTCAATCTTGATATTTCAATGAAAATTGGGCAGTTGCTTCTCAATAGTATGTAGTATACTCCTGCCAAAAATTAAGCAAAGCGCAAAGCGAATAACACAAGTAAAATGTCCGGGCAAGTTGTTAATACCCCACTGCAATAGGGACGTTATATACCTTTTTTGATTTTCATACCTTTAATGAACTTGAAATGTTTGTAAGTATGAGAAGAAGAAGAGATGCGGCCATCTAAAGTAAATTAAAATAATAAGGACGATGAAATGAGTCGATTTACCAGTGTCCGTCTCTCGGTCCGTCTGCCTGTCTATCTGTCTGTCTATTTGAACGCAAATTTTTCAAACATAAAATGTGCATGTAGTTATTTTGAAAAAATGTGGTTAGAAGTGGTTGGTAGGGAAGCTATTTATATACAAATAAGTTAATGGTTTCCGCCGTGGTGTGGCGGTAGTGTAGCCGGCCTACCACACCGATAGTCCAAGCTGCTTAATGAGCGACAGTGAATACTCAATCGATCATCTTCCTACAGTCATTTTGCAGTCGTTTGCGTGTCTATTTATTTGAAAACTGCTAATGTGGTCTACACCTGTTGAAACTGTAAGTTTCTTAGGATAAATTAAATGATATATGTTAATATGGGTATCAAACAAAGCGGATCTTACGTCGTATTTGAAGAAAAATATTTGTATTTAGGGTTGCCACCTAGTCCTATTATATTTATTTTATTTGCATATGCGCTATTATCTTTATAACCACTTGACTTATTTGGATAAAATTTGTTAAAAAGATTTTTTGCCACAAAATATGCGCGCAAACTCAGATGTTTGGTCATGGTATGGTCACCTAACTAAATCAAATGAGATATGCCAAAATGGATATGGAACGAAAGGAGCAGAATCTTTACTGAATAAACTAACTTACACGGGAAAATTTCGAGCTAAGCTCTGTTCACCAGGTACTGACTTCTATTTAATAGCATAATATACATGGAAAAAAAATTACGCAGAAAATATATAATTTAACTAATAAAAAGCTCGTTGTTGCCACTTGAGCGTAGATTTGGAGAGCGTAACCAAAATGATGAGTATGCAGCTGTTATCTACATGAGTAGGCCCACAAAAAATGTGAACTAAACAAAAGCTACTCTAAATTTTTTACAGTGCTATTATATTATATCTACATACTTCATTCATACATTTTTAATTGAATTGAGAAGTGTTTATAGATATTGATTTCTATCTCGAACGTTTGAACGAAGTTGAACGCACTCGGACAACGTGCTAAGTCTAACAAAGATAATAATTATTATAAAGGTCTATTCAAGAATGCCACGAAATAATTTTTTCTTTAATAAAATCGCTTCCTATTTGATTAAAAGAGATAGTAGAAAAAACATTTAAGCCCAAACAACGCAGTAACGAAAAAAAAACTGGAAATATAAATGCCGGTGTTAATATGTGTTTTTGGGTTCTTTTTTTGTTTAATCATGGGCATCAAATAAAGTCACTTAAAATTGAAAGTTGGCCTAAAAACACAATTAACTAACAAATGCTAGCTAAGCGAACACACTTCCAAAAAAAAAAAACGGCAACAACAACAACTATTAAAATTAACAGACACAAGGGCAATCTAACAAGGCACACATACACACACACACTAAGTAATTGTGAATGAACATACTTTGTGTGTTACATACATTCATTAGGGTGCGCCTTATTTAACAAAAATGTGTTTGAGTGCCTAATGCAAGTCACTAAAACGATGTGGAATTCTACAGCATGAAAGCCAACACTACCGCTTTCGATATCTTAAAATCCTTGTGACCCATAGGGCTATCCCATTTTAAATTTTTATATATAAAGATATCATTATTATGATCTCGGTGATGTGTCGCTTTGTAGCCTAACAAAAATGTGTCTTCATAATTTTAAGGCGCACCTTATTGCAGATGTATACATAAATATTTAAATATCGTGCAGGTGGTAGTCGATTATAATTTTGACAAGCAACCGACGAATAGCGCAATAGACAGAAACCATTTTAACGATAAATGTCAGGGAGTGTAACGGTTAACACTATAGCAAAAAAAGTCAAAAGTAAACTGTAATTTTTTAATAAAAGTAAAAAAATAGTAAAAATTTAACTTTTATTGAAAAATTAAATACATAAATTTTAACTTTACCATAAAATAAAATAGTATGAAGTTCAAAATTTCAGTTTTATTTTAAAAGTATTGTGAAAAAGATAAAAATAATAGTAAAAAATTTACTTTGATAAAATTAAAAAAAAAAAAATTTTATAAAAAAAAAATAAGAACAAAAAGGTTTAAAATAATTGTGAAAATTTTTTTTTTATTAAAAAAAGTTAAGACTTCACTTTTATTAAAAAATTCAATAGCTAATAAATTAAAAGCTACAATTTTTGATTTATTATAAAATTTAAAAATAATAGTAAAAATCTGACTTTTATTATAAAATTTGAGCTAAAACCTGAAGTTTCGCTTTTATTACAAAAAAAATTGTAAACATTGCCTTCTCTTATGAAACTCGAAAATAAAAATAAAAATTTCACTTTTATTGAAACACTCAATTACATAAATTTAAACTTCACTATAAAATTAAATAATATGACGATTAAAATTCAAAAATAATAGTAGAAAAGTAACTTTGATGCAATTCAAAAATAAAAGTTGAAATTTGATTTTAAATATAAAAGTAAAAATTCTTTTTTATAATAAAAGTTAAGAATTAAAGTAAAAAATATTAGTACAAGTTTCACTTTTATTATAAAATTCCAAAATTAAAGTTAAACATTTTGCTTTTATTATAGCATTTAAAACTGAATGTTGATGTTAGAAAAAGTAAAAACTAAACTTTTATTATACAGGGTGGCGCAAAAGCAATCCTCCTATCAGAAAATGCTATAAATTTTGCGATTGGCCCCTAAAGTCAGTTCTGTTTTGACATTTGTGTAGTAAACACATGCGAAATACACGTTAATAAACAATGTTACGCTACACTGCTCCAGAACGCGGAATATTGCTGACTATTTATTTGACCAATAATCTGTCGGTGCCAAACGGTTACTGTGAATGGTGAGCGCTACAGAGCAATGATCAACGAGTTCTTTTTGCCGCAACTTGATGAATTGGGATTGGAAAACATGTGGCTCCAACAAGACGGTGCAACAGCACACACTGCACGTGCCACAACCGATATGCTGAACATCGGAAGCTTACTTTTGCGCCACCTTGTAAAATAAAAGCTAAAATTTATTATGAAATTAAAAGTTGACATTAAACTTTTTTTAAAAAAGTCAAGAGCTAATAAAATAAAAGCTAAAATTTTAGCTTTATTATAAAATTTAAAAATAATGGTAAAAATCTGACTTTTATTGTGAAATGATAAGCTAAAACCTGAAATATCGCTTTTATTACAAAAATAATTGTAAACATTTGACTTTATGAAGCTCAAAAATAAAAATAAAAACTTCACTTTTAAATATTATAAAATTCAAAAATAAAAAAAGTGTTTAAAAGTTAGTTATTTTTCTTCTTTCGTTAGTATAAATATTCTTAGTTTCTATTGCTGTATTCATTTATTAATTAGACACATTTTTTTTATCTGACCTTTTTTGCATTGAAATCACTATAATCGACTAAAGTCGTTCCCTGTTAAATATTAGACACTGATCCAAAGCTGCGGATACCTTTTTATTAGACTGACTCGTCATGTTTAGCGCTTTGGTTTGCCCTCTACAACAAACGTGCATACTCACATACCTACCTACATGTATACAGATGTTTAGTCATTCAATGATCAAGTTGAAGCCCCAAAAAAATGTTGACTTCGTGTTAGCAAAAGCAGCCAAGTAAACAAGTTTTAAGTCGTGGGTTATGGTGGAGTGGTTGGTGCAAAACGAAAACGCACCATCGTGGACTGCCTACACAAAAACTGCATGTGTGGGTATATATTGACATATTTACATACATAGGTATGCATGTTTGTACTCATTTCGTAAATTATTGAAATATTTACTAAAATTAATTTTTGTAAAATTAAATTATGAAAAAAAACAGGTGACAAATAACGCGCATGTTGATATTAGCAGTCTAGAAGCTTTGCCCACATTACAGTTTCTGTTGTTGTTGTATTACCTAAATATAAAACTCCATGATTAGCCTCTTAGGCGTTGCAGGTCTTTTAGACATCACCACGCTTTTTAGGTGTGTAAATGATATAGCTAAAAAAAAGAGGTGAAGTCTGGAACCCCTGAAATGTCCAACACCTTAGGCATGGCGTTCTGGCGGTTCAAAGAGGGTAACACTGATTTAACAACTTTTGGTAAAGTCATTGTTAGACTACCTCTAGATCTTAGGGAGCGATATGTGCCGTCATATGGTTTTGCAGCTGCTAATTTTTTCACTTCAACACTAGACTCTTTTGAACTGGAATATTTTTATAGCGATTCCAATATTATTTACACGGTGCCCAAAAAGTTGGAATAAAAAACTAAAGTCCTTTTAAAGTAAAACGTATGGTAAATTCCTGACAATTTTTATTTAAAAGAATTTATGTAGCATCAATAAATATTTATAGTAGGTTTTTATTAATAACACCCTTTTTGGATAACTGAACCAAGCGTAATCGCTTTTCGGAAGAGCAACATGCGGCACGAACCATATCCATTGGCATTTCGTCCCATACTTTGAGTAATAACTTACGAAAATTTTTAAAGTCTTTTATTTTATAACCGCTAAGCTTCGACGTCATGTAGCCCCATGCAAAAAAATCGAATGGATTGAAGGCGGCAAAATTCTCCTGACACCATTGTTGCACGATGTTCGCGGTATGTGAAGGCACTCCATCTTGTTGAAAGCAATAATAACACCGCGTTACACACATTCTGTCCTATGAACCAAATATACTTTTTCGGAAAGGGGAGAAAAAATAAAAATACACATGTTTCGGCGATTTTCATGTACACGTCAGATTTGTTTAGTCGTGTGCGACTATTGCTATAGAAATTTATGCAAGTTTACTGATGGAAGGTCAATAATAAAGTACGCTGTACCAACAATTTGGCTACCACGTACGGAGCACTGCAAAAAAAAAATTTTTTTGACCTGTACATGAAAATCGATCAAAACACGTGTATTTTTATTTTTTCTCCCCTTTCCGAAATGTAGATTTGGTTCATAGGAGAGAACTAAAGCTCGTTTTTGTAACGCAGTGTAATCATCACCGAATAAACTGCGACAGCTGGGTAGTAGTACTCTTTTACAGAATCCGGCCCACACCATGACGGAAATCTGGGCACATACATTTCTTTTTAGGAACATTTTCTAGAGACACTGACCATACTTGATAATTTTGCGAGTTGAAAGATTGCTGTAGAACGAACACCTTTTTATCAGAAAATACGAATTCGTCACCGCTGTGCCATCTAAGAATATCAGATACTCCATTGGCTCTCTTTTCTTTCCCTGATGTAGAAAAGCCGTGAAATTTCGCAGCAATTGTTCTAACGGACCGGCAATGGTTTTGCCGAATTTGTTCCATCACAACTTTTATGTAACCCCTATTGCGAACCGTTCGCGGTCTTCCGCTTCTTGGTCTATTTTTAACAGACGAAGTCTCGTTGTACCGGTTTATAGTTTTATAAACAAAATCGCCTTTGAAACCCACACTTTTAAAGTCCTTAAATATTGCGCACGGTCGCCTGCCTTGCAAAAATTCGTTGACAATTAGCTGGCCCTTGGACTCCATCGTAGAAAATAACTATAATACGACTATTAAACATTTGATTCTGTCGTGATTTGAGAGTCATTGGAAAGATACTCGATGTAGAACAAAAAATAAAATCAAATCTCACTTGATTGATGTTTTAAATAAGTTACAAAGTTTGTATTCGAACTTTTT
Organism: Merzomyia westermanni; assembly: GCA_949987695.1. Lineage (NCBI taxonomy): Eukaryota > Metazoa > Arthropoda > Insecta > Diptera > Tephritidae > Merzomyia > Merzomyia westermanni. Next base: position 61,009,844 of record OX465291.1, read on the forward strand.
GGACCCCGATGAACATGATTTATGAGCAATTTACGAAATGCTACAAAGTGGCTTTATAGATTTTTCTTCAAATTGCTATGTGGGACTTTTAAAGCTTTGCAGTTTTGAGAATTTATCTTTACAGTTATGAATTTGTAATGTCTACTGAGATAACACCAGATCTGTCCATATTATTTTTGCAAAAAAAATTTTACTAGAACATTGACATACGTATGTAGTTGCAAACTGCTTCAAAACTAGTATGAATATACTAACCAGCTACTAATTTTAAAATGTTATTAAATTGGCAGATTTCTAACACAAATCTACCAGTCTCAAACTAGTTCAAAAAATATTTAAAAAAGTATGTTTGAAAATAACTTAAATGCCGCCGCGCATGGTGGATAAATACACAACCCACATGGAAGAGGTCACAATTTCGAGTTGGAAATATGAAATTTAAGAAATAAATTTTACTGCGCTATAGGCTTTCAAGTATTCTTAAAAATTTTGTATTTTCTTGTGTTTGGTTTTTTTTTACTGCAGGGAATCTATAGCGGCTTAGCTAATGTTGATTGCTAGCTATTTCTAATGCGTTTCAATTATCAGCTAAGAGGAACCAGTTCGGTGGACAATGTCCAAATCTGCTAAATGATTAAGCAAAAAAGCAGAAGTTCACTTAAAAAATTTATCAGATTTTATAAAAAAAATTTTAGCTAAAAGTGTACCCTGTCCAACCCATAAGAAAGACTATAGCGCAAAACTGCTCAGATTCCAAAAAAAAAAACAATCTCCATAAACACGCAAATAAGATTATATCTATCGTATTGTGTTAAAGACTAAAGTCCACCACCTTCGAAAGGCTCATTGTTGCTTTTTAGCGCTGATTCATGCCTGGTTAACTAGACATTCACGATGTGCTAAATACTGGTAAAGTTTAATGACAATCGACAGGCTTCAACACTTTGTCAACCTCAAAACAATTGGTAACAGCGGGGAAAATGAGCTGCCCGTATTTTGGTTTGCATGAATATGTTTTTTTAAATTTTATATATTTATTTATTTAATTCATCAGTGGTTGTACATGGAAGACGACAGTCTTTTAAGAGTACATCAACTTAAAAATTATTAACAAAATGTAATTTATATTAACAAATTTAAATCTAAGCTTTATGGAGGGAGAGTAGGTTTTATTTGTTTAATTGGGGGCAGGCACTATTGGCTCTGAGGCATTGCGGCTTCCTCATTTTCGCTGTGAAAAACCCCCCGATTTGGGATTGCAAAGCATAAATTATATCTTTCGAATATTTCACTAGCTGATTGCGAATTGCATGCAATGCAAATGAAAGAAACGAAAGAAAGCTTTAGTCGCTTAAACACCTATAGTTAACACTGCTTACATAGTTATGTACAATTGTATAAAACACAGAGAAGTTAAGTTGAGAAAGACAGACGAAATATAGAGAACAGTTATTCATAATCGTACTCACTACCGTGACTTAAAGGGTAAATAAGTTTGCCTTGTAGTTACTCCTATTAAGAGCAGATTTAACTGACTCGGGATAGCTATTCCAGAGCCGCACAGCGTTGAAGAAAAACAGTCTGGATGATGTCACGTAGGTGTACTTTGGCACATTCAGATTGTGAAGCCTAACGGACCTTGTTGGATTCAATTGCTTGTATAGAAAATTATTATTATTATTATTATCAATAATACAATCCAAAATCTGATTCCTTCATAGGGATGTATGGTCAAACTTTTTTAGAATACACACATAACGAGTAACATTATTGAATAGGTCATTTTGTAAGTATACCAATTTCAGCTGATAATGTATGTGTTGACAACTACTGTGTTCGTACTAATGTGGATGTTAGATGTATATTGGAACGATTTTTCGTCATCCCTTGTCAATTTTTGTTTTGTTACAAACCGGTTTCGGCAATCCGCCATCTTCAGTGTATGTTTTCGTTCTGATCTGTGTCCATCCGTTGTTATGTATTTATAGTCTGGATGCTGTGCCAGGTGCTCCCGAACGGGTACCTGTAATAAGGGTTGTTTTGACGTTCGTATTTATTTTGTGAATGTTAGGTCAGGTCATGTTAATCGTGTGTTTGAATAGTCTGTATTTAAGGTTGTTTTTATCGCCCATTACTTAGGTAGAAGTCGGTGATTTTCGTCTTTTGGTTTGTTTTCTGTGTTCTCGCTCGTTTATTGTTACTCGTTTGGTTATTATACCTGCTGCGTTGTTTTGTTTTTTTGTAAATTAGTTTTAGTGGTTCACATATTGGTGCTTGTTTCTTCGTTTATTATTCTCCCGTCCAAGGTCTTTAATTTTTTCAAGCACATTTAAACGTCGACCTTTTCTTTGTACGTGAAGTATTCTGGCTGTGTTTTTGCTGTTTGCCGGGATGCATTTGTTTTTCAACATGCGATTAGCAAAGTTCGATTCTGGCGTGATGGTGGGTTTCCGTTCTTTCTTGTTGTAGTCCCTGATGTGCTCCCGAAATCGTGCACTTATTTTCCGTCCTGTTTGTCCTATGTGCTGTAAGCTTGTACACCCCATGTTCGCTAAACGGTTTCTCTGAGTTAGTGTTGGTTCTTAGTTGTTGTCCTAAGTTGTTAGGTGTTCTGATCGCTGTGTTGATATTGTGTTTCTTGAAAAAGTTTGCTAACTTGTACGTCGTGTTTCCAACGTATGTCATCGTCGTCGAAATTTTGGATTTTCCTCTGCGTTTTCTCTTTTCTGCGCACCATGGTTTCTTCAGTGTTTATCCACAAGAGATTTTTTGTATCCGTTGCTCGTAGCTATGCTGTGTATGGTGGTGAGCTCTTTCTTGTACGGTTCCTGAGTGAGAGGCGTTCTTTGGAGCCTGTGTACTAGACGTCTTAATGCTGCATTCTTGTGCTTTTGTGGATGGTTTGATGTAGAATGAATAATGGTATCGGTGGCTGCTGGTTTTCTATAGATGTCGTAGTGACTGTGAGTTTGTCAATTCTTATCGTTAGGCCCAGGTAGTTCAGTTCTCCATCTTTCTCAGTTTCCATAGTGAATTTTATGTTCTCATGTTGCTTGTTTAGGAATTCTATTATTCGTTCTTCATGTGATTGCTCGTCCTTTTGAGTTTGTTTGTGTCGATGATTGTGCTGTTGTGCAAGCCATACTTTCTGCGAAGTCCAATGCCGTAGGCTTCGATGGTATATGTGCAAAATTTTTAAAAGTACTTCTCTCATAAGTCCTTCCCCACATAACATATTTGGTTACCTATGTTCTGACGACCTGTATCTTTCCTAAGTGTTGGAAACCTCCTAAGGTTATACCAATTCCAAAGCAAAACAAAGGGTATAGGCCCATAGCCATACTGCCTTTTTCCCCGAAGGTAGTTGAACGTGTTTTGCCCGAACAGACCACTTCGTATGTGCACGATAACAACCTTCTGACAGATTGCTAGTCTGGTTTCAGGCCAAAACGAATAGAGGATATTCGAGAACAAATTGATCAGAATAGTACAGATTTTCTAACCCCTCTCGACCACTCAAAAGCCTTCAACTCAGTCGACCACACTCTTCCATGTAAGAAGCTGTTTAATTTCTCTAAACATGCATCAGCCCTCATAAGATCCTACCTTGCCGACCGAACTCAGGCAATAAGTGTGGGTAGTAGAAAGTCTGACTTCTTAAGTGTTTTAAGAGATGTCTCACAAGGCTCAATCCTTGGTCCCCTGTTATTTGTCAAAAAGAAACTTAATGTTGTATATAACAACATTGCCAGATACGTTTACGGGATAAAAAGACTTCGCCACATATCTTTTCACGCGGAAAAGTTGCTTGACATTTCTTTTGATAACCTTTTAAAAGTTAAGACGCTTACTCGTATTACCATACACACACTGTTCTTACAATTCTAAACTTCTTCAATTTAAAAATAAGTCTTAATTAACCCTCTAATAGGCCAATTTTTGTTACAAATGAAAAACCTCATAGCTAGTAATGCTAGTGCGATAAACTCGAATTTAAAGTCTCATATCCAAAAGGGTTCATAACTTTGCCTCTGGGGCTGAAACCCCACACCCTGCGTCTAGACGGATTTGCCTGTTAATTGCCCACTCCGCCTTTAGGCGGGGTATGATTTTTGCCCTATAGTTTTATAAATTTAATTATAAATTCACATCTTCTTCATAATTTCTAAGCCTTAACAATGATTTCATTTACCAACAATTTTGATTTTTACTTCGGATATCCTTTTAATCACTTTTTTTAGTTACCAAAAACACTTCTCTCAAAACTAATTTTTTTTTACAAATTGCACTAAATTGTTCAACGAGAATGATTATAACGGAACTATGCCACCGCTTAAAACTATGAAATGAAGATTACGAAATAGATAAAATATTTGGCGGAGATTATGTGTCAATAATTACACAGGCCGACAAGAAATTTGACCATAAACCAGACCATACTTTGCTAAAGGGTTTCGATGCGCTGAATTCAAATCTGGACGCAGAATTGCTCTATCACGTCAGGATTTTGAGATATCCTAACCTAAATGTGCAAAAAACACCGTTTTTGCCTTTAAAAAGCACACATAGCATCTTAAAGAAGAAGTCTTTCTCTTACGAATGGCGTTGAGTTTGCTCAAATATCTTTTTTTTCGCTAAGATAGAGCAATTTGAAGTTTATAAATTTGATAATTTTCCTATAGCTGAAAAACCACTGAATTAACGTAGGTATGATGCAATAGAACACATACCTCTTACGATAAATTGCTCTATCTTAGCAAAAAAAAAGATATTTGAGCAAACTCAACGCCATTCGTAAGAGAAAGACTTCTTCTTTAAGATGCTATGTGTGCTTTTAAAAAAAAAATCTCTCGTTTATATATAACCTCAAAAATAGACAAAAACGGTGTTTTTTGCACATTTAGGTTAGGATATCTCAAAATCCTGACGTGATACAGCAATTCTGCGTCCAGATTTGAATTCAGCGCATCGAAAACCTTTAGGAAAGTATGGTCTGGTTTATGGTCAAAAAAATCGGTATCATTTTGTCGGCCTGTGTTATAGAAGAAAAGTAGAGGTATGCGGGTTATATCCGTTTAAATTAACCCCGCCTAAATGCGGTTAATCTTATTCCTGACTAGCACTATAAAATAATCAATAAATACAAATACAAATACATTAACGTTGTGGGCCGAGATGGAATAAAACTTGTTGTAGACAGTTTCAGCATACGTTATATAGGGAATGATAAGCTGTTTAGCTAATTTGCGTCTGGTTTCCAAAGGCGTAAAGGAATGAGACATTTTCAACCTGCGTAACACATAGTACACACTGCTGACAACCCATTGTGATATAGCTGACAAATAACAATTTAATTTATAATATAAATTATCAACAAGACCAATACGACTAGACAGATTGTACACCGTTAAAAGTAGATGAGATAACAATTCACATTATAAATGCGATATTCCTGTCTTAATTTCTATAAAGAATCAGACACGACAAATTAAATAAATTGAAAATGAAACACCCTTATGTTTTTATATTTGTAAACTACACTCCTACATCCCAAACCTCTGCAGTAAGTTCTGACCTTAATAATTATTAATCTGCTTTGATCTCTTTTGGGGACGTTGTCAATTCAGTTTTACATACCCCGAATCAAGATTGCTAAATCTGTTACCAGACAAACTTGGCTTGTCCAATCAAGTCAAATTATAAAATGAATGTTAGGCCTTAATCTGTCTGGAACATTCTCATGCTCTATTTTCTCATTTTTTTGTGCTTTTATGGCGAAATGATCTGGTGTCAGTAATTAAATTATGTATACAATGGAAAAAAAAATTCTACACGGGCCGCAAAAAAGTTCTAGCAATCGAAATAATTTTTTTTTATGCACATACATATCTAAAATAGACTGTGGCAATACAATTCAAATTTTTTTAAATTTATTAATATTAGTTTTGATACTGACCGGTTTTTTATAAGTCAATTTGCTGCTCAATAAAATATTTTCTGCTTGCCTTAACCATTTTTCTGAATTTAAACCAACTAAAAGAGTGGTGTGAAGGTAGTGTTGTCGGCCTACCACACCGAAGGTCCATGGTTCGAGCCCTGGTACAGGTAACATCAAAAGTGATTTGAAAAAAGTTTTTCAAAACGGGGTCGCCCCTCGGCAGTGGTTTGGCAAACTCTCCGAGTGTATTTCTGCCATATGGTTGAATACTTTTTTTATAATTTTATGTAATAGAACATTCTTTAAGTTAAATAGTTGGAAGGCAAACAAGTGCAAAGTAAAACAAGTAAGGAAGTCTAAATTCGGGTGGTACCGAACATCAAATACTCAGCTGTGTAAAAGTGGTCGTGGTAAATCGTTGTTGAGTTATGACCTATAGACGTTTTAAACTTTTTCTACTACCATGTGGGCAATCTTGTAAACAAAACAAGTAAGGAAAGGGCTGTCTTCGACTGTGCCGAAGATTTTATACCTTTCATGAATATGCATCACGGTTTTAAGTGTCTGATACGCACAATTAGTACAAAATCTGCAAAACTGTTAATTTAACATAGCCCAAGCCCCATTTATCGGAAAAATCGATTGTATGGGAGCTATATGTTATGTTGGTCCGATATGGGTAATTTTGACTACACACATTACATATATAATATGAACAAAACCTGAAAAATTTTGTTTTCCTAGCTTTTTAATTGCAAAATTTCTAGCCCAAAACCCATTTATCGAAACTATCGATTCTATGGGAGCTATATGTTATGTTGGTCCGATCTGGCTGATTTTCACTAGTCACATTGCATATGTAATATTAACTAAACCCTCCAATTTAAAAGTTCCTAGCTCTTGAATTTCAATATTTACAGGTCAAACCCCGTTAATCGGAACAATCGATTGTATGGGAGCTATGCGTTGAATTGCTCCTATCTTGCTGATTGCGACAGATGATTAATCTTATGCAAAATGGCGGCTTCATACCAAATTTCATCAAGACATCTTAAAAACTGAGGGACTAGTTTGCGTACAAACAGACAGACGGACAGACAGACATGGCTAAATCGACTCAGCTCATCGCTCTGATCATTTCGGTATACTTATTGGTGAGTCTATTTCTTCTTCTTCTCATACTTACAAACATCGGACCAAAGTTATAATACCATTTCATGTTTATGAAAGGTATAAGAAGTGAATGTGTGTCTGGCGTCCAAAGCACTTAACCGATCTTTATGAAATTTTCACAGTAGTTTCTTGTGTCCACTGGTTACAGTATAGGCTATATATAATTTAGGAAAACTTAGATAGTATACCTCGTATCAAGTTTTGTAATTTTATCTTACACGGTTCTGAAGTTAATAATAGACGAAATTTTACATTTTGTTTATTTGTATGTGCGCGGTGTTAGGCCCATTTTCCAAAATCAAAAAAAAAAAATCATTAATGAGATCATCCGATTATTTTAACTACCAAAATCTAGCATTCTATCTGTATAAGTGATGAAGATATGGCATGTTCCGGTTTCTTTCCTCTCTTTTAAAAAGTTTTAATACAAAAGTGAGCGTGGTTGTCAACCGATTTTGCTTACTTTCCGTGGGCGTACATTACATTTCCATATTAAACCTCCTATTGTTGTTGTTGTTGTTGTTAACAGTGCTTCCTATCAACTTTCTTAATTCGCGTACACGGTTATGAAGTTATTAACGTACACGGTTATGAAGAATTTGAAAATTGATTGACTAATAAGTGGGCGGTGCCGCACCCACTTTTCAAAATTTTGCAAAAATCTTCTTAAGAATATAAAAATTTATGTAACTTCCAAATTATATCATTCTACCTATATCAGTCAATGAGATATGGCCAGTTCAGTATTTCTATCTACTTTTCAGATTACTTTTATGAAAAATAGGCGTGGTCCAAAAGCAATATGGGTGTTTTAACCAAAACCATAGTATACATCCCACCAAATTTCGGTTTTCTAGCATGAAGGGTTCTGTAGTTATTAACAGTCAAAATTTGAAAATTTGTTCACTCATATGTGGGAGGTGCCACGCCCCTTTTGCCAAGAATTTTGTAAAATCGTTAATAGGACAATCAACTAAATAAATCTACCAAATTCATTATTGTAGCTGCTTTTAATATTGAATTATCTCCCTTTAAACGTTTTTCGAAATTTTTGATATTGAAAAAAGGGGCGTGGTTATTGTTCGATTTCACCCATTTTAAATAGCAACCTACCTTGGCCAGAAAGCGACTTGTATGCCGAATTTCATTCAAATATATCAAAATTTTAACTCAAGTTATCGTGTGCACGGACTGACGGACGGGCGGGCGGACATGTCTTAATGGACTGCTCTGTTCATTTAAAGAGCTTTGATATATAGAACTCTATATCTATTATTATTTTGTACCGTTACAAACCACCGTTACCGATTTGCCAAGCCTCACCCCATACGTCGATATTAAGATAGCCGAAGTAATGAGATATGAGTTTTAGTCCCGATCGGAGACAGTTAAGGGGTCTAGCACAGGAACCGCAGTTCTGAGTACTCTATAAAATTAAAAAAACTAAAATTAACTTGTTTAATCTAATACCCAAACCCATAGTCGAAGATATGATACATACATTTTGGTCCGGATTAGTGACTTCTATGCGGCAGGTCTTAGTCTTCTCCAATCGCGACAAAAAATGTATATATCATACCCTCGACCATATGTTGTTTTTTTCGATTTTGGGTATTAAGTTAAACAAGAATTAATTTTAATTTTTTGAGTCTTCATAGGGACACGCCTTAACCGTGCTCATTTGGAACCAAAAAACGTACATGATCACTTTCACTGCCATATGACCGGTTTAAAGACAGAGAATAAAAAACTATCATTCATTTTATTTTTAAGGGCCACCCTAATATATATATTTGAATTTTTTCACTCTCAAAACTAGACTCCCAAACTTCGACAGAGCCTTCTTTCGTATTGTTTTCTTTGATATAAAGGCTAAATAAATATTGATATTGAGACGCTGAAAATTTAAAAATTAAGTTTTAAAACTATTTATTTTTGAAAAGTTTTATGTTGACAAATTTTTCGCACTTAAAATATTCCCGTGCTTTTTAAAGGATCCCAAGCTTCAAGTTGGACATCTGGTAATGTAACGTTGAAAATTTTGTTTACTTCTATACAGCGGTTGTTGAGTGATGCGTGAACAAACAAACAAACAGAAAACAAATCTATTAACTGTTTTGTTTTGGCTTCTTAATATATATTTAATGCATAGAGAACGGCCTCTTAAAATTCTATAAAGTTACTACTTAAAAGACATTTCTCTTCTCAACCGATTTTCAGTAATATTTCAAGAACTAAATTTTTTGCAAAATGAACCTTCTTTCTCAAATACCAAGTAAATTAACTAAAAAATGGCGTGGATCAATTCTTTCGCTCCATAATTTTGTAAATGTAACATTCCGAAATTTTAGAAGTAGAATGAACAAAGAAACCTAAATATTGAGGTCAACCAGAATGTGTTAAAGAAGAGGCAAAACTGAAAAAAGACTGCCCACACCAATATTTTCTTTTAAAAAGAGAACAACAGACAGACGCGCTTGCAACATGACCCAGATATTATATTTTTGAATTGCTCTTTATTTATAAGTACTAAATGCATTTTGAAGAAAAAAACCCAACGCCTGAAATGTTTTACGAAGCGTATTTACATACCTGAATAAGCAGATAGTACTTATTTAAGCAAGTATGTACATATGTCCCTGTATGTGTAATTATAGCTTAATACAGCAAGCGAAAAAATTTAATTAATTGTGGAACCCGAATTTGGCAACGCAATTCTTGCTTAACAATATTTTTTTAAATCTGTTTTTTAAGACCTGTGGTGTAGGACTGTAACAATCCACCATCACCATATATATTAAGCCGTTTCAGTGATACAAGTAAATTTACTTACATATCTATTTCATTCTTTGTGTTCACACTTTTAACTTTTGAGTGGTAGGTTCTGTCAAGATTTGTAAATTAGTGAAGAGTTTATGGTACCTACTACAGTTCGATTCACGCAGAGGTAGCGGCTATCAAGGGAGCAGTCGATAGGCTTCTTTCGAACAGCACGTTTGTAAGAGAAACTGTTGTTCATTGTCATTGTTGGCTGGAACATATCGACAGCTGTGTGGAAGATCGGCATATTTCATTTTTAAAAAACGCCCTATCTCAAAATTTTTGGAAAAACGGTCTGGCTCGGAATTTTATTCATAAAGGCTCTTTCTGAACAAAAATGCAATACAAACTCATTTGGGTTGGGTAGTTTTGATAAAAGATATGAAGTAGGGCGTTTTTATAATATTTTGAAATAGGTTGATCTTCTACTCAGACGTCGATATACATAAAATATGATTAGAAAAGACCTCGGAGCATTGCAATGTCTGTACATACATATGACTCGGAATTATTTCAAAATAAGGGCTGCCAATTCCTGTATCCCCTGCTGGATTAGGTGTCGAAAAATGCCGCTATTTATTACTTAGAATTTCGAGAACTCTTTTGGTTTAAAGATATGTCCCAAAAATGTGTTTCATTTATAGAAATTATATTAATTTTTTGTTGATTATGAATATTTTAAAATTCTTAAATTTTCTTTGTTGGTTGTTTTTCATAAAGTAACAGCCGGGTTAGAAGAAACTGAGTGTCTTCAATATCCGATTTTTTACTACCCTTAAACATTAAAATTCTATAAATAACAATGTGTTGAAACGGACTTTGAACTTAACAAAAGTGCCGTACTCTCATGACAATTTTAAACTGATCAGCCTGCTTAACGCAAATTTTTTCTACAAAAATTGTGTTTATCAAGATGATCCAGTTTAAAAATTGCATAAAACCAGCTTAACAATTCGAAAACTAAAAACTTTAAACGAAAAATGGGCACCTATTTTATTTTTTTGCTATTAATATTGAAACACCTTTTGTTTTAAAGAAAAATAAAATATGTTAAAAATCCATTTGTTATATACTTTTAAGTTAAATAGTTTTCCAAATATTTTATTCATATTTTTCAACCAAATCTGTTGGAGAATGACGAATACCGAAATTTCGGGACTGTCAAAGCTGTTGCCGAAATTGCTAAGATTGTGAAAATTAAAAACATTGACATACCAAGTCACAACTGAGGGGTTTAAGTTCATCTAAATTGTGTAGTTTTCCAAAATCAGTTGAGCAAGTAAAAATTATCAGCATCGGCCCAATGTTGGATCAAGAATCGTGGTAAAAACACTTTTCCAATTACGGCCATTCATCTCCTGTAAATATGTCAATGTTGACCGACCGAAAAACGTTCTCACATGCTATGTATTGATTTAAGGACACAGTGAATCAATGCATAAATATTTCAATAAGTAACATCAGCGCCGTGGGTCAGCATACCACGTTATTGGCATACTGACTAAAAGTTTCATTCAAAAATAGAAATGTTCCAAAAAATTGTATCGAAACGTAGTGCTAACTTAAATGATATTTATAAGAGTTCACGCACGTCGAATTCCTTTGGTTGGTGAGCAATATATGGTGAGCCATATTTGAAAAAAGTGAGCAACTTTTTCTGAAATGTTTTAATGTCTGTGTTTGGGTATAAATTCCTCAATTTCTACCAGCCTTTTTTTGTTAAAATAATTTATTTCTCTATCCATATGTCACTGTACTTTTTTCTTACTTTACTTACTTACTTACATATTATAGACTGCTAAAAATGTTGGGTATAATTTGGAAAATTAAAAACTTCCCAGTAGAACTTGAGATCTCCCCAAGCGATGAATAATAGAGTACTCTCTTTGACATCCTTTTGGAACAATAGAAGATATTTTTTTCGTTATTTGCTCTTTTGCTATTTTTGGACCGAAAGTCGAGATTTCTTCAACTTCTACTTCTAGCTAACACCTTTTTGAGTAAGCCGAATTTCTCTGTCAACAAAAGTAAAGAATGTTCATCAAACGAAAAAAAAAAATTTAAAAAAAAACTGTAATCGTATAAATATGAGAAATAAACACAATTTAATTAAAGATATGCTCCCATATTCATAATAAATAAAAAAGGTTTATAAAGCTCTTGTTATTCAAAACTTGTATGGAACTGTCATTTTAAAAAGCTTTATAAACCAGTTTTATTTTATTATTTTTATGAATAAGGGGGTTAAATTATAATAACTACTAGCATTTACCCGCGGCTCCGCTCGCATCAAAGAAATAAGCAAAACAACTAAGCTTCTTTTGAAAACATTTTTATTTATTTTTTTTTTTATTTATTTATTTATTCACAGCCATATGGCCTATAATCCTTTTGATTTTATATAATTCGTATTAAATATGTGTTTTACAATAATTAAATAATAGGTTTTTAAATTTCTTCAAATTATTGCATGTTTTAATATCTACAGGTAGGTCATTATACATTTTCAAGCCTTTATAATACAGATCTAGCTTTGCATTTTCTGTCTGGCAACGCGGTAATGCGAAATTGTGTCTATCTCTAGTAGGATAGGTGTGTGTATCACTGCTGTAGCTTAAGTTCTCTCTTAGATAGTCCGGAAGTGCTCCTGTCTTAATGTTGTATATAAATTTCATTGTGTGAAAGGAGATTAGTTGTTTTACGTTCAGCCATTTAAGAGTGTTTAGCATTGATGAAATGCTTGTGTCATACCGCGCGTTGAGTATATGTCTCATTGCTCTATTTTGCATTTTTTGTAACTTGTTTAATTGTGAGTCCGATGTGATAAACAAAACACTGGCGCAATATATAAAATGTGGTTCAATAATGGATTTATATACTAGTATTTTATATTTCCTTTTTAGATATTTACATGTTCTTTTCATAAATCCAATTTTCTTTGAGATTTTACTCACTACGTAGTCAACATTATAACAGAATTTTAATTTATTGTCAATTATGACGCCGAGATATTTGCATTTCTTTACCTCCACAATGGTTTCGTTTTTTATATTTAAAGTATGTGGTTCTAAATTTAGTTTATTTGATGTGGATATAACCATGTAATTGGTTTTTTCCACATTTACCATTAACTTATTTTTACACAACCAAATGTAGAGAGAATTCAAGTCCTCCTGCATTTTTTCAAAGGCCACACCTATATTTTCTTCACTTATTGTCAACAGAGCGTCATCTGCAAATAGTTTTACTTTACAGTTCTTTATTGACGAGGTAATATCATTTATGTATACGTTGAAAAGGATTGGCGCTAAGACTGAGCCCTGTGGAAGTCCTATATTAATCGGCACGCTTTCTGAACTTGCTTCATCAATAACTGTATATTGCTTTCTATTTGCTAGGAAACTTTCGAACCACTTCAGCTCCACACCTTCAATTCCGATTCGTTTCAATTTCTGTACCATCAGGTTCCGATCAATAGTTTCAAACGCTCTTTTTAAGTCAATGAATACCACTAATATGGTCTTTTTTCTTCGCATGTCTTCTTTCCACTGAGAAATAACCCATGTAAGAGCTGTTTCACACGAGTGTTTAGCACGAAAACCTGATTGCTCTTTAATAAGAATGTTGTTTCTTTCAATGTATTCAATTAATTGGGCTTTTACCACTTTTTCTAAAATTTTTTCGGTATTTGGCAAAGTATTTATTGGTCTAAGCTCTTCGCGTTTAACGGTGTTCTTTACTTTTTTCACAGGCACTACTGTTGCTATTTTCCATTCTTCCGGCACTTCTCCTATTTTCAAGCTCTCGTTGATGACTAGTGAGTAGAAATAACCTAAGTAAGGCATAGTGTCTTTAATAACTCCCTCCGTTAACAGTTTTTTGCCACCAATCTTGTAGCTAAAGCTTTTCACAATTTCCTCTATAGTTTCTGTATTTACTTCAACAAATTTAAAAGAAGTGTTGGTGTTATAGTGATTACAGTCGTTGTTCTCAATTATCTCAATGCTTTCATTTATTTGCACTATACTTTCCACAAAAAACGTATTTAACACCTCAGCTATGCGGTCTTTATCATCAATACGCTGACCTTCGTGCTGTATCACCGTTATATTATCTTTCGCATCTTGGTAGCATATAGTTTGCTTCAGGTACTTCCACATTAACTTGCTGTCAGCACTGTTTGTTATAATCTTATGCTCCATATATTTAATTTTTTTTATTTTTATCATTTTTTTGTATTCTTTTTTGATGTTTGTGTATTCAGACCAATCTCCGTTAATTATTGCAGCATTGTAAGCCAACAATTTCCTTTTATTTAAATTTATCAGTTCATAATCGTACCACTTGTTTTTTATTTTAATATCAATTTCTTTAACGCACGTTAATTGTTGCATACAATTTAACAAGCCTACGTTTATGTACGTGGCCATGTCATTCAGATTTTGATTCAGTATTCCTGAAAAGTTAACGTTTCTTAGTAGTGCTAATATGTTCTCACTACTATATTTTTCCCACGATGTTATTCTGGTCAGCGTTCTATTTGGGATCTCAGTTTTGATATTAATACTGAACATAATTGTCTCGTGGTCTGATACTTTATAAGTATCAAGCCTTTTACACATGGTAGGTTCCTCGTTTGAATATAGTAAATCGATTTTGGTCTCAGAGTCTTCTACTATACGTGTGTTAAAGTTAATTTGTTGATGCATGGAAAATGTGTTAAATAGCTCATTTAGCCTTAGACTGTATGTTGATTCTCTATTCATATTGATATTAAAGTCACCAATGATTGCATTGTTATACGTTGTGTCACATATTTCCTCTACTATTGTTTCGAGATAGTTAACAAAATCTGAGTCACTAGTACTTGGCGAGTGGTATAGTACTCCTATTTGCCACTTTACTTCTACGTTTTTTAACTGGACAATGATACACCATATGTTACCATCAATCGCTTTATTATATACTATTCGAAATTTTACTGAGTTACTAATGTACATCACTACGCCTCCTGTGTGTCTGCTGTGAGAATCACATCTTATTGTTGTAAACGATATCAAGCTTATTTCTGCATCACTGATTTCATCTGTTACGCTCGTTTCGGAGCAGAGGACAATTTTTGGGTCAAGTTCTTCCACAATTCTTTCAATTTCCAGTTTATTGTGCACCAAACTGTTTACGTTTAAATAAATCACTTTTAAGTTTTTATTTTGCCTTCCGTTCTGTATCATTCGGTTTGATTGCTAGTAACCTACACGCTGCTTTTCTATCGCGAGTTTTCTTTGGTAGACCGGACATTCTTTATTAAATATGCTATGCCCTGTATCTAGCTTAAAGCCGAGATCTCTATTAGCGTCGACACAATTGCCACAGACAGGGTTAGTTACCTCTTCATTACATTCCTCATATCTATGTTCACCCAGGCATCGTCCGCACCGTTGCTTTTTTGTACATGTGCTGGCATTGTGGTTAAACCCTAAACATTTGTAGCATCTCTTAACATTTTGTCCATCGTATACTCCACATTGGTCCCATCCAATGTTAAGCTTGGCATGATTCATCACTTCTACATATTTCTCATGATTAATTTCAATAATTGCAGTATACAAAATTCTCGAGCTATTATTTTTCTTCGCTTGATAGACTTTTACACATTTAAGATTTGCGTTTTTAATGAAATCATTCTGCGCTTTTATTTTGGCAACTATTTCACCATCGCTGTATTTCTCACTCATGTTGGTAACTCTAATTTTGGGATTAACCACTTTTGACTCTTTGACTTCATATACCTCAGAATCTAACTTGTTTTCTAAAACACTTTTGATTTTGTCTTTTTCCGAACTGTCACTTGCCTTTATAACCACAGATCCATTATTTTTGTGTATAACCTTATTAATCTTCATATCTTTGGCGTCAATCTTATTTAAATCTTTCTTTGTTAATTCTGCCGTTTGTTTAGCTTTTGGTATTACGACAATTGGTGGGACCCCCCTTAAAACAGTAGCATAGGGCATCTTATTATTATTATTAACCATATTTACATTTTGGTCACCCACTTTACGCACTTCTTGTATTATTTCTTCTTTTTGTTTTTCTATATTATCTGCGGATTTTTTATTTAACTCACATAAATTTTCTACTTTTTTTATCAACTCATCCTTTCCTTTATCTACTTTATTATTGTTGTTTTGTTCGCCAGCTTTCCGCACTTCTTTTATTATATCTTCTTTTTGTTTTGTTAACCCTTCCAAATTATCTTTACTTAGAATGCAAAAGTTTTCTAATCGTTTTATTAACTCATCCTTTTCTTTATTTGCTTTTTTCATATTTTCCATCACTTTTTTTATCTCCTTTTCATTATTATTAATTAGTGCACTAATTTCTTTATTATGGTTTTTTATCAATTTTTCAAACTCTGTTTTCTGCTCACGTATATTTACTTTGTTTGTCTCTGCTATCGACATCATCTCTTTCAACGCATAATCCACATTAGCGATGTATTGCACACAATCATCGCACATAAAGCGCATAAATGGGCAATTTACCAATCCTTGCAGAACATACTCATCAACACCTGCACACGGTATGCTTTTGTGGTAAATTCTCCCACACACACCCTTACATCTTATTACAGTTTCCCCTCTTAGGGACATTATGCCTTTTTGGCATTTATGACACTTGTCCGTCATTATCTCAATCACTTCTCCTCTTTTTATCTAAGTATGTATGTATTTATTTTCACAACACAACTACACTGGGGTTTTTTTTTTTTTGCCGTTTGTTATCTTTTTCACTGCAATTTAGTTTTTGTTATATTTATTTTTAGATTTATTAGCACAAATCGTTTGGGATTTATTTTTTCACTTATTTAGTTTTGCGTCCTTTCGCTTTGTTTATATGTTCGCCGACATTGGCTTTTTTATTCCCAACTTAACCGGCTAAATTACTCACTTTCTCGGAGCACTTGTAAAACACAACTTGTCAGTGTAAACAAAAGCTTCATATCAAACAGATAAGTTTTAAAGTTCACATGTTCCTTAAATTAATGATATACAAAAAACCTTAAATAATCAGGTTACACACCAAATATTAAACATTTCTTAGCAGCACTTGTAAACAATTAAATTCACACAGAGCACCAACTTCTAATACCGGATTCTAAACAAAAGCCAAAGCTATTAATTATTTTTCAGATCAAATTGAAGAAGAGATACATAGAGAGCAAACCGTAAGAGCTTCATAAATTGTATTATTATATAAACACTCTAAAAGTTTAATTTTTACGAAACAGCGAAGCAAAATATGAAGAATTGCTAAACTTGCTAAAAGGATATTTTCCGCAGAAACGATATCAATATCTTTAAAATGCACAACTATTTTGCTCAACCGTTACAAAAAGTCATTAATAATATTTGATTTTATGTTTGACAGGTGACGATTTACTCATATTTATTAACGACGACAATAGCCCGGCCCACATTCAAAACGACGACTGCGAACGACAACGGCGAAAGACCGAAGCTTGACGATAATTGCCGCCAATAATGCAAGTGGCAAAGACAGTTCTGCATTAGCTCAAACAACAGCAAAAAAATTTAGAAAAAAGTATTGCATGTGTAAAAAAAAACATAAAACTAATCAATTTCAACACATATTTAAAGCAATTTGCATATATGTTGCACGACCGTCGCTGTCAAATTAGAAATAGATCTAATCTGCCGACAGCGGCATTCATTATTGATTGCCGATTTGTCGTGTTGTGCCCAAAAAATTCCTCCACATAAGAACATGTGTAAAAATAATTTGACAGATGCCGCACCGTCGTTGTCGTCTTGAATCTGTTTTCCCTAAATGACAGAAAAAGTACCGAAAACGCAAAATAAAATTGGTATTGTATGTATAGCAAGGCGAATTCATTACATGAACGTTATTTTCTTTTGATCTGACATTTCTGAACATGCTAAATTGGCCTTGTTCTCACCTTATATGAATTCGCCTTGATGTATAGTAACTAAACGTATTAAAATCATAGCAATTAGTTTTCAAAAGTATTTTTGTAGATATGGCGATGAATTTTTTAGTCACGTTTTGACCGATAACTCAGTTATCGATTAACTTATATAACAAAACATAGCAGTATCGGTTAGTTTATTGAAATATCGAGAAGTCCATATGAATCTTTGGCCTTTCCGTTTCGTGTCATATCCATATTTAATGCACATTTAGAGGTTTCAGGGCTTTTACATTTTGACCGATATCTCAGTTATCGATTAATTTATCGAAATATTGCAATGTCCAAACGAAACCTGTGGCCTTCCCCTTTCGTTTGATACCCATATTGTATGTAAATTCAGGGGTTTTGAAGCAACCACATTCTGACCGATAACTCAGTTTAAGTAAGATAAGTAAGATTGTTTTCCGTAATTAATCCCTTATTTGCGGATATGAGAGTTACTTATATATGAGTTCTTTTCTATTGCTTCCAATATTTTATTTTATTTTATTCAAGGCATGATTCTCCAAAAATCTTTCCTTTGTCGGTTGGGAGAAATGTGAAATGTCTCCCTCATAACTCCCCTAGGAGGTTTTCTAAAATTCTCCAGAACTCCCGCATTACCCGATTGCGATTCATAAACAAGTAATAACAAAAACTCCATTATTGTTTTTTGGGAGGTGAACGGGAGTTTTTCTATTAAGCGAGTATACAAAATTATATGGTAATACACATAAGTATATGGAGTAATAGGGACTAATCAAATACTTGCAAGGGAGTACTCCAGGATTAATAAAACGATGATCCCTGGTTCTACTGGGTTGAGTCGGTTTCAGTGTGTTTAAAAAAAAGGTAATACAGACGATTCAATACTTTTGGAATTTAGCCGCTGCCTACACCATCCATGAAAACATTTTTATATAATTATTATGGATGTACAAAAGATGTACAAACACTTCTTTCTATGCATAAAAGTTGTTGAGCCTAATTTTATTGCCAGCACTGTTTTGCAGTTGGGCCAAAATACTTTTATAGTTAAAAAGAAGTCTTCATTTGAAGTTAGACATAGCGTAATACATCAGTGAAATTTGGTCTCAATTCTATGCAACAGCTTTTGTTGTAAAAACATGCAAACATACAAGTATTCTTAGGGATGCGATCCTGAGCGGGAAAAATTGTTTAGAGATAAGTGGATTTGTGAAACATCGATTTTTCAGCAAAATACTCGATTTTTGTTATTAATAGATTTTTGATAGGGAACATCCCTATTCGATCTATTAGTAAAAATATATTATGAATAATTTAGTCAAGAGAGCATCAGTTAAGATGATTTTTATATTAGTTCAGAACAGAACTGTTCACATCCAAATATTCCATAATCTTGAATATTTTATAACAGTAAAACTAATCAAACGAATTAGAGTAAAAATATGACAGTGTTTTAGTATGAAAACTAAAATAAATTGATATCACTCGCTCCAATTTAGGTTCGAAAATAAGTAAAACGCATATGAGTTGTTGTTATCATAATTGAAATTAACTTAACTATGTGTTTTCAGCTGTAGTGTGAACATAGTTTTACCCATTTCGTCATTCTTGGCACATTTGGCAATATTCACAAAAATCGATCTAAAATGTGTAATTCTTTTTATCGATTTATTAAAAACTAGCTGACCCGCCGAACTTTGTTCCGCCTTAAAAGCACAAATCATACAGTCACCCTGGGTCCACATTTAGGTCAATAAATTGGGAAAGTGGTAAAATATCGAGGTGAAAGATATTTTAAATTTTAGGAGGGACGTCTAGAAAATGATTATTGAAATTTCCATTCATTTCTATGCAGTCATTTTTGTGTGACGCGGGCGTTATGGTAAAAAAACCACATTTTTGGTCACATTTTTCCCACATTTTGGTCAAATAACTCGGGAACTGGATGAGACATCCAAATGAAAGTTGTCCTAAATTTTAAGTTAGACGTTAAGTGATAGAATGGTGAAAGTTTCATGCAATTCTATTCAGTAGTTTTTGCGTGATACGCGCACAATCATACAGACGGACAGACAGACAGACAGACAGACAGACAGACAGACAGACAGACAAAAATTCTAAAAATTGTAGATTTGGGTTCCGCTGGTCCAATAACGACCCCTCCTATCAGTTTTTCTTGACTATCTTCAATGTACAGACATCGACCTGTTACAATTTTATTATATGTAAAGATATAATCGATTAAATTCAAAATCGTTTCACAACTCTAGTATTACTTTACACCCATCTCAAGCTCTCAAATATTGAAAAATGTTTGCTGTTTTTTTCATTTTATTGGAATTTAATTACAGCATACACGAATCTGTAGGTAGTTTTGTGTTTGCAAGTATTTTGTATTTACTTTCACTTTCTCTGGATCCAAGTTTTGCGTACACTGTAACGGCTTAATAATTTGTGCTCAGTTCCATTGTAATTCTTTGCACAAATTCCTGGGCTGCAGCATCGATGAGCAAACCAGATTGTCGAAATTTTTTATTTTCATTAAAATTTTTGGAAAGTGTCACTTTTTGGGACACAAATACGTACCTAAATGCTGTTTATTTGCACGTGATAATGATGTCGATGTTGAAAATGCACCTACAAAATATACATACATCTTTACAGACAAATGTATATGTATATGTACTATGTATGCTGTAGGTATTCAATACTTTTTGTGTACTTTCGCATTATTTTGCTCAAAAGCAGGTCAATGGAGGATTTCTTCTTGTTTACTTCACATTTTTTTGGTTTATTTGAAAAACTTTCTCAAGAAATTTATGTTTACAATATATAAGCAAATTTAATTATTTATAGTCAAACATATGAGAGTTGCCGTTTTGGCGTATTTCCATTTTTATGCCTAAATAGTAGTGTTACGCACACAAGGTATATTAACTTCATTCGCCTAACGGTAGTATGTAACGGCATAAACGGACCGAGATAGCTATTGACTTATATATGTATATCAAAATGTTCAGGACGAAAAGAGAAATTGATTGGCACTCATCTCCGAGCACTATTTAAAATGGGCGAAATCGGATGATAGCCACGCCCACTTTTAATTTATAGAGTATTTTCGAAAATACCAAAAAAAAAGTTTATTCAGTACATAATACATTTGGTGTGTATATTAACGTTAAGGCTGAAAATAAATTTTTCAAAAAATTTTTGAAAGTGGGCACCGCCCACTTTTGCTTAAGTAAAATTTAGAAATAATATTTATATTAATACAAGGTATGTTCCGAAAAAAATGGGCGAAATTGGTTAAGAACCACGCCCACTTTTATACGAAAGATTTTGAAAAGTATCATAGATATATTTAATAAGCAATAACGTTGCGTACAAAAGCTTTACATCATTTATATTTCACTTTCAAAATGTCCGTGAACGAAAAAAGTCGAAAAATATAAATTTTTGAAAATGGGCGTTGCCCCGCCCCTTTTATAGTGGATTATTCCACAAAACTTTTTAAGCCATAACTTTGTCAAAAATTTATTTAACAAAACGATGTTGTACATATAAAGCTAGATGTTTGCTGTAAAAATGGGCGAAATCGGTTAATGGCCACGCCCAGTTTTTTAACATAGTTCTGCAAAATTTTTTTGTAAAATGTAAAACGCAATATTTTTATAACCATGCAAGCTATATCAATAAGAACTTGCACACATAATAAGCTTTTTAAGCAAAACTCGACCGCAAAAAAATTTTGTTGATTTTGGGAAGTAGGCGTGGCGCCGCCCACTTTTCAGCATAAAAATTTTGATATTTTCAAAGACTATTGCTTGTAGTTTGGACTAGATATTTCAATCCAAATTGGTTAGTTGCTTCCCAATAGTATGTTGTATACTCCTACTAAAAATTAGGTAAATCGGATAACACACAAGTAAAATATCCGGCAAGTTTTTAATACCCCACTGCAATAGGGAAGTTATATATCTTTTTTGATTTTCATACCTTTAATGAACATGAAATGGTTGTAAGTATGAGAAGAAGAAGAGATGGGCCCATCAATAAGTAAACTAAAATAATAAGGACGAAGAGCTGAGTCGATTTAGCAATGTCCGCTCTCCGTCCGTCTGCCTGTCTGTCTATTTCTGTGGTTAGCAGTTGTTGGTAGGGAAGCTATTCATATATGGCGGCCGCTGGGGTGTGGCGATAGTGTTGCCGACCTACCACACCGAAGGACCGAGGTTCGAGTCCTGGGACAGGTAACACCACAAGTGGTTTGAAAAAGTTTTTCAGTGGTTTGGCAAACTCTTCGCGTGTCTACTCCTTTGTAGATGCCGTTCGAAGTCGGCAAAAATCCGTAGGTCCGGCCAATTTGTAGGAAAAAATTCAAAACGGCACACCACAAATTGGAAGGCAAGCTCGGGGCAAAAATCTCTTAGGAGGTTTATGATTATATACCTGTTGTATATCGCGCCACACATTTATATTTTTTTAAAATTAATTTACCCCCCAAAACCCATAACAGAAGTGTTTTTATTGAAAACATTCCGCTGGCTTTATAATACGAACTGAAAAGTATTAAAATAGATCTGCGTAAATTGGTATGCCATAATAGATCACTACTAGGTATATAATGTTCGGTTCCACCCGAACTTAGACTTCCTTACTTGTTTTTTCTTATATTTAAATTAACTATTATTATATAGTAATAATTTGGCGCGAATATCTCAGAGGTGATTAAGGTCGACTTTCTTTTCCACTTCTGGCGGTACCTACATATTTCATGCCTACTCGAACGTCATTGGCTAAGCCAGATATATTTTTCCGTTTTACTCTCTAGCACTCTCCATGATTTCGATCAGAAGTACAGATTTATGCTTTGAGATGAATTTTATAGAAATTGCTTTACAACAAACATTCACCGCAGACCGATTTTCAACACGACTGAACGCAAGAAAATGCAGGACAAGGAGGAATGAATATGAAGTATCCCAAAATTTTAAAAATCATGTTGTTTCAAGATATTAAATATTTTCCCTTGTATTTCCTTGTGTCTATGGCAAACAGGCAGAGAACTTCACTTTGATACTGAGTTCGTTAATTTTGAAATCTGAAACACAAACTGCTGCTATGTACACGGTTAAAAATTTTAGCTTAAATTTGAAACTGTTTGCACTACATATATGACCAAATAAAGCATGGTAGACAATTCAAACAAGTTCAGTTTTCGAGAAGCTGATTTTAAATGCACAAAAAAACATCCTAGTGTGTAATTTAATAGTTTGAAAATTTAAAATAATTTAATAAAAATTAAAACATTGCTAAAACCAACTAATCATAGTCAGATTAAAATAGAGTTTTATCAACTTAAACTTGAATCTCTTTTTTGAAAATTATTATTGGCCTTCAATTATTAAAATTTGTAAAAAGTGTTTGTTGAGCTCAAGGCCTATATTTCATCTATATTTTCATGTCTGTCATAGTCAACTTAAAATACATTTTATGTCTTAGACGGAGTTTTAATTTTAAAATGACGAAAATGTCATTTTAACATTTTAAAATCACGGGTTGTGTCTACGGTTGTCCTTGTGACATCGCCAACTCCAAACTTGAGTTTGGCTCTTTTCGCTTGTTTTTACAGATATGCTATGGTTTGTGAATTAATTAGCTGTCACAGGGCGACTTTGGAAAACATAAAAATTTCTTCATACCACCAACTAACTTAATTTTTTTTCATGAAAATCTTTGTTTAATATGACTATGATTGACCAACCTTGCCTTTTTAAGTGTTTAAGTTAAGTAAAGATTTTAATTAAAACGCGTGTTAAGCAACGACTATGATTATGGGGCAATGAATTTCTTAAAACTTAAAATCCAAATGCTTATCCCTGTAGACACCTTTGGCTTAAAATTAAACCCCTAATCAGCTGATTCAAAAAAACCAGAAATTTCGCAGTACGCAAAAGTTTCAGTTTCAGGCCTAGATTTCTAACAGAGTATAGAGCTAAGTGGTTAATTTCGAACAATTAAAACTATACTTGTAAGACACTACTTTTACCCAAATCTTTCACTGGTTTTGCCAACTCTGGTGATTATCAAATTTTGCATTTAAAAACACCGCTCCATTGTCTTTCCAAGACGCGCAACTGGGTATATTATGCACGCTTTCTGTCCAGCTTGCATTGCCTTACATATTTTTTACCTGTGCGCTATATGTTTAAAGGCGGATTTCTGTACATTATTATTACTAAAGAAAAATGGAATTAGAGTAACAGAAGCCGAAACAACAGTTTATTTGTTGCATACTTGTACGTTTGCACGCACATCACTCAAAATCGGTTGCATGGAATTGAGTGTAATGTTCAAGTTTGCACTGTTAGATATCTAACTTAAAGTTTAGAACAACTTTTGTTGTAGTTTTTTCCATCGAAGTTTTGGTGGAGATATATCTTTAAATATAATACACTTTAATATTTACTGTTAATATTTGAGTGCATGACGAAGGCTCGCACAACCGCGAGCATCTGTTTTCAATACATACAAGCGGTGATCCCTTCAATACAAAAAATAATTTGCATTGCTCACAGCCATTAAATGAATTAACTACAAATACCAGTTAGAGTGGCCCTTTTTTATTCGTCATTTCGATGCTAACTAGATAAAATTTTGAAAACAACAAAACAAATAAGCCATCAGAAACAATTATAACAGCTCACAATTTTGTTTGCCAAGCTACAAGTTCACATTTATTTTCAGACTAATTTGAAATATTCAAAAAAAAAAAAAATTACTTTTGTTCATAAGTCGTTTAATACTTGTAAAAAAAATCGGCTTTAAACAGTTGCCGAATTTTCGAATAACTGCCGGAATCTAGTAGGTTTACAACAGTAACAATTTTAATAACATTTTATGCAATATTAGTTTTTTTACTTACCGAGACTCTTCGTTAAATGCAGCAACTAGTTATTCGAGAAAAAATATTATTTTTTGTAGTCAACAAACTTTATATCACATCTATTTTATAGAACTGGTTTTATGCGGTCTATTAAAACATTTTATTAGTTATGATATATATTATAATATCTGGATTTTATGCACTCTTTATGATTTCATTTTAAATGTTTTTGATTTTTTGTTATCGATAGACTAAAATAAAGGAGAAAACAAAAACAATACTAAAAATGCACAATAAGCAAAAAAAAATTATTATGCACCAGAACTTTTTAACGATGTTTTTCTTAGCGCTCGAATATAATAAACAAAAGTATATTTACATAATTAAAATTTTCTATTTTAAAATGTATTATTTAACGAAAATTTCTATTAACAAATATTACCGCATAAATTTTGAATATTTTTCAAATTACATATTAAATATGTGTATGCATCAGTGATGTCGCGAATATTCGCATGTTTTTGGACATTCGCATTCGCGAAAATTTCTGCGAATGTTTTGCGAATATGAATATCAGAAAAAAAGTAATTTGAAAATAATACCACTAAAATCCATTTTTTTCCAATGTTTTTTAATGCATGAAAAAGTAACTCAACTAATAATAACTGGTCAAACTAAAAATATGTTATTCAACGATAAACTATAAATATATGTAATCTAAACAAACAAACAAAAAAGTTTAGACGCAAAAGTACTTCTCTCTTAGAAAATAAATCGATTCACGAACAAAATTAAAACGAAACGCACGTCGATCGAACGAGACTGCATAGCCATACAGAATTGGCTACAAATTTGAACAAAAATTGAATATTCGCATTTGCATTCGCGAATATTCAAAAAGTGGCAGTCGTTACATCACTGGTGTGCATATTTTTGAAAAATTATATCAATAATTACGCGCTAAACAAAACTTTGAATGATACTTTTAAGATTTCATAAAAGATGTAGTTAATTAATTTTGTTTTTCTTTTTATTTTTCAATTTTTTACGACTTTTTCGTGGATTCACACACATCACCCGTATAGAGTTGTTACGTTGTTTTGATTCATTTTGGTTTTCTTGTTTTGTTTTGTTTTGTTTGGTTTTGTGTATACCAAGTTTGTTTTATTTTGTTATTTTGCCTTCCAAACAACTTGTCGCCGCACAACGTCAGATATTTATAAATAGCATTTAAAAACGTCTCAAGTAAATAAATGCATGCCTATACAAGCCGAAAAATAATGAAGGCATTGAAACTGCCTGAAGCACAAATATGCACACAAAATGCGAAGAGCGACGAATATTTATAAATGTGCAAGTGCTGAAAAATTTTATAATTTTCATAAATTTTTCAACGCAATTTCAAAAATGTTGTGTACGCAGCGAGGCGATGGAGAAGGAGGAAGATTTTGGGGTAACACGTATCACAAAACTGAAGATTTTTTTTTTAATGATGGATGCGAAATCTGAATATGTATGTACATGTATGTGTTTACATTTTGCCATTTTTGGAAGAAGAATTTGAAATTAGTAGATCTCTTTCAAAGTGTTTCCATCAGGGCTACATTAACATTCAGGGCTGTAGGTAGTATTAATTTTACCAAGAACCGCAAATGTCTTTAAATGATTTTAATGTTAGGAACAATTTTTTGAAATGGATCAGTTAAAATTGTGAAAATTCGTTTTTGATCAATAATGGTGTAATTTGGTGGATATTGATTTTTTTAAAAACAAAATTTATACTGTTCTATCGCAAATTTAAAATTTTTGTCCTTTTTTTTTTTAAATTACAGAGCAGAAAGTTATGATAACTGGCAGCCAAATGCAGCGACATTTTTTTTTCTCATGTCTTAGAAAAGAGTATTCTACACACATGTTGTTGTTTTTTTTTTGTCCGAAAACTTGCTCTGGAACTATTTTTTTTGCATGGTTTTTGTACTGATTTTATATATACATTTTAAAGAAATAAAAAATGTGCTTTTGAAGAGTTTTTGGAAGTGAGAATATTGGCATTTGAGTATCAAAATTGGCCCAAATAAAAATTTTCAACTGTTGATAAAACCGGATAATTATTATTATTTTTTTCCAAAAATGAAAGATAGGAATTTGCTGGTATTGCCAATAGCCACCAAATAATACCATTTTTGAACAAAAATAAATTTTCACAATTTTAAGTGATTCGTTTTAGAAATTCTTACCCTGTTATAAGATAAAGAATTTCGTTTGGCCCTGGAAAAATTAAAAAAACAATTAAAATCAAAATATTAAAAAATTTAAGAAAAATTCAAAATATAGGAAAATTGTCCAATTTTTAATTTGAAACTTCAAAGCTTGAAGTTTTAACATCCGAACTCAAACAAAATTCTTGTTTTTTTTTTGTTATACCTTTTAATAATTTTAACGCTGTTTGCTCAACAAAAAGATTTTGAATTGTTGGACACTAGAAAATTAAAAATTTAACTAAAAAAAACACATTTTATAAAAAGAGTAATAAAAAAAATTTGGCTTTGAAATCCAAAGCTTATTTCTAACAACTTTCCACCCTGTCGCAAAATCAACAAAGCATAATAAATCATATTTGTAATATTTTTCGTTGAAATTTCACAACTTCAGTATTTAGTATGGAAGAACGGAAAAAAACATTTTGTAAGAACCGATTATCCAATTGTATATTTTAATAATTTAACACCATTTACTAAACAAAAAAATCGATTTTGCTGGTTCCGATAAATGATTAATGCTATACAAAATGGCTGCCTCTTACCAAATTTCATCGAGATATCTCTAAAGCTGAGGGACTAGTTTGCGTTTAAACAGACAGACGGATGGACAAACAAACATCGGACCAAAGTTATAATACCATTTCATGTTCATGAAAGGTATAAAAATTGTTGGTTAAATTTTGTTGCGTTAATATTGAATAGTATCAATTTCCTTTTTAGTATAGAACAAACGAAAAAACTAAATAAAAAAATTAATAAAAAAAAAAATTAAGAAAACAAAATATTTTATTAAGCACAAAATGTTTTTCTTAACCTCTTCTTTGAAATTTCAAAGCTTCAATGGTTTTTTAGTATGGAAAACCCGAAAAAAATCTTTGCATTAGCTAATATCAGAAAAGAAATGTTTGTGCTCAATTTTTTACTTTAGCTGTGGCATTGAAAATATATCGTAAAAAATTTAAACAGAAACGCCTATTTTCAATAGCTCTGAGCATTATGGTATAACTACCAACTCGAAATATTAATAATCGTTATATATCACTAAGAGATTGAAAATGTTATAATAATATGATCTTTTAAAAAGTGGCGTGGTCATTGAACGATTTTGACCATCCAATAATTATCTAACATCAAAAGTAATTTTTTTTTGCTACACAATTTCATTTTCCAAAATTATCGTAAAGATCGATAGCAAATTAGTTCATCAGGCTCAGCCATAAGTGTAAGGGTTGTGTATTAGGGAATTAGTGAAAAATTTATTAGAAAAATTTTGAATTTGTTTATTCAGCCCTGATGAGGATTTCAGATTGACATCGAAATATCGGATCAACTCAAATAAAGTAAAAATAAAAATATCAAAATAAAAAAGTTTAAGTTATTTCTTTTGATTATTAGCCCAGAGCCCGTAAATAAAATTATTTCGCACAATTTAAGGCCGTAAAGAAAAAATGGGCGTGGTTACCCTTCGATATCGCCCATTTTCAATACATATCTCTGCTATTTTGGCTGAAAGCTATATACCAAATTTATTTAAGACTAGTAAATCCGAACCGCTTCGCTGCATCTCAGAAGTAATAATAAACTGAGTCCGATTTTAATCATTACATCCCATACCAGATACGATATGGAACTTATTTACATCGCCTATTGCAGCTCTCATTATCACCTTTCGTTTGATAGCCATATTGTACTAACACATTTTGGGCCACCTGGGTTGACATATCGGTCGATATCTCTGAAACTGGTCGAGATATTGGAACAAATCGTATCTTAAATTTCAAGTTATACGTCTAGTAATTTAACGGTTGAAGTTACATTTAATTCCATTCCGCAGTTTTTTAGTGATGGGCGACCAAACTTACAGACAGACAAAAATTTTAAAAACTTAATGACGATTCCTCCTATCGATTTTTCTTAAATACCTGCAATGTACGGACATCGACCTGACATGGCTCAATAAATTTATTTTCTGTTGTAGCCCTGGCTTGATCACCTGTTGTGTATATTTCAAAATACCTACTTCAAAAGTACCGAAATTTTAGTTAACCATAGTCACAAAAAAAGTTAAGTTCTTTTTTTTAATTTTGCAAAATTTATTTTTTTAAATGTTTATGTGTTTATTTTTGTTTCGATAACTTCGCTTTCTCCCAACCGAAAAAAATTAATATTCGAAAATATTTAGTTTTTAACACGCACTTTATATTGGTCAAATTACACCAACACAATTTCTTTAGACACCAGACATTGGTTTCACACGTAACTGCAGCTCAAACTTATTGCAAGCTATCGAACCAAAAAGTGTTTTGTAGGAACGAGATCCAAGAGGACGCGTTTTGTTTTTTTTGTGTTCAAATGAAGTTTCGACGGATCTGCACTGCAATGCTGTTCGCGATTGAATAATTGCGAATTGTATTTGCGACCAATATTAAATATGCGAAATGCGAAAAACGAGCGACAGAGTAACGCCGAGCAGGCACACACAAGCACATCATTGTGCTTTACAGGCACACACAACACCAGCAGACAGAGGGGCCACAAAGCAAACAGAACTGCTGGCCCCTCATATGTAGCACAACCGATGATGGAGGAGGTGCAGGCAGCAAAGATGATGGCCAACTAAATGCGAATACAAGCACGAAAATAAATTAAGAGTTTTGGTTTTTTGGATTTTTGAGTGCTGCTTCGAGTCTGTAAGTGACTGTTGACTGTTCTCCCGAATAACCAAAAACTCGCAAAAAGAAGAAAAACAGAAACGAAATCAAGCAGTCGATGTGAAAAAACCCTCAGTCAATTTGTTATTGTAAGCGTTGCAAAAAAAAAAATGTGAAAACTTGAAGAATCAATAGGAATTTATATTGAGAATTGAACATCCTTTCGTTTGCTGTAGTTCACCAGAGTTTTAATTCGGAATATCTAAACATGAGAGTGCGTGGAAGAAATCATGGCACCATCGAAACAGCTGTTTTGGCAGATGTGCAGCGAAAATTTCTACGAAATGCTTTTGTCTCCCCGTTCAACATGGCTACGAGTATTTTGGGATGAAACGTGACTATACAAAGTTTATCACAATTTGAATGAGCTTTTAAGATGGGGCAAGAATTATTTTTTTTAGAAGACGCAGCACAACGATGGAAAGTATTTTGTGGTTTTCGAATTGTTCACTATTTGCCGGCATTTCAGTTGTGTCACTTTCGGTTGTCAGTGACACTCATCGCTCTCTCCTTGAAAATGGAAAGGCAGCTCTTAAGTAATTTACAATCTACATAGTAACATATTCCCATGTCAAAGAAAGAGAACTCGTAAGACTCTTGCTGGCAACTTTTGGTAAAATTTAACGTAACGTGAGTTCAACTTGCAACCTACAGTCAGGCCCACATGAGCTCAGTTACGTACAAGCAAATGTATGCAGTAAAAGTAAGTGTTGGCCAGAAAAACCATGATGCTTAAATAACGTTCCGAATAGCTTGACAAATTGGGTTTCTCAGAAATTGCCCCTAAGGATTTCAACTTACTGTTGCCAGTTACCTACTAGAAGTAACGGCTTCTCGGCCAACGAAGATCACACTGTGTAAGGTACTTTTCGTACTTGTCCTGCTATGTAGCGTAAAAGCCTAGTTGCTGAAAATATCTGATGAGATCAAACCCTCTGAAAAACATAACTAGACCACGTCAAACAAATTAGTGAAGATGATGAGAAAAGTATTGGTGGAAAGCGGAGGCAGAGACAGTTTTCCCCTCCCCCCAATTTTGATTTACCCAAGTGTAGAAGATTTGAGTTCCATCCGTGTTTGCAAGTTAGTTCCCACCGTGTTGGAAAAGCAAAGTAGTGACTGGTGCGCTTTGTTGGGAGGCCAAACCACTTTTAAACGGTTAAGCGACAATTAAGTACATAAGTATACCGTAAACACCTAACGTGAAACTCAGGAGATTCATACACGGCTAAAAATTTTAGCTTAAATTTTAAACCATTCGTCGGTTTAAGCAGTTTTTAAACATTTTTGTAATGAATTCCAAACCTTTCAGTTACCTACACCAATTTTCAATTTATTGTGGCTTAGATTTAAAACTTACGTGAAAAAAACGTCTACAATTTTGTGTATTTTTTTTCATTTATTTCTGAAACTTTTACAATTCATTGCATTTTTCTCTAAACACTTTTGTGTGCTGCGTAGCTCAGTGGGTAGAGCAGACAACCTTGATGGGTTCGCGTCGGTTCGAATCCTCTTAACTGATATGAAAGTTTTTTATGTTTTTGTAATTGTTAAGACATTTCTGGTTTAAAATTTAAACTCTTTTCTTCACGCTCATTTTCTCGAAAATTGGCATAATTAGAATTCTAAACCAAATTTGGTTTGGACATATATGTAGCCCAGTAAAGTTCTAAATTTTTAGGCATGTGGACGAAAAGGGTGAGTGTTCAAATCATGACTTGAAATACATGAAACTCCCGCTTGCCTGTGCTACCTTGTAAACTATGGGGTGTGTGAAAATTGTCTGCGCGTCAGCCAGGTTCTTCTGATGTATGAACCACTTCTCGAAGCGGTGTCCTAAATGATTGCTTTTGTTAAGATTGCCATAGCTGATTTCATCTAGAAAACTATTTCATAACTGTTATAGATATTTTCCGTATCGAGCCTACATGTTCGATATTGTTTGGGACACGATATATTTAGGGTGTAACTTAAAAAAAGGCCAAATTGATTTTCAATATCGTGTAGTCAATCACAGAACAGTCAATAATACGTAAATTTGTGAGTACCCGTTACAAGACTGAGAAGTCAACATTTGTTGAAAGTAAAGTGATTTTCACTTTTAAGTGTTGGAAGTAAACTTGTCTGACCGTACCCGTAGGGGAACAAAGGGAATCTGCCCGACACTACCGTTTTGGGCATAAAAAGGATCAATTACTCTTTTCATAGGACATGCTTAAACAAAAGAGATCACTTAAACCCATACAAAGATATCAAAACTGGCATTGGTCGCATGCTCTTTTGCGACTCATCCTGGATTCATCCTACACTAATCGCATTTTTTGCAGGGTATGTACGAGGTGTGTTCAAAAAGTATCGCGAATTTTGAATTTTCGCTGGTTACGTATATTCGAATTTCGAATGTTTTGTGGCGTTATTTTGGTACTCATGTCTCTCACTTATGCCGACAAGCTCGGCCAATTTGAATGTTCAGTTAATTGTTGACAGCTGCTTTGCTTGCATGTGTTTTGGATCGTCTTCGATTTTTACCTATTTTTTTTACCAAAATTGCTCAATTGTGACCAAAAACAGCATCGCATGAACATTGCTAATGAGATGTTAAACTCTGTCCGCGACGACCCAAATTTGCTCCAGAGGGTCATAACTGGTGACGAATCGTGGAAACCAAAGCTCAATCATCTCAATGGAAGCTGCCGCACGAACCAAGACCGAAAAAAGCGCGCCAAGTTCGGTCGAATGTGAAAGTTTTGCTGACAGTTTTCTTCGATTGCAGGGGCGTGCATCATGAGTTCTTGCCACAGGGAAGAACGGTCAATAAGGAATACCACCTGCAAGTTATGCGCAACTTGCGCGAAGCAATCCGCCAGAAACTCCCGGATTTGTGGAAGAACAAAAATTGGCTTTTGCACCACGATAACGCCCCTGCTCACGCATCGTTGCTTGTGCGCGACTTTTTGGCCAAAAACAACACACTAATGATGCCGCAGCCACCGTATTCCCCAGATCTGGCCCCCTGTGACATTTTCTTGTTCCCTAAACTGAAGAGGCCCATGAAAGGACGACGTTACGCTTCTCTTGACGAGATAAAGACGGCATCGAAGGAGGAGCTGAACAAGATACAAAAAAATGATTTTTTGAAGTGCTTCGAAGATTGGAAAAACCGTTGGCACAAGTGTATAATATCTCATGGGGATTACTTTGAAGGGGACAAAATAGATATTCATGAATAAATAAATAATTTTTGAAAAAACACCAAATTCGCGATACTTTTTGAACACACCTCGTATAGCGCTAGAGTCTGTAAAGAGCTCTAACAACCATGCTTCATAATGGAAGTATAAAATTTTATTTTAAATATTTTGAGAATTGCAGTTTAGAGACAATTAATGCAGTAACTTATTCGGAAGATGGCTCAATCATAAGGCATAAAACTAAAAAAAAGAGTCTTAATTTGATTGACATACATAAATACATACATATGTATCCACTTGCATTTAGTGAGCGCCTACCTAGAATGAAAGTGAAGTAGAAACGCCTAGGTTTTACATATGAACAAATCTACATATGCGTATAGAGTTCTCTACTCTGAGTAACTCATTCATTCAATTACAAGTGAGAGTTGTAAAAGAGCACAATGGCCGAGTAAGAGCACTACTTACTTTTAAATGCTCTTACTAAAATAAAAATTAATAAAAAGTATGTATGTACTTATGTAAATGCCAAACCATATCAGTGGAGTCAAGTATTTATGTGCATATTGAAGTACTATATACATATGAAAACGAAACCGAAAATAGGGAACAGAGCATTTTATGTTATCTTTACATTATTTGAGAGCCACCATATTTGTGCGCGCGTTAGTGTGTGAATATTTATTTATATATTTATGTATGCGTATATTAGACCGTTTCAGAAAAAATATCTTTCTTTTTTCTTTCAAATAGGCTCAAAAGATACATTTGAAAACAAACACGAAAGGAAGTCAAGGTTATGGTGAAGCCTTATATATACATATGAACAAAGCAGTGCTCAATAGTTAAAGATCTGAAATGAAGCGTGATAGATAATCTTTATTGTAATATGAAAACAAACATTTTCATAACGGTGAAAGGGGCAGAGCCATGCCTACCTCTTAAAAATTGCTAAATGGTCGAACCATGTTCAAGAATTTTCTACTTGAATTGCTTATTTATTTAGTTACAGGGATATCGGGTTTAATTTACTACTACTACTACTACTATTAAAATGTGGGCGTGATTCTCAACCGATTTCGCTCACAGACAACACTCAAATTTATAAAGACAAAGTTTGCATTAAGTGTTATTAAGATAGTTGAATTTTTGTTATGATATTAAAATTATTGTGACATTAAAATTATTGTGAAATGATTAACAAAAAATGGCAGTGCCACTCTCATTTAGAAAAGTTTTCAAATTTTTGTGGGCGTGGTCTATAACCAGTTATGCTCAATTTAACTTAGTGCATATACATATAATACAAAAACAAACTTTGAAAGTTCCTAAAATATTAAAAATTTACATTTTCCAATAGTTAATGAATTATTATTTGCGAAACTTGCGATGTGCAAAGAAATTTGATTAGCATTTGTCCCATTCTGCGATGGACGAACGATCTTAGCACTAGCGCCTTAAATTCTACTTACCCCAAATTATAAAAGCAAGCGGAAAATGAGTTTAGTAGTGATGAAGGGCAAAATGAATTACCTACTGTTATTTGGTCGAGACATTCAAACAATAATTTCGAAAAAACAACAACAATATAAACCTAGAAACTCAGAAAATTCTACTTCGGACTGAGTAGGAAATTGTAAGGTACAGTCATGTCTAGGCGCACGAAAATCTCTAAGTCAAATTCATGAAAATTATCTTAATTTTTTTTATTTCGTTTCGGAATCTTCGTTTTTTGGTTGATTGTGTTTCTTAAGGTAGCATGAGATCTTCCAGTATCTAGTATGTAAGAACTGAGATAACACGGTTTTTAAATTTAACACAAGTGGCGGTTTCTCAACAAGTTCATTTCCGTGATAAGTACACATTTTTTCCACAAAATATTTGAAAATTATACAAACCACAAACTCTATAAAAATTTGCTTCAACACTCAAAATTGAATTAAAAAAACGATAAAATTCCAACTATTTGTTATATTTATTAGTTAGATAACCTCTGAGAAAATTTAGCACTTTTGTCAGCCTAAACTGTTGTAATTGGGAGTGTAAAATCGACCGAAGAAGAAATCCAAACCGATTTATTTTGTAAGCACTTAGCAACGTATGTAGGAATATATAACAATCTGATTTTCTTTTTTTTTAATTTCCTTTGAAAATCAAATGTGAAGTTGTCGTTTGTGAGATAGCAACCAATATTTAAATCAAACATATTTTTAGGTAAACAGCATCGAAGTGACAAATAAAAAAACAGCCAATAATATGCTTTATGAAGGGCAAAGTGGGGAGTGCTTTATGAAGGGCAAAGTGCGGAGTGCTTTATATCCATTGGTTTACTCAACTGGCATAAGTGGTTCAAACGAGTAAGCGACTGACTCTCTTTGCTGAACGGTAATTAAGTAATTAGAAAATATGCTTTCATTTTAAACGAGCTGCAAGCATGTTTGGAAGAAAAAAGTAAACTAAATTTTCAGCATGGGTCTAATGTATTTATTTTCTTGGGTTAGGGTACGTATATTAAATTGTCTGCCATTCGGAAAGTCGGAGATGATTGTAAATACATTATTCAATCATACATACATATGTATGTGCAAACAAGCCGATATATATAATACATGTATATATATTAAACTTTTTGTTATATCTTAAATTGTTTGCATTTGACTTCTTTGTTTTTTTTTTTGTTGCTCTTTTTTTTGTTATATTTGATTTGCCTCTGTGGCAATTCCAACAAATATATGTACATACTATTAGCAGCAAACGGGCTGAGCCCCCCTTACGAATCAAATAGAGCAAAATATGTAAATATATACGGGTATTGGTGTAACCCGTAGATTAAAAGATTTTATCAACGAAAATCCGTTACATACACCGGAAGACACACACATATTAGTTTAAAAATTAATTAGAGGGGAAAAATTACTTGTATTTGGTTTTTGTTTATATATATTATCTAACTTTTTTTCAGTTATTGATATGAAGCTAAATTTTGCACAATTCGAATTTTCGTCTTTCAAAGTGGGATCTCAAGCAGTGACACTATAAACACAGATGGCCTTTAACTGGATATGAACATAACTTTTTTGAATTCCCGAGGGTCCTCAATTATCTCTTTAGTACACATGAGCTCATAACAAAACCTCAATTAAATAATTTACGAATCACTAGCAATCGAAGCCGCGTCACGCATACGTATCCAACAAACTCATGGCTTTGTAATTAAACGCACAAACTACACTTAGTGAACTAATCAAACTAATTATTATGTTTGAGTTGTGGTCGCGCACGTTCACAATATCATGCTCGTCCTCGGCGTTGGCAAAGTCTTGTTTGTGTTGAACTCTTTTCGGTCTTCACCCGCTCAAATCAATCACAAAATTATTCGCTCAAGACACTGCCAGACGCGTTCGAAGGTGAATCGAAACTGAAAACGAAATTTTTTAAATAACTTCAGATGTACGAAAAAAAAAAAAAAATGTTTTCATATGCACACAAGCATGCACCTAAAGATATACTACATATTCGTATACAATGCCTCTATGCATATGTGCATACAAAAATATTTTTATGTTTAGTCGAGTATTAGTGAGTATTAGTGAGTTATCGTGAGCGCTACTGAGCATGCGATATTCCAACAGGTCGAAAGCCAATATGTTTGATACGCAGCCATACTCTCACTTGTCTAGTTGCTGAGCACTACTGAGTGCTGTGAGTTAAAAGAGAACGCTTCGTTTTAATCATTTTGAATTTGAATTTCCATTTCATTCAATACAAAGTAAGAAAATTCTTAAAAAATGAAAATGTATGCAGGTAACAGGGAGCTATTTTGAACAAAGTAATTAAACCAAAATAAAAATAATGGAAATTTTATGCAAATATGTATGTATGTCTGCGTGTACACTAGCTTCAGAAAAATAAAAAGGGTTTTCATTTTTAATTGTTAATCGAGAAAAACAAGTAAGGAAGTCTAAGTTCGCGTGAAATTGAAAATTATAGACTTGTGATCGATGTATATTGGCAGCCCACGTCACGCAGGTCTTTCGATTTACTTAATAATAATGAAAAACCAGAAAAGACATAAACATAAGTTGCACTTTGGAGTGGGTACTAACTACTTGACCAAATACTTTGTTTTTTGTTAGCTCATTTTTGCACAAATACGGAATATACCAAACAAACCTAGCTAACCAATTTTAATTGAAATATCCTAATAAAATTACTAGTAATCACATTTAAAAATAACAGCATTTTTGTACTGAAAAGTGGGGGGCGCCTCTTCTACCTTTACAAAATCCACAAGATATATTTGCGGTCGAGTTTTGATAAAACTTGCATCGTTACCGAAATACCGCGTTTAAAATTTCTCAGAAATTTTTGTAGAACTAGATAAAAAAAAGTGGGCATAGCGCTGGGCCGATTTTACCCATTTTCACAACAAACTTTTACCGTTATAGAATAAACTTTTTCAACAAATTTTCAAATCAATTTTTGTGTGCAATAAACGATTGTAAAAGGGGTACTGCCTTTTCGCATTTATGTATTCATATACGGAAACTTTAATCACAAAACAGAATTCATATAAATTTATTTTTCGCAGAGATATTGGCCC
The DNA here is from genome assembly GCA_949987695.1 of Merzomyia westermanni. Taxonomy (NCBI): domain Eukaryota; kingdom Metazoa; phylum Arthropoda; class Insecta; order Diptera; family Tephritidae; genus Merzomyia; species Merzomyia westermanni. Next base: position 61,047,408 of record OX465291.1, read on the forward strand.
ATAATCATAGTCAAATTAAAAAAGAGTTTTATCAACTTAAACATGATTCTTTAATAAACATCATGTCATGTAAAGTACATTTTATGTCTAAGACGGAGTTTTAATTTAAAAATTACGAAAATGTCATTTTAACATTTTCAAATCACGGTTTGTGTCGACGGTTGTGCTTGTGACATCGCTTACTCCAAACTTGGGTTTGGCTTTTTTCACTTGTTGCTACAGATATGCTATGGTTTGTGAATTAAATATCTGACACCGGGTGACCTTGCAAAACATAAAAAAATTCTTCATACCACCAACCAACTTAATTTGTTTTCATAAGGGGACCCTGTTACTTTTCATTTCAGCTAAAATCTTCGTTTAATATGACTATGATTGATCATCATTTTAAATCTCTTTTTAAATGAAGTAAAGATTTTAATTAAAACGCGTGTTAAGCAACGACTATGATTATGGGCCACTGTCTATTACATTAGTCTATGGTCCTTTGAAATACCTTTTATGTAACAGTAGGCGTTATCCTTAGCCGATTTTATATATTTTTGTCCGAAATATTTCTTATTTCTAGAATTTCGTTATGCCTTGAAGTTGCCATTTTTTTCATTTATGATTAATAATATTTGTAAAATTAACTTTATCAGAAGTGAAAGGTATCGCGCCCATTTTCAAAAGTTTCCAAATAACATCAATTGGATGGCTTAACTTCAACGTACACATCAAATCACTATTTTGGTATTTTCCAAAATATTAGAAATATCTGTGGCAATAAGCGGAAAAAGCCAAACTCAAGTTTGGTTGAAAACGAGATAGTACCACCATTGTGTTCTTGGGTGGATTTTGGATTTTATGGACATAAAGCTATAAATAATTTCAAATCTCAAAGCGCTTACTAAAAAATTCAAAAAAAAAAAAATTACTTTGGTAATTTTCCCTTATTGCAAAGTGGGCGGGGCTACTATTCACTTTCATCCATTTCATTGCTTAATTACCTTCTCCTTTCCTCCTGAACACTTTGATGTACATAAGTCAATTCTTTCTCGGCTAATGTTCGATTTTGGAGGAAGCACTCTCGGCACAGAAGCGTAAAAACAAATCAGCAACTTCGTAGAAATCACACTCGGAGCGGGACCTGGACACAGGCTCTTAAAAAATATGAAATATGGAGCAGTAAGTCGTCCCTGTGTGGACGTCGTTTCCAAAGTTTGGGAAAGTTTTAAGTCCATTGCCGCATAGTTGGTGCGAAAGCATCATCTATGGTGCATTCCGCTTTTTCCATCCCTCCCCGCAAAAAAAAAAAATTGGCATCGATTATTGGTGCGTTAACCTAAAAAATATCCTCATTTCATGAAAAGTAATGCAAAAGTTCTTAATGAATTGAAAAACTAAGCTAACGCTTAATCAAAATGCAGCGAAAACGAAAGAGAAGTTCCAAAATTTTAATAAATTTGCCAACTGAGAAATTGAGAATTGGCGAAAGTCGCAATAGATAACAATGATTTTCAAAAGGTTTTTTGGAATAGCTGTTTTATACGCCTGTACGCCAATTAATGATCTTGATTTTAACAGTCCAAAGTGGAAACCGTACGATCAGTATTTCAAATAAAACAAGTAAAGAAAGGGCTCTCTTCGGCGATTCCGAAGGCTTTCACGAATACGAATCGCGATTTTCACTTTCCAAACTTAATTTACAATATGTACAAACTTTGCAGAACTTGACGTTCTTACATGTTTAATTGCATTCGGTTGCATGAGGGCCATATTTTATATTGGTCCGATCTTATTGGCTCCGAAAAATGATCTCTATATTACAAAATGGCGGCCGCATACCAAATTGTATTCAAATATCTCTCAAACAGTCGAACGGACAGACCGACGTGACTAAATCGATACAGCTCCTCCTCCTGATCATTTCGGAATAGTTATTGGTTTGTATATATCTTTTTATCATACTTACAAACATCGAACTAAAGTTTTTGTACTATTTCATGTTAATGAAAGCAAAAAAAAAAAAGTCGTATTTTTGTGCAGCGGTCTAATGTACATAATAGATTAAGTGGCAACTAGCAACCAAAAAGTGAGTATTGCATACACGTTTTTACCTGTATGCGCATGTGCATAAGACGTGCTGTGCATTCGCGAATGAAGATACAAATTGTATCGCAACATAACAGTTCATTGTACAGCAAGTTTTCATAGTGTGTATGACCGGCCGACCATATGTTGTTCGCTTCAAGATATATTTTTATCGCTAAGATGCTCAAAAATTATTTGAAAATTTCTACGTAAACCATTTTTATGCATTTATTTTTAATTGTTACCATTATTAAATTTAGATCAAGTATATTTAAGTACTAAATTTACTAAGATATCTGCAAGTAATTGAGTATGTACAATTGTATGATGTTGTTTAATAACATAACGACTGCACTATTCTAAAAATAAATAAAATAGTCACAAATAACAGAGTTTCGTTCTCTCAAAGTCCATTCACTTTCCTTTACTCTCTCACTAGTTTTCTTATTACTCTATAGCACTTTCTTTAAAGTTAGCTTTCTCTTCTATTCGTTTGTGCTTTATAGTTTTACTCTCACTCTCAATTTGCTGATAACGCTCCCCAAAGCAATTATGCACTGAGTTTTGTCTTTATCATTGCGCCTACTCTGCTAAACATCTTGCGCACGATATATCTATGTATACTAGATACTCCAATTTTTTGGATTTTAGCAATCCCGCAATCCCGGGGTTTGTGTATTCGGTATTCTCTAATAGTATAGGCCAAAAACGTGAAGTAACTGTTTGAGAAACTATATAAAAAATACCTAATTGAATTTCTAATATTTTTATACCTTTCATTAACATGAAATGGTATTATAACTTTGGTCCGATGTTTGTAAGTATGAGAAGAAGAGATAGAACCACAAATAAGTATACCGAAATGATCAGGGCGATGAGCTGAGTCGATTTAGGCATGCAGGTCTGTCTGTTTGTATGCAAACTTGTCTCTCAGTTTAGAGATATCTTGACGATTAAATTTGGTATGGATCCGCCATTTTGCATGAGATTAATCATTTGTCGGAATCAGCAAGATCGGAGCAACACAACGCATAGCTCCCATACAATCGATTGTTCCGATAAATGGTGTTTGGGCTATGTATCTTTAGCTTAACAGTTTTGCAGAGTTTGTACTAATTGTGAGTAGGATCGGACACTTAAAACCCTGATGCGTATTCATGAAAGGTATAAAGTCTTCGGCACAGTCGAAGACAGCTCTTTCCTTGCTTGTTTTTTTTTTTTTTTGATTTAACGCGAAAGGTATTTTCAGGGGTGTTCAACATTTTTTCATATGACTTTTTTTTGCTGAAATAAAAAATAAATATTTATGAAACTCTTTTGTATCATCGCAAAAGACAGCTAACCTAAATTTATTGATTCAGAGGTTTTTTTTTTAAGGCAATCATCAACTTAAAATTATTTTAAAAAATTTATGTTTACCCATATTTTTGAAATAACTAGTTCAAGCGAGATCCTTTATGATAATTCAATCTGTAACTGAAGCAGCTAGAGATATATCACAATTTGCAAGTATATATGGTATTACCAGAGATTTTGATTTTTATAAAATTTTCATATACAAAAATGAGCCAAAGGTTTTTTGTTTATTTGTCTTATCTTTCGATTTTCCTCAGACCATATTTCCGTTTTTACAACGAGGCTTTTAGTGTGAGACCGAATTTTGGCTCACTTGCATATATTTTTCGGATCTTTGAATCGATTTGTGTTTCCCTAAATTGTTTTTCGAACCAAGTTTATGTCATTTAAACAATATTGTTTTTCTTGTAAGACCTGGAATATGGTTTCAATGTGCTTCAGTTGAAAACATGAGCCTCCATGACATAAGAGCTCCCAATGGCGCCGCCATTGCCAAAACATGAAAACCTACCTGCCAGGATTCTGATCGAAGAACGTGAATACATATTGCTTACGTTGTGATGAACGACGACTCTGTAAAACCAAAAAATCCTTACAATCCCGAAAAAGTGACGGAGTCATCACAAAATGATTCCACAAAATGATTCCTTATATGGACCCGAATGAAAGAAATTATTCCGGTAAGAGCCATATTTTGTACAGCAATGATCCTTAACTAGCCCTATAAAACTTGAGTCAAATCGCCTCAGTGATTCTCAGAAATATTTTGTCGTTCCAAGGTACAGTAATTTCTTTTTCACCAAAATTTAGTGAAATGGTAAGGCCATAGCCATGCTTTTAGAATATTTTTCCTAAGTATATGGGAACTTGGTAAAATTGAAATATTTATGTTTAAACATAAAAATTTATTACTTTGTTTTAATTTGTAATCAAGTCGTTTGTTACATTTTATACAGTTTTGTTCAACAAAATAGTAGCGAAATTAAATTGGATATCGCTCGACGAAACAAGAAGAAGCTGTGAAATATAGCGAATTCCATAACAGAAAACACATAAAAAGAAATTTCAAAGTTTATAGAAAGTACAGGAAAGTTAATTAAACTTTAAAAAATTATAGCTCATTCAATTTAGCATAATAATATGCAAGTTAGAAGTACCTGAAAATTTGCTCCGAATTTTTAGATTTTTTTGTCAGTGATGCTAGCTATTTTTATACCTTTCATGAACATGAAATGGTATATTAACTTTGGTCCGATGTTTGTAACGTTTAGAAATATAAGAGATAGACCCACCATTAAGTATACCAAATTGATCAGGACGATGAACTGAGTTGATACAGCCATGTCCGTCTGTCCGTCCGTCTGTTTGAACGCAAACTAGTCCCTGAATTTTTGAGATATCTCGATGAAATTTGGCACACGGATGTATTTTTGTATTATATTAGACATTTGTCGGATCCGGTATAATCGGGTCACTATAGCATATATCTCCCATACAACCGATCATTCAAATAAGAGGATTATGGCCGTTTATCCCTAATTTTGGAAGATTAAAACTTGAAACTTGGTGAGATATTTGCTAACAGATAACATATAAAGCTTATTATAAAAGAAAATTAAATTTATTGCTGACAAAGTTTTAGAGAACTTTAGACAATGCGTATTAAAGTTTGCACGTATTCATGAAAGGTATAAAGCCTTCGGCACAGCCGAAGACAGCGCCGTCCTTACTTGTTTCCATACAAAATTAATTTTTCTTCATGCGTTTTATGGAAAAATTCTGAAAATTAAGGGAAATTTCTAAGCGAGTTCTCTCACAATGTTATAATGAAATTGATTCTTCCACAAAACTGCGTACTTAAAATTCTGCCAAAAAATTTGAAGATTTTAATACCCATTTAATCTTTAATTAACTTTCCGGAACTTTCTGTATTCGTTAAAATTTCTTTTTATGGGGTTTCTGTTATGGACTACGCAATATTTGAAATATAAGTTATTATTGTTAAGCTTTCTCTTATATCGTCGAACGATATCCATTTTAATTTCGGTACTATTATATTGAACACAGCTGTATATCAGTGCCATAATAATAGATCACTACTAGGTATATATTGTGCAGTTTCACAAGCACATAAGCTTGCTTTTTCGTGTTGTATAAACTTTGTTCAAGGTCAATCAAATCTTCTGACCACAGCAAATTCATGACCCTGAAAATTGGGTGTCTATACCATTCTGCCTATAGATACATGCGCGAATGTACAGTTATATTTGTGCCCAGTCGTTGAACAACAAACTACTCATAAAAATACTAGTTGCAAACCATAATTCTTCTAGGAAGTCGAAAAAGTTCGATATTATACCAACTACAACTCGAGAGCCCTAACGAAAAAATTCCACTGATTCCAAAAACAAAAACGCCATAAAGAATGTTCTCTTCCTAAGAGCACCGCCTAGAAACTTATTATAGGTTTGTGAAGAGATAGTTCTGTGGATAGTTATTGGTTTCCCGTTGCCTTATTACTTATGAGCCTACACATTACCATTCCCACTTCGTCATGGTCACGTGGTGATCCGTATTTTATACCGTTAGGAATTGGAATAACGGGCTTATCATCTCCCTGCATATTGAGGAAATGGAAAGAAGTCTTCACTTCGGTCCTAAATTACATCTTTTCAATTGAAATGGACGAAATTGGATGATCGACGCAAATTTTTTAGGTACTGAAAATGTGATAACAGATTAAGTAATCTATTTAGACAAGTTAATACACCTTAAAATTTTCGATATCTCCAAATAAAAAAAAACGAACACAAGTTTGTGCACAAAAAAATTTATTAAGTTTATTACTTAGCTACAAAACTCAAGTGGTTTAAAATATGTCTGATTTTTTCGAATTTTTTTCCTGAGAAAATCCATGCTCAAATATAATATTAAATATTGTTCATGGCTTCTATGGATTAATCACAATTTGACCTTGATGTCAATAATCCGAAAACGGAAATTAATTTTTTCTTATTTCTGTAAATAGTTATTGGCAAAGAACCCAAAAAAAATATCGTGAATCGATCTAAAACTGGCAACGTTACCCATAGTAGTTCTTGGCAGCACGGAGCGATTTAAAAAAATAATCCAATAAAATATCTCTGGACAAAAATAAATTGCATCTTTCAGTCTTTTCAATGAAAATTAGCCATGGGTAGTATCTTGTAAAAGAAAATATGTGTCCACAAAATGATGGAAAAAACTAAAAAAAAAATCAAACAAGTTTGAGACGGCTCCAGTCTTTTGAAATGGTTTCGGGTTCGATCTTTTTCAGATCAAAATAACAGCTAGAGTTGCGGTTTCGGCTTCGAAAAATGAATCGGGTTTAATCGGTTACGGTTTCGGTTTCCATTTCAGTCTTTGTTTTTAAGGGTACTTTAGACGTTTTACTACCATATCCTAACTATCTTAATACATAAAAATCTTCTGTGCGTCCGTCCGTTGTCACTAAACTCCTCCTAAACGTCTGGACCGATATTGATGAAAGATTTTCTGTAATGCATATCTCTGGAAGTATTTATGGTACGATATTGAAACTTGGTAAAGAGCTAAATGAGACGAATCTATAACACATCAAGAAAAAAAGGGAGGAAGGAAGAAGGGGCACCTCCCATAAAAATGAAAACTGGTTCAGGGTTATATGAGCCTAATCTCTAACTCACCAGGAAAAAATGTTGGTGATAGTGTAGAGGGATTTTTCTTACTACACATATTTGCAAATATTCATGGTAGAATGTTGAAACTAGGCTCAGATTAATATGAGGACAATCTCTACCACCTTAAGAAAAAAGGTCGGTAACGGAAAAGGAGTTTTGACGCTGCAAGATCTATGTAGAGATCTTTTATATGAAGGAGAAGGGCGGGATAGGAAGAGGGTTGCAAAAGGGACAAGGATAGTAATAGTGATAGGGGTAGGCATTGGCAATATTTCTAGATTTTGGCAGGACAAAGTCTGCCGGGCCCTCTAGTACCTTTATAAAACGCTTGAAAACACGGACGAAAAACCTCCTTTCTGAAGTCTTTTTCTACTACTATGAGTTCAACAGAAACTTCTTCATATTTTTAACATTTCAAGTATGGACGAATATTACAAGCTAGAGTTCCCCTCTACACTGATGGTTCCTAGCTAATTTGAAAAGTAAGTCATTGGTATTCGTTACTGCTTCACCCATCAAGGCTCAGGATCATAGGGACTTAAATCAACTTCATGACTGATGAAATTGCAAGATAAGGTACACACAAGCTGATTATGTATAGTGCTAGCTCCTACCAGTGGAAAATGGGACCGAAACCCAGATAATCGGTAAGAAAGGCAAAATTAAACGATAATTGTGTGGGAACATTGCTGAAACATCATTTACGTTTATTACATAAAATTGTAAAAGGCCGAGGTCCGTACATGACAGGGGAAATGTATAGGGGGAGCTTTATTAGAGTCATATAAGTCTGGCTGTCTTTATGTTTGTTCGCGCATCAATCAGAAACCTATGTATAGAATGGAATGCAATTTTCACCGATGTGCAAATTAAAGTTTAGAATTCATTTCCTCGCACTGGAGTATTTTATTCCTGCTGTAGACAGTGGTGACAATAAAAATTTACTCAAAACACGTTTACGAGTATACGTATAGTGAAATTAGAACAGGATGTTTGTACATAATAGGTATTACATAACAATGCATATGGTCTTAATTAGTGCAACTCGAAATGGAATTGAAAGGTTTCTATACCGATATCTTGCTAGTATTTTATCTTGAAATATAGAGTATAATTTACCGTTGCTACTGTATATACTATTTTTATTGGGGATCGTTGCGAAACCTCACACGACCGCGGCCATGTATTGTCTTCTATAATTGATTAATCTGCAGCAGATCTCCCTTGAAAATGCGCCCTTCTTAATGAACTATTTTTAAGCGCTACAACTAGTATTTATAAACATCAGTGGTTGTTCAAATCTTCTTGGACGACCATTGTCTATTACAAGAGCGTACTGGATTCATATCCGCCAAACACCTTTCAATTCAGGAACACTTCTCAAAATCCTTGGAAAACAGGGACTTGCTCTTTGCTTTCACGTGGCTACATTTCGCCTAGTACCCCAGCAGCGGTACGAAGAGATCGATTACTTACAGATAGCAGATGTGCAACGAATAGTACGCTCCTCTTCTTTGTGACTGTGATAGACGTCGTATAGGTTGTTGTAGCTTAAAGGTCTTCTCTTTCGAGAAGTTTATACTTTTTATTGAAAATATATTAAAGGAATATTATTATTTGGCGTGCACCTTCGGGTTCTCTAATAACGTAGGTGCCTCTGCCCATCTGGTTGATGTCGGATTTGGTGGTAGAGACACTTCGTAGTCAAGATGAGCGCCTAGCAGCGCATGCTTCCACCGTTTATGATGTAGTTACATCCAAGATTCGTACTCGCCTCTGTACGACAAAAAGGTGCAGCCAAAACGCAAGGAAAACTGGATGTTCAAAAGTTGCAATCGCAATACGGTCCCATCATTTCGCTGTTCGCCTCTCAAAATTTTATCTAGGCAAGTCAGCCCAACCGAATGCATGGGCGGGAGCACATCTCAGGAACATTCCGTACCCCCGTTGAAGAAGTAATTGGATGGTGTTCTGTGCCACATGAAGAGAGATCCCGAAAAATGCGTCAACTATCGCAGTATCAGCCTTTTGTATATAGCGTATAAGCGGTACGGTGCGGAAGCTTGGACACTGAATACAACTGATGAGTCGGCTCTGGGAGTATTCAAAGGAAGGTCCTTCGGAAGATTTATGGACCTCCACGCGCTGTCGACAGCGGGTATTGAAGAAGATTTAACGATGAGCAAACGAAATTTTTGGCAGAATTTCTAGAATTTAAGTACGCAGTTTTGTAGACCAATCAATTTTAGAGTAACACTGTGCAAGTTAAATTTAAATTTTTGCTGAGAAGCCTGTCATGGCAGAAATACACTCGGAGAGTTTGCCAAACCACTGCCGAGGGGCGACCCCGTTTTGAAAAACTTTTTTCAAATCACTTTTGATGTTACCTGTACCAGGGCTCGAACCATGGACCTTCGGTGTGGTAGGCCGGCAACACTACCTTCACACCACGGCGGCTATAAAACTGCGTACTCAACAATTTTTTAAGAATTCTTCCCAAAAAGATTGAAATTTTGTTGTTATACGCATATTGTCACTTGCGAAGCGAATATATTTGGCGAGTCGAACAGATTGGCGAACTCACATCAAATTTGCATTGTGAGTGGCGAATGAACTTATTCGACTGCCATGTGTCGTTGCCATTCAAACAAATTTAATTAGTTCATCCGAACTTGACGTTTCTGTCATGTTTTTATTATTTATTTGTGCACTAACAGAAATGTAAAAAGCAAGTTTAATTAAATAGTAATAAATAAAGTTAAAAATGTTGGTAATTGTTTCCTTTAGGAGACAACTGCTAAAACACGTCCGAAGTTATCGGGAAAGATATCAAAAGACGCGTTTTGACCTCGGTAACAATAATCCGGAGGCGGATTTTCGAGTTTTTGTTTCAGTGAAGAGATATTTGCCATCAAAGTTGTAAATTTTTCGTCATTTTCATGTGGTTGTTGTAATCACAGATTGTGGTGTACCGAAAAGTGCAAAAAGTGTGTTCTGCGCAGAAATACTGTGGACCGCGTAGCCGGTGTTGGACCGGCTAAGGGTTATTTTTTTAAGGGCGGTCAAAGGCCGCCTACGCTGAAAGGTGTTCTGCACATAAATACCTTGGATCAAGCCCCCTATTTGGGATCGGACCTGGGTCATTTATTTTCACTGAAACAAAAAATTGAAAATTCGCTTTCGGATTGTTGATACCGAAGTCAAAACGCGTTGTTTGATACATCTCCCAATATTTTTGGACGTGTTTTAGCAGTTGTCTCCTAAAGGAAACAATTACCAAAATGTTTTATAAAGTTGATCTTCTTCGTCAGCGGCGTTTTATAAGGGATTACTCCAATCCCATGGAGCTTCCGTCCACAGTACACACAGAGGACCTATAGAGTTAAGATCCGTCACGAAATGGTTCCACAATTCTGCTCTGCTCCTCCTGGTCTCTCCAAAATTCGCCATGCCTCTGGCGACGTCTGGATTATTTTCCATCAGCTCGACCAGCTTTTGGAATTGCTGCGGCGTTGTTCTTCTCATTCTGAAAACTTCATTTATTCAAACAAATAACTCAATTTAATTAAATTAATTACTCACTTTTATTTATTTATTCAATTTATTAAATTGAAAACGTTCAAATACATGCAAATTCGTCCCTTTTACTTTTAAGCGCGAACACAATAAGCATTCGACAAATTTTGACAGATTTAATTAACTTTCCTGAACTTCGTGTAGAGTTTAAAATTTCGTTTTATGTGGTTTCTGTTATGAAATTCGCTATATTTTAAATGAAAATTATTAAAAACACAGCTTCTTCTTATTTCGTCGAACGATATAAATTTTAATTTCGCTACTATTATATTGACCACAACTGTATATATAGACAGCCGCTTGTTCAAATATCTTGAAGTTGTCCTATTGAATTTCCCTATTTTATGCTTTAACTCCACCCTCATGGGTTGCCTACCGCAATAACATATGGGTTGTCCACGAGTTGAGAGAGAACACGGACGCACAACTCTCTAACTGCTTACTCAAATTTACAACTACCTCAAATTGGGCAACTTGCATCTATTAATATGGGCATGACTGTATGGTGTTAAATGTATAATTTTTCCAGAAGAAACCAAATCTCGCCCAGACAACCATTCACGTTTTAGAGAAAATGATGCAAATACAAAGTGACAGAATAAATAAATTTCAAGGTCTCCACCAGTTGACGCTTTGTCTACTAATGCCCTTGATTTTTTATTGGTGTTGGTATTTGTTGCTCCTTTTTTCATTATTTAAAATGTACACTCAAATGTTATCTAACACAAGCGCAGTATGTTTGTATGTTGTGCTCATTGAAGTGGTTGGAGTGATAGGAAGACAGGGAGCATCCAAAGAGCCCAACACAGCCACATACACATTTGCTTGCACCGAGCTAGACATGTGCGGCAGACGCAAAAATGAAGGGGCACACAGCTTCACAAAGTTGCCGCGCCTCACCAGACATTATTCTCATGTTATACAATCTGTATGGAGATTTCGTAGACAGTTGTGCAGACAGTATCATGTTATTTTGTTTTGTTTTTTTTTTTTTTGTTTTGTTGTTTCTGGTGTGCTTTTTCATAATTTGATTGTTTGTCGCTTACTTGTCCATGCAACCTTTTCAACCTATTTTTGTTTGTTGGGGGCTGGCAGCAACTTGTTGTTGTGTCGGCAAATTTTGTCTGGCGAATAAAAAAAGGTGTGCTTTACACATTAAATCAGAACACGCGCAGACACTCACTGACCGAAATTTATCTCAATAAGCGAAGCGAACATTAGAAAAAAAAACGTGAACAATGAGAGGACAATAAGCTAAGCGCCGATTTTTGCATCCCCGCGTTGTATGTGTGCCGCAAGTTATGTGACTGTGTGCAGCAGACTATCATATAAACACACCCTACGAAAAATGCGACTAGTCTTGATTGAATCCAGGATTAGTAGCAAAGCAGCATGCGACTAATGCCAGTTATGAACCCTTTATATGGTTTGAGCTGTTCATTTTTCTTTGAACATATCCCATCTAGAGACTAGCTGTAGCCATTTATGCTTTAATGGGTAATGTCGTACAGATTCTCTATGTAGCCCTACAGAAACTTGCGAAAAGTAGCTCTTTGTTCTCATACAGAAACTTGCGAAAAGTAGCTCTTTGTTCTCATACAGATACTGTAACAGCAATTCTAAGGTTTAAGCAAGTAAGGAATTCTAAGTGTGAATGAGAATGAAACCGAACATTATATACCTTGCGGTGATCTATTATTGTATCCCATTTTCAAAATTAATTTAAAAAAGTGGGCGTGGTACTCCCACCGATTTTGTAAATTTTCACAATAAACAGTAACCGTTACAAAATCAAAATTTCCACCCAATTTCGTTACGAAAAATAAATTTTGCTTCATGTTATGTAGAATAAACCACTACAAAAGGGCGAAGCCACGCCCATTTTCTAAAAATGTTTAATTTTCGAATTTCTTCGTACACGGCACTTTGAAATTGAAATAGAATTGATATAAAGTTATTTATTGCAGAAATATTTCCTGTTATATTAGTCTATGATCCTTTTAAAATCTTTCTTGTAAAAGTAGGCGTATGTGGTTAGCCGATTTAGTAGATGGGAACGAATTAGAGCTAACTGCAGGCGGGAGTGACTAATTGCGGTCCACTCGCTTAAGAATTAATCACGCGATTTTTTACAGGGTATGTATAGTATGTCCGTATTAGCGATGTTGCGAATATTTCCTTTAGTATATGCGAATGATTCGAATAAAGCACAAATCATACCAACTTAGTTATATAGATTGTCCAATCCAGGTGTCCAACATGAATGTATGCATACACATACAAGCACCTTACGTACGGTTCGATGTGGTCATTTCAAATCGCTCACATGACAACCGAGATAGTATTTTAAGGCGCTTGTACCTGGCGTACCAGATTGATATCCGACAAAGGTCTGTCATTCAGGCAACACTCCGTAAAAAAAGACATGCCATGTTTTCACTAACACTTCACCCGAATGACTTAGGCTCACACTCACTTTCCGTATATATCTTTTATGGCGTTCCCCACTGCCCCGCACATATGTGGAAAGTAAACCTGTTCCTCGTACCGCACTCATTCTTATCCATTTCTTAGACCAAACGTTTTGGAAGATTGCCCCAATGTAAATCAAGCCTATCCTCTAATATTTTCATATTCATCTATATTCTAAACTTCAACTGCATCTAATCCGTCCACGCGACCTCAACTAAAGGGAATTCCAAGAGTTACATAAACTCTCTGAGGTAAAAGCAAAGTGTAACTGCAGCTCTACTCCGACCAACAAACGTGGAAGATTGCATAACTAACCTTATTGATGAGATCATAGTATGGTATCCCGGTCAAAGAAACAGAACTCAGCGGTGAATTGACCATCGAAAAGCGCAAAAGAAAAGTAACCGCAGAGGCTATTTGTTGACTTCCTCTTTTTCGGCATCAATACAATGGCATGTCCGACTATATACGAACGTCTGAAATATGATATTCGTAATATACCTAGTCTCTTTATGTAGTACCCAATATTAAAGCTGGAAAGAAGTTTTTCAGCTGTTAGGCGCAGAGACAAAAAAAAACATAAATTTGTTGAATATTTTGACATTGAAATTTAATTTGATTCTTTATTGTGCTCAAGGCCATATATTTTTAGTATTCATTTGTTTTTTTTTATTAAATTTAATTAAAACATGAACTTGACAGTATTTCCTTCGGGATCCTTTTGGCTGTAGCACACACCTTAGCAACATCGAAAATATTAGGCAGTCAGTCACCACCTGCAAAAAAAAAAGTTTTTTTCAGTCAATGAGTACAGTGTAACCCTGTAACCCGGCAGAAGTTGTCCTGTCCAAAAATTTACTACTGTTGACAAAAAATAAACAAAAACCTCCTCTTCTCTTCTAATATGTAGATTCAGCCACATTTAACCCTCCACTTCCTTCTTTTTTTCTTATTTTTCGCCCTTAATCACCCTTATCGCTTTCTCCTTTCAACACTCGCCAGTTTCTTCTACCACCACGTTTGCATCTCCTATTTCCTCTTTTTATTCTTCATCTTCTCACTTTCCCTCTAATTTTTTCTTTTCCCGTTCCACTTCTCCTTCATTTCACTGTACTCAATTAAATAATTTTGTAGTTATTACTATTTTGGAGACTTCTGTTGCCGATATAAACGGATCGAGATTGGTAAAACACTTATGCATATCAAAGTGTTCAGAAGGAAAAGATAAGTGCGTCAAGCCATATCATCCATCCGGCCATCCACGATAACTGGAGCAAATCTTGAGACATCTTATTGATACCAAATTTTAAGGTTCGATATTTAAAGGGGTTAAAGTTTATAATAACCAAATTTTTCGTTATTAAAATTCTGGCGTCAAATATTTTTTATTTTATTTGGAAAATGGGCTTAGCACCACCCACTTTTACTACACTAAATTTTAAAAATATTAATAATAAATCTAAAACCGTTTAAGATAACAAAATTCGGCGAACCGAGTACCTTTAAAGACCACGCCCACTTTAAAAAAAATAAAATATTTAAAAGTATCCTAGACGAATAACAAAGGCAATATCTTTACGAAAAATAGTTTTATATCAATTATATTTTACTTCGGAAGAAATGAGATGGCACTGAACCTTTTTTGGTATTTCGGTAGCCATAACTAGAAGAGAAGTTGACGTACCAGAACGAAATTTGGTACACATATTTCGTTATGGTAAAAATCCCACATTTGATATTTTCTTATTTGGCGAATGGCACTTTAAAGGTTAAAAACATGAAATGAAAGTAAGTGTAGCTTATTTTGCTACAGGGCATATATGTAGGTATTTATTAAAACCAGTAGCTTCATATGATTTTTATTTTTTTTCTGTTCAATCCAAACAAACACTAAAGGAGGTCTTAGTCATATTTTCCTTTTTTTAAAATTAACTGACGATGATGAGAATATAATAGCCTTTGGCACAGCCTAAAAGCTTATGAGTTTATCTGAGCTTTCGTAATAGCCTCAATTTTAAGAATCT
Organism: Merzomyia westermanni; assembly: GCA_949987695.1. Classification (NCBI taxonomy): domain Eukaryota; kingdom Metazoa; phylum Arthropoda; class Insecta; order Diptera; family Tephritidae; genus Merzomyia; species Merzomyia westermanni. Next base: position 61,062,607 of record OX465291.1, read on the forward strand.
GATTAGATATAACTTTTTTGTTTTCAGCCGAAACATGTCTAAATTTGAAGTTTGAATCCTGTATTTGCGTAAAACTTGAAATAAATTGAATACTTTTGCAGCATTTTAGCGTTAATTGCGCGCCTAAATAAATTCGAGGAATCGATTTATTTCTTCAGGTTTTCAAATACATTTATATGCGCTGTTTAGGTTCACATGTGTATACAATAGGCTGGTCTCCAAAAATTTATTGGACCAAATCAGTGCCGCTTCAGAGCTCGAGGTAGGCATACCGGTCGCAAGAGGAGACTAAAATGTACAAAGGTGTGACCAGGTGATAGAAAAAAAGAGGCTAAATCGACTAAATCTAAAATTAAGAAAAAAAGAAGCTAAAAAAAGTCAGAAATTTTTTTACGAAATCCATTTAAAATTTTTCGTTTTAGTTTAAACTATTTGTATATAAAGCTGTAGACATAACTTAAAGGAACTATTCTTGTTTCAACACATATCAGGCACATTTTCCTTGACTAGGAATTTTTTCAAAGAAATACATACTATAGAAAAATTACTACAAACTAATTAATTATAAAATATTTTGATTCATTTTGTTTTGTTGATTTTCCGACAAGGCTGATATATATTGGAACGATTTTCCGTCATCCCTTGTCAAATTTTACAAATGACATTGAAAATGGTACATCGTCGAAACCGGTTTGTCTCCAAACCAAATTTGACAAGGGATGACGGAAACTCGTTCCAATATACGTCTGATGAATCAGAAGACCTTGAGTCTGCGTACAAAGTTTGTGTATTTATCATAGAGATGAGATCATCGGTAATTTCAAAATCAGTGCAACATTTGTATAAGCGTTTGAACGACCATCTAAAATTAAGCAGCGAGTTAAACATTTTCATTTTTAATCTGTTCCTTAACTTAGTTTTTAAAATGTTCATGTCACTAAAAATTCTTTCAACCTCCTCATTACCGAAAGGTAATACCAAAAAGTTAAATACTAATTCGACCCCCTCTAAAAAAAGGGGGTTCGTTTAATGAATTTTTATGTTCTCGGACTTCCGCCCAAAATTCTATGGTAGAGGTCACACTTGTCCATTGTACGGCTATTAGCTTTCGCAACTGCAGCTCAATCAATGCTACCTAGACTTTTCTTCTTGAAAGTAAGAAAATACATCCGGCTTTGTAACTTTGAAAGAATTAACAACCGAAAAAAAATTTTTTCTTTTGTAAAGAGTTAATATTATCAGGTAGGTGATGTGGCAATTGGGTTACCAACTCCATTAAAAATAGTTGACAATTTTTACGAATAATTTTCTGTATTTGGTCATCAATACTACCTTCATTCAACTTTAATTTGATATATTCCGCGAAGTTTTATGAAAACTATGGTGTTGGAACCAGAAAAGGTTTATAGTAAATAAAGGCTAGAAAAAAGCCATGAAGCTAAAACCAAAATTATGAGGCTAAAAGGAAAAAAAGGCTAAATCTAGCCTCGAAAAGGCGAACCTGGTCACACTCGTAATGACGTGCAACTCGACGGTTGATCTACGGATATGCTGCCTCTCACCTCTCAATACCCATATTTTCCTTTCTTACGGAGGGGTAACATGACCTAGAAGGTTGGTCATACCAAATCGCTCCCTAAAACCTTAGGAGAGTGTTTTTGTCGTTACAAAACAAACAAACAAAGTCTCGAATTTGAACCTACCGAAACCCAATTTTAGAAACAAAGAAGAACACACAGAGTTGAAAAAAAAGCAGCCGTAACATGATTTGCCGTTACTTGGTGTTTCGAATTGTTGTCAATGAGGATGAGTGTGAACGAGTAACGAAGCTTCAATGAAGGGTGTCGCCATAAACTTCCTTATATATGCGCAGATAAGATGACCCTTAGAGTATTCGAAAGAAATTTTTAAACATTTTCGGCTTCTTATGGTATATTTGGTATTCCTGCGAAGCGGGAATACTTGGTGAACTTTATTGAAGTCGGCCTGAATCGGGTGATAATGACCTTTATGTCGAGATACTCAAACATGGAACACGCCCACGGAAGTAACACCCACGGGTTTTATTCTTATTTGAAACGAGAATACATTCTACTACCAAAACGCAATACAGCTGGCATTATTTACTTTTACTCTAGTCTTTATTCCATTTTTGAATAGACGGGTGTTATTGCACTTGAGCGCCATACGCCACATTTTCGTCGATTTCCAATTTGAATATGCCGCTAGTCTGTATAGTAACGGCTGATTCTAAAGGCTTTGGGAAAAACTACCAGCTTCATCCTTAGAGGTCCACTGTGTTGGAAAGATCATGTGGTGAATGACTTTCTTGTCCGAAATGACTTTCGCAGTTTTTTGGGGTCAGCCTTATGGACAAGACGGTTAAGCTCCAATTAAGATATCACGAAAAATTGACCTAAATACATTGAATCGAATACTACTTTTTTTTTATTAAACCAGCACCTTTTTCCAGTTCTCAGATAAAGTTATTTTTATACCAGTTTTATAAACATGGGCAGTTCAATGTTCATTTCATATATTTGTGGTCCCATAGTGTGGTATCAGCATAGGAAGCTAAAACTACTTTCAAAGTTACTCGATCAGCTTTGTCAACTGTCGCTTGTACTCAAAACAAGTGCCTTGCACGCTTACGCAGACTTTAAGGCCAAATACGGTCGACAAACTTTGAAATCAATTTGAAAATTGCACAAGCATTCAGTGCGTATTTCTTGATTTGAAATTCGTTAGATTTTATTACATTTTTTTTTTCCTTTAACGATTGTATTAGACATAGACAAAGTAATTAAATGTGTGGATTGGCCAAAGTGATCGCGCTATTGCCTTGGTGTTTTTTTTTTCTATAATTCCAGTGTCTGGCTAAAAAATTAAGCTCGATTTTAAAAGGACTAAAACTATCTTTTAATAACAAGGTCCTATCGGGGAAGCTGATTCTTGATACCTTCTGGAACGGAGAATTTCATTCAATATTATAAAATATCCTGGCGAACGTAGCAGCTGGGTTTTATTTCGTGGAGCTCATACAGCTCTTCATGAAATCTTTTACAGACTCGCCTTTGCCGACGTTATAGGTCTTTAAATATTTCAAAAGCTGACGTTTTCGATAGAGTACTTGATTTGACAAAATTCCATAACCTAAAAAAATCCAAATTTTACTTTAGAAAACTATGTAGATTACGAGTGGTCTAACGGTTAGAAAGGTTTCCGGTCCGAATACTGGCATACTTTTTTTAACAAGTTCTTTACTGGGAGTGAACGTTCTCCCAAAAGTATGTTTATGTGTGAGAATTTTTAGTAAGCTTATAGGAAGCTTGAATTGTATGTTGGGAAAACTTTCGCAAAAAAGCATATCTCTAATCTTGTTTATAAATAACATAGAATAATCTTGCTTTAATAAAAGATGGGTATATAAAGATTTCCATTACAAAATTTGTTTTAAGGTTTTAAAATAAACTTTTTAAGAACTTGAGGAGAGATTTTTCATATATCACTTAATTGTAAAATTGTAATACAGAAATGCAGAAAAATATATGTCAATCTTTTTTTAGCTTACAATTTCTTAAAGAATATATACAAAATATTTATATTATTCAGGAATCGTTATGGTTGTGGCAAAAATAATAGTTAAAAATTACTTATATTATAAAAATCCGAAATAAATTTAAAAAATCACTTTTAATCAGACCTGTTAAATTTTATTAGTAACTAGCAGACCCGGCAGAAGTTGTTCTGCCTAAAACTTGACTTGCCTACTTTTAATAAATTGTACTTTTTTCCTCCTCACTTGGCTCCTCTTCTACATTTATCCGTGTATCTTTCTTTTGTTTCTGCTTTTGTTTTTCCCCCCATCCCATATACCGTTACTCTTCTTCATCCTCTTCACCACCTATATTCCAAATTTCGATCCCTACTTCCCTTCTTCTCCTATTTGCTCTGCGGGTACTGATATGCCCATAGCTTCGAAGATATATAGAATTAACTTTTATTTGCTCCTGGTATCGTTTTCTGTTGCCAGGGTTTTTTTTTAAGTATAGAACACATATCTATATATAAAATATCATTCACTTGAACCAAATAAATTCCTAGCTATGCTGAATTGCTATTTTGAATACCCTGGGGGCTTTTCCAAAATCTATATGTAGCCTATGTCGTACCTAACGAACTTCTGAACCTATCGTTAAAGTTTTATAGAGATCGACCATAAATTTTGAACATTAATGAAATACAAACAAATCACAAAAAACGTGGGCGTGGCACCACCCACTTTTCCAAAATTATGTAAACCTTGACTAAAGGATACACATATGTATCCAAATATCATTGATTTAGACTAAATAAGTTCAGAGTTATGACTAATTTGATTTTTATATAGCCTGAGGGCGTGGCACCGCCTACTTTTCCAAAACTATATAAAGCTTGTGCTTTAACCCATGATCCCAAGAATATACTGTGAACATTTCATAAAAATCGGTTAAGTACTTTGGACGCCTATAAAGAACACACAGACACTTAGACACACATTCATTTTTATACCTAGTAGTGCTACGCACACAAGGTCTATTAACTTTAGTCGCCTAACGGCAGTACGTAACGGCATACACGGATCGAGATAGATATTGACTTATATATATCAAAATGCTCAGGACGAAAAGAGAAATTGAATAAGCCATGTCCGTCCGTCCGTCCGTCTGTGAACACGATAACTTGAGTAAATTTTGAGATATTTTAATGAAATTTGGTATGCGGGTTCCTTGGCACTCATCCCCGACCACGCCCACTTTTTATACATAGAATATTTTCGAAAACACAAAAAAAGTGATTACTCAGTACATAATGCACCTATAAGGATAAAGAGGCATAAAATAAAATTCTCAAGAAATTTTTGAAAACGGGAGTCATTAAGTCAAATTTAGAAATAATATTAATCATAAATCAAAAACCGTTCAAGATATCGAAACGAAATTCAGCACGCAGGTTTCCAGGTATGCAAGGAATGTTGCAGGAAAAATGGGCGGGATCGGTTAAGGTCTACGCCCACTTTTATATGAAAGATTTTGAAGAGGATCGTATATATATTAAATAGGCAATAACATTGCGTAAAATAGCTTTACATCATTTATATTTCACTTTTAAAGTTTCCGTAAAAAAAGAAAGCCGAAAACTTAAAATTTTCGAGAATATGCGTGGCCCGTCCCTTTTATAGTGGACTATTCCACAAAACTTTTTTTTCCCATAACTCCGCCAAAAAAAAAAAAAAGTGATAATGTTCTATATATAAGGGTAACTGTTTGCTGTAAAAATGGGCGAAATCGGTTAATGGCCACGCCCAGTTTTTTAACATAGCTCTGAAAAATTTTTTTGTAAAATTTAAAAAGCGATATTTCTACAACCAAGCAAGTTATATCAATCAGATTTTGCACACATAATAAGCTTTTTAAGAAAAACTCGGCCGCAACAAATTTTGTCAGTTTTGAAGAAGTAGGCGTGGCGTCTCCCACTCTTCAGCATAAAATTTCTGCTATTTTCAAAGGCAATCGCTTGTAATTCAATCTTGATATTTCAATGAAAATTTGTCAGCTGCTTCTCAGTAGTATGTATCATACTCCTGCCAAAAATTAGCCAAATCGGGAAACATACAAGCAAAATATTCGGGCACGTAGGTAATAGCCCACTGCAATAGCGAAGTTATATATCTTTTTTGATTTTCATACCTTTCATAAACATTAAATGTATGTAAGTATGAGAAGAAGAAGAGAAAAATTCACTAAAATGATCAGCACGATGAGCGGAGTCGATTTAGCCATGCCCGCCTCTCGGTCCGTCTGTCTGTCTGTCCGTCTGTCTATTTCAGGGGCGCACAGAGGGGGGCAATTTGCCCCGGGCCCCGCGTTCAGAGGGCCCCGGTCAGGTGTATTCAAAAACGGGTGTTCAGTTGCCTATGTGGTATAATATGATCTAAAAATATTGTAGTGGGTATTAAATGGACTCTTTCACTAAAATTTTTTTATTGCTACTTATTATAGTTTATGGAAAAATTTTACACATTTTTTTTGTCATTAAACGAAAATTGACGGAGATACAGCCTTTTAAGAAAACATGAAAAATGACTTCATTTACATGCACAGTATATCTATATATACAAAACTAAAAACTCGCGTAACTTTTGTAAACATTCCTTTTGGAGAAAATTTTCTATGGCATACTATAGTGCAACGAAAAATAATTGATGCATGTACAAACAAACTATTGCAAAGTTGAAAATTTTCACTAGACATGGCAGCACGCAGTATTCATCAGCTTATCGACGAGATAAGCCACTTCAGAGATTCCTGGCCAACGCTACTGACTGAAGCCGAAAATGTTGCATCAGGTTTGAACATCGAAACAAGATGTTATAACGAAACCTCGAGTGCAGAGTACGTGCTCGAAAGCCCTGCAAAGCGATTTAAGGTCCAAGTTTTCTATCCACCTATAGATCTTTTATTGACTGAGCTAAACGCGCTGCTTTCAAGAATAACGGAATTGTCGAAACTGTTCACTGCAATTCTCGAACCACTGTGTAATTTCAGCGAGCTACAAGAAAACGCAGGCATGACTGAGTTTGATCTCGAAAATGCTTCTATGGTCGCTGCTCGTAATTTAAATACTGCATATCCCGATGATTTGTGCGAAGCTGAGCTACGTGAAGAAATTCGTCTGTTACAACAGATAAGGAACATCATGAAGTGGGAATCTTTCTATGCTTTGGAGGTTATGAAAATATTTTGCCACAAATATGTATATCACTGAGGCTGTTGTTGATATTGCCACCATCTGTTGCATCTGGAGAGAGAGCTTTCAGTAAGCTAGCTTTGATTAAAAATAGAGTGCGATCCACAATGGTTGAAGATACTGAACGACTTGTGGATTATTTCAATAGAGCATGAAAAAGCCAGTTCGATCAGTTACGAAGATGTCATTAAGGAATCCAGTGCCATGAAAGCAAGGAAACGAGTATAGTCGACTCGTTATAGCGATATATTGAAGAAAATTGCATTGTCAAACTGAGCAATTGATTAAAATTTATTAAAATTATATGACTTGTGTAAAACACTTCCATAATAAATATATATTATCATTGTATCAAATGTAACATGGGTATAAAAAAATTGTAGCCACAGTTTTTTTGCCGCGGGCCCTGGAATGCCTTTGTGTGCCCCTGGTCTACTTGAAGGCAAACTAGTCTCTCAGTTTTACAAAAGAATGCTGAAATTCGTTGTTTGCTTTCGCCATTTTATAATATACTAGCAAACCCGGTAAACATTGTTTTGACGTTTTAATACATAGAACACATCTATATATAAAATGTCATTAACTTGAACCAAATAAACTCCTAACTATACCCAACTGCAGCTTTATATAACCTAGGGGCTTTTCCAAAAGCTATTTACAGACTGTGTCGTGCCCAGCGAACTCCTGAACCTATCGTGAAGGTTCGAGAGTAAAACAAAACACAAAATATGTGGGCGTGGCACCGCCCACTTTTGAAAAATTATGTAGATTTTGGCTAAGTGACACATATATCCAAATTTCATTAATTGAGACCAAAAAAGTTCGGAGTTATGACGAATTAAAACTTTATATAGCCTGAGGGCGTGGCTCCGCCTACTTTTCCAAAACTATATATTGTCTATGCTGTACCCAGTGAACCCAAGTATATATTGTGAAAATTTCATAAAGATCGGTTGAGTTCTTTGGCGCCAATGAAATACACCCTTTTTTATATCTATTTTTGTTACGCACACAAGGTATATTACTTCATTCGGCATAAACGAATCGAGATATATATTTATTAATGTATATCAAAACGCTTAGGATAAAAAGTAAAATATCCGGGCAAGTAGTTAATACCCCACTGCAAAAGCGAAGTTGTATATCTTTTTTGCTTTTCATACCTTTCATGAACATGGAATGTTTGTACGTATACTGAAATGATCAGGAGGATGAGCTGGGACGATGTAACCATGTCCGCCTCTCAATACGTCTACCTGTCTGTCCGTCTGTCTATTTGAACGCAAATACGAACTAAAAGAACTAAAATAGACCTGCGTAAATTGGGATAACATAATAGATCACTACTAGGTATATAATGTTCGGTTCCACCCGAACTTAGACTTCCTTACTTGTTATTTATAAGATTAGTAATCAATTAATTAGACAGATTTTTTAGTCGGTAATAATTATTTTAATTGTTTTTCAAGAAAAGGCAATTATTAATTAACAATTAACGATTCAAAAAAAACAAAATTTCATTAATAAAAAAAAGTTGTTTTGATTACTTTCGATTATTTTTGATTTTTATTTAATAATTTTTGGTTTTTTTCACTTTTGTAGATGTGTATATTTATGGGCTTCTGCAACAATACTGAAAAAAGAATCAAAAATAATCAAAAAAAAATTACAAATAATTAAAAAAAAAAAATAATCAACAAAACATCAAAAGTAATGAGAACAACTTTGTTTTGTTAATTTTACATTTTTTTTAATAATCGCAAAAAATTATGACTTCTTTTGATTATTTTTTTTAATGGTAATCAATCATTAAATGGATTCTCAAGGATAATTAATCATTATTTAATAGGTCTGCTTTTAATAAAAGTCAAAAATAATATTTTTTTATTTAAATCATACATTTTCACATTGCTTACACTGAGAAAACAAGTTCTTATGACTTTTATTTTTAAAATTCACAAGCACAAAATTTATGTAATCCTTTATGGAATGTTAAATAGTTTTGCAAACAAAGTGCCATAATGCGAAATGGTCTGTTTGTAATTGTTAATATCCATGTAATCATCAAATTTATAGCATCTTAACTCAAATTTACAACACAAAATCTCCTTTAGTTGGTAAGGATATATTTTGATGTACTTTTATTTCAAAACTGTCCCATATATCGGCAGCGTGAAATGCATCGCATGGCATGACATGGCATAAAACGCAATTTTGGATTTTTTTTCCCAATTCCCCACCTGTATTGAGAACATACATACATAAAAGTAAGCAAATCAAATGGGTGCACTCCCGGTGGCTGATAAATTGCTGGTTTTGTCATGCACATTCATTTTGTAAATACATACGTAAAACCAACTCGAAACGACTTTCAATGCAATTCTACCTGAATCGCAGAGATATGGTGCAATGTACGATATTTATACAAAAATACTAATAAGAGAATTCAGCATTTCATGTGGACAGAGAAAGCCCAAACGACAAGAGTTTGGCAACATAAAATGTGTCATAACTCACGAAGGTTTCAAAAAAAAAAATTTGCGAAAGGGTGGAGCTATGGAACGCCAGCAATTCGTACATCATTAAGCATTTATACCAAAGATACTGTATCTTTATTAAAAAACGGAGTGCAACAAAAAAAATGCATGGTAAGTATATGGGAATAGATATAAATGTACTCACTGTATACCCTGCTGTCATAATTACTCCAACGACGACAGAAGAACAAATGATGCAATGCTGAATCTCGCGCCACCTAGGGAAAGGAGGGCGCTGCGTACAGGGACAAGTTGTGCTACTATCACCAGGAATAGGGTCAATACAGGCCATATCTTTGTCGATTTTAAAGTAGCTTTTGGTAGCGCAGTGTTGTATATCTACTTAACTCATACTTCTGTATAGGAGTTATAAGCAGTAAATAAAACTATTAGAAAACCGCGTTTTTGATGTGTAAACATCTTTGGGCTCGGTATGGGCTGTTCAGAAAAGTTACGGGTCGCTGCCTGTAAGCGTACCTATGCCATTGATTTTAATCGTGCTTCTGTCTGTCCCTTGTGCATAGAAACCTTGTTTGACTGCTTTGCTGGTATGTATGTGACGCTTTGCTTCTGTAGGTGTGTGTATGCAAGTGCTTTGCTGATTGATATTATGCGGTAATCGTGCCTAAACACAATGAATGCTATACATCGGCAAAAGACGAAGGTAACTGCGTTTACTATACAAAAACAAAATATTTCACTATTCTCTTAATGTTAAATTTATTTTAGCTCAGAACATGATTTAATGATTTATATGGTTGACGCGAACGGCCAACAACACGAAATTACCGTTTGACGTCGGTGAATTCTTATGTCAAAATGCACATGTGAGAGGGAACGCGCAAAAACGATTCGCATATTTTCTAAGCTTTTCACGTATAACACACACATAAATCACACATTTTCTTAAAATGTTATCCCAGAGCACTCGTTAAATATCAATTCACAGCGAATTTTTATTAAAAATAAATAAAACACGAAGCGAACTCAATAGCTTTTCCAAGAACTGTAAACAAAGAATGTAAGCAAAAAACAAAGATATGATAGTTTGACATAAGGTGTGGATGAGGAAGAAGAAGACGCTATGTCATTTGAAGCGACCATATAAATTATTCGATCATGGCTCAGAATACTCAAGACGCGAGTTAATTTGTTTTGTTTGTGTAATCTATAATGTGTAATATAACATAAAATGAAATAAATAAAAATAATATAAAATGAAATAAGAATAAAAATAAATGAAATTAAAATTATTAAATTAAAAGAAGAGAAAATAAAAGAAAGGAAAGGAGAGGAAAGAAAAGGAAAGAAAAGAAAAGAAAAGAAAAGAAAAGAAAAGAAAAGAAAAGAAAAGAAAAGAAAAGAAAAGAAAAGAAAAGAAAAGAAAAGAAAAGAAAAGAAAAGAAAAGAAAAGAACAGAAAAGAAAAGAAAAGAAAAGAAAAGGAAAGGAAACCAAAGGAAAGGAAAGGAAAGAAATTAAATCGTTTTCTGGATACATATGTATGTTTACACATCAAATTCCACGAGTTCGGCCCCAGGTGGAAAAAATCGAGAAATAATCGAAGTCCAGATATTGTAAGGAAAACAAGGACATGGAAAAGTTAAACGATTTGAAAATCCAGCTAGTCAAAAAAGATTTGGAACAATGTGGATTGCACACAACACACAAAAACACGAGTTACAACCGGTGTATAGATATATGCCAGTCTCAAACTAGTTCAAATGGACCAAAACAATGTTGTTCAGTCGTACGAATTTCATATGCAAGAATTTCAAAAAAAATTCAAACCTTTCGGGCCTATCCATTTCCAATACTTCTTTATCACAACTGGTTATATAGGAAATGAAATTCAGAAAATGAAGTGCTATGAGAAATTAACAAAGAGATCAAAAATCTGCAACATTGAAATACATTACACAATATTTAAAAGTTAAAAAGCAAGTTAATGAGTACCAAAAGTTGGATCTCCTCGAAAAAATAAAGTAGAACAAAAATAAATTAGCAGAATATATTTTGAACAATATGCAAGGCGAAGTTCTGAAACTAACCCGCACCCACACTTCAGATGCCCTTCAAATTTCGTGCATTAAATTTGAGAGGTGGGGTTGCATTTGAAGTAGTACACTGTTAAACATTTGAGTTATAATTTAAAACCATACACCGGCTTAAGAAAATTTTCCAACTTTATTGTTGACTTTGTACATTTCTATTTGTTGCTGAAAAATGTCCTTCCCAGGGTTAGTGCCGCTTGAACCTCAAAAACTTTCGACTCAGTCAATAACGCGCTTACAATAACCGAGTTGGAGGACCCCTTTTGCCATCATTTTGATCGCCAGGCCTATCAGACAAACTTTCGTCTGAGGGCCTATCAAAACACCGCTCTTGGGACTGTCACATCTCCGTAAGAATTATATTGAGATCCGGCAACACACAAAAACGACGTTTGATCCAAAGTCACTCTGTCCCAACTTCGATCGTGATACCCAGATATACCGAATGTTTTCCCTAGTCAGGGCGCTTGTTTAGAAATTCGGTTTGGGGACATGGCTGAAGACCTATAAACTAAGTTAACAGGCCCTAAAAACTGGCTCGTAATGGCCGCTGGATTCATTGCATTTTGTCAGCGGGCGTTATTTCCGTGGGTGTTATTATACTGCCCCGATACCGAAGTGTAATTTGTGTACTCGGGGATAAAAATGTCGGCAAGAAACTATCGAGTAATTGGAAGAGAAAGTATTCCATAATCTCCTTGAAGGTATATCAAATTATTACTGTCCTCGAGTTTCAAAAGGGGATGGGATTTTTTAACCGTGTACTCATAACAGTCAAATAATGACGTGAGTGCCTGCGTTTGTTTAAATTCTCGTTAACAAATGTTTTGCCACAAGAAAGTGTTATTGACCCTTAAACCGTTAGTATTGGCAGCTTGAACGGTCGCATCATCGGTAAGGGTGTGGGTCTGAACAAGTTCGCACAAAGTGATAGTAGCGTGCTGGTTATGGTGGTGGAAATGCTGTCGTTGATGAGAAATATTAATATACGTACAAATGTACATCGAAGCGGTAGGAACGTGTGACAGAAGCACATTAAAGAATTATGGCTTAACAAAAAACTTAAAAAACCACCACACACACATGGGTAAGGTAATGCAGTGTGGCTGCGCTTAAAATTATTTGAGTATAGTAGGCGGTGCATGTGGATATATACAAGTTTTTAACATATGTACAGTTGTATGAACTATATGTCCCGTTGTGGAATGCACTCATATTAAGATGGCCAGAGGACATTGACGTCCATACGGCGCATAATCGGTGAATCAGAAACCCCACACACACACACAGATAGCTTCGTACGTGTGAGTAAATGTTATTTCCTTTCGTTACGCAGCTTGTCCATGATGTCAAATATATTGGCTGTAATCGGAAGCGTGACACGCGAGCGTTGCAGTTTGATAAATCCATCACCAGTTTATTGTGGTCAATGTGTCCGTATTCGCCGGGGACATATTTATTGTTGCATAAATGTGCACCGCCCGGGCGATTTGCCCGTCCAACATAGCTCGCCAGTCGTTTCTTCGTTGCGCCAACTGGCGCCAATTACAAACACCACGGGATCGCAAATCGGTCTCCACTTGGTCCTTCCATCGGAGTGGTGGTCTCCCTCTTCCTCTGCTTCCACCGGCGGGTGCCGATAAGAATACCTTCTGGGCTGGAGCATCTTCGCTCATTCGCACTACGTGGCCTAGCCAGCGAAGCCGCTGTGTTTTAATTCGCTGAACTATGTCAGCGTCTGCGTAAAGTTCATGCAGCTCATCATTAAATCTTCTTCGGTACTCGCCGTCGCCAACGCGTAGAGGTCCACAAATCTTTCGAAGAACCTTTCTCTCGAATACTCCCAGAGTCGCCTCATCAGATGCTGTTAGTGTCCACGCTTCTGCACCATATAGCAGGACGGGTGCGATGAGTGACTTGTAGAGTGTTATTTTCGTTCGTCGAGAGAGGACTTTACTTTTCAATTGCCTACTCAGTCCGAAGTAGCATTTGTTTGCAAGAGTAATTCTTCGTCGGATTTCTAGGCTAACATTATTGTTGGTGTTAATGCTGGTTCCCAGGTAAACGAAGTCCTTTACTATTTCGAAATTATTGCCGCCAACAGTGGCTTGGTTGCCAAGGCGCGAATGCGCCGACTCTTTGCATGATGACAGAAGGTACTTCGCTTTGCCCTCGTTCACCACCAATCCCATTTTCTCCGCTTCTTTTTCTAATTTGGAGTAAGCAGAAGTTACGGCGCGGTTGTTAAGGCCAATGATATCAATATCGTCAGCATACGAGTATGCCAACAGTTGCACGCTTTTATAAAATATTCTTGCAGCGCGGTTAAGTTCTGCAAGTTAGTGATATACAAATTGAAGGCACTGCATCTGGGGGTTAAGTACTGAATCTCGGGGACTATTTACTGACATTTAAAGATCTAAAGTATGCCTATATAAACGGGAAACTAGGTTTATGTAAACTGCAGCCTGATTCCAAAGAAGCGGCCCTCCTCTAACTTAAACTCATCACGAATATCCGAATGAGTCAGGCCCAGTATAACTCCGTTTAATCCGCAGAATTTCGGGGAATTATTTCTATAAACCACCATCTAAAACGTCTTGTACTCGTCTTCTGGTATCACTTTTCTTTTTTCTCAATACGGGTCTCTTATCGTACTTCTTTTACGTCCAATATCTAAGAGATACGAAATCAAGGCACTAAATCGTTTCAAATAACGTTCCGGTTTCGGTTTTATAACATGTTTCGGTTTCGGTGCCGGAATCGTTCTTCAACATTTGTTTCGGTTTCGGTTTCGTTCTGGTTTCGGTTTAAAAATAAAACAAGTAAGGAAAGGGCTGTTTTCGATTGAGCCGCAGACTTTATACCTTTCATGAATACACATCACGGTTTTAAGTGTCCGATCCTTACTCACAATTAGTACAAACTCTGCAAAACTGTTAATTTAAAGATACATAGCCCAAACCCCATTTATCGGAACATTCGATTGTATGGGAGCTATATGTTGGTCCGATCTGGGTGATTTTCACTACACACATTACATATATAAAAAGTGCCGAACCTGCAAAATTTTACGTTCCTAGCTTTTTGAATGCAACAGTTATAGGCCAAAACCCGATTATCGGAACGATCTATTGTATGGGAGCTATGCTTTGTATTGGGCCGATCATGCTGGTTCCGACAAATGGTTAATGCTTTACAAAATGGCTGCCTCTTACCAAATTTCATCGAGATATTGCTAAAACTGAGGGACTAGCTTGCATTCAAACAGACAGACGGACAGACGGACATGGCTAAATCAACTCAGCTCATTGCCCAGATCATTTCGGTATACTTATTGGTGGGTCCATCTCTTCTTCTTCTCATACTTACAAACATCGGACCAAAGTTACAATACCATTTGATGTTCATGAAAGGTATAAAAAACGAACAAGTTGAAAACGCATCTTTCGTAACTTTGCTCGACAATCTTCTATGAAAATTAGAAAAAAGAGTAAATGGAAATATGAGTAGTAAATAGTAAGTAAAAAATAAAAAAAATAAGTCAAACTAGTTTGGAACTGGTTCCGCCCTTTGAAACAGTTTCGGTATCGTTCATTGTCAAATCAAAATAACGCTTACCGTTTCGGCTTCGGCTCAGTCCTTGCCCGACATATTAGCAGAAAAAATCCGTTCTGTATGTACGTAAATTTTAGAATAAAAGTAGAAGGCAATGAAAAAATAACAACAAACCAAACATGCCATCGATGGCTAATGCGGTTGAAGCACTGGCATTACAATTGATTTTAAATTTCTAGCGAGTTATCCGGTAGTTCTGGTTTAAACAAAGCTTTCTGATTGATCTTATGAAGAGACTTCTTTTTGCAGAAGTGAAATTGTGCCTTGAAGAAAATTCCAAAAACTATAATCAGTTCCTACATGGCATATTAATTGATTATTACAAATAAGGGCATGACTACGTTTTATTTGAGAATAAAAAAAATTTGCCGCAGGTGCTTTCAAATGAAAGTGCAAATATATATACAAAGTGGCAGAAGGATTTATACCTTTCATGAATACGGTAAGATTTAAATATTTACAAGTACAAAGTGTAAGAAGTTTTCCGTTCTTAAATATTTAATTGAAAGATATATATGAAGCTAAACACCGTTTATCAGAACAATCGGTTGTATGGAAGCTATATGTTAGTTTTTAATTTCTAGATTTGTGGTCTAAGCAGTCCATTTAAAAATTAATCCCTGTCCACTTGATATGGCAGCATCAGTGAATGGCTGGTGCGATTCATCTCTTTTTTCATTGTATTTCTTATGGTCTAGAGGAGATTCTTATGTAAGAACAAATTAAGAAAATTGCGCTGGTTTATGGGTTTCAAATCGGAGCTGTTGATGTTTTTATATGGGGTAAACTTTTTTTGTGATGACTCAATTCGGTAAATTGTGGAATAGAGGTAGCCCCAGAATGTGTTAATATATGGGATTGTTTTCACTTGAGCATCTCCCTTTCTTTGGAAGCTGTTGTCCCAAATGTGACTACAAGTAAAGCTAGCATAGAGATGGGACTGAGGTAGATAAAAAGGTAGTAGAGGTAAAGAAAAAGGTTTTTGGGATAGAGGTGGATGTAAAATTAGGCGGCAAAAGAAAACGGAAATTGAGGGGAAAGTAAAAATGAAAAGAAAATGGAAATGAAAAAGGAAAGGGAAAGTTGGAGGGCAGCGGAAACCAAAAAAATATAAATGGTAGTAACAGGGATTGGGCAAGGGAAATGGAAGAGGAAAGAAAAAGTTAAAGGGATTGGGAAGTGAGGAAGGAAAAAGGAAAGGAGAAGGAGGAAGAGGTTCAGGATATACAAGCAGTTAAATGAATAGCATTGCAGACTAAGCTGTGCATCTACAGAAAAAGACTTCAACGCAGAAAAATCTGCGGATGACGGCAAGAAGGGTTAGAAGAAAAAAGTTTTCGAAGAAAGTGGAGAGTCTGAAAATGAGGAATCTAAAGCTAAGGATGGAGTTAAGAGCTGGGAAGTTAGTTTTTAGGCAGTATGGCATTTGCTAGGTTTGCTAGTCTTAGTCTAATAAATAAAAACTGATGAAATAACTATGAATTTACTTGGAAAATTTTGGCTGAGATTTGAGTTAAATATATTATGTTTCTTGAGATTCTTTCTCTATAGTACCCGCCCCTCGGCAGTGGACGTCACCTAACGAAGTGTATTTCTGCTATGAAAAAGATTATTAAGGAAAATTCAGTATGCAGTACTCCGCGGCCGCCGTGGTGTGAAGGTAGTGTTGCCGGCCTACCACACCGAAGGTCCATGGTTCGAGCCCTGGTACAGGTAACATCAAAAGTGATTTGAAAAAAGTTTTTCAAAACGGGGTCGCCCCTCGGCAGTGGTTTGGCAAACTCTCCGAGTGTATTTCTGCCATGACAGGCTTCTCAGCAAAAAATTCGTCTCCTTTGTAGATGCCGTTCGGAGTCGGCAAAAAACTGTAGGTCCCACCAATTTGTAGGGAAAATTCAAATCGGCACACCACAAATTGGAAGAGAAGCTTGGCGCAAAAATCTCTTAGGAGGTTTATGATGATATACCTGTTGTATATCGCGCCATAGATAGATAGAGTACTCCACAAATTAGAAGGGAAGCTGAGCCTTAATTTTCTCGGAGGTACCTATTTCGCGTCAACTAGGTTGCATTCAAACAGACAGACGGGCATAGCTAAGTGGACGCATCCATCTTTTCTTCTTCTCACACTTGAAAACATCTGACCAAAGTTGGAATACCATTTCATGGTCATGTAAGGTATAAACAAGAGCCAACACAGCTCAAAGGGGCGGTACAACAATTTAAACGATGGGTGTAATAAGAATTTAAACTTAATAACATGCGTAGAGGCATCAATAATGCCAAAATTGTTGTAATGAGACTGCGTTATCTTTAGCGGCGCAGCAACGGTACTGGCACCTTCACTGTCACTTGCAACATCGTTTAAGACATCAACATTATATATTAGGGCTGAGACTGTTAAAGAACTTGGTTGATACGCATTTTTCTCCTTGCGTGGTTAAATGGCCAAACGCGCATGCGCATCAATATTACAAATTATTTTACTGGTTACAACTGAATTAAAGCACTTTACCTTAAGTTCTTCTATATAATCTTGGCAAAGATACAAATTTGTGATAATAAAAATTCATATTTTTCACTCCATATGTCTGCTCGTCACGAACTAAATACATATCCGAGCACATTACATGTGTACGCCCAAAAAGTTAGCGGAATGCTGGTACATTGGTCAAGTTGTCGTTAACGTACAGTGGGCTGTTATTGATTTTTATCGATATAAATTATGATTTCGTAAAAGAATTGAATTTATTGAATTTATTTATTTTATACAGTGGTTGTAACTATAAGACAAAGTTTTTACAGTACATTATTAGTTATTCATAACAAGATGAATAATTCAAAGAACTAATAGATATATATGAAAGGTTCACAATATAATGCTTATCTTAATTTTAATACTAAACCATAAATACACACTTATAACTAGATAGAAGAGACGTTTGATTTTAGTAGGAAAGAAAGAAGGAAAGAAAGGAGATAAAACCATATTGCAATCACAATAATCCCACTTAACGAAAGTATTCATGGATCACCCTTTTGTAGTTGCTGTAACTCAAAACAGCCGTAAGAGAAACAGGAAGAGAGTTCCAGAGCCTTACATCATTAACCAAGAAAAGCCTCGAAGACGACAAATAGACATATCTGGGAATTATTAACTTTTGATGCCTGCAAGACTTGGAAAATTGTAGTTTTTCATAAAGGTATTGAGGTGTTTTGGACTCAATTATTTTGAAGATAAAGCTGCAGTTGCGTGCAGCAATATACTCAAAAATACTACATCCAAGGATTTTGCCATAAAGAGATGTGGTCATATTTCTTCAAACCGTAGACATAGCGAGTAATGTCATCAATATCAATTTTACGACAAAAAGAGGAATCAAACTGACTGTAGACATATTCTGAATATGTTATATGAGGAACAGTTAGTTGGATAGCAAGCTTTTTCCTAGTCTCCAAGGGGGTGAATGAGGCTGACGTTCTCAGTCTACGTAAAACAGCATAAACTTTGTTTACATGGTCAATACAGCTCAGCTTAGAATCAATCACAAAGCCTACATTTTTAATCTTATCAGTAAACGAGAGAACGCTATTACCAACGAGCAGCTTTGGGATATCTTCAACATAAACAACACTATTACTAATGAGCAGCGTATAAGACTTTTTGGCATATAAACAAGGATAGTTTTCACAAGCCCATTTAGAGATTGCATACAAGTCACTATTTATTTTAAAACATAGATCATCAACCAAACCAACTCGACTAGACATGTACAACTGAATGTCATCAGCATAAGCATGAACATTTAAATACTGAAACACAGAAAACACATCGTTTCCAAAATGATTAAACAGGAGAGGCCCAAGGACAGAGCCTTGCGGCACACCAGAGGACACAGTACAAGATTTGGATATAGAGCCTCTGCATACCACCCACTGAGTTCTTCCCACCAGGTAACTAGCCATAAGCTTAACAGAACTGTCAGAGAATCCAAAGTAACATTCTAGTCAAATGCCTTGGAAAAATCAAGAAACCACAGAAGTTTTAAGTCGCTATTGTCAAAGTGCACTCTAATATCGTCAAGAATTTTTGTCATAGCTGTAGTGGACTTTGTTTGTGGAAATTGTTCTCCTCAACATATGCCAAGATTTGTGTTGCCATTAAGGACTCGCACACTTTGGCAAATACCGGCAAAATGCTAATGGGCCTATAATTGCTTGGATCAACAGCGTTTTTAGTTTTAGCCACGGGGATAATCAATGACTTTTTCCACTCTGTTGGGAAGCACGAAGATGTAAAGCATTGGTTAATTATATGTGTGAGAGTTCCTAAGATAGCTGGAGGAAGAAGTTTAGCGAACTTTAATGAAATACCATCCTCTCCACTTGCATTGCATTTAATTCCCATTATGGCCTTAAAGACATCTAGTTTATAAACAGCTTCAAATTTACTATCTTGATAAACACAGCTTATGGTATTCTGAGATACAGGGCTTTCCCAACTTTTACTCTCTCTCTATGGCGCGATATACAACAGGTATATCATCATAAACCTCCTAAGAGATTTTTGCGTCAAGCTTTTTTGAATTTTCCCTGCAAATTGGTGGGAGCTACAGTTTTTTGCCGACTCCGAACGGCATCTACAAAGGAGACGAATTTTTGCTGAGAAGCCTGTCATGGCAGAAATACACTCGGAGAGTTTGCCAAACCACTGCCGAGGGGCGACCCCGTTTTGAAAAACTTTTTTCAAATCACTTTTGATGTTACCTGTACCAGGGCTCGAACCATTGACCTTCGGTGTGGTAGGCCGGCAACACTACCTTCACACCACGGCTAGAACTAGTAAAATAATCATTAAGGGTATCTGGCTTAACTTGACAATCGGTTTCATGCTTACCCTGTATATTAAGATTCCTCAGGTTGTGCCATAAGTCCTTTGATGGTAGACTCGGGTTAAGCTTATAGTCACAGTACATTTGCTTTGATTTTTTTACAAGGGTAGTGGCTTTGTTTCGTGCGGTTTTGAACTGCGGCCAAGTGAACTCGGTTCTGGTCCTACTCCATTCAGAGTAAAGTCTGTTGCGTTCCTTTATAGTTGACCTAAATTTGTAATTAAACCAAGGAACGGAGTTATTGGGAACCCGGGCTTTTCGTACAGGGACATGAGTTTCATAAACCGTTTCAATACGCCAACACAAGGTCCAGTCCACGCAAGGCGCATCAGATAACAGCACATCTACATTTACCGACTTCAGATCACGATACACAGTAGTGACAGTTTCAACCGGACAGTTAAACGAAACATCAAGAGTAAAAAAAATTAAATCATGGTTAGAGATAAAGCTAGTTTTCCAGCTACAAAAATGGCTAGAAAGAGAGGATTTGATATCATGGAGCTGGAGTGTCCTAAGGTTAATAGCACAAGAAAGGTGCCTTTGACCCTACAGTCGAAAAATTCAGCCTCCAAGAAGTAACATTCCCAATATGGTATGAGGGTGGTTGATTTCAGCGGGGTCAGAAATGAGGTTAACAACTGATCGAAAAACGCTTTCGATGTTAGACATGGATCAAAATCAGCTTAATTCAGAATGAGGCGGATTTGAGTTATATTATTATAATAATAACATTGATGATTAATGCGAAATAGTCAACATATTAAGGAACAATTTTTAAAATTTCGATTGCTAATCAATTCTGAACCGTTAACGATGGAGTACACAGCTCAAATCGTCTGCCAACCACGCCCTCTTGTATCAGCAAATTTCATAATTACATAATTGGTGCTTAACCGCTTAACCAGTTTTGGCTGTCCGAGATACAACGCCAGTCACTTCTTTGCTTTGCTAACTGGTGCCAAATGGATACACCACGGGATCTGAAACCGATCTCCACTTGGCATATTCGTCGTAGGCAACGCGTGGATGTTTTTGAACTTTTCAAAGAACTTTTCCCTCTAAAAATTTCAGACCCATTATATCTATCATCGCAGGTGATTAACATTTGTTAAAAACAAGGTATGAACCAATGCAAACCACGTTCCGGTTTTGGTTTTTAACATGTTTCGATTTCGGTTCCGGAATCGTTCTTATTTACAACATTTATTTCAGTTTCAGAGTCGTTCCAGAACACAAGTTTGTGAACAAAAAAAATGTATAAAAATTGTTACTTAGCTAAAAAATTCAAGGGTTTAAAGTAGGTCTGATTTTTTAGAACTGTTTTTTCTGCGGGCTTCATGGATTTTCTCCAATATAATATTAAATATCGTTCATGCCTTTCATGGATTAGTCACTATTTGACCTTGATCTCAATAATCCGAAAACGGAAACTAATTTAATTTAATTTTTTTAAATAGTTATTGGCAAAAAACCAAAAAAAAATATCTTGAATCGAGCGAAAACTGGGAACGTGATGCATAGTAGTTCGTGGCAGGAAGTCCTTATAAATGTTCGTTTCAAAAAAATAATCTTCTTCGAATAAAATTAGCCAGGCTTCCATCTTGTAAAAATAAATATATGTACACAAATTGAAGTAAAGAAATTAAAAAAAAAGGTCAAAACCATTGGGAACCGGTTCCGCCTTTTAAAACGATTTCAGTTTATTTCTTTTCAGAACAAAATAACGGTTACGGTTTTAATCGGTTACCGTTTCGCTTGCAGTCCTTGGTAGTAAGTCAGTGTTAACTCATGAAGTTTCGTTCATTTCGTACCACTGTATATTTTTTTGTTGTCAATAACATGTATGTACATGATAGTTAAATATGCTTGTTTGTTGGTTAATTTAAATTATGAAAATCAAGCTGCGAATTTACCTTGGTCTTAATTGATATGTTTCAAATTTCAGAACAGGTTTCGTATTTAAATTTATTAACACCAAACAAATTCAAGGGCTAAAGAATCGACAAATTTGTTTTACCATTATTAATTTTTAATATTATTTGCTTACCTTTTTTATTTTATGCGAATAGATCAAGAAACTCCGGCTCCCTAGGTATGGACCAAAGTTACTATTTCATGCTCATGCAAGGTATAAACACTGGCTACAATTCAGTTGAAGCAAAAAAAAACATAAATTGTTTTTATTACAAACGCTTAGTATACCATTTAAGTTTAGATTATTAAACTAAATTAAATTAATTTAAGTGAAGATTTATTAATTATTATTAAATATTATTATGTCTTTTCAGCTGTAGTGTGTACATAGTTTTACCCATGGCATACCTATACAGGTAATATCGTCTCAACAGCTGATTCGATTTTTTTCATTTTAATTTTCGATAAACTGTCAAACTTTCCTGCAATCGGTTTGTTTACATTTTAACATGTGCTGTGTTGTTTTGATGTTTTAGAGAAGCAATTTCCAATATTGCCGCCGTACTATTACCTTTTTGCTATGCCATGGTTTTTTACCCATCTTTTTATTTGTCGCACAGATAGATTTAAAATCTGTACTTCTTAAAATCGATTTATTAAAAAAAAATATCGATAGTTAAAAAACAATAATTGATCAAATTAAAAAGCGATTATTTATTCGCAATCCTAAAATAGAGGCACTGCGTCTTGGCTAAAACGAGATGATAGTTCGAGCCGATACCGGAACCTCGTAATTATTATTTTAGATGCTTTCTGCCTCTATTCGTCACACTTCTGCCACTAAATAAAATATTTTATTAATTTTCTTTAATATGTAATTTTTTTTTCTATACTACCAAAGATTTACATACAAATTTATAGCTCATAAATTTTGTAAAGTGGCAATTTATATTTGTCTTATAAAATTATGAGGAATAAATCATAATCACACCTCTCTTACTAAATGGAATCCAGGCAAGTTTCAAATAAAACTAAAAGAAATTGCAGAATGCATTTATGGCGCCATTTTATTCATAAAAGTCAAAATTTTGAAATGTTCTCTGGTTTTCCAATAACATTGAAAATAAAGCTAAGCTAAACCCATATGACGCATATTAGGAATGTTAATCCTTTCGACTTTTGAGATTTCGGGATTTTCGGGAACTTGTAAGTAATAACAATAAAGTTTTGAACTTGGTTTCATAGCATTTTTATCTTTATACATTCAGGTTTTTGACATGGTAAAATTTGTATAAGGGGCATACATTTTTACGAACTGTTTTTATTTTTTGAAGCAAACAAAACTTTTAAATATTCACCTACTTTCTTTAATTCTCTTTTTATGGGGCGTTTTTGAATCAAATTTTAAAAAAGGACGTTATTGGAAAAAATTCTGAGATAGGGCGTTTTTGAAAAATATTTTGAAATAGAGTGATCGATCTTCCATTCAGCCGTCGATTTACAGTTAGACGCAGGAAACAAAAAGACACATACTTTTTCCATTTATTTTGTTTTTGTAAACCGTAGGCTTCACCGTCGATTCTAAGCGTAACCGAAAATTTTGTACCTGGAGAACTATCTAAGCGAAAAACGGTATCGTCTTTAATATTTACAAGACACGTGCAATTTTTTCGCAATTACGTGACATTAGATTGTTGGTTACGAAATTGAACCCCAACTTTAGCCCACATAATACCAAAAGAGTGTAAAATTCTTCAAATTATTTCTTTTCCGGTATAAAAGTAAAGTATCAAAATTCGTCAAAAAAGTGACCTTGGACTTATGAATAAAATAACACAAAAAAACTTTTTTTCAAAATTTTCAAATTGCTTTGAAAATCAAATATGAGCTTGTTGCTTGCAAGATAATAACCAAAATTATGCGCTTCTAATTTTTTCTGCTGGCTATTATACCTTTCATGAACATGAAATGGTATTATAACTTTGGTCCGATGTTTGTAAGTATGAGAAGAAGAAGAGATAGACCCACCAATTAGTATACCGAAATGATCAGGGCGAAGAGCTGAGTCGATTTAGCCATGCCCGTCTGTCCGTCCGTCCGTCTCTCCGTCTGTCTGTTTGTACGCACACTAGTCCCTCAGTTTTAGAGAGATCTTGATAAAATTTGGTATGGAGTCGCCATTTTGCATGAGATTAATCATTTGTCGGAATCAGCAAGATCGGAGCAATACAATGCATAGCTCCCATACAATCGATAGTTTCGATAGGTGTGTTTTGGGCTATACATTTTGCAATTAAAAAGCTAGGAACGTAAAATTTTGCAAGTTTGGTACTTATTATGTATGTATTGTGTGTAGTGAAAATCAGTCAGATCGGACCTACATAACATATAGCTTCCATACAATCGATTTTTCCTATAAATGGGGTTTGGGCTATGTGTTTTTTAATTAAGAGTTTTGCAGAGGTTTTACTAATTGTGAGTAGGGACGGGCACTTAAAACCGTGATGTGCATTCATGAAAGGTATAAAGTCTTCGGCACAGTTTCAATTCAATTTTAAATTTTTGGCAAGGAGAACACATTTTATCCAACATCGGTATGACTAATAAAACTCGGTCAGTATCAAACTTATTACAAAATTTGGTAAAATCAAATGTAAACTATGTAGGCACTTCGCAATAATTTGTCTATTGGATTAATTATTTCTTCAACCTTAAAAAGTTACGGGTTATAGGGACTGATATCCTTAGATAATATGCATACACATTAGGGGCTCCGTTATTTTGTAAGTTGGGGTTTAATAATAAGTTGGGGGTAATTAATACTTATGGCTTATGGCTACACTAACCTTACCATCTATTATTTATGACATGTTACCGATACTAAGCGTACTTCGTATACATGCTTCCAATAAACTATTTTGTTCTTTTTACTCGTCTTAGTTGCGATATTTCTTGCAAGAATTTTTGGTTTAAAAAAGTCATCTCAATTGTTTGCGGTCTTCAAGCCAACAATTTAATCAATTGTTACGATTTTGATGATTCACCGATTATTTTCTCATCGGTTGGATGGCTATGAAGTTAAATGAAACGGCGCTAATCCTGTTATATGGGACCGAAAAATCGTATCCAAAAATAAGTATATGGAAACCCTGAGACCGGATTGTTGCGATTAGAAAACTTTCGTATTCTACGGAAGAAAATCCACCCTACAAACATTATTCTATTCAAACTCGATTTTCAAAAGAGTGGTAAGAGAGCTGGCGTACAACAAAAATTTAGCATGAAAAATCTTGGAAACCTCCGAAATCATATACCGCCAGCTTTTCAGAGTTTAAAACCATAAATAGCGCTCATACTTTGTACGCTCTACTGCAAAAAAAAAAAAACAACTGAAAAATAAAGGACACTCTAATAAAAAAAAGTTCTATATGCCATAAACCAATGACCGCTATCGAAAAGCCAATTCCATTTGTAAAGAAAATATCGAATAATTTATTAAAATAAAAATTCCTCCGCCCCAAACCGCTCTATTGCATATTGATTGATTCGTGTGCCTTTTGCTTTTGGAATTTGTATGCGTTTGAGTCACGTTCCAAATGCATTGCATTGCATTTCTCTGAATTTCATGGAATGACCGAAAAACTTTTGCCGGTACCAACATGGACGGACCGTCGCATAGTTGATGAAGCAATTGGCGATTGCCACCGGCATTCTAATCACTATGTTAAGCAATTAATTTACATACATGGCTAAAAATTTGAGCCTAACAGCCCAACCTAACATAAACACACTCCGGCAATTTTCTGTCAAAAACGTCTCATGCACATACAAATTGTATGAGAGCAACCTAAACTAACCGCACAGCGTAAAAACCTAACTCAATTTCCAATTTTTGATTTGTGTGGCATATAAATAGATTTGACATTTACGCTCAGCTGGCACGTCGTTCGTGTATATGAGAGCTACTCACGCACGCAAATTTATTTCGGTTAGAACCAAAAAAGTCGTTTATTTTCGTCCGGTAAAAAACGCCGTGCGGTTATATTAGGTTGGGATGTAAGTTTTAAACCCTTCATCGGCTTAAGCAATTTTTTAAACGTTTTTGTAATAAATTCCAAACCTTTCAATTACCTACAAAAATTTGCAATTTATTGCGGCTTAGATTTAAAACTGAACTGAAAAAAAACGCCAAACATTTTTTTAATTTCGTTTCATTTATTTCTGAAATATTTTCAGTCATTGAATTTTTCTCATTACAGTTTTGTGTGCGCCGTTGCTCAGTTTGTAGAGCAGACGGCTCTGATGTGGGAGCGTCGGTTTGAATCATGCCAACTGATGCAAATGCTTTTTATGTTTTTAATTGTTAAGACATTTCTGGTTTAAAATTTAAACTCTTTTCTTTACGCCCATTTTCTCGAAAACTGGCACAATTTAAGTTCTAAACCAAATTTGGTTTTGACTTATATGTAGCCCAGCAAAGTTTTAAAATTAGGTAAAAATTTTTAGCCGTGTATACTCATATGCATTTGAGTACTGTATGCAGTGTTGTACAAAACAAAATCACATACTTTAAGACCAAATTTGAGCCACAAAAGTCAAATATTTACAAACTTAAATTAATTACAATTAAGTACACGAAGGTAAATAAGAATTTTCATAGTAAAATTTTGGGAAAGTCGCTATTTAGAAAACGAACCTTTGATTTTGACAACTATAAATGAAACATGTGATATGAGCCAGCATAGTCCAGTCCAGATAGTTTTTTTGTAGAAGTTTTTCGGACCAACCGTTTTTTGTTTTTGCGTAGCGAAGTCTTGTACTAGTAAGAATGATATCGAGCCTTAACAGCAATTTTAGTGTAACCAACAAAAATAAAATTTTACACGAGAAGGTTTTTTAGATAAAATTTTTTAAATAATTTAATGCAAAATGTCAGTTATATCATAATTGATATTGGTTTATCTTTGTAATGGAACTTATTACGGTTGTAAGATTTTGTGAGATGGTTTTAAACAAACAAAATCACCGATATCTGTCAAAAAACGAATTTCCATTATTTTGTTTATTTTGTTGGTTGCACCAAAATTGCAGTTAGGGCTCGATACGTTGAAAAACTAAATTTAAAAAATATGCAGAGCATACTTTGCTGCAGTTTCCCCCTTTTTCGAAAGTACTGCGGTAATGGTAACAAATAGAGTAAAATGTTATTCAAGTGTTTTTTGTCACAAAATTCCCCACCGAAAGTGTTTTTATAGTTTTTGTTTTGTAAAGGCGATAGTTCTAGAGCTAGCCCCACTTTTTTTCTGTGCATAATATTAAAAATATGGAAATAATTTGATTTTGGCAGAGCAATTTTTAAGGTGTCAAAACTCATTTTTTATGGAAAAGTAACGTTAAGTTGCTATGTTTGTTCGACCGATTTTTTATTAAACAGCATTAACTCATCAAAATGGTATAAATAGGGTTTAATTGCTTTCTATACTCTTTTTTGGTTCTTAGGAAAGAACAATATTTTCTCTGCGTCAAAGGTGGCCATTATTTGTCCATGGTATACTCAGTCTATTATATTATATTCGCTGTTAACGCTGATTCCTAAATAAAAGCATTACTTAAGAATTTCAACCACGTGGATGCAGGTGCAAGCTCATGGATATCTTTGATTACAGCACGTACTCAGTTGGTTTTAAATGGCTCGGAGAAGTCCTTCCCAAATCTGCCGGAGCTGTTTGTATTGTTCATTTGTCGATTCCCTTATCAGTGGTACTCTCCAGTAGTTGTCGTGGCGAGAAGACTTTGATCTTTCTGGTTAGCTGAAATCCTGGCGGCAAGCCAATTTGGTTAAAATTCACATGGAGGCCACAAAGTTCAATCTACAAAAAAGAGGTTTTTTGATCTCTTATTCAAAATTTATAGGGTGTTCGGATCTCTGAGTATGCAGTTCTTTTCTGCTTGATAAGGCCTACAACGTACATATATATGTACATACATAAGTAAGCCTCGAAAACAGTGTTTTAAATACTTTTTAATTTATTTAACATGTACCTTCAATGACTTGATAAATTATTTAATAAAAACTTCGACACCTTATCCAAAAAAAAAATTTAAAGCACCTAATTGCAGAATGTTTTTCAAGCCCGGACTATTTCACAGTACGCTTGAAGAACGCCCTACCTAATAATGTTTTCCAACAACGCTCTATCTCGGCTGAATACATAAATATTTAATTCTCGTTAAGACAAGTTTTGAGATAGGGCGATGTTTAAAAATATTTTGAATAGGACGAAGACGACGATTTAATTTTGGTAATAAAGTCTGCGATCCCTTGGCGTTTCTAATTGGCGTCAACTGGCAAAGGATAGAGTCCGGTGGCGCGTTTTGTTGGAAGGGTAAAATCGTTTAGACGGTTGAACAAACAGCTATTAAGGGCTGTTGACCTATATATGTATGTATGTAATAGAGTCCTGCTAAAGTTTAAGATTTGTGTCCTCAGCTGATTTTTTTACCTCCCGTCCTCAATATGCGACTATCGGTAGTTAATGAAAAAGAGCTTCAGTGCGAGAGCTGAATTTATCAGTTGGCTCTTTCTAAAGCAGGATGGGCTACGAATCGATATTGGCACCTCGTTAAGTCCGCACATTGAATACGCTGGAGCTATGCCTGCCGGCCACAACCAAGTGATCTGAAGAGATGCATTTGCTTTGCACAACATTGTATATATTGTATATCTATATGTATGTGTGTTTATGCATCTTTTCATATACTAAACCATTAACAGACCAGGAAGACATTTACGCATTCGCACCAGGAAATGCGTGATTGTCCATAAGTTATCTAAATTTGTCTATTGGTGAGCAATGGCTGGATTGGCCGATTGATTGGGTCGCCGTAGCAATCAAATCATATGAAAATGCGTCAGTGTGTACATTAGGGTGATAAGTATCTTTCATTATTATTTTTAGGTTTTTCTTTGCTATGCAGAACTGGATGATCCTCAAATATTTGCTCAGCGCTCCTGTGACATCACAGATCCAAGAAACTACTTTTTTTTAACTTTCCTGTTTGTGGCAAAAGACGTTCTTCAATAAGTTTTAATTTTGGAAAGATTTTTAAAAGAAGCAAAGAACACACCCTAATGTAAATATCATATGAAAATATGTATGTACGGCTTTTCCGCTTTAACGGTTATTGGATGTAAAAAAATAAAGAGTAAATTTAATTGATAAACACATACATACATATGTGCAAAGAATATCAAACACTGACCCTTCACATAATCGACAGTAATGAACTCAATCAATTCAAATTTGAAAATTGCTTATATTACATATCCTCAAAGAGGTAGTCCACTTCTAGTAATATATTTGCAGACATTATTTCAAAAGAGGTATTTGCTCTGCCTAAAGGTCAAGATAATTTTAAAAAACGCCATTAAATTTTTCTAACGGGGTTGAACCAGAGCGACAGTGGTGTAAAAAGAGAAGGTTCAATGGAACAGTTAAAAGAGGTTTTTAGTATGATGAGGGGGCAAACCACATGTATGGAAAGTATTTGGTATGGCAAGGTTGATTCTGGGCAAGTAAAAGTTTGACTTGTTACAGTATACAGATTAACTTAGCTTCTGGATGACTCTAGTCACCCTAGGGGGGACCTCCTCCGCAGTTATTTCAGGTGGTTGGATGTCTATAAAGCTGTTCGCATGATGAGATCTGAGGGATCTGTCTCCCGAATCGGTGTGTCATTTATTTAAATTAATTAGTTAAAAAACAAAAAAATAGAGCCCGTGTGTGGTTCCGCGTATCAAACGGCAAAGTAATGTGGTGCCGGATCTCATCATAATGCTTACGGATATGCTTCCTTATATCCCCAGACGCTGGATCCTCGTCCAACAGATGTCTAGGTTAATGGAAGTTCAGTATAAACTTTCGGCTCAATAATTTCGAGCTCTCTCGGGCCGGCCAATAGCCTTATATGTGGTAGCGTTTATTTGTTGTTGTTGTTGTTGTTAACAGTGCTTTGCCCTGCCCAATGGGCTCGATCACTCTAAATTGTCGTCAGGCTCTTCTAACCAAAGTCCGAGGAAACGCGCAGTTTCCAATGGGTTGGACCAGAGTGATGTAGGTGTTAGAAGAATAGGTTCGACTGAACAGGAAAAGAGATGTTTGGTATCATAAGGGGTTATACCACATACAGGGCATGTGTTTGGTATGTTAGGGTTCAGTCTGGATAAGAAAGAGTTTAACCTATTACAATGTCCAAAGCGAAGTTGTGCTAGGATGACTGTAGTCTCCCTCGGAAGTACACGCTCCTCTTCAGCCAATTCAGGTGGTTGAATATTGATAACGCGATTCACAGGCCGAGATCTGAGGGATATGTCTACCGACTCAGTGTGGAGGTCATTTAGAGTCCGCCTATGGTTCCGCAAATGGCAAAGAAATGTGGTGCCGGATCTCATCGTAGTGCTTGCGAAGATGTCTCCTTATGTCTTTGGGGGCGGGGCTTCATCCAATAGATGTCGATTTGAATGACTGGGTGTATGACAGTTCAGAACAAACTGTCTACTCAAGAGTTCCGCGTGGTCTTGAACATTGAGCAATTTTGCCTCTTGATGGAGGTGAGACTCAGATGACATAAGCAGACATCCCGTAGCAGTTCTGATGGCGGTGTTTTGGCAGACTTGCAATTTCCTCCAGTTGGTGTCAGCAAGGTTGGGCGACCATATGGGCGCAGCATAGTCAATAACCGGTCGGCCAATAGCCTTATATGTGGCAAGCAATGTTTCTTTGTCTTTTCCCCAAGTACTGCCGGCCAGTGACTTGACGATCTTATTGCGGCTCTGTACCTTTGAAGCTATTGCGGTGGCATGACCAGCGAAGGTGAGGCCGTTGTCAAACGTTACCCAAGATTTTAGGGTGGTTGACAGTAGGTAGAGGTACTCCGTCTACGTGGACATTTAACTCTTGCCGCATCTGCGCATTCAATGTCGTAAACAGGGTCGCTGTCGATTTAGTCGGAGATAAGGTAAGATTTCGCTCGGTGAAGAAGCTGGAAAGGTCTTGAAGGTAACTGTTGATTCTAATACAGAGTTCGTCAATGGAGGGACCCTTGCCCGAGGCCATTATCTGGCAGTCGTCAGCGTAGGAAACAATGGAGACTCCAACTAGTGGGGGGGGAGGGGAAGTCTCGAAATATAGAAATTAAACAAAAGAGAGAGAGAACACCACCTTCCGGCACCCCTTGTTTTATTCTTCGTGGCCTAGATTTCTTGTGCCTGAATTTGACTGATGCCTGTCGACCATTGAGGTAATTAGCGGTCCACCTTTTAAGGCCGGCAGGGAGCGGTGTCTCTTCCAGATTTCGAAGGAGTGTGGCGTGGTTGACCTTGTCAAATGCATTTGATAGGTCAAGTGCCACGAGAACATTCCTATAGTTTGGTGGGTGTTGATTCAAACCATAATTTATCTGCGTTATAATGGCATTCAAAGCGGATGTCGTGCTGTGAGATTTGCGAAAACCATGTTGATGATCGGCCAATTTCAGATTTGCAATAAAGTAAGGGAGCAGAATGGTCTCTAGTAATTTCGCAACCGGCGAAAGGAGGGATATCGGACGATAAGAATCTCCTTGGTTCACCGGCTTCCCTGGTTTTAGTACGGGAACTGCAATCGTCTGTTTCCATATCTCAGGTATGACGAAAGTAGTTAGAGAGAGGTTGAAAAGAACCGCTAAATAACTCTGTCACTCGTGGCCTAGGTGTATGATCATCTTCATGGCGATTCCGTCGGGTCCGATGGATTTTGAGGGTTTGGCCTTCATTATGGCTTCCTTGGCCTCTGCGACTGAGACGGGAATAGGCGCAGTGGAGTGTTTGTGTTTGTGAGCACGTCGGAAGACTCTTCTCTTAGTCCTATCCGCAGGTGGATGCATTATAAACAGCCGGCAAAAGAAGCTCGCGCATTTCCTGGCGTCCGATTTGACACCGTCGCCGAATGCAATGGCGACCTTGTCATATGCCTCGAGGTATTGTTTCCACTTGGTCAGTTTGTGTTCGTTGACTACCCTACGAATTTCCGCATTGAGATCTTTGATTCTGGGATCTGCGGGATTGATGAGTCTCCCTTGGTCACGTTCTCTTGGTATTCTACCAGCAGGAATAAAGCGGCCTGAGGCTGAATCAATGACCTTGCGAAACTCTCTTTCACTTTTGCGTACGTCTGTCGGAGTGGGAAAGGCAGCGAAGGAGCCTTCTGTATAGTCAGTAAAGGGGTCCCAGTCCGCTTTGGTGAAGTTGATGTATGTTAAGTTATCAGTCGTTATGAAGTCTGTCGTTCGTTCAACAGAGAGTGAGATGGATAGGTGGTCTGAAGCTAATGTAAGCATCGGTCGCCAGAGACAAAGTTAATTAGGCCCGCGCTCGTTATAGAGATGTCTGGCGAGCTGTGGCAGTTACCTGCCACCCTGGCAGAGGCATCTCCATTAACTGTACAGAATGCTGAGTTGTCTATTTGGTCTGCAATAGCGTCACTCGTGGCCTAGGTGTTCTCTACTGTCTGCTGGCAAGTTGGAGTGCCAGAGATCGTGATGTGCGTTGAAGTCGCCTAGGATTAGGCGGTTATCGCCCCTTAGCAACGCACTAATGTCGGGATTATAATCTCTAGGACAACACGTGGCAGGGGGAATGTAGATGTTTATGATTTGCAGGGAGGGGACTGACGCTCGGCGATGCTTATATCTGACCTATTCCGGAGGGGATAGGAGTGTTGAGCGGCCTTGCGAGAGGGAGACGCTGGTTAGCGTGAGCGACAGTCGGGAGTTGGTGAGGCGGGAATGGCAGCGGTGCTGCTAGTCGTGTAGACTGAGCCACCATTGTGGCTGCTTGAAGTTGGTAGGGGCGGTGAGGGTGCGCTAGAGCGATGTGTACCGCGGGACGCCCTTAGGCGTGTACAGTATGGTGCCAATACTAAAG
Organism: Merzomyia westermanni; assembly: GCA_949987695.1. NCBI lineage: Eukaryota > Metazoa > Arthropoda > Insecta > Diptera > Tephritidae > Merzomyia > Merzomyia westermanni. The sequence goes on from OX465291.1 coordinate 61,095,376, forward strand.
AAGGTACGGGGTCTGTGGATGGCAGGGTTAAGCCCTGAGCATCCAGATCTATGTAGCCATCTCTGACACTTGGCATATTGAACAGAATGCGACCGTTTAATATAAATTTTCTTCCAGCAGACGCAGCAGATCCAATCTCTTAGTCCAGGGTTGGGTTCGACCCCAGCCCGTAACAAGAGACAATGGAGCAACCCCGCTGATTGCACTGAAATAACAGCCCTTGGCCGGGTAAAAAAACCCGAGACATTCCGGTACGATAGAACCGGCTGTTGTGGGAATGTTGTGGTGCCGTATTTCGTCATAGTGCTTACGGAGATGTATCCTTACACTCATTGGCGGCGGAACCCCTGCGGGTTAGGGGTTAAGAATATGGCCGAGTTAGTTGTTGTTGTTGTTAACAGTGCTCTTCTAACGGGAGTCCAAGGAAACGCGCAGTTTCCACAGGGTTGGACCAGAGTGACGTAGGTGTTGGAAGAGTGGGTTCAACTGAACAGGAGAAGAGATGTATGGTATCATGAGGGGACAACATGCAGGGCATGTGTTTGGTATGTTGGAGTTCAGTCTGGATAAGTAAGAGTTTAACCTATTACAATATCCAGAGCGATGTTGTGCTAGTATGACTCTAGTCTTCCTCGGAAGTACACGCTCCTCTTCAGCCAATTCATGTGGTTGAGTATTAATAACGGGGTTCACAGGCCGAGATCTGAGAGATCTGTCTACCGACTCGGTGTGGAGGTCATTTAGAGCCCGTCTATGGTTCCGCAGATCAAACGGCAAAGAGATATGATGCCGGATCTCATCGTAATGCTTACGGAGATGTCTCCTTATGTCTCTGGGGGCGGTGCTACATCCAAAAGATGTCGGTTCGGATGGGTAGGTTTGTGACAGTTCAGAAGGAACTGTCTACTCAAGAGTTCCGCGTGCTCTTGAACATTGAGCAATTTTGCCTCTTGATGGAGGTGAGACTCAGATGACATAAGCAGGCATCCCGTAGCAGTTCTGATGGCGGTGTTTTGGCAGACTTGCAATTTCCTCCAGTTGGTGTCAGAAAGGTTGGGCGACCATATAGGCGCAGCATAGTCAATAACCGGCCGGCCAATAGCCTTATGCAATGTTTCTTTGTCTTTTCCCCAAGTACTGCCGGCCAGTGACTTGAGGATGTTATGTCGTGTTTGTGTTGAGCGCACGTCGGAAGACTCTTCTCTTAGTCCTATCCGCAGGTGGATGCATTATAAACAGCCGGCAAAAGGAGCTCGCGCATTTCCTGGCGTCCGATTTGACGCTGTCACCGAACGCAATAGCGACTTTGTGTTTGTGTTTGGTCGGATTGGACAGGGCCTTGACAGTCGACCATAATTTGCCGACTCCGCCAGAGAGGTTGCATGTCTCAAGGTGTTGTTTCCACTTAGTCAGCTTGTGTTCGTTGACTATCCTACGAATTTCCGCATTGAGATCTTTGATTTTGGGATCTGCGGGATTGATGAGTCTCACTTGGTCACGTTCTCTTGCCATGTTGTTGTTGTTGTTGTTGTAGTGACTACTTAACCTGCCTAGGATGTCACCCCTCATCCAACACTGTCATCAGGCTCTTCTTACGGAAGTCCAAGAAACCTCGCGGCTTCAACAGGAGTGGACCAGAGTGAAATTGGTGTTAGAAGAGTGGGCTCAGTTGAGCAGATGACCAGATGGTTAGTACTGTGGGGAGACACGCCGCATGCCGGGCAGACATTTGGCATGTCAGGGTTCAGTCTGGATAGGTAAGAGTTTAGTCTGTTACAGTATCCAGAACGAAGTTGAAGCGTGACTCTTGTCTCCCTGGGCAGTTCGCGTTCCTCGTCGGCAACAGGTGGGGCTTGTGCCTGTAGGACTGCATTCACTAGATGAGACCTGACAAAGGAGTTTACCGACTCCGTGTGGATGAGGTTGAGGGCCCGCCGGTGCACCTTTGGATCAAACGGCGAGAAAATGTGATGCCGGATCTCGTCATAGTGCTTACGGAGGTGACCCCTTATTCTCCTGGGAGGCGGATTTTCGTTGAGCAGGTTTCTGTTCGGGTTCTGCGGTTTATGGCAGTTGAACAGGAATTGTCTGGTCAACATCTCACAGTGCTCTTTGACATTGAGCATTTTTGCCTCATTATGAAGATGGTGCTCAGGACACATAAGGAGGCAGCCCGTGTCAGTTCTGAGTGCGGTGTTTTGGCAAGCCTGCAACTTCCTCCAATGTGTGTCTGCTAACCCCGGCGACCATATTGGCGTCGCGTAGCTCAGAACCGGCTGGCCGATTGCCTTGTACGTTGCCAGTAACGTTTCTTTGTCTTTCCCCCAAGTACTGCCAGCTAGTGACTTGAGGATTTTGTTACGGCTTTGTACTTTGGTGGCAATCGCGGCTACATGAGCACCGTATTTGAACATGTTATCAAACTTGACCCCTAACATTTTGGGGGGTATGTGACAGTCGGAAGCTTAATGCCGTTGACGTAGACGTCTAATTCCATGTTCGCCTGCGCTGTCCACGTCGTAAATAAGGTGGCGGAGGATTTGGTCGGTGACAATGTCAGGTTCCGTGCAGCGAAGAAACTGGAAAGGGTTGGAAGGTAGGAATTAATTCTCGAGCAGAGCTCATCGACGGAGGGTCCAGTCGCCAGGATCGTGCAGTCATCGGCGTAGGAGACGATCGAGACGCCTTCTGGTGGGGAAGGGAGCCTCGATATGTAATAATTAAACAGAAGCGGGGATAGGACACCACCCTGTGGCACCCCCTGCTTAATTATACGTGGTTTTGATCTTTCGCCTCTAAATTCAACCGATGACTGCCGACCACTCAGATAGTTGGCGGTCCAACGCTTTAGACGGGGGGGAAGGTTTGAATCTTCCAGGTCGTTAATGAGTTGCGCGTGATTAACAGTGTCAAAAGCTTTCGACAAGTCAAGCGCAACTAGCACGGTCCTGTCATTTGGGCGAGATTGGTTGAGACCGACACCTATCTGTGTGGTGATGGCGTTTAGCGCGGTGGTAGTGCTATGCCTTTTGCGGAATCCATGCTGATGTTCGGCTAATCGTAGGTTAGCGGTGTAGTAAGGGAGCAAGACCGACTCCAGGGTCTTCACTACTGGCGAGAGGAGTGATATCGGTCGATATGACTCCCCCACGTTAGCCGGCTTGCCGGGCTTTAGTAGTGGCACCACCTTGGCCTGTTTCCATCTTTCTGGAATGACAAAGGTGGTCATGGACAGATTGAAGACGGTTGTTAAGTACCTTACTCCCTCATCATCGAGAGGTTTTAGCATCAGCATGGATATACCGTCTGGGCCAATAGATTTGGAGTTTTTGGACCCCCGTATGGCCTCCCGAACCTCTGTGGTGGTGATGGCAATGGGCGCTTGGTTGTTTTTGCGTTTGTGCGCTTCCCTGATGGCTCGCCTAATTTCCTTGTCAACCGGAGGATGCAGTACAAATTGCCGGCAGAAAGCGCTCGCGCATCCCTTTGGTTTCGACTGTACCTTATCACCAAAGGTGATGGATATTTTGTCGTTCGGTTTGGTCGGATTAGACAAGGATTTTACAGTGGACCATAGTTTGCCAACACCAGCAGAGAGGTTACAGGACCTTAGGTGGTCCTCCCATTTGGCGCGTTTGTGTTGATCAACTAGCCGTCTGATTTCCGCATTGAGATCTTGAATTTGGGGATCCGTAGGGTTCAAGCGTCGCACGTGGTCACGTTCATTAGCCAGGGCCGCTGCCTCTGCGGGGAAATACGGACGTATCTCCTTAATTCTACCTGACGGAATATATTGATTGGAGGCTGAAGCTATGACCATGCGAAACCCCTTTTCCCCCTCTCGTACATCAGACGGGGTGGGAAGAGCAGCGAAGGTACTCTCAGTGAAATTAAGAAAACCAACCCAATCGGCTTTACTGAAGTTAGTGAAGGTGCGCTTCTCAGAAGTGATGAAGTCATTGGGGCGATTGATTGAGAGGACTATCGGCAAATGGTCAGATGCAAGAGTAAGCATTGGCCGCCATTCAACGCAGTTTGTGAGGCCTGCGTTGACAATTGTGAGGTCTGGCGAAGTGGAACAATTTTCGGCAACTCTCGTGGGGCGTCTCCGTTCACAGTGCAAAACGTCGAATCGTCTCTTTGTTCAGCCAATTCCTGTCCCCTACCATCAACCTGTAGGCTTGAGTACCACAGATCATGGTGTACGTTGAAGTCTCCGAGGACTACACGATTATCGCCTCTGAGTAACGCACTGATGTCAGGGTGGTAATCTCTCGGACAGCAGGTGGCAGGAGGTATATAAATGTTAATGATTTCAAGGTCGACGTCGCCTGTCCGAACAACCATTCCTTGACGTTCCAGGAGGTTGTCCCTCGGGTCGACGTCAGGCTCAAATAGACGATATTGCACAGATTAGTGAGTAATGAAGGCGAGTCCACCCCCAAGTCCTCTCTCTCGGTCGCGCCGGTGGATGTTGTACCCGTCACAAGTCCGAAGATTTGATAGGGCGTTTAACTTCGTCTCCTGAATGGCAGCGATCCTGATGTTCTGTCGCTTCATGAAGACCACTATTTCACTCACCTTCCCAGTTAGGCCATTGCAGTTTAGTTGTAGGACGCGAAAGTGCGAAGGGGGAGAAATATTCACGCTGGGAGTCAGGGACTGGTGCGTATGCCTTGGTGGAAGCAGGCTGGGTCGCACACTGCGTCGCACTCTAGAAGACGAGGGATCCGAAGCACCGGAAGGTGGCGAATCGGTCGACGTTGTAGGTTGCGTAGCACGAAAACATGGTGCAGCGTACGTATCAGTCCATAGGTTCCTGTTTCCAAGTTGAGAACATATAAGCAGGTGACATAGGCCAAGGCAAGATTTGCATTTGACTGATGTCGCAGGTGTATATAGTCTCAACCGACAAACAGAGCACATGGTGTAAAGGACCAGGAGCTGGTGGCTTTGACTTACATTTGTGCTAGTGCTGCAAGAAGAAGGGGAAGTTGAAAGTGGGAGGGGGGTAGGCTGTCGCTCGGCATTGCTCACATCTGAAACAGAGGTGCTACTTAGAAAGTAGCTGTGAGCGGCTGTGTGAGCTGTTGGCGCCTGTGGGTGTGAGCAGCAGCGGGTGTTACACACTACTTGCTGGGCGTTATTAGTGCTGTTAGTCGTGGAGACTGTTTCTGAAGCTTGTGACGGTGCGATACTGGATCGTCGTTGGCCACGGGACGTCCTAGGGCGTGAACAACAAGGCGCCACGAAAGTTTTGTAGAAACTAGGGGGCCTGTGTGTGGAGGGATTTAGCCCGGAGCACCTGGTTTTGTTACACCCCCCTGCTTCCAGCCTGCACGTGGGTCAGGAACACCACCTCCTAGTACCTTTCACTACGTGCACCGTTTGTCGGCAAAGATTGTATACGCCTGCGACATCGGTCAAGTGCAACAATTGCCTTGGCCTGTGTCACACCCTTATGTGCTCTGGGCTCGCAAACGGCAACCTTTGGACGGATTCGTTCATAGCCCCCTGTTGCAGTACACAGCCGCCCTCCACGCCAGACAACATCGGCCATGGCGCTGTCAACTCTAGACTGCGACATA